>CM053329.1:21086991-22336991 GCA_028583605.1 Dastarcus helophoroides | reverse complement strand
ATTTATGAGTTTATCAGACAACTATGTTCTTTCAGTTATTTAGTTATTAAGCATAAGACGTAAGAAAGCACCCCAAACAATAATTTAAATCGATTGACGAACAGAAAAAAAATATTAGGGATAAATTCTATCTATGTACATGGTGTTCTCAGTTTGGTTTTACCACAAATGCACAAAAATATTTAGTCTACGAGAACGAAGTCTTTCTTCATAAAATCTTTTTTTGCTTTCGAAGCTTCAACAAGACTATTTTTTATTTAGAAAGTGTTCAAAAATGTTAAAAATTTAAGTACACTTAAATAATAGACACAGGCTGTAACAAATTCGCTTCTCACTACAGGGATCTCGAAAACGGCAAAAGATTAACCCATGCTATGTCTCTTATTGGGGAGAAGTTGCACAATTTGGCTATCAGGAATATGCCGTTGAGCAATCGAAAATATTTATTGCTGTTCTTAAGATTTTCGAAAAAGTGTAAAATTTTGAATTTTCCTTTTTATTATTTCTTGGTGATATTTAAAGAGTAACAGGAAGGATGAAAACACGTTTTCATTGGCGTTTTTTATTTTTGATAAAATAGCATAAAACGTTTTTTCTCTTAGACGTTTCGTCTTTTCGCTACCGTGATCAAGTACGTTTTTTTTCTAAAAACGGACTTGTAATTTTTATTACATCTTTTTGTAACTTTTAAATCGTTAGTTTGGCGGCAGCGCAATGCCGGCACGGCCTAGGTTATTGCAAATAAATATCGCAATTGAAATTACCTTTTTTTGCGGGTGAAGGAAGGTGTGTTAGGCATATTTGGTTCACCAGCGTTACACCTTTCATTTAGTTAAGCACCAGGTAAAGATTATTACTAGATGTTTCTTTGTCTCAGGATTTTGGCTAACCATTGAGAATTTGGATGCGAATAACATGTTCAAAATTTATCATCATTCTCTTGAAATCAATGAATACAATGATCAAAAGCAAAAATTAAAATTGAAGATAAGACTTAGAACAGTTTAATTTGCTTGGAAAGAGGTAATAGTACCACAAAAATGTGGTTCTCGAAGTTCCAATCCTGTTTTTGAATTATCAAGGGGCAATGTAAGATTACCACTGTACTATTTGAAAGTCGGCGAAGCTTTTTTTTGTACAATATAATCCAACAGCAATTTTATGATTGCAATCAATTAGCAGGTTAATTTTGAGCATATATTCAAGTTGGCGCGGTGTGGGGGGCTGTGCGTTAGCCGCCATTTTAATAAACGCATTTATGTAATTGTTATGGTTGGTCCTATTAAAAATGTAGAAGAGATCATATTTGTAGAAATATATAGGACTTTTTTTTTTATTAATAATATTTTTGTATAGGATAAATATTCTAAAAGTTACTACGTTGAATTGTTTTCTCTTTTTAGTTTTCGCGTGATAATTCGTAAACAAATAACACTGCATTGATAATAGTTATCATCAAAGTTGTACAGCATAAAAAAATTTACACATTTTGTATAAAACATTTTTTTCTAAAGTTTATAGTTTAGGAACTGTAATAAAATAAGTATTCGAGTTAATCAAGAAAACGGCGTTTTATTAAATTGTCTGCGCAATAAATGCTGACTTATCGACAGCAGATGGTATTTTAACTGAAATGTCTCATGGCTCCAATATTTACTGGACAAATGGAGAATGGGTATAATTTCAGATTTTTTGTTATTATAAATTTTATAAACTATGATCTTTACAAAAATGTTTTTATAAGAATTATAGACAGTTTTACACCCTACAAATATATTGTTGGCCGATTTGAAACTAGATTTAGAAAAAACAAAAAGTGACAATTTTTTGGAGTAATAATTTTAAAATATGTGCCTCAAAAATTGCTTCCAATAAAAATATTAGACCATTTATTTTTACGTAAATATATTTTAGATTTTTTCTTTTTTTCAAATTTAGTTGAAGTAAAATTCAATAGCAATTTTATGAATACAACCTATTAGTGGGTCAATCCTGTCTATGACGCCATGTGGTTGCGATGTGGAACGTCGTGCGTTAGCCATTATTTTGATAAATGTGTTTTTGTAAATATTTCGAGAATAATTGGTTTTGCGAAGAAACTACAAGGAACCTATAAACAATTAAATGTTTATTTTGGCTGTTACTCTAAAAAGAGTAACAGCGTTGAAGTGTTCATTTTTTAGTTTTTGTTTAGTAAAATTAGTAAGCAGCTTACAAGAATAATTCATAACAGTAACTATCAAAATTGTAAGAGAATTAGAAAATCTACATTTAAAAAAAATAGGTTTTTCTGAAATTTGTAGTGTCATAGTTTTAGAGCAATGAAAATGTATAGGTGGTGCGCAATTTGAACTTATTTCCCCATCACCTTAGAGGCAAAGCTCACTGCTCGTTTTTTTGAACGTGTTATCCCCAGTAAGCTTGTTGGATTAGTTTGTATTTTTCACCTCTATAGCAATTTCCTCGCCGACTGGGCTACACGTCTTTCTGAAAGTTTCGCGCTCTTTGCCTATAGATCATGGTCAATAACTAGTGGAGCGAATGAAATCTGGTAATTACCTGTTAAAAGTTCAAAAGACGATCAAATATCCATATGCTTCTACGTATGTTATTTAGAGCTGTGAACTGGGCGATATTGACTGAAAATTATATGGAACGTAATCATCATCACATAAAGGCCTACCGGACCTTAACCAAAAACGTACCAACTAACATTTTGCTTCACCCCTATTTTTTTTTCAAATATATAAGAACAAACTTATTGTAAAATAATATAGGTTCTCTATGCTGAGGGAAATCGGTTTCAGGTGAAATTTTTGCTAATTTACTAAAATAAGTAGAGGAGTACCAAATACACATTATTAATGTATAAACTAATATGAAGATAATTTCTGTTAGATTTTTAAATTATTTGTGTTCGAAATTTATTGCTTCAATAATTATTCTTTTTTACTTTTTATAACTATTTCTCATTTTAAATCCGTTTAATAATAATAATTTAGCTAAAAAAATGTATTATTTTCTTTTGCAAGACCAAATTGAGTTAATATATTAAATCAACTTGCGCGGCTTGTCTGTAATTTTCGCTTTATATCTGCCAGTAAGCTGAATTTGAAAGGCATACCCTACATAATGAAACCGGTTTTGTCTGAATTATTAAAAAACGCATCCCATGCATGCACCGAGACTTGAGCAAATAGTCTGCACTAAATAGTTGAAGAAAAAAAAGAACTTGACTTCCTCCATTTCAGCGAACCACCTGCCTTGCCTCTGCCTACCCACGTAATTAAAATTCACAATTAAGACGACACGGCGAACCTCCTAATTGCACTCCCTTGACATCCTGTGCTCTTTAATGAATTCGGTCTTTGTAATCTAAGAAAAAGGAACCTCTATATCATATGCTTAATAAACGCCAGCTGAATTAGCTCACTTTTCGTTGTTATGGCTGCATACGAGCATATTTCATCATTTACCACAATCGTGTTTCTTCCTTAAAACATTCTATCAATCTCAATATTTATTTATACTAAAGGACTGAATTAAACACTGTTCTGGCTTATGATTAAATTCAAATAAGAATAGTTACGCTATACGTATTTCACCAGCAGCATAAATTTTGACAATTAGGACCAGTGGTTCAAAAATAACACAAGAAAATATTTTTGCTGTTAAAAGTAGCTCTTTTGAAGGACGTATCTAATAATTAAAACATTTTTTACTTGGGACTAAACTAATTCACCATTTTAATTTAAAATATGTTTTTTTGTAATCTTTGACTAGAGATATACATACAGTGTGTTTCCCTAGTATGCAGAGGTAGAATATCTCCATTAAGAAGGAAAACACCTTTTTCATTATTTGCAACATTGCCAAACTACCTAGACTCTACAATCTAAATATAGTTTCGATTCTACAGAATGATCCATATCCTCCCAGCAAATGATTATTTTGTTTTAAATTGCAATTATATATTTTATGTTTTTTTTTTCAAATTCTACTTATTATTTTAGTGGGGTTTTATTAGCTTTTCCTATATCTATACCTCATATTTTCCAGGATAATATGATTTTTTTTTTAGAAAATAAATTTTTTTATCTTTCATTACACATTTAATATTTTTCAGACTTTAAAAGATAAGGCTCTGTTTTTTGCCTGGTAATTTGCCAAATTACTAGGCTATCTACAAAAACATAGAACGCTTTAAAATTATTGTGTAGGGCGTACAAAATTAATTTTAAATTTAGCTAATTTCAAGTGGCAAAAAATCGATACTTCAAGTTTAGTATTTAATGGAACACCCTATATTTTATTACACCATAGGCAGCACCAATGAAACTCAAGTTTTTTATATAGCTAAAGTTAAAAGTTTTTTGGAAAATTTAGATTTTGTGAAAAATGTGCTTTTTGCCTGACGTTAACGGTGACAATTGTGTTAATTTGTTCGACTTGCATTAAAAATCGCAAAATGTATCCATTAAAAGCACTCCAAAAAAAATTGGATTTAAAAGAAATGTTGCTAAATTTAAATAACAAAATTGCTGTTTCTTTTGAAATACTTTTTTTTTGGAACGGACCGGTTATTGGAACGTTTGATTCATTTGAAATACGGAAGAACGAAGAAATAAAGTGTGGTCCGCCATGCTTTTGAATTAGACTATAGGATAGATAAATTAGGAGTAGTAAATAAGAACTCTGCGTTAAATGCCTGTGAAAGCTTAAATATTCAGAAAGCTGCAAACAACCTTATAAATGGTTGTGCTCATCCCTGTTAAAAATAGTTAAGGTAAATAGATAAGGAATTGTGACGCTACGACATGTATGATAAGATTCGCATGCGCGTTCGAGTGTGACCGATTAGGTACCTAAGTGCCTAAAGAAATTCATTTTATAAAAGATTTAAATTAATACATTATTCATAATTTATACCAAAAAGATGTCCCAATTGTTTACGCTGAAATTTGTTTGCCATTTTTTCAAACAATAATTATACAACACCTCTATATGTGTTGATATGTCAAGAATACGATATAAAGAATTGCTCGTTTTTTCGCCTAAATATAGTCGTCATCGCTTTTGTTTGATAGCTATATTTAGGACTATAAACAAACAATCGTTTCGAATTAAATGATGTCTTATTTCGCGAGATATCAATTAACAAATGCCACTATTTTTCGTAACATAAATACTGAATGAATTTTCATATCTCATAATCGCTTTCGAAGCGGATGAGGCCCTATCTCTCGTTTCACTAATCTCATAATTCCTTTCAGTATCACACATTTCGAAATGTGTGATACTGAATCGAAATAATCGTTTTGAAATGAGTGTTCTCTCGCTAGCTCGGTAGGAGGTGCGCAATTGAGTCGCGCTAGTGAATTGTATATTTTGGAATATGAAACATCTCACATCATATTGAAACGAATGATCTTTTACTTGCAATCATAGATCATACGGCTTTAATCGAAATATTTCGATTATATGATTCATAATCATCGGCGAACTTTCATTTCTCCGACTACAGTACTACACTAAATTTATAGCAGGTTTTCATTTATAACTCAAAACTATTTAGCTTAAATGAAAAATTATTGCAATTTTGAGAACTTGTAAAGTGGTAGGGGATATTTCAACAAATGGCTGCAGGCATGCATGCAGAAAAATGCAACCCATTTGTCCTGCATTATTTTTATTAAATTTAAATGGTAATATAACTAGCATTCTTACATCATTCAGAACTTCTCGCTTCCGAAGACTACCTTGAATAATGTTGGCATTTTTCGATTTTGTAGACTTCAAACTCGGAGCTAATGGTTTTTACTGTATCTATGAAATCTTACATACAAGTTTTATACGATTCGACAAATTCAGGCTAAAGCTTTATTTTCCAATTCAACTAAAAAACTCCTATTAGTTTGTTGCTTATGTTCTTATACAGAGGGTTCGCTTTTCTTGACAGAATCTTCATTAATATCTTTTCAAACCATTAACTTGAAAACAGTGCATCTTATAAAAAAATCCCAAGAGAAATATCAAAGAATTAGTATACAGATCCAAATTAAGTCAGCAGCATTGCTAACTTTGTTATTATTTAAGATACAAAAAAAGTACAGTTTTTGACGCTGAGTAAGATGACGTCGTGGGAAAAACCCTTGGACATCGCATTTTTGCGATTTTTGAAAAAAGTACAATTTTTTAAAGGATACGTCTTGTATATTTTATGTTTTTATGAAAGATAATGGAATTTAGAATAAAAATGGTTACCACAAATTTGTTGCTAAGATGGATAATAACAGAGTTGTGAGGACTTAACGTACATTATAACAAATCGAAAATGAATGTGAAATTAGCTTAGTAGACCATGAAACTAAATGTCAGCAGGTTAATATTGTTACGGGCTTATCGGTTCGATGGAAATACACGTGATAGATTATACCCACTTTATTACTGAACTCAACAATTTACAATTAACTCACTTCTACTAACTCACTAATTGCACTGATTCTAACTGACTCACTCGAGGGAAAGCTGACCGCCTTTTTATAGTTTTGGCCGCCGGCTTCCAGAATTTTCGGCAGATAAGGCTTATCGAATGCCGAAATTTCTGGAACGCTTATCTGGCGTTTGTTTCGTTATCGCGGCCGCTTTCCCCTTATCAGAACCTTCTAGAAACTTTTTTTATTTACTAAATTCTGTAATTCTAATCTAAATCCTATTTCATCTATTTACATTGCGTTACAATATGTATGTCTTAGCGATATTACAGTAAAAAATTGAAACACAGAACTTGTCCCCTGAAACCAAGAAAAATTAAAAAAACAACAAAGGTTGCTCTAACGCGTTTCGACAGCCAAGCTGTCAAGATGACAAGTTCTGTGTTTCAATTTTTGAAGATAACCAAGGACCAGTCCGTTCCATCAAAAAATATTACAGTAAGTATTAACAAACAGGGAAAATTATTTAATTAATATTCAATCCTAATAAAAATATTTCTTTCTGAAACCACTAATTTTGCTTTCATAACTTGAACGAAAATGTCTTTTCGGCCTTCAATACATTTTCCGACTCATTTCAGGACAGCATGAATACTTTTTAAGACATTTCTGCTACTTCATTTTCAATAACTTCTTCTTGAACTACCTACATTTTTTAGGTTATTAACATTATTGTCTCGCTTTCTATAAATACGATTTTCAAGATAATCTCACAAGAAAAATTTGAGTGGGGTCCAATCAGGTGATCTTGGAGGCCATTCAATAATTCCATTAGTTCCAATTCACATGTCTTAGAAGATGACAGGTTTTCCTATGATTATGCATAGGAGCTTAACCTTGCTGGAATGTGTCATGTTGCCTGCTTCATAAATCCATATTATCAAAGAAATTATTGTCTAAGATGCCTTGCATAATTTTCACATATCTTTCATCATTCAGGGACAATTTATAAATGAAAGGTCCAAAGATTCTAAATGAAATTATCCCCCGCTATACGTTAAAACTAGAACGAATTTAAGGAGCTCATAGCTTAGTTATTATTTATATTAGCAAACAATTTATAATAATTATTTTTATTCTTAATTTCATGAAAACATACATACAATAAATACATATTTAAAAAATTATAATTTTGTCAAAAATCTTAAAAACAGGATGTTCAATTGTTTTTTTCATAATCCCATCTTAGTCAGCGTGAAAAACTGTACTAGTTTGTTAATTTAACCAATTTTGTATCTTTAATAATAAAAAAGTTAGCAATGCTGCCGATATAATTTGGATCAGCCTGTATAGGACCCGTGGCGCAGAAGTTCTAATAAAAAAAGGATATTGTACCCCAGATCTATGCCACTGGTGATGTGTATAAATTTTTCTGTTAGGAAAATATTAGCGCTTCACGGGATGTTTTACACTACCAATTTTTTTATAATATTTTTGTTGCTTTGACAACATCTTTAAAATATAAACACTTTAACACCCGGTGTTGCAAAAACGGTACTTTTATGGCATTGTTTGTGTAACCCTTTGTAGCCGAAGACGGTAAGTATTCAAACTTATTGTGAAAATAGACTGATCTATGTTAAGCAAGTAATAAAGGACTCGTTTAATTTTAAATACCATAATTTTGTTTCTTCACTATGTATTGGGCATTTTAGGGAAATGTGACATTACTGTAACATTGGTCCGTTTAGTAAGTTTTTTTTTATTTGAACTCTTCGATATAGAAGAATTAGCCATCTTGGGAGAAGAAGAATATTATGTACTTTATTGTGAAATTTAAAATTGACATCGAAATTCAAACTGACAAAAGTCGATCGGTTACGTCTTCCATCATTTGATGTACATACTAATTTGTTCAATAGTATCTTACAATAATAAATATTACGTGGATGTTAATGAACTAAATAAGGAACAGTGAGAACTCTGGTGGGATTTTCGAATTTTATTACAAAATTTCCACATGAGGAATAGCAAAGTCAATTATTTTTTAATACTCTATTGTATCCAGAGGTTTTCGTCATGAAAGGATAACCATCCTGCTTACGAATATAGTTTAAAAATACTTTTATTTTAGTCATATAGATGATGGATGGTGTGGTGAGGAATATACTATCGACGTATCTTTGTCTACTTAGTATATTATTTCATCCATAAAAAACATTAACCATAAATGAAGACCACGTTTTCATACTGAATAGTTGACTGATATAAGCTACAATACAAAACAAAGTAATTTATATTCTGGGCATTGATCTGTTTAGGCAAGGAATTTCATACTAATATAAAGGTATTTTCAAAACGTCATATCGTAAAATGGCATTTATTTAACGGTTTCGATGAATTAAAACAATGTCATATTGACATTGCCATTGATGTGTTATTTCTTACCTGTAAAAGAAAAATACCATATTAGCCCCTTGTTATATTAAACACAATTATTTATTTTATTTTCATCCAATCAAGCCATTAGTAAAGTAAGCTCCATTCGTTACTGAAGACCTGGTATGGTATGAATGCATAGATATCTAGAAAATTATCTTTTATGATTGGGTACATGGACCAATTCCATCTGAGGGTGGAGGGGAGCTTATCACTGCAGCAAGTTATTCTCCGTCCTCAGAGCGATAGAACACCCTTTATATTACATGTGCCATGCTAAAAATCTTGTAAATCTGTACTTAACAGAAGAACCAATTTGTAGATCGATAAAGATCCGTATACATGTAGCGAACGAACACCGAATGCCGAATGAATGGCGAATGGCGAAGGCGAATTCGCTAGAAATGTACGCCAATACAACAGCGAAGCGAACCTTCGCTTTGAAGAGCGAACGTCAAATGAACTTACTATTCGATATTAATGTCTCGAGGAAAGAAAATTCTGTATTGGCTTTGACGTTAGGACGAAGTTTGATTTATAAATTAAGTATTATGTCTGAAAAAATTAAATTGTCCCAAGAACAACTCTTCGGGACAAACTCGATGAATTTTTGTGAAATACAAGCAATCCGAAGTATCACAATAACGTAAACAAATAAAAGACGCAGGAGAACGCTTAGTAGGAATATCTTAATAAAGATTTGACACAGAAATGTAATTATTTTAAGCAAGTTGCATCTTGGGTTGTAGTGTCCTGCTCTCTGGGAATATTAAAAATTTCCAATATTTTCGAAGACATTCTGAAAAAATCCAAATTTTGTTGACTGTTAAAAATTATATCGTTCCATTTCGTCACATCGCCATTTTTTTCATCTACAAATGCCGCTGTCAAAATTTTAACACTCGGCGTTCGCTAAATGTGTACGTACGCATTAAAATACCCCAAATAACGAACGGGAACAACAAACGTACACTGTTCGTTATTTGGCGTTCGTTCGCAATAGGTATAGGCACTTTAACTGTTTAATTGTCAGTTTTCCGTGTAATATTTTAGAAAATAGAAAGTCTTTAGCATGAACATAAATTGAGTCATTAATGCATTACTTTTCTTTCAATATATCCTAGAAAACAATGTAAACAAACGATCCAGTATTTATAAGTCTCTTTATGGCACAGCAATTAACCTTTAACATTCATATCAAGAAATAAACTCGATATATTACCCTTACATAAATTTCAACTACATAACGTTTATGGATTTTTACAGCTCTTTTATGTAGGCCGCATTAGATAATACAACGTTGATTAAAAGCCTTTTAACCAGAAATGTAAAGCTAGTAACACACTAAAGGTTTAAGCATTAAGCTATGAGTGTTTGCTATTTGGTTCAAAAGGGTTCGTTTAGATTAGACACTTTATTCAGTACATTTCTCTCACAACAACAAACTACCCAATAATGGCCGCCACTAACTTTCGAGCCAAATATTAATTTACATATTGAGCATAACAGGCTTAAGGTACACTACCTATTTTTTCTTTATTTGTGAAGATAAATTCGTCACGTTTGCTAACTGCTCATGTCATCATCAAGCAACTCCAAAGTAACCAAAGTCATTTTTTATTGTGTAGAAAATCAAATCATAACTATATCTGCAAAAATAATAACACATTATTGTAGTAGATACTTAAAATTAAACTGAATAGTTGCATAATTTATGAAAAATATCCAAATACATATATTTCGATGAAGCTCAGTATCTAGAGCTACATTTTGATTCTTAACATTTCTTATTAATTAATTAATTTGTGTTATTCAAGTTTTTGTGTGAAGTGAAAAAAAAAACATGATTATTTATTAGATTTTTTAAAATAATAAAAGATAATTTCTAATTTGATGTTTGTCTAAGCGGCATGTTCTGTGGTCGGTACGAAGCACGAAGCTTAAATCGCTGCTGCTGGCCGCCAGGTGACCCTCCTTTCGGGCATTATTTGTGCAATGTAACTTTCTGCTCAACTTACCTACCGCTGTGATGCTCGAAATTGTATCATTTTCATTACAAAGTGCGCACTTAAACACTCGTGCACATATGCACTGATGTAATACTCGCTTTCGAAATGTTACTTCAGAAGAAGAAGCTTCCGGTGAGTACCTCCCTTAATCCTCAAAAAGTGCATTTTAAGAAATTGCGGATATGTGTTTATGATAAAGACGAGGTATTTATTTCATTAATATTTTAATAAACTAGACTTATAATTACGAGAAGTGAAAGAACTCATAATGAAATTCATGAAATTATTATATTGTTGAAGGTAGTAGAAGAAAAATTTCAGTATTTTCTACTAATCAATTTTGATTCCTTGCGATCGATAAGGTCGCTCAATTATCCAGCTAAATTAGAATAGTGCTTTCACTATTTGAACAAGCTTAAAACACCGAAACAACAAAAGGTAGCTTTCATATGAACGGCAAGTTCTTTTTTATGGATTTAACTTTATTAGCATTAAATGACTACTATGAAATATAAACTTTCGAGTAATATGTCGAAACTTGCCAACAATTACGCAAATCACAATTATGCAAAATACACACAATAATAATAGTAATCAGTCCTACGAAGACGCAAAAACGGTCCAAAATTATAATTAAGATTCAGTAATAAAAAAGGGACGGACTTAACAGCAATTATTGCACTTAGGTGGTATGTACTTCTACAGAATATTCGTTTGAACGAAAATTTCGTTAGTAAAGCGTTCTACTTCCAAAAATGTTAAATGTTGACTTGTAAAATATAGAAAATTAATAAATATAATATTCATAAAAAATGTAAAACAATATATTTGGAAAGTAGCAAAAAAATAATTCATCATAAATGGAAAATAATATTGAGATATAGAGAAAAAGAAGCATGAAATTAACACATTTAAAAAACACAGGTTTGGTCGATAATCACAAAAATTCACAGAACTCGAAATTTTAAATAAATAAGAAAATTACAAGCTGTATTTAGAGATCTGGAGATAATAAAAAAAATTGTGTTACTTAACGTGATATTATTTTAATTAAAATGATATGCCAATTGTAGTAAAAAATAGACAAATTAGAGATGGGCCAACTCGGAAATATTTCAAACCGAGTTAACCGGTTTGAAAATTGACGCAAATCGATTTCGAACCGAGTTAGCCAAACCGAGTTGGCACAATTTCAAATCGAGTTGACATAATTCAAACCGATTTGAACCGGTTTCAAAATTGACGCAAATCGGTTTCGAATGGAGTTAGCCAAACCGATTTGGCACAATTTCAAATCGAGTTACCCAGACCGGTTTGTTATTAAATAAAGTTCGAGCCCGTTCCGTCGATTTAAACCGAGTTAGCTCGAGTTAAGTAAACTGGAATTAAATCGGTTTTGTAAATCAACTTAACTAGTTGTTCCTCTAGCAAATGCAGTAAGCATTATCCTTATAATAATTGCTCCTGTTTTGTTTATATTCGATGGCGATAGCAGATAGTCTCGAACACGATATAATCTCCATTACACATTTAATTCAATTTATACCTAAAATCTATGAAACAGTAATATGTCATCAACAAGATCTTTATTTATGACTCATCCCGGAACGAGCTGAAGTGATCTGCTGATTTTATTCATTTGAATGGCAAGATACGCCGATCAAATCGAGTTGAGTACTTTCTAACTCGGTCTAACTCGAGTTAGGCTCAACTCGATTTGAACCGGTTTAGTAAATCGAGTTGACCGTTTAACCGGTTTAACTCGAGTTAAGCTCAACTGGATTTGAACCGGTTTAGTAAATCGAGTTGACCGTTCTAACCAGTTTAACTCGAGTTAAACCGGTATCATAAGTCGAGTTGACCATCTCTAAGACAAATATTAACTTTATAATATTTATAGAATTCTCTTTATTGTTTCCTCCTTCTGTCTTATTTTAAAATATATTTGCTTAATTTAGAGACATAATTTATATACTATACACCTATGATCTACCTCGTTTCCTCTTACAATGTTTTGCTTTTTAACTAAATATAAACCCGGTAACATTTCAGAAATTTCGAAGTCATTAAACATAAGATACAAACAAAACGAAATTATTTTTGAGGGGCAAAATACATATTTATTAACCAATTTCTTCACGAAATTAATATCTCAAGGGGATGGTTCAGGTAATTTATTTTCATCTCCGTTTACTCTATTTGAAGAAGCAATTATTTATACTTGAAATAAATTGCACTTAATCATATTAAAAATAGAGACGTATTTGGAGATTGAAACGGTTATACCGTCACATCCATGACACATTATTGATGATTCTAACTTTAAATTCTCCGTATACACACGCTTTTGGCATCTGTTATAAATTATAGAAGCGTTCCTACTTTCCATGTGGATCGAAATTAATAGATATTGGTCAATAATTTGTGTGCAACAATGGTGCACCATTCGTTGCTCTATTTGTAAAAAAACTAAGACTGGTTATGTTTCACAAAAATGTGTTAATATCTGGTATTTCGGATGATTAACCTACGTCAAAGTCTAATCGTCATAAACATAACCAAGTATTAGACTGTTTATGTTTCACCACATATTTCAACAAGTATCCAGAAATTAATTACATTTATAGCCTGGTTTTGTTCAATGTAAAATATTAATTTAGTTCTTTGGAAGTGAAAACTTCTTTTTGCGCGTTAAGCCACTAAAGATAGGGGATAAACGCCTGGATTTGCCATATATGTAATATACATATATGGGTTTTGCGTTACCAAAAAACGCTATTTAAACTGCTAGCCATTTTTTTTTTAAGTTTAATCCACTCGCAAAGAGTAAATCAAAACACTGCGAGTAGAATGCGGAAACAAGGATGGATGGCGATGAACCGCCTTCTTAAACAAGGACAGGTTGTAATTTTTGGGGAAAATTCCTTTCGGTAACAACTTGGAAGTTCTATAGAAAAAAGAGTCTCCATAGACAGAAGTCCTCACTGTGTCAAGCTGGACCGCACAGGAATTTGCTGTCTCCGACTGTCTAGTATGCCTCAAGAAACTTACCCTTGGGGGGATCAATCCTATTAGTTCCAGCGAGCATCTTCCGTGATAGTACTTGTAGAAAAGAGACAAGTCACCAACCATACGCCTGTGCTCTAGTGTTTCGAGAGAATCGGTTAGGCTTTCGTCATCAATTAGGCGAATCGCTCTTCTTTGAATTGAATCCAAGAGAGCTAAAGTGTGTTTTGGAGCTGAACTCCAAACATGAGAACAGTATTCTAGTGTTGGCCTAACTTGAGCTTTGTATAGTGTTAATAGCTGATGAGATGTGAAGTACTTTTTAGCTCTAAAAAGAAAGCCTAGCTTCTGAGAGGTGGATTTGGCAATGGCGCGCACATGATCGTCCCAAGAGAAGTTTGTGCTTGCATTCACTCCTAGGAGAAATAGATTAGATCCCATCAGAAGGATTTTACCGTCCATTAGTATGTTTGTTGCATGATCCCTTGATGTTTTCTTAGAGAAAACCGCGGCCTGAGTTTTTGAAGGGTTGAAGTCGACCAAATTGTTCTTACTCCACTCCAGAACAATCTCAAGATCCCTATTAATCGCATGTATCTGCTGTTCCTTTAGTTGATCCGAAGCAGCGATAGATAATGGTTTGGTTTGAGAAAAAATATGACACAAGGTTACTATCATCTGCGTAGCTGTATATAGGATTGGAAGTTGAGGCTGAGAGCTCGTTTATGTGTAACAGAAATAGAGTAGGAGACAGAAGAGACCCCTGAGGCACCCCTGCGTTAATCGTAAATGTCTCGGATGAGATGCCATCGACCACGACCTGAAGAGATCTATCAGCGAGAAAATTGGATATCAAATGACAGAGTCCAGGAGGAAGACCATCCAATGGACTTTGCAAATCCTCAAAAGAACCTGGAACCGTTCGGACAGTTGATAAGCCTCTGGCGCATTTTACGATCGAAATCATCTTTTCCCTCGTCAATAACCTGTTTTCAAGAATTTCGTGCATCTACAAATATGGTCCGAGTCTCAACTGAGGGATTATTTTGCCAACGACGATATGCGTGATTTTTGCAGGAGACAGCTCGAGCACATTTTTTACTGAACCAGGATTTACTGGAGGCAGACTTCTTTTGGGAGTGGGGAATCAATCAGGATAGTTTCCGTGATGGATTCGGCGACTAAGGAAGGGTTGTCTTGAGTTAAAGCAGACTTCCTGTCATGGGAAAGATGCAAAGAAGTCCCTTAATTCTTCCCAGTTTGCAGAGTTAAAGTGCCAAACCCTACGGGACTGCGTCTGGGAAGGAGGTGATATATGAAGCGAACGAGAGGCTGCTACAAGCTTGTGATCCGAATTTCCAAGCGGTGATGTCACAGAGATTTTATACGGATTTGGTGAATTTGTAAGGAAAAGGTCGAGTAGATTAGGTTGATGAGTATCTACATCAGGGATTCTGGTAAGTTCCTCAACTAATTGCGATAGTCCACAATTGATGGTGAAAGCCTCTGCCATCCTTCCCGCGTCGTCAGTTCGGGAAGAAAACCTTAACCAGGGGATGTTGTGGACGTTGAAGTCACCGAGAAAGACAACCTCAGCGTTTGGATAATTCGTCTGTAGATGATCAAAGGTTACGGAGACATAAGAGAAGAGCTGTCTGTATGAGAGATCGTTTGGATCACATCATAATCAGCAGATTTCAGTGCTTCTTCTGGTTGACAGGACAGACCGCTTTGCGTAAAAGCAAAAATTCCCCTCTTGTGTCGAAATTTTGTGTGCAAGTCGTAGTTAGGGCAAAGCAAATGGACTGTATTGATGGATAGGGAGACTTGGGTTTCTGTAAGAGACAGCACATGGAGTCTTTCATTTTGAAGGTGTTGATGAACCGAGTTTAGATTTGAGTTTAGACCCCTAATGTTACAGAATTGAATTTTGAATGAATTGTGTGAAAGCAACTTAGCCCGTGGTACATTAAGATTTTCCGTCGATTTTGAATTCTCTCGTATTCTCGTATACCCTCCACCCGGACATCCGAACGGGAGGGTAGTTTACGTCCGGAATTTTTTGCACGAAGAGAATCCATCATCTTTGTTTTTAATAATTAGAAGAAAAAAATCAGAGTAGATGAAGAAAGGAAATAAGGAAAAGGGACAGGAGGAGGAAAGAAGAATAGTAGGAACCGACTCACGCGTCAGAGACGGAAACATGATGTAAGACATCATTTCACCGCCTCCTAGTGATACGTAGGGTGGTACTACCTAGGACGACTGAATGTTCCAGTCTACCACCTGCCACTGCGGCACTCCAGACATTTAATGACATTTCTTAAAACCTTTCGGACACTCGGATAATCCGACATCTGTCTAATCCCACCGGATAATTCGACAAGCGGATAATCCGACACCCGGCTAATTTGACATCTCCATAATCCGAAAAGTTGACAAGTATCATTTTTGTGGGTCGAAGTGAGTTTAAATTACACATCAATAATTATAAAAATGAGTGGAATGACTGAAAATAACTTCAAATGCCGCTCTGGGAGCGTCTTTGTACTTACTTTATGTCCAACTGTGTTCAATGGACAGTGACGGGTGCTATGTAGTAAAGTAAGGTTTCTATGACATACAGTGCCACTTACTAAACCAATAACACGAGCTGTCAAAATGCGGAAAAGATATACAGGGTGTCCCCGTTTTAAGTGCCTTAAATGAAACAGGTAAAAGAAAAAACAATTTTAAGAAAAGTTTCCTATGAACATGTATCCGGAAACCCTTAATAACAAGGTGTACAAGATGTTGAAATTTGAATTAAGAAAAAAATTTTTACTTTTTCACTTTCAAGTTTTCTAAGATATTTAAACCAAATTTTGCACATATGGTGTATGAGTGAAGGATCACAAAATAAAATAAAACTAAGTTTCTATCTTAACCAGTGATGGAGTTAGGAGTAATTTGTGTTATTATTGTAGGAAAAACTCGGTACACCACTGGAGAAATAAAATAAAATATCTATTTTGGGTAAAGTATTTAATTTTGAATGAAAGTTATTTCTTGACATTTTTCCGTATTTGCCACTGGTTGCGTCATGTCGTTGGTTTTCGAAACAATATCATTTTCACTCGTACTTTCACTAAGGAAAGTCCCAAAAATTCACATTAGTCACAAATATGAAAGAACCTTAAGAGTCAACTTTATCCAAAACTGTTAATTCATTTCATTTTATCCAGTGTCGTAGCATCTTAAACTTACCCCTCTTTGTGTTAGTCAGTGATTATTTAAAGACCAGCATACATTGTATTCGAACGAAAAACATAAGGTGGTAAATGCCACAAAAAAAAATATCAAAAAAAACCTCTTTATCCAAAAATCGTATTTTATTTCATTTTGTTTAGTGGCGTACTGCTTTTTTTTTCAAAGCAATATCACAGATTACCCGCAAATCCGTCACTGGTTGAGATAGAAACTTAATTTTCTTTTATTTTATGATCCTTCATCTACACACCATGTGTGCGAAATTTAGCTTAAATAACTCTGAAAAATTGAAAATGAAACAATAAAAACTTTTTTTTTTCAAATTTTAACACCTTGTATCTTTTTTTATTAAGAGTTTCCGGATATATGTTCATAGGAAACTTTTTCCCTAAAACTACTTTTTCTATCACCTGTTTCATTTAAGGCACTTAAAACGGGGTCACCCTGTATATTGTCTGGTTTATTCAGTATGACAGTGCAAATTTTAATTAATTTAAACCATAGTGAAATTATTAATTGCCTTGAAAGTGATTTCAGAAGTGTGGCATTTTAATTTGGTGGATTTAATTACTAAAATGTATTCGGACGACATATTATAACATATTCAAATTAACACAAAATGTCGGTATTTCATCTAGAATTTATTGCGAAATATTACACACCTACACAGTTACTTAGAAAACTTAAATTACACTTGCTCTTAAAAACTGCCAAATATATGACTTATTATTCCCCCATTTGTTTACAATTCATCAGTCATCTTCCACAATCTCTCTCACTACTACACGATGATACTTTCCGAATTTTCCAATAATGCTTCCAAATAGTGCAAGTATCTAGCCTAATGAATTTTTAGGTGTCTGTCGCATATATTCAGGAGAGTTTCATAACATGCTCTATAAATGTAATTGAATTTTACCAGTCGGGCCGACAAACCAAAACTAACTAGGTTTACCTCGATTCAAGCGGGAGGTAATCCTGTAATGTTTTTGCAAGCGAAGCAAACTCTTATAATAAACGATTGCAGAGTTTTTGCTGGCGTTCAAATCCACTGGAAATCCTCATCGATTTGGTTTCTATTCCAGCCGAATCCCTTCAGTTTGTTCTAAAATTACCAAGATGGCACTGTAAGGACATTTAAATCCTTTCATTTAATAGAGTTTAAGGTTTTTTTATCAAGCTCGTACTGCAACTGGAAGTAAAGAAAATTACTTTGGTGACAGAACATTGTTTATATTCTATTTGCATATTTATACAGTAATTATTTAAAGTAGCTGCAGAACCGGGATATTTTAACTTTTTTACTCTGGAAAGGAATTATACCCTATTCACCCAACAGATATAGCTAGGCCACTCCAATAAACAAAGCGCTATATTTGAATACATTATTTCTATTGGCTTGTATTTAAAAATTCCATATCACACACACCAAAAAAGTTTGATCGGTTGCGTCATTTGTAATGTTGACTTTTAAAATGACAGTTATGACCAAATAAGTATGTCATAATGGCATTAGTTTTAAGGAAAGATAGAGAAAAATGACTATAACACGATTAAAAAAAAGTCAGGTATAATTACGCTGAAGAAAATTTTATAATCATAATTTAAACCCCTTTTGAGCTGTCACTGACTCCAAAGCTCCAAGGCTCAGATAAATAGAATAAGAATTTGCGGCTGCCCAGTTGGGACTCAGGCGAAACAAATAAACAAACATTGCTAGGTTTTGTCTAAATGACAATACGAAAAAAATTAAATGATCCTGGCGGCACGGATGGTTGCGGAAAAGTTGTTGGGTGATTTGCTTTTTATATGAAAATCGGGTAACAATGAATTGTAAAAGAAACTTGCCCGAAAATAAAAAGTGGTGAACTTGCGAGATGGATGTAAACGTCAATACTGCAAGTAATGAATTACATTGGTTGTTGTGGGTGCAAGTGTTGAAAGTGGTTAATACTTGAGAGTTATTTCCCAATTTCTTTTGGTTTTCAAAAATTCTACCCCGTTTGGAAGAAAATTCGGTTGTGGTATTGGATATCGTTTCGTATCATAGTTGAAAAACCAAAAAAATACCCACCACTGCCACAAAAAAGCCGACATTCAATCCTGGTTGGAGAGTAAGTCAATTTGTTATGAAGCAGACATGGTTAGAGCTGAACTCCTAGATCTTGTTCATCAAGCTAATGTTTCTCTGAGTTATGTGGTTGATAAGATGGCAAAGCAACATAACATCATTGTTTTGCTATTGTCTCCATGTCATTGCGAATTGAATCCAATTAAATTGATATAGGAGCAAACAAAAGGCGAAGTGGCAAGAAACAACACAACCTTGAATTTAAAAGACTTTCGTTCACTATTTAAACAATCCCTTAATAACGTAACTGCCGATCATTGGAAAAATGCAATTCGTCATGTTCAAGGCGAAGAAGAAAGAATGTGATAGATAGATATTGCGATTAACATCGTTGTGGAATCGTTGATTATCAATGTGGGAGAAGACTCTTCATCTGACGAATTGTCAGATTAAATGCAATATATTATGTTGTGTAAGGAAGGTACTTTTGGTATTCCTAATAATAATAAAGAATAATTATAAAACAACGATCTATAAATTTTTTGTATAATACTATTTGACTTTGTATTTCTATCTATTTTCCATATTTTTATCAGGACACTTTATCATTATTTCTCAATATCGTACGAACCTGTCTTTTTTTGAGGAGGATTGGTCTAGCTATATCTGTTGGGTGAATACAGTATATCAATATTAATAATTTTACGTGAAATGCTTTTTAAACATTGACGCGTGAATAGATTAAACTATTGGCTTCTTAAAACTTGTAAAATATTATGAAACGATAGCAAAAAGTGAAATCTATACTATGTTGTCGTAAATCAACTTCCCAATCGCTAGACCGTTTTCGATGTTAGAAAACCAAATTAAAGGATAAATATTAATTTATTCGGATAGCTCGCGTCGGCCCCGGGTTATTTGAAATTGAATCTCGTCTTTGAAGATTGCATTTCATAAGTTCAGTGATCTGCGCTGATCCACATTACACAGTCAGAGACCAACCTCATATCTTTTAAATTAATGCTTCGTGCAAACTTTCCCCCAATCTGGCGTCGTAGACTACTTGATCTATTATCGTCAAAATATCCGTGGATAAATTCGCTTGGTATAGGGCAATACTGTTATGTTGTTTTTGATACATTTCGCTTGTGCTCTAACTAATGATGAATTATGGGATGTTTGCAGATTCTCAGTTTATAATTTTGATTTACTGTCAGCAAGCACCCGTTGCAATTTACTATTTCAACTGTTTGAGTTCCTTAAATTGTTTGAATTATGTTTGGACAATAAAGTGTTTTAATTATGTTTTAATGGTTTTGTCGGTCAAAAAGAGAAAGTTTTTATTAGTAGAAATGCATCATATATTTTTGTCAGGCATATGAACCAAATACTGAAGATGTACCAAATCTAAAAAGTGTATATAAATTGAAATACAAATCTTGTTCCCTGAAGCCAAGAAAGATTAAAAACACAACCAAGGTTGCTTTAACGCTTTACGATAGCCAACCTATTATCTTCAATATCTCTCTGAAGATGATAGCTCTGCTATCGAAACGCTTTAAAGCAACCTTTGTTGTGTTTTTTAAACTTTCTTGGTGTCAGGGGACAAGATTTGTATTTCAATTTTTAAATATAATCAAGGACCAGTCCTTTTCCACAAAAATGTGTTTATAAATTTAACCTTGCTTAAACATTTACCAAGGGGAAAATATTTTATGAAGTTTTATCAGTTATGTTAAGAAAATCTAAAAAAAAAGTATCATGTCAGTATCTTTTGGGTGAATATTCTGTGGCCAAAGTGCCACAGTTAATGTTAAATGAGCCTAATCTGCTTAAAACATTTTCAAGTTTTTGGAACATGAGATGTTATTATAACAAATTTAATACGATTCGCATTTGAACAGAATAAAATTTCGAACATAGAACTAGAGAACAGTAAAATGCTTCATGCTTTACCGATTTCAGATGAACGGTTGTAAGAAAGTTACGCCTATGATTAGTTTTATACTTTATAATTTAACACATATCACTATGGTGTTGATATTTTGATTTGTAAGTTCGCTGTAGGAATATGCCGGCATTTATTTTTTACTATGCACATATTCATATGACACATTCTTCTTCTCGATTTACTAATTAAAGACCCAGCTCATGCCATGACCACAAGAACACAACATTAACGACTCAAAAAATCCAATAGCAAATAATTGAAGGGATATGTTAAGTCCAAGAAAATGTTTAGTTAGTAATTTATACTCAACCTGAAAGCTTTTAAGTTATTCCTTTTTAAACATGTCTGTTTGATCAATACTATTTGACTAGCAGCGTTTCAGGTTCCAATATAGTGTTTTTATAATGTGTTTTTATTTTCAGGTGAGTCCCTCGATAAAGATCGCAATAATACAAAACTAATATTTAATAGTGGTAAGTCTGATTTATTTATTTTATTGATTTACACAATTTGTGCTTTCATTTCGGATTGCAAATAAGAGTGACGAAATAAACTCTGGTAAGACAAGAACGAGAGAGAAACGAAATAATAATAGACTCTAACTAATTTCATAATTGGATGCCCCTCATTCATCTTATTTCCGCGCAAAACTTAAATAAAATGCCATAGCTTATGTTAGACACAAATATTTTTATCTTTGCACTGAAATAGCATTAATTTAGGTACACAATTTCAATAAGCATGAAATTAATTTGAAATCAAGCAGTTTATCTAACGCGCACGCTTTTTACGTTAATTTATTTTGACGAATCTGTGATTTGTTTTTTATGGGACCGGTGTTGTAAAGAAACCAGAAATATAGAAATGAAACAATAATTTTCACATGAATTTTAAGTATATGGAAATACGGAAATACGGCGAAAAAATACATAAATACTTATTCGCAATTAGTTACGAGATATCTCGGTTCTTTCTCCGAAAATATATATATATTTTCTGCACTACTATTCAAAAGTTTAGAAGCAGACCAATTTCTGTAGAATTTGAAAATTCTAACAAAAGAATTAAGAAAGTCATCACTTGTAATAAAAATTTCTTGGTCACTACGATTGCTAGTGGAAACATTTTTCCTGATTTTTCAGGCTCTTCTTCTGAAAAATCCGCCGTATTGTTTATTGACTATTGCCTATTGACTGCTAAACACACATTTTAAAACTTTCTATTTCAAATGCAAAGATAGGTTTTCCACACACTGATGGGTTTAACTATCATTTTAAATTGGATAGCATCTTGGCAGATGTACTCAAGGAAATTTTACGTAGTACTTTTAATTTCCTAATTTTATGAACTAAAATATTAGCAAATATTAGTTTTTTGGGTTGTTTTGGTTTAAAAAATTGCAATACAAAGGTAATTAAGCCTTGAAGAGCGACGTGCTGTCTGTACTCGACATGATGAGGAACGTATTGAGCAGCAACTACCAAAAAACTTCGAGATTTCTTGCAAAAGTTCACATCACACTTTTATTTAGAAGAGCAAGAAGGGAAAAAATAGAGGCATGGAAAGGCCAGGACGATCTAGGGTCACACAAGAAAACGAGTTTGTTTCATTATTTTTTAGACAAAATAGACGTTTCCAAGTTACGGTTACTTTAAATAAGACGTATGGAAATCCAGTCTGGAATATGACTATTCAGAGGCATTTACCCTCTATTGACCTAAATACCTAAAGCTGCCAAATAACCCAAATTAACAGCTAAACAGAAGGAAAATAAGTCAAAATAAGGTAAACATGAAGATTGGACAACTAGTCTATCGGATACAGTTCTATGAATAAATGGAATCAAAATTTCAGATATTTAACAGCAAAGTATTTAATCGATCAAAAACGAAAGGACTTAAAAGTGTTTACCGGTACCCAAGGTCAACATGATGGTGGCAAACTAATAATTTATGGGTGCTCTGGAAGCAGAAAATCCGGGAAAATTGCGGAAAATTATCAAAACAGACCGTTAATGACATAAGAAGGATTTTTCAAAATATTTACAGGAAGAAGCATTGCCATTAGGATTAACTAATATTGGCGCTAATTTTATATTTCAGTAAGACAATGATCCAAAGAGCTCCTCCAAACATTCAAAGGTTTTGTTAAAAGAAAGATGAAAATATGTTACAAATAATGTCACTCCCATTTGTTCTAATAACCAGATCTGTCTATTAAAAGAGCATGGGGTAAACTATAGACAGGAATGTCAACAATCGATTGCTTTTCAATTCAGACAAATTATGGAAATATCCACAAGACGAACGGCAAAGCAAAACATTTGTGAGCGAGTAATAAAACGGAAAAGTGGTCATTTGGATGATGCAACGGCTTCATACTTTCTTGTAAATTATTAAACAAGAGTTTTAACGAATATGTTTAATGTTTTTTAACGTTTTTATTCAGTATTTTATAGTGCTTCCAAATTTTTGGACGATAATTTACCTAAGAGAGCATGTTTTCAATATAATGAGCATATTATCGAGTTTGAAAAGGCGAAAAATGTCCATTGCAAAAGTTTTTCTATGTCCTTACGTAATTCTAATAGTTATTCTATTCTTTACATATTTCGTTGTTTACACGTTGATCAAACCGAAAGCCGATACTGTATGTGGTTTTAAAACTCACGATTTACCTTTAGTATAATAATTTACATGAAAATGTATATTTTCGAATATTGTACGCTAACTAAATTATTGCAGGGTATTACATTCTAGGTCCTTAGGGCATTTTTTTCAATTTACCTGGCATTCATCTGTCATTACTTCTAGGAAATTGTTTTTTTCACATAAAGACTGGCCAAAAAGCTGGAACATAAGGAGATTGCTCTCTGTATCGCTTAAAATGCACTTTCATTCATATATCGCCCTAAAAATATAGAATATAAATGCCTCCCCGCAATATGTATCGATATGTTCTCGACGGCGCTTAATGAATAAAACATGCATTTTCAGGACCCGACATTACAATATGGAGTGCCGTATCGCGGCGCTCTCCCGCTCACTTCTTCCTAAAGCAATATTTACAGACCATTGTGTGTTAAAAGACGAACATTGAAAAGCGATTTATTTATCCATATCATCCACGTACATTTCAATAGAGGAAAGATTGCGCAATGCTAAATATAGAATGGGTAACACTTTTATCGGAAATCATTTCCAGCTTTCAGAGTATGTCACTCGGGATAACATTTTTTTTTTATTTTCAAAAGAGCACAGCTATTAAAGACGGTATATTTTAATGCATGCTATAAAACCATCAATATACATAAGTTGTAATAAAGTTGTATTGTTACAAACGTTTTTTTATGCTGAAACTTAATAAAAACTGGTATAAAAGGACATTCATTTAAAGTTTTATGATGGAATCTCAAGTGTATACCTTATATTTAAAACAATTGAAAAAAAAGCATAAAAATAAACTGTACTATGAATTTATTTACTTGTCTTATTAAAAATGAATAAAAATAATAATACTGGGGATGCCACAATGACAGTATCCAATGCCATCCTTTTTCACCAACAAATCAGTAAAATAGGTATATCCGTCGTTGCTTCAGATAGGTTAAGTGAACAGATCAATTTTGACTTCGAGGACTAGAATGGGTATCAATAAATTTGGCTGACTTCTGTGCGTAAAAAAATCAGGCCACTTTTTTTTATGTAAAAGGATGAACCGACCAACATCCCTATGGATGAAAATATCCTCCCTAAGGGATTAATATGTCTAACCTAGGTTTAAACCTCAAAACCATTTTTTTCTTAAATGACGATGTGCATGCCATTGCAAAATCTGCCCCTTGGAAATTGGGCTTTCCTTTTCGAGGTAAGAAATATTTTACATTCCATCAACTATTCACTTTATAGATATAGCGCAAGTTAGACCAAAGCTAGAAATTTGTTCTGATGTTCACGGTCCACTCCTAAGATACGTTTTTGCTTCTTTGAGTTCCATCCAGAGAAGAGCAATTATCCTTATAATTCAAGATGATTCTTTGATTGAATATCTTCAAGCGTATGGTTGGCAACCTTCTTCTTTTTTGCCAATACTTTCATGGAAGATCTTCACAAGGTCTAATCCCCTAAGAGTAATATTTTTATGGCAAACAAGATAGAGGTTAAATGCAGTAAATTTGTGCGTAGTTCAGCGTGACATATCTGTCTACGAAGATGCGGAAGGCTCTTTTTTATGCGGAACTTCTAAATTCTGAATTTTCCTATTAAGCAAAACTCTCTCCGAAAATTATAACTTTCCAGAATTTAAAAAGTCAGTTGATCGCCATCTATTTTCATTTACGCCTCCTACTCGGCAGTAGCACCTGGTAGTGATGTGTATCACTGCGCTGCGCCGCGCAAATTTCATTGCGCCGACTGAGTTGACACATTTTTTAAATGCACCACAGCGCAAAATTTATTTTGTGATTTTGTAAGAGTACCTATGTGATGTGCGAAATTTGTGATGCACGCCTACATGTAGAATATAGGCTGTAGTGCTTGACTTTACGCTGACAACTCACCGAGTTACTGCGTTGCGAAGTTACGATATCACTCCAATAAACAACGTTGTAGACATGGGTAGCGCAGAGAAATTTGGTGAGTTAACTCAGTAACTCAAGCGCAACAGACTGAGTTGGCGCATTGAGCTAACTCAATTGCGCCATGGCGCAGACAATGCTGGTTGGAACTTTCATACGTTTGCGTTGCATGGATAACAGTAGCATGCGTGTTGAGATGTTGAGTTGAGGACCTGAGAGGGACACTCACAGATCGCTTTAACTCCTTCGCACATGTGCTTGTTCGTTACATTAATCGTTTCGTCTACTTCTCAATTTACAAGCAACGGCGATAAATATTATATAGGTTGTGATAACGAAGGCTTCCACGGCCAGAGTCAGTACAGGATATACTTCTTCCGGGATTGGACCTTCTCAAAGAACTACTAAAAGTGTTCGACGTTTCGCCCACCATCGTAGGGGGCTTCTTCAGGAACAAAGAAAAGAAAAAAATGAAAAGAGGAATATGAGGGAATATGCAAAAAAAGAAAGAATGAAAAGGCCAATTTCAAAACATCAGATCACGGTAACTCAGTATGTCCACCATACCAGAGGCAAAACTCTTCAAAATTGAAAATTGGTACAAAGGGTAAGAAAGTTTAGACAGAAGAGCACGGTAACTCAGTATGTCCACCATACCAGAGGCGAAACTCTTCTTCAGAAGAGGAATCGCTGATGATATTCTGCAGACGCTTCCTAAGAATCCTTTCCACCATCTTACCCAAGTTGGATAAGAGGCTGTACTTTGTCACTGTTAAGTGATCGCAAATCGCAGTCAAAATAGAACTGAGCAAGGAGCAACCGACAAGAAATAGCTGCTACTCCACTAAACTATGTCTGCTGCTTTGTCACAGTGTGATTAAACAATAACAGTACCTGCGCTAAATCACTGCAAGTCGCAGTCACTTCGGACGATATGATATGTTTTTAATTCATTTGGCAGACAGTCTTCTATTAACTCTGTTAATGTTTGAGGAACTCGAACGTAGGATATAACATTGATCATTGTTTCCATTATGTGAATTTTTAGAGACCTTTGAATTGATAAGAGGTAAACATGTGATTTAAATCGTAAAATTTCTAAGCCAATTTTTTCTATTATGTAAATTTTAGAAGACGTCTGGATTTATAAGAGGTAAACATATGATCTAAATTTAAATTTAGCTGTTTTATTTTGACATGCTCTTCCAATAGTAACTAATTAAAGAGAAAGAAGGGTAAAAATATAAAAATAAGCTCTATAATTATCAACATGACTTATTATTTACTACAAGAAAAAAATGATATCATTAGAACTCCAGGATGCTTCCTACTATAGAAGAGAAACACAGATAAAGTCTACAATTCCTTAAGGAAACAGCCCGAAAATAAGCGGAGTTAATCGATTAAAGTAACAGGTAGCTTTGTTATCGTAATGTGTAACAACTGCGATTGAACTGACTGAACTATCTTATATGTTCCAAAAGTAGCAGTTACTGTTAGGAACTGATAACTGTTCCAACTGCTACTCAATAAGTAGCAGTGAAAAAGTAGCAAATTGCTATGTAGCAACCCAACACTAGCAGGTAGCTAGGATTTTCGTTCGGGTGGGGTCCAACTCCCTCATTTTTTTTTTCAGTTTAGAGACACATAAACTTCTTTGAAATGAATGGCAAAATTTAAAGAAAAAGTTAAATTATTTGTGTTAGTATTTCGCCTCTCTTGAGAGACATTCAGGACTAAAAAAGGACGACATATGTAAAATACATAGTATCATTTGGGCTACTTCTTTTGAATACTTCTATATAACATTAATTATTTTTACCTTTTGCCTTGTACTAAATTGAAGTGAAATCAGAAAAATAATTGTGATACTGTGGCGTAGAACATCGCTATTTAAGAGGCAGGAATGGCAAACGGACGAAAATCGATGTTATTCTTCCAGGAGCAACTGGCTTTATTAGTTTTCCCTCAATGACATCATAAAATTTTCTTTGTGGCGGCTTAATAACGGACCCATTCGCCCTTATAGAGTCTCGACTTGCCAAAAAGTTCCGAAGGACCTTATTATCCCGAAATAAGCTTTACGTCCTCATCGTTTCGTGTCGAAGTGAAACCTTTGTTTCCTGGTCCTCAACTTAAATGAAAATGGTAAAAGGTTTTTGAATAGTTTCTGATGAGAATGTTTACCGGCCTTCCCGAGGCTATGCCGACGTCTTCTAAAAATCTTTACTCAGCTTATCAGTGTTATCTATCTTACAGGAGATTGCTGCATTTCAATCACGGCCGCGGATGTATTTTCTTTTGAATATTCGCTCTTAAAACGAGATTTTTTTTTCGACACCACATATTTTCTCGGCTATTTACGGAAGTTGAGTATGCCTTTGTGCTCTGCCAGCTTTAATGTACAGGGCGGATGTAGATGTCTGATTACCTCCTGCAAAGCAGATGGCTCTCAATAATTGCCTTTGAACCTTATCTACTGGTTAACTACACAGGATATCGAATGATTAAGAAAGGTTATTTGCAACATATGCACGACTTAATTGTATTGCCAATGTGCAACCTCCCAATCTTCTTTCTTAATTTTATCGTTCTGTTTTGGTAAAAGAAAATAAAGTAGTGAGGGTTTTTTAAATTATTAATTTAGATTTTGTGACTTTCATTTAGATTCTTTGGAGAAGTTATCTAACTTGTGAAGATTTTAATAAGCGCTATTGCTCCCGAGATACTATTACTACGAGAGCTATTCTGGCTATTCAGAGATAACTTCAATTGCGCCAAAACCCAAACCGTTCCTTTTTAGGAAAATATCTAGGTTTAACTCGCCTCATCTTCACAAAAGGAGAAACTTTACTTATTACTTCTACCCTTCTATCATATGGATAAAAAATCAATTGAGCATACTAATTTTATTTAACCTAATCATATAAATATGTCACCTTTCGAAAGCTCAACTTTTTTTTCGTGTTAAAAAATATTTTACGTTTCATTGGCAGTTCACGTTTTACAGCACCCACCTTAAATCCCCACCAGAGAATTGTTGTCACATCTGAAAGTTAACCTTAAAATATTCACTGACCCTATTGGTTTTAATTGAGACAAGAATGATACTTCTAATTGAGAATATCTCTCCAATTGCTGGATCACAAGCAGATGGTTGGTGGCTTGTTTCTGGTTCTATAGGAGCTTTAGCGAGACAGACACTAGATTATAAGTTAGCTGATTGCTATGTAATTGCGCTTGGCACATTAAAAATTTGTATCTGCAGGGTCTCATTCTCCCAGAGTGGTCCTCTAAAAATTTCCCTGATATATGCAACTTGCGCGCATTCTGGGTCCGGTTTCATCGTCCTTCATTTAGTTCTTTCTCCTGCTTGCAGTGCCCCAATGATGGTAGTGGCTGTGAATAGGTTTATCTGTGCAAGATGATTAGGAACTCTAAAAAGAACTGATTGCTTATTCTTATTACGCACAAAAATTTTAGAAGCCTGTTACCCTATACAGTATCTTTACCTACATAAATACATATTAACAAAAACGTTTTTATTGGTAAACTTTAAAGCGTATACTTTGAACATCCACTAATGACTCTTATATTAATAAGTACTGAATTTTTATTAATCCGAATCACCTAGTCTTGCAGGAATAACCAAACCAGTTGCAAGTTGTTTTCATAAATACACTAATTCCCGATTGTCTGAGTCATCTTACCGCACGTATGTAATAGTGCAGTTTATTTTCATGAAATATAAATCAAAGGCTTAAATCTTAGTTCCGGCTAAATCTCTGGGTAGCGCTGTTAGTGTTCAATAATTCAATGGGGGTCTCAAAGCGCTTTAATAATTAACATATCGTATAACCCATCTTTGAATAAACGGTATAACTCGAATAGAGCTATTAGAGTTCCTTACGCTAAGAGAACGGCTGCCTACTGCCTAATTAATTAATATACGCCTCACTAATTGCATCTTTTCTCCGGCAAAGTGCTAAGAGCGGCCATTCTCTAATAACTGCCAAGCCGAGAAAATTAGGTGACTTATACCATGCTGCTTGAAGAATCAAAAAGCTAAATAAAACCTAATGAGGGTTGATGATTTAGAGATACTGGATAAAAGTTTATCAAAAAATTTATAATTTTTAAATTAATTCTTTAAACGAAATGTTTTATTTCATTTTTAATTACTGTAAACGTCAGGATAGAGTCAATCGGTTAGTTGAAAATTTGTACGTTCACTTATAAAAATTTCATTTTGGATACATATATTTTCAGTTTGCATTCAAGTAAAACTAATATGATTACAAAAGTTTCATTAGTTGGTTTGGTGGAACGGACTGGTCCTTGGTTATCTTTAAAAATTGAAATACTGAACTTGTCCCCTTAAACCAAGAAAGATTAAAGAACACAACAAACAGTTGCTCTAACGCGTTTCGGACAGTCAAGCTGTCATCTTCTGAATATCTCTCTGAAGATGACAGCTTGACTGTCGAAACGCGTTAGAGCAACGTTAGTTGTGTTTTTTAATATTTCTTGGTTTCAGGGGACAAGTTCTGTATTTCAATTTTCCATTAGTTAGTGAAATATTTAGTGAAATTCTACCCAAACAAGAGAAATAGTTTAGTCGGAGACATTGCGTAAGACGCTTAAAGGTTAAAAACCGTTGCGTCAAAACTACACAAGCCGCGTCTTGCTTTTATAACTTACACTTAAAATTTTTTAGTTATATCTTCAATCTTCCAAAAAAGAAAAAAATCAAAGTTCGACTATAACCTCAACATTTATTTTTTTTTTCAAAACGTCCAAATCTGTCCGTTTTGTAACCATTTTTTGATCCGACGCTGAAGGACCAACAAGACGTGGGACTCAGTGAGGCCTCCTTATCAGCAGCTTATCAGGTTCGCAAAGTGGACTTCATGAACGTCCAAACTAGACGCAGCGAGGTTCGCGACGAGGTTCGGTTAGCGTACATGTTTCCAGTCTGTACGCGGCTTTACAATTCGAATTATGCTCTTGCAATGTTTTACTTTCTACAAATTTGTCTTTTCTATTCGAAATTATACAATTTTTTAAAAAATTTATTGTAAATTTAAATGTTTTTTATTTGTTATCTCTGTTCTACGGTATGAATTTCTGATGAGTTCTAATGAGGGCCAAACATCGATGTCCAATGCTTACATTTTTTTATGACTTTATATTTTACCATTTATTTATTATTATTATTTATTTATTTATTTATTTTTGATCATCTTTCATTTCTTTAGTTTCCATTTCTGTGTAAAAGATACTAGCTTATTTTCTGTCAGATGTCATGAAGCGACGTTTTGAGAATTTTAAATATCTTTATAGTTGTGTGTCAAAAAATGTTTTCCTGAAATCAAAGCCCCTCCATTTTTTTGTGAAAATGATGTAAATATGTATGAAATAGTTCGAAAAAGTTACTTCGAAATGTACCTAAACCTATCTGATCTATTAAGATAGTTTAAATTTATTAATATTGTAAAATATTGTAATATGCACTATTGTAATAGCGTAATTAAATTAGGCTGTCCATACAATGTTTTTTTTATTTTATAGTGTCTATTTTGTACATACACAAAATAAACACATATTATTAAACGCATTCCAAATTTTTATATTTATTTGCATATTCCTATTTCGATTGCAGAACTAAGAAATAACAGTTCTTGTCACAAAGGAAGTTGAAATTTCCATTGAAGCCGTTTAATCCGTATGTTTTTATCATAGCGTAAAAGTTATCGAACAGAAAGTTTTACATCTCGGCTTGTTTTCTAAAGAGTCCGGAGATTGCCATTGTAAGTCCGCAAAAGGGGCTCGATAACATTACATCAACAAAGTTTTAAAATGCACTTTCTGTCACGTTTCTTTTTATAGCAGTTTCGACACTTTCGTATCTTATTTATTGTGGCATAAGCAAAATAAAAATTTGTTAAATGATTATTAAAAACGTACAATTTTGCTATCATATTTGAAAAAGGAAAAATGTGTGGTTTTTTACTACCACTAAAGTAACATTTTATCTAATGATTTCTTTATATCTAGCCGAGCGTTCGGTTTATGTAACGTCATAAAAGACAAAACCTTCATCTGAGTTTCACGAACCTCTAAAATCGTTTATTAAAGACTGAACTATTATTTTTGTTGGCCAAATTAAATGCTTTATTGTATAGTTTGTAACATTATAGAGAGAATTCCCCTTTAAAAAGACCCTTTATTAACACTTAATAACCAACCCGTAACTTAAGAATTTAATCATATGAATGCATAGAAATTCCAAAATTAATAAGGACCATGACGCATTATTTGAGAATGTTGGTCCCTATGAAAAAAAATATATATACAAGGTGAGTCATTGGTAAAGTAAAGCCCTATAGCTCCTACAGTTTTTTAGATAGCACAATTCTTTTTTTTACAAAGGTACAACAGCATGAGAACCACATTTTAAAATTATTTTTCATTATACAGTGTAAACGTATACAGAGTGATAAACTAAAGTTGCATTTTTTTTAAAGGAAACACCCTGTATATTTTCTGATATCTAAATTTTCGCTAAAATTCTGAATAAAATGATGTCATTAAAGGGGTCTACGGTTAGTAGTTTCGGAAATATTTAGAAAAAAACCATGAAAATTGGGTCCATTGGTAAGCTCGCGAGGAAGGTCGGCAAAAACCGAATGATTTTTTTTAATATGAATTATTTAAATATCTCTTCTTCTCAAAAAATCGTTACACTTTATTGAAATAAAATATGCTTTTATACAAGCTGATTAGAAAAGGCGAAATGTATTTTTTCTCAAAAATTTTAAATGGTACACCTTGTATATTATTTTTAACTTTTGTTAAAGAACCACTAAACTTTGCTTTAATACCAACATTTATAAATCTAGCTCCTTTAGTCTAAGAGATATTTAATTTTAAATTTGGAAAAATTAAAATGTAAAAGGCGTTATTTCATAGATTTTTTAGGAAAAGATAATTTTTCAATAATGTAAACTAAAATGCACAGCCGTTTAAATGCTGCTTTTATTATTATCTAAATTTATAATTACATTCTGAGATGCTATAAGCTACAAACAGTACACAATAAATATGTTTACAGTAAGCTAGGGATGAATAATTGATTTATTTTACTTGACATTAAAATATTTTGACAAATGTTTAGAAAATAATATTTAGGATACAAAATTTAGTCAACATTTTATTTGTAGAATAGTGGTAGAAGTTATACTTTGATATTGTTATTATTTTTGTTAATTACGACTTATAATGAATTACTTACATCAGTAGAAGAAATGGTAGCCATGGTTTTCGTTCTGGGCGAAAGTAGCAGAAATAATTTATTGCCTAGCAGATTTTATGCAGAAAGATATCCAAACAGAAGATATCCGAAAAGCAAAGAATTTAAAACACTTAGAAACTGCTTTGAAACGACGCGAACTCTTCATTATCAAAAAAAGGAGAAGGCAGAAACAAACTTTTACCGAAGAAATTCAAAATGTTGTAATGCAAAGCCTCATAGAATACCCACAATTAAGTACCAGGGAAATATCAAAAAATTTTGAATTATCTCAAACTGCAGTGAATTATAAAACAAAATAAATTTCATCCGTATCATCTTAAAATGGTTCAGCAGCTGACACAAAATGATTGCAATTGTCAAATTGAATTTTTGAGTGGTTTCAAAATATACAAAGAATACGTCCTAATATAAGCAATGAAATTTGTTTCACGGATGAAGCCACTTTAAAAAGAAATGGTAAAATTAGCAGGCACAATTTACATTTTTATGACAATCAGAATCCTAATATTAAAAGGGAAATTGACTACCAATGTAGATGGTCGGTCTAAGTTTTGGATGGAATAGTTGGAAGGTCAAATAATTGGACCATACTTTTTTTTTGGTGGAACGGATAAGTCCTTGGTTATCTTTAAAATTTGAAATACAAATCTTGTCCCTTGGAAACAAGAAGGATTAAAAAACACAACAGAGATAGCTCTAACACGTTTTGATAGCCAAGCTATAGAAATGCGTTAGAGCAACCTCTGTTGTGTTTTTTAATCCTTCTTTCCTTCTTGGTTTCAGGAGACAAAATTTGTATTTCAATCCATATTTTTTTGATGGCGCATTAATTTCCGAAAAGTATTTACAGTTTTTGCAAGGCGAATTTCAAAATTACGTGGATAATTTACCACTTGCCGTTTTTCGAAATATGTGGTTTCACACAACGGAGCACCCCCACACATTAGTCGGTTGGTTCAAAATTATGGATAGGAAGAAGGGGTCCTGTAAGCTGGCCGGCAAGATCTCCTGATTAAATAAATTGAATTTTTTCTTTGGGAATATGTTAAAGACTTAGTGTATAAAACGCAGCCCACAACAGTGGGTGAAGAAGTGAAGAACAGAATTAGGGAAGCGTTTAGATCAATAAATGCATAGGTTTTAGGAAACATTAGGTTTAATTTTTTTCCAGGAGTTCAGAAGTGCTTAGATGAACATGGAAGACATTTTGAGCATTTATTATAAGCCATATAACATCCTTTTTTTCCTCAATTTTTTTTTTCAATTTATCTGTACGCTTCTTTCTGTTCTCCATCATTTTGTTAGCGATCAATGCCTCTCATGCCTCTCTCATTTCAAAGTGATCTTTAAATGTTTTAAATTCTTTGATACTCGGATGTTCTCTGTCTGGATATCTTTCTCCACAGAATGTGTTAGCCAATAAAGTATATCTGTTGTTTCTTATTTCCTCTCTTAAAACATTTAAAATAAGTGGCGATAACGAAATGGAAGCATGAGCTAGATCCATAAATGTTGGTATTTTAACAAAGTTTGGTTGTTCCTTAACAAAAATAAAAAATAATAGACAGGATGAACCATTTAAAATTTTTTAGAAAAAATACATTTCGCGTTTTATAATCAGCCTCTATAATGGCATGTTTTATTCCAATAAAATGTACGATTTTTCGAGAAGAAGTCATATTAAAATAATTCTTCCTAAAAAAAAACATTCGGTTACTTCCGAGCTCACCAATTGGACCCAATTTTCATAGTTTTTTCTAAATATCTCCGAAACTATTAATCCTAGACCTCTTTAATGATACATCATTTTAATCAGCATTCGGCCATAAATTTAAATATAAAAAAAATATTCAGGGTATAAGTTTACCCTGCATAAAGGAGAATAATTTTACAATGTGGTTTTGATGCTGGTATTCCATTGTAATAGGAAGAATTTTGTTATCTAAAAAACTATAGGACTTATAGTGCTTTTTCGTACTAATTACTCACCCTGTATATAAAAGTGGGCACTATAATATAACAAATTTCAAGATATTTCCAAAAAATATGTTTTCAATGCACCAATTTTTCGGATTATGTGGATGTCGGATTATATGGTTGTCGGATTATCCGGATGCCAAATAGTCGAATGTCGGATTTTCCGAATGTCGGAAAAGTTTTAACAAATGTCATTAAATGTTCTGAGTGGCGCACTGGTAGAGCAATCGACTAGTAGTTCAAATAGCGTTGTTTAGTAACGTAAAACCCATATATGTGTATTACATATATGGCAAATCCAGGCTTTTGTTATTAATTTTAGTCACTTAACGCGCCTAAAGAAGTTTTCACTTCAAAAAAAAAAAAAAAACTAGTGGACAACACTGGCTTAAAGTTGGCACTACCCGTTTTCCTTATAGCCTCACAAAACTCAAACCGTTTGATTACAAACATTTTCTGACGACGATTAGGTCGTCAGAAAATGTTTCTCAGAGAATTAGCTACTTTATAACACATGTATCCATTTATGTTTAAAAGATTCCAGACTGTTGGCGATATCATACTAAATTTCTTCTGAAACTCGTTATCACTATTGACCGATTTTCATGTGAAAAAACGAGTGGTTCAAAGATTTCTTTGAAACTCCTGGAGTTGAAAATATGACTTGACAATTTGTATGTTGTCTTTCAGGTATAACCTAAATAATGATTTGTTTTTTCCAATTCCTAAATGCAATTTGTCACCGCTTGGAATGCCAGAGTCAGAAAATCGATTTAAATTTTAATTTGATTTTTTTTTACTGTAAATATACCTAAACAATATTTTTTTTACTAATTTTTCTTTATCTTCTCTTAAAGTTTAACGACATTATGGCTGATACTCCTTATATAAAGGATATCGTATTTGAATTAGAGTATAATTGCTGTAAATGATACCATTGAACAAAACCTTATTAACTTGATATGTAGACTAGGTATGTAAATATTTATCAGCCAAACGCTCTCTGAGCCATTTATTATTAAAAAACTAGGCGAAAATTAGACTCAGTTCAATATTTGGCGAATATTAACACGCCCTGCAGTATGCAGAATATTATGAGTAAAGCAAATGAAACACGTTAGGACATTCGGGAAAACTGCAAACGTAACCAAAAATTTATCAAAACGATTTCGAACGAAAGATATTAAAGTCATGTATCATTCCTGTGCTGCGAATATTTCCATATTTTTTCATTAAAGGCACAAGTTAGCGGGCGTCTCGGCAAGTTGAAAACTCAAGCGTGACGAACGCCGCTACACCAGAACTTAATCTATTTGGTAAAGAGAAAAGTAAACTTTTTGCGGCCAACTAAAACGTATACAAGAAAAAAGCGCGACGAAGAGAAACTCACAGGGTACTTATCGGTGTATGCAGTGGCTTTATCGCAGAGACTTTCGAAGGCCAATATAAATGGAGGTCTGTAGGAATAGGGCATCAATTGCCATGAAACATGACTGCAATTCGTTTTAGCACTTTCTTCGTTTTTCACGTTTTCCAACAAGATCAAATTTAAACTAAAATACGGCGCGTCTACATTGCTCTGATTTGCTAGTCATTGGGTTTTTCGGAATCAATCTTTAATCGTTAAATAAGGTACGAAACGTTGTTATTAATTTTGAATGAATGGAAAACGTTAGTTCAGAAATATATGTATATTTTCTTCAAAGTATCTATGTATCTTCTTACTCGATTTGTTAAATAGGATTTTAGAATTATAAAAAGCTCAAACTATTATTGATTACTTTTGGGACACACCGCGGTCTATATGAAAAGCAATTTGTTAATGAAAAATCAAATGTTTAAATAAGGAAGTGCTTTTTGTCATAAAAACCTGATGCTATCAGGATGTCTCATTTCATTTTCTCGCTAATGTGATCAGCCTTTGACAATAAAGAATTATTTAATTTAGATACTTACTAAATGTTTGTTTTCCATTGATATTCATTCAGTAGTATTTCCCGCAAAATTTCGCTTTCCGAACTAGATATAGCTGACCTATAATGTTGATTAGAATATAGTTCGCTATTTAATCCGCTATTAGTACACTCTACTAATAAAGTGATGGATTCATTAATTTATCTTATCGACTGTAAATAATTTTTGCAGTTTTAGAGATACATTTATTTGGGAAATTTAGTTCAAGAAACCTAGCGATCGAGTTGGTTCTAAATGTTTTAACCCACAAGTTGAAGTGTCAGTAAAACTTCGCCCTCTTGACTTTAGCCACTCAAGTCAAATCTTTAGAAGGAAATATTCGATGCCTCGAAGTTTGCGGAGACGAGTAGGGTCAGCGTCTTGTCTGTCTGCCGGACACCGAACGACACGTGAGACCAACACATGCTGGATGCTACTAGTCATTCCGATAACGTCATCCCGATGACCTGCTCTTGTGTTATGGGTTTTCGTATATTTGTTTCACATGACACTTTCCCAAGCTCACCGTCGACGTCTATATTGATCGGTCACGGCCTACAGCCAGCTGAGATCCACGAGATGGTTTCCGGCGCTGCCATATGGCCGACGCGGTCTCCAAAACGAGAACGATACTCGCTTACTTATTGAATAGTTTCCGGCGCCTCCACCATTTTGACAATCGGGAGGCAGTTAATCTGTATGCTTGGACGCACGAAAGCGATGGGTATAAAGGGGGCAAGTTAATTTGAAAACTCTTTTATCAAATCATAAGTAAAATTATTCTTACTTCCACTCAATATTTTTAAAGGAGAATTTCGTAAGCATTATCACTTCTACCAAACGGAAATTCGAGGTGAAAAGTAATAATTAAATTTAACTTAAAACTAGGAAATAACAGTGATAAAATTTTTCTTCATGTTATTGAATATGTAGTAATTTAATTGTTCTGCAACTGACCTAATATATCGATATTTGTTTATATCTGCGGGGTACATGACCTAAAATGTTATATAACTTACTCAGGTGACAGGCGACTAATACTAGCTGGTCTTGATTCTGGCCAAGTCTTTGTATTTATTCATCATGATATTACCCTATGTACTCTCTATTATTCCATAGTTAAGTCTCTCATTTTATAATAGTCATTTCATATTTTATAAGAAATAACTGGGTCTCAGAAACACAAAAGTCAAAGCATTTAACTGTGAGTGTTATAATATTACTCAAATCAAAATATTTAATGAAGATTTTGAGAAATCTCTTTAAAAATATAACAGCGCCGCCAAATGTTACTATTTGAGGTAGTTCGTAATGTGCAGGAGAAATTATGTGCGAATGAAGCATATCTTTATTACGTTGATTACACCTTGAGATTTCAATTTTAGTCTCGCACGTCTCATGTCGTCTTTCGAATTGACATCTGCCCTTAATTTGCGAGCGTTTTGTCTTTTCTGATGTAGTCAGCTTTCATTTACGGAGAGAATAGGAATAATAATAATTAAACTCAAACACAATTTAAATAAGTATTGTATACATATTTTTGCTTATTTGATTTAACTTCAGGGGTAGGGTTACATTATCAGGCCAGTTTAGCTTTTAAGAGTGCAAGCCTCGTCGAGTTCGAACCTCGCTGGCGATCTTGTGTATTTTTTTATTCTATTGCGGGTTTTATTCATAGGTACATAATACTGTTAACATTGAAACATGTCACCTATGAGAATAAGCATGATGGCAACGCGAAACCATTGGCTTTTCCCCCATCTTTAGTCTCTTAGAAGAAGTTTTCACTTCAAAAAATAATTTGTCCCGTTTTTAAAAAGGGCCAACAAGTCTAAAACCATTTTTTGATAAAAAATGTTAATAATTGAGTAATTTTATCAGAAAATTGAACTATTATTTGTAACAAAATATTTTAATTAAATAATATTCTCTGAAACTTGGGAAAATCGAGTTTTACCTCTACAGTGTGTCCCAAAATTAAAAAAAAAATATATATGCTAAAAATTTCATATAAACCTATATCGAGAGAAGCTTCGTTTTCGAGATACAGGGTGTCAGAGGAAAAATTGAAATATTGATTTTTTGTTGAATTTTCGTAATGTGACAAGATAAATAGCTAAAATTTGGCACACCTGTTTAGATTTTAATGCTCAATAAAATAAACTGCAAAATTTTATTCAGCGTGGATCAGTGGCGGGTAAAACTAGAGAGGACGGTAATAAAATTATTCCTAATTTTGTAATTTTTATTTCCTTGAAAGGTACTCTTACCTTACCTCGATAAAGGAGATCGGTTATGCCCTAACCTTTTCCTTTACCAGGTTTTTTCTAACTTTCTCAGACATGTATCATGTTTACATAATTTTATTTTCACAACCCAGCAGAATATTTTTTTATGGTTTTAACCCGTTTGACTCTAAAAATATATTTAAGAGTTAGGTTACATCACGTCATTATGTTAACACTTCATGACTATCATGTAGAAAAATCAATAAATTATCATGTAAAAAAATCAAGTACTTATTTGCACTAGGAATAAAAAAGAAAATGAAAAGAATTTTAAAAATAATATGAATGAATCAAATCAGGGGGCTAAATCATGTAATATATGTTCAGTCTATTTTTTTTCTTCTGTAACTTTACTCGTAATGAACACAAGTAAATTGTATTAAAATCTCAAGATCCTCCGACTTAAGGCCCTTTTTCTTTGGGGATATTTAAAAGAAAGAGTCTACCAGGACAGACCGGATAATATTGAGAATTTAAAGAACAAGATTAGGGCGGAGATGCATAATTTACCAGCTGAAGTTATTCGGACAGCTTTTATTATCGTCTTGGAGAATGTCAAATAGTGACTGGAGGACATTTTTAGCACAAGCGGCATTGAGTTTATTTTTCTAAATTATCTAGTTGTTTCAATCTTTAAATGAAAAAAAACTTGTTATTTAAAAAAATAAACTTGTTTACTTGGTATGGCTGAATTCGGTTTTCTGTAAGCTTTTCAACGACCTCCCAATGTTTCCATTTGAGAAAAAAAGAAAAATAGAGATACCTTGATTATTATATAACCGAAAGATGGGAAAAATGGCAAAATCATTTCTATGAAATAAAAAAAAACTTGGTATTAAATAATTTTTTTTTAGAAAACGAAAGTGAATTTTTATGTATACAATTACAATGTTCATGAGTAAGTTTGTATTTTAATAGATCAACATTTGAGAACACTTTTAACAGATTCATTCTTTAGGACCTAATTTAATTTTAGATGTTTTGAAAAATATGAAAAAAGTAATAATAAAAAAAAGGTTAACTGAATCTGTTACAATAAATTCGATAATTGCTTTTTTACTAGTTAACGTTAAATACAGTTTTTAGAGGATTTCGGGAATAAATAAAAGTAGGGTCGCAGCCCCTCAGATTCAATTTCAAGTTTCCTACCTCTTGCATAATAAATAAGGTCAAATAACTGGACTTCCTGGAGGGACGATTCCATGAATTCTTACTAAACTTCGTTGGGCACTGTTTAATTTAAGCCATAGCCGAGTACATATTAAAGAAGTATTTATGCAACAAAGTCATCTTGAGTTATCTGGGATCGTCGTGGGACCGCCTCGAGCTTCAGATTCATGTGGAAGCTGCAGGGACCCGCCAGGAATTTAGTTAAAACTTTAAGACGTCTCCGTATGCAAAGGTGAAAGTGCCTTTTTATCGCCTTTGCTCGCTTCTAACGCTCTGTCGCAACTGTTTTGATATGAAACAGTGTTTTATGGTCGTGTCAAAGATTTATGCGACGGCAGATATTCGAGGTATTTTAAAGAACGCTGACGTTTTTGCATAAATGTTTTCTTGTACATGGAGCGTATGTTCTTTTATTAAATTCTGGAATATTTCAGCTCTATTTATCCAACATATCGAAATAATTTGATTTCAGAATGGAAAATATAAAATACTTTAGGTACCTATACCTATAGAGATACAATGTCTTTCATTTTCATTTTCGTACACCATGTTCACTCTAAGGTGCACCCTTTTTGAACATCATTTGAGTTCATAAACAAATAATTTTGGTGAGTTGTAGGAATGCTTTCGTATTTTTTTCTAATTTTTTCATATTTTTACAAAAAAAAAATTGAACGTAACAGAAAAAATATAAGATATATTGTTTAATTACTGTAGAACACCCTATGTATTTTTAGATGGTTGCATAGACAGTTGCATTTCCTTTAAAAATATTCAGTGTGTCCAAAAAGTACCTATGGAACATTAACTCTAACTTTTGAAACCTATGTTTTAGAGAAAAATTATCTTAATAAAAGTTGAATGCTTAATAACAGATACTATAGCAACTTGATCTGCAACTCTTGTTGCTATGGGCACTTCTTAATTTTTTTTGAATAGCAACCTGTATACCGGGTTATTCAAATCTTACGGCAAGGTAGATTATGCCCGTAGTACTTGATTTAAAGATATTTTGTTTTGGGGATAAAGATGCACACATTTGCAGTACATTTAAAAATTTTTTTTATACTGTACAGGGTGTGCCCAAAAACAAACATCAAAGTTGTATTTTTTTAAATGGGACACCTTATATATTTTCACATCTTTGAATTCTAAGGTCAAAATAAAAGCAAGTTATACTAAGGTTTACCTTAGCTAAACCTTAAGAATTGTGAGACATTTTGATTTATGGGAAAATATAATAACAATTTTAACGTTTAAATTCATAACATGTATTTTATCCATTAAAACCAAAAGGTCAAGTTCATTTATTTGATTGAATTTTGCGTCGCACATGTAAAACATTGATTGAGGTGGGGTGTACGCTATGTCCAAAAATTATGACCAAATACGTACAAGTTTTAAATGTTAAAAACTTATTTATTCTAAATAAAATATCCTGTATTTTATGTCAACATCAGTTGTACAATTTAATTCTCTATCAAATATTATGAAATATCCCTATGGCTAACTGTTCGCGTTTTCATATAAAACCCACATTTTCAAAATGGAAACCGATTTTAAGAAAGTTAATATTTATCAAGTCAGTTGTGGGATTTTGAAAAATCAGAACTGCTTGTAATAAACGGCAGATTAAAGGGAAAAACATATCACCTAAAATTTTAAATATTATGGATTAATTTCAAAGAAGAAAGTAAAACAATAAACAATATTGGTCTATTGTGAATGTTTAAAATGAGTGATGTTAAAACAAAAGTATATGAAGACTGCTTTTTTTGAAAAGTAAAGTTTGTTATTTGGTGGCGAAATTTTGGAAAAACAAATGTATTGGTAGTTAGAAATTCGTAGAGCAGCAAAGCTAATATTTAGTATAACTTGAAAAAATTTTTTGGACTTTAAAGCTTGGGGTAGGTTTCCATGCGCCTAAATATTGGTGCTATGTGGCGCCTTCGCGTCTTCTTAATAAATAACAGTGATTTGAAACAGCGAAGGAAGAAGTTAAGACACCTGGCATTGCTAAGAATTATAATTGTTCCAAATCATTCAATTTAATTGATAACAAATCACTTATTCTTAAACCTTTCATTATTGCGCTTTTTAGATTCTTGTCCGCAAATTTCACTAGTTTTATAAAAAGTTTTTAGTTTCCGAGTTATAAGCTATCGAAGTTGTCCACAAAAAAAATTCAATTATAACTTCATACATACACCGATCGTGTCAAAATTTGACATATATTATTAGACTGATAAGGCTTATCGTTTCCCAGAATCTTAGTGCAAGAGATATACCGAGAGATCTTTATCCATGGTCGAATTTTTGTAAGATGGGCAGGGCCAAAAAAAAGGCAATTTTATTCCAAACAAATTTTGTCGCCTACAGATAACCGTTTCTGAGAAAAATGAGTATTTGTGGGTCTCTCTGTGTCGATTTCTGTAGTAAATGTAACTAAATTAAAATGTTGTATTTAGTAGGCCATGAAAACGAACTGTATCATTATTTTATTTTTCATTGTCAATTTAAAATTAACGTTTGGGATTCAATAAATGATGATTTTTTTGATAAAAAATGTATTCGACTTATTGTAATTTAAACAGAATTTTTGTTCGTTTTGCAAATATTAGTTCTACATACACTTGATGCATACATTTTTGGCTTCTTTTAACACCGTAAATGATTATTTTCTGTACTTTATGCTGCAACTAGAGAGGGTGGTCGGTATTTATGGAATATCGTTTAAAGAAATCATGTTTTCCAATAAGAATGGATTTAAAAACTTGCAAAATAATTTACTATTAAAATGAAAAGACGTGCCTTCAGTCATAGTAATAAACCATACTGAAATTAGTTGATAGCTTAATAACACTAAACGACAGTTTGTTTCCATATTCCGTTAAGCAGAAAGGTTTAAATCCATGGCACTCGCTTAACAAATCCTAACAAACGGATATCAAATAGTAATTTTTTTTTAAAAATGGGTACTTGTAGGTAATTTTTTCAAGGGACAAGATTTATTTGGAATAAACTGACTTTTTATTTGGCACTTCCCGTTTAACCAAAATAGGACCATGCTAAAAGTTCTGATAAATTAAAGAGGTAAGTTGGCGGAGAAAACTACCATCATCTTCACTAAGATTCTTGAAAATGATGAGCCTTAATAACCTTTTAAGTTTCAAATTTGGACACGATCAGCAAGGAGATTTTGGAGTTATAATTAAAATAATTTTTTTCTTGACAACTTTGACAGCCTATAACTCAAAAACTAAAAACTTTTTACAATTTTTTTTCCATAAATTTTAATATTTATTGTAATGAATCTACTGTCAAGCTTTGTCGATGAAATTTGCGGACATACTGTAGAATCAATTTTATTTAACATTTCTCCGAACCAGTTTTGAAGTATTTAATTAGTAATAAAACTTGACCGTATTTTAAAATATTTTTTGTAAAACTGTCAGTAAAAGTGACATTTTTAGTTCATCGATAAGTGAACTAAAAATTGACTTTTATAATAATACGTGTCAAAAATACTTTTAACACTAGTGCGATAAAGTTTTTTCGCACTAGTGTTAAAAGTAAATATAGCAGCGTTTCCCAAACTTTTTTTGCCCTGACCCGGTTGTTTTTAATATTTCCCCTTACCGATCCACTAAAAGATGTTTTAATTACATTTTAATGTACAAGAACTAATCATTTGTGAGTATGAAGACAATTTTGCAACCTGGTATTTTATTTTTATGGCCCGGTGCCGGGTTGAGACCCACTATTTAGGAAACACTGATATATAGCAATATGCAATATTATTAAATGGAAAGCTGTACTGAAAACATTAGAAAGATTTTTTTTTTTTGTTAAACGGACTGGTCCTTGATTATTGTGTAATATTGTTTCCAAACATTAAAACATATTTAAATAGTTATAAATTATTTATTTATAATATTAATATTACTATTACAAGCTGAAGGATTACTTATTTTAGTTTTCCTGAGAAGTAATTGCAGAGATATTTATGCTACTAATCCATGCAAAACTAGGACAGATGTTGCTTTTAGTTTGACGCAACTTTTTACTACATATTTGGTCTGGAGCTTCATTCAAAAAAATCTTGTACGCTTGTTTTAATACTTGCTTATATCCTAGTTGTTCTTGATTTAAAAACTAGCTTTTATCATAAAGAGATTCCAAAACTTAGAGTTTCCTTCGACGTAATTCAAAAATATATTTTGAGTGAAGTTATCCGCTAGATTCTTTATTTCATACCATCATATTTTTGTCCCGATTTCTGGAGCAATAAATCTCAGTTGATGTATTTGCTGTTTCTTCAACATCTGGTGGAATAATGGTACACAGAGCAATGGTGGATTTTTCGAATAAAAATAATGTGATTTAGCTACATTTACCTTATACCAAAAGCTGATATTAATAGAGATTCAGGGTATCAAAGTTGAAAAAAAAATTCATTTTTTCGTATTATTATGAAATGAATTGTAATATAGGCACGAAATTTGGCACAAGGGGGTTTCTTAAGTCGACAAACTCTAATTTGCTAACATATTACCAATAGCTGATAGGGGACGCTACCTGCGCTATTCCGAATAATTCTAAATCATCATAACTTTTTTGTGCACCCACGTATATGGATTTTAAATGGGTTATTTTATTTCCCCATATTTTTTACGTAAAAAAGAAGTACTTTCTGAAAGTTGGTATCAGCAACCATTTCCAAGATATAGCCTTTAAAGCTTGATGTGCCTTGGTTTTAAATTACTAAGATATTAAATTTTCGAAGTAGGCTTGAAAAAAAAGTAATCATAAGACAACTTTGAAAGTAATTTATGTTAAATATTACTTTGCTAATAATATTCTTATCTAAATTTTGAAAATTTCAATAAAGAAAATCCAAAAAATTAAGACGTAATTTATTTTCTAACATAGAAATGTGAGATATGTCCTCTGAGTCCGCACAAGAAAATTTTAATAGTCTGGGTAGTCAAAGCAGATATTTGGAGATGAATTTCAATACAGGACAGCCAGATTTTTAATTGTTTACAATTCCTTTACATGAAAAAGGTCATTTCCCACATACTTATTTTTAAAAATAAATTTTGTTTTGGTATTTTATTTAAATTTTCTTTAGAAATTTAAAAACTATGTGTAATAATAATGTCAGTAGAGTAATATTTGATATAAACTATTTTAGAGTCAGTTTTATTACTTTTATTTCGAAACCTACTTCGAAAAATTCACATTTACGTAACTTAAAATAAACGTACGGCAAACTTTGAAGGCAAATATTTTGAAAACGGTTGCTTTTATCAACATTTAGAAAGTATACCTTTTTTACGTAAAAAATGTAGATAAATAAAAATATCTATTTATAATAAGTGTACATCAAGGCACAAAAAAGTTATGATGCTTTAGAATAATACAAGGTAGCGCAGGTGGCGCTCCCTATGAGTTACTGACAATCTGTTAGCAATTTAGAATTTCTTGACCAAAGAAAAGTGAAATGTGTTCATCAGTTATGCGAAAAAATCACAAATTTTTTTTCAACTTTGACACCCTGTATCTCTGTTAATATCAACTTTTGGTATAAGATAAATTTGGCTAAATTACGGTATTTTTATACGAAAAATCTACTGTTGCTCTATGTACCATTACTTATGGTCCACCCTGTACATTGTTGAAATACAGAACTTGTCCCCTAAATCAAGAAATATTAGAAAACACAACAAACATTGCCCTAAGGCGTTTCGACAGCCAAGCTGTCATCTTCAGAGAGATACTGTATCTCTCAGTTTCAGGGGACAAGTTCTGTATTTCAATTTTTGAAGATAACCAAGGACCAGTCCGTTCCACCAAACTATACAGTATGTCCCACCGGAAATCGCCGCGAGCGATATCTGGCAAAGTACTCATCTAAAACATTTGAAAATTTGGCATCTTAACAAAGACAAGACCAACACAACTAAAATATTCACAAAGTTGTAGTATTTCCGGTTTTACCGGAAGTTGACACAAAGTGCGTTATTTTAAATGAGATACCCAAGATATATTTGCAATTTTGGAATTTTATTTCGTATTTTAAGGCCGCTTTGGATAACAAACATTGTTCTTAAAATTCATAGTTTTCGAGATAACTGGATTTTTATAAAAAATTTTGACAGATGCAAGGTTCCACGAAATTCTTTGTATCTTTCTCCAGAAACCAGATATTAATTTCATATTTGGTACATGAGTAGAACACATATAAAGCTATCTTACATAATTTCCATAAGTTCAAAAACCGAGTGTTGAATTCATGTCTGAATATTTTGATAAATTCAAACAAGGATAACTTATATTATTTTAGATTATCTTATGCAGATTTTAATTATCTTTCACCTGATTAAGCTTTCATGTGTGTTCTACTCACGTACCAAATACAAAATAAATATCTGGTTTCTGGAAAAAGAGACAAAGAATTTTGTAGGATCTTGCCTCTGTCATTTTTTTAATAAAAATCCAATTATCTCAAAAACTATAAATTTTAGGAACAATATTTGTTATCCAAAGTGACCTTAAAATATTAAATAAAATCCAAAAATATATAGGGTCTTATTTAAAATAACAAAGTTGGTGTTAACTTCCGATATAAGAGGAATTGTGAATATTTTGTCGACTTTGCTAAGTTGTTAAAATTTCAAATTTTTTAAGTACTTTCTCCAATATCGATCGCGGCGATTCCCGGTGGTACACAAGATATGTGCATGGCATATATTGATGTTATGATGTTATACAGAGCGATCGTATTCTGAACGCAGCCTGTCCCTATCGCTATCAAAACTGACTTCCATTGCTCAAAATTATCTTTTTTTCTGCGGTCAAATTAAATCAAATGTCACATTAATCACCTAAGAACCGCAACAAGATTTCATTACATTTTCAAAAGAGTTTTAAAACTAAATAAAAATAATTAAATAAATACAATCCTATGTAAATTCTCTCGAATAACACTAAAGTAATTGATAATTTTTAGTGGACATTTCTATTATTATAATAGCCTAACTTTATTTGACGTCTAAGTGTTATTTACTTGTTTACAAATTTTAAAACCCGTTAACCCTAACCTACCTGCGCTCGTGATTCTAGAATTGGTTTCTAAAATAGGTGCGCGGCATAGAAAAAATCAGTATGAAGCGGCACGGATAATCATTCTCGATCGCAATGTATATCTTAACTTCTTAGAACTTAGCTAAATAAGAAATAAAAAATTCTGTATAATAAATATTATTTTAATAGCTCTGCAACTGATTGTTAATCTGTGAAGGCACTTAAATTTTGAAATGTTGGTGAGAGATTTAAATCGAATCATATAGCTACAATGTAATGTTGTACTTGTATGTATTAGTTTTATTTCTTGTTAATTAATAATGATTGAAGGTAAATACTGCTTCTACAAAATATATTTTAATCTTTTGTATAAGAAATTTCCTTTATTTCTTCTGGTAAACAATTAAATTCATAATACAGACTCTAATGCTTTTAGTTACTTACCAAAATCGACATTGATTTCAAATATTTGTTTGAATCTCTTGGAAAAGGATTATGATTATTCATTCCTATTTATTCAGTTATACTTGTAATTCCAATTTCGAATTGTCCGTTTATAATTATTCCGAAAACAATTCGTTTTGTATTATAACAAAAGGGACACTAAATAAATACCGCACGATACAAAGGGTTCTTGTTTCCCCAGCAAATATATTTACTTTTGCCTTTCTTCTGACAGCCTGTTTTGGAACAAGCAGTGTTAAATTTTAACCCTTCGCAAAATGATAAAATATTTAATTCCAGGGATCCCTTAGCAATTAGAAAACGGGAAGATGTGCGGTGTATAATTAAGAAAGATAAAGTGACTGGTCTCGAATTATCACTTCGCAAAAAAGATGTAATTAGGCCTGTATTTCAGAAAGCAATATTTTTGTGTCACCTTAGAGATAGCTTTCGCTACTCTTCTAATGCTTCTATATTTTGCTCTTCAAATTATTTCAATTTCGGTACTATAACTTAAGTATATTAATAAACTGTAATAACTATAATTTATATGAACTTGCAAGATCGATCTAATATGTTAACTCGCAGAAAAATATAAGGTTTTATAAGACTACACAAATCAAGTTTATTTTTGTTTTTTCTTCGTAATATTATAAGGAATAATATTAGCTTCTTCTTCAACTGACAAAGTTGTATACTAATGTACAAGTTATACTCCGATTGTTTCCAATATTTGTATGAGACAAATGTCACAGACAAATTGGACGGCCTAAGCGATATATTGCCAGGAAGGTTGATGACAGCCAGGAAGAAATCAGCGCTACCGACCCGGGCGATAAAAATTTATTGTGAAGTACAGGGTGACAATTTAAAAAGTAACAATCGAAAATATCTCCAAGATTAAAAATGCTACCATTACGAACTGAAATACATATCGGGGGATTGGACGGAGAACCAAAATAAAGTACTTTTTTACGTAGCCACCACAAGTTATTTGTTTTTTAGTACTAACCGACCTTGTGCGGCATATCATTGAAAAGTGCGTTGATTTCTCTGTACAGTCTTATAACAAAATATTAAATCGTACGATTAGTTTTTGAGATATCAGTGTTTATATTAAGCAATATTTTTTCAAACCTAGTAATTTTAATTATCTCTTGCACTAAAATTTCTGTCATAAAAATCTCAAATGTACGTCAGCGAGATCGAAGAATATGCTATTTGACTCACCCTCTTTCAAGGATTTCACCTCCCCTATTAATTTTTCTACAAAAGAACCCACCCAGTGTAATACGTCGTTGGAAAGGTTTTTATTCCTCTTTACAGGCGTTGAGAAGCCGATAAACCTTTCCAGGTACCACATGGTGTGGTTCTCATTTTAGACGAATTAATAGGGATGGCTAACCGAGAGGGGGAGTGAATCAGAAAACACATTCTTTGGTTTCCTTGATGTATATTTGAAATCCTTATGACAGTCGAAGACATAATTACAGCGTATAGATGCTGGACCATAAGTAATGGCACATAGAGCAAGAGTGGATTTTTAATATCAAAATAACGTGATTTGGCCACATTTACCTTATACCAAAAGTTGATATTAACCGAGATACAGGGTGTCAAAGTTGAAAACAAATTTTTGATTTTTTCGCATCACTGATGAACATATTTCAATATAGTCAAGAAATTTATCATAGGGGGGTTTCTTTGGTCGATAAATTCTAATTTGCTAACAGATTGCCAGCAACTCATAGGGGGCGCCATTATTTTTATGTATATGCATTTTTCACATAAAAAAGGTATACTTTCTGAATGTTGATACAAGCAACCCTTTTTAACATATTTGCCTTTAAAATTTGCCGTACGTTTATTTTAAGTTATGTAAATGTGAATTTTTCGTAGTAGGTTTCAAAATAAAAGTAATAAAACTGACTCTAAAATAGTTTATATCAAATTTTACTCTACTGACATTGTTAATTCACGTATTTTTTTAAATTTATAAAGCTAATTTAAACAAAATACCAAAACAAAATTTATTTTAAAAAATAAGTAGCAAGAAATGACCTTTTTCATGTAAAGGGATTGTAAACAATTAAAAATCTGGCTGTCTCTTGGAATTAATATCCAACTATCTGCTTTGACCACCCAAACTATTAAAATTTTCTTGTGTGGACTCAGAGATCATATCTTATATCTCTATGCTAGAAAATAAATTATGTCTTAATTTTTTGCATTTTCTTTATTGAGATTTTCAAAATTTGGGTAATAATGTTATCAGCAAAGTAATATTTGACATAAATTACTTTGAAAGCTGCATTATCATTTTCTTTTTCAAGTCTACTTCGAAAATTTAATATCTTAGTTATTTAAAACGAAGGCTCTTCAAACTTTAAAGGCAAATATCTTGAGAACGGTTGCTCTATCAACTTTCATAAGGTATGCTTTTTTTACGTAAAAAGTAGGGAGAAATAAAACTACCTATGTAAAATAAATATAGTTGGGTACACAAAAACGTTATGATGATTTAGTCATGTGGGGTAGTGCAGGTAGCGCCCCCTATCAGCTGTTGGTAATATGTTAACAAATTATAGTTCGTCGACTTAAGGAACCCTCTTGTGCCAAATTTCGTGCCTATATTACAATTTATTCAATAGTTATACGAAAAAATCGATTTTGACATCCTGTATCTCTGTTAATATCAACTTTTGGTTTAAGGTAAATATAGCTTAATCACATTATTTTTATACGAAAAATCCACTTTTGCTCTATGTACTATCACTTATGATCCAGAAAATATTATAATTTAAATAGTAGCTACAGCAATACCCACAAATTTTGAAAAAAAAATGGGCAGTTATGGGGACTGCCGACATAAGTAAAACTTAAAAACATAATGTAACAGTTTTTTTTTAATTTTTATATTGTGATATCAAAAATAAAAATTTCGTAATTTGTAAATTTAAATTATTATTTCTAGTTTTTATATATATTATATATATTTCGATACAATCTTTTGGATTACTGCATATAAAAAAACCTGTCATACTATTTAAATTTTATATTTGCATAGCAAATTTCAAGATATTTCAAAAAATTATGTTTTCAATGTTCTGTTTTTTCGGATTAGCGGGGTGGTGAATTAGCGGAGTGGCGGATTAGCCGGAGTGGCCGATCAGCATACTGGCGGATTAGCGCATTGGCGGATTAGCGCATTGGCGGATTAGCGCATTGGCGGATTAGCGCAGTGGTGGATTAGCGGAGTGTTGGATTAGCGGAGTGTTGGATTAGCGGGGTGCCGGATTAGCGGGGTGCCGGATTAGCTGAGAGGTGGATTAACGATGCTCGGGTTAGGAAGGTTCGGATTAGCGTGGTTCGGATTAGCGAGGTTCGGATTAGAAGGGTGTCCGATTACCGACATTTTACAGTAATTAAAGAAAAACTGCAATTTTGTTTAAATCTTCTACATTTTCGAATTACGGCCTCATCTCGCTAATCCGACACGTTCGGTAATCCGGTATCCGGATTAGCAAGGTTCGAATTAGCGGGGTGTCGGATTACCGAAATTATACAGTAGTTTAAAAAAACCTCAATTTTGTTAAAATCTTCCATATTTTCGAATTACGGTTTCATCTTGGTAATCCAACACGTTTTGTAATCCGGTATCAATTTCAAAAGTTGTCGAGAAACACGAATATAGAAAAAAAATTGAAACACAATTTATACAATTATAGTATACACATTTTCGCATATTCAATTTAAATTTTAGGGTAAATTATCTGGCAAGTAGTTCAAATTCGCGGCTTTTGGTAACGCGAAACCATTTGTTTGTATCCTGTCTTTAGTCGTTTAACGCTCCTAAAGAAGTTTTCACTTGAAAAAACACCCGAATAATGAATTCAAAAGTACATAAACTGCCTCACTATTAAATTAATGATTAATGTATACTCATATTTACATGAAACAAATGAATGAATATTATAACCATTGGGAAGTTTAAAAAAAACTGATAAATTTTTATTAGATTTATGTAACAAGTTTCATATCACAATGCCAACAATATCGACGTATTGGGAAGTGATTGTATACTATTTTATATCCAATATGGAAATCAACAAGCAAAAAACAGTTTTATTTTTAAATAGATTTAATGGCAACACGAATGAGTTGTAAAATCGCTTATTTACTGTTTGCCTTCTGCTTTAACCACATTGCTGCCGGTAAATACGTCATAAAATAAATAAAACAAAGTTTCCTGGTACAGGACATCGCCCTACATAAAGCTGGGGTATGTCAGAAATTCCACACTACCCATGAAGAAATCAATTAAATTATAAATTATGTACAATACTGGCAAAGATTGAATATAACATAACTTTTGGTTTTGCTCGGTAATAAATGCACCTAATATTTCCGCCTCGAAGATATTATTTTATCAGTTAAAACTCTCATAATTTAAAAGATATTATACGAAAGTTAGAAGTCTTTATTTCCCAGGGAAGATTACATTAATTTCCAAAAGTGAGGTTGACCGAATTCTCATAAAACTAGGAACAAAAATGTCCTCTCTCAGAATCCTAAATTACCTGCGTCAGATTGTGTTTTAGCATACTTTAAATAATGGTGAACGAGACCACTTTATATTAAAATTTGTTCTTACAATTCCCGGAATGGAAAGGGTGAATATGAAATACTTAGAAAAGTTTTGAATGTTACGGCACTTGCACGGACTTTCCAACATAATTGGCTTTTTCGAGCCCGAAAAAGCATTTCTCTTTTACGGTCCTTAGTAAAAACTTTGAACGGTTCAATTTGATAATGGGTGGTTTTTCGGATGAACGTCCCCTAGTATTTATTTACTTAAAATGTAATGCGCCGGGGGTGTACATAGATATTCCGGCTAAAATATGAGACAAGCAAAATTTAAATTCCTGCCGCTTTTCGTAAATATACAACAGTCATTCCGGAGGAAAAACGTGTAACCTTGCAAAATTTATTACAAATTGGTGTGAACGTAGGATAAGCATGGATCTCAGCCAAACAAGGCCCAGTAAAATTTATAAAACTAAGCGATGTATTCCGAATTTCAAATATACACGCTGCAACTAAAAAATTGCAATTGCTTAGCTTGCCACTGCAAATCAAAGTTTTAATTTGGACGTAATATTTTTGGTAATTTTGATGTAGAAACGTAGTAATTTTTCTGTCAGGAAACATATTTCAAATATCAATAATAATTTACGATGAAACTAAAAACATACCACTAAAAACCGATAAAATGAAGATTATATAATTTGTTTATACAGGGTAGGCCATAAATAATGGTACACAGAGCAAGAGTGGAATTTTCGTATAAAAAATAATGTAATTTAGCTATATTTATCGTATACCAAAAGTTGATATTAACAGAGATACAGGATGTCAAAGTTGAAAAAATAAATTCGATTTTTTCATACTACTCATAACTACTGAATAAATTTTAATATAGCCACGAAATTTGGCAGAAGGGTGTTTCATAAGTCGGCGAACTCTAATTTACTAACATATTACCAATAACTGATAGGGGGCGCTACCTGCGCTAGCCTGTATCACTCTAAATCATCATAACTTTTTTGTGTACCCACGCATATTTATTTTAAATAAGTAATTTTATTTCTCCATATTTACTTGAGAAAACATTCCTTCTGAAAGTTCATACGCGCAACCGTTTCCAAGCCTTATAAAGTTTGAAGTGCCTTCGTTTTAAATTACTAAGCTATTCAATTTTCGAAGTAGGCTTGAAAAAAAGTAATAATAAGACAGCGTTTAAAGTAATTTATGTCAAATATTACTTTGTTGATAATATTATTATATACATTTTGAAAATCTCCATAAATAAAATACAAAAAAATAAGACATTATTAGTTTTTTAACATAGAGATGTAAGATATGATCTCTGAGTCCGCACAAGAAAATTTTATAGTCTGGGCGGTCAAAACAGATGCTTGGATATGAATTCCAAGTAAGATACAGCCACATTTTTAATTGTTTACAATCCCTTTATATGAAAAAGGTCATTTCTCGCATACTTATTTCTAAAAATAAATGTTTTGTTATTTTGTCTAAATTTGCTTAGAAATTTAAAAAAGTATGTGCAATAATAATGTCACTAGAGTAGAATTTGACATAAACTATTTTAAAATCAATTTTATTACTTTTTTTTAACTACTACGAAAATTTCACATTTACATTACTTAAAATAAACTTACGGCAAACTTTGAAGGCAAATATCTTGAAAACGGTTGCTTTTATCAACATTTAGAAAGTGTACCTTTTTTACGTAAAAAATGCAGATAAATAAAAATACCTGTTTAAAATAAGTGTACATGAAGGCACAAGAAAGTTGTAATGCTTTAGAATAAAACAGGGTAGCGCAGACGGCGCCCCTGAGTTACTGGCAATCTGTTAGATAATTAGAATTTATCGACCAAAGAAACCCCCCTTCCCCCTATGCCAAATTTGTTGTTTATTTCTTATATTGAAATGTGTTCATTAGTTATGCGAAAAAATCAAATTTTTTTTTCAACTTTGACACCCTGTAGCTCAGTTAATATCAACTTTTGATATAAGATAAATGTAGTTAAATCGAGTTATTTTTATACGAAATATCCACTCTTGCTCTATGTAACATTACTTATGGTCGGTTCTGTATAATGCAATGTAAAAATCGGATACCTCTTAAAATATGCTTATAGGATTCTAATTGCTATAGCCAATTAATTAGAAAATGCAAAAAATATTTCTTCACAAGCAGCCGATTCAGAAAATATCCAATAATATATAGGTAAGGGTAAAAAAAATAATCGCACACTAACCCAGTATGAAACTGTAACACAAAAAAATAGTAAAAAGCATTTAGAAAAATCGAAAAGTAGAATGTATACATGTGTCGTTACTATCACACAGATAATATCGCTGTATTATTATTGTTAATATAAAATTAAATTTTGTTTAGTTCAGGTGGAAAGCTCTTATGTGGGAAACTGAGATAATAGGAGAAACTAATGAGTGTTTGAAAAAGGATGATCATATCGTATATAGCAAGTGATAGTTATATGTATATAAGTAGGATTTTCTAAATCTCGACTATAAACAGTCTGGTTTTTAAGTGGAAGATAAGTGTTTCTCTTTATGTCTGTAATTATAACTAATTACTGACATAAAGAGAAAAACTAGAATGGGTATACCTGAAACTGAGGTGTAACATGAAACTTTGTATCTTTAAGTTAATGGCAAAATTTTACAACAGCAGCCATTCCCGCAGTAATCATAGTGGTTAACAGTTTGAGTAGTGTCCAGCAAGTTTTTAGTTTACATTCTTGCTAATATTTTTTGACTTGGGGCATTTGGAATATATATTTGAAGTAACAGGTAAATGTAGGCATAAATAATCACACTCCAAAAACTTAGTAGCTGCAGCAAACCACGAAATTATTTCAAGTTAAGTGGTCTACAGTATGTCATTTTAAGGTACATGACCTACATAGTGATAATGTTAGTCACGTATCTACATTGAAATTATTTGTCCCTGAAATGTCAAAATTCTTAAAATCGACAAAAATTGTAATACCCATTTCGAGTTTTTTCCAAGTTTTTCGTTTCGTTTCAGAACATATATGCAGGGTATTCAGTCATAATGGTATTAATTTTAGCTACCCGCTCGGAAGGCTTAGTAAAGAGAGAAAATCAGAAAAAAAATTTTATTCGACTTTTAAAATAGACCCAAATCAATCCATTGATCACCAAAAGCCCGGCGCTACTTGACCACATTAAATGCTTTACGTCAACAGGCGCTTATTACATTATCATCCACCCATAAGCTGCAATGATAAGGCGGACTGGCGAGGGCGGTATTTGGATTTTCATACACTTAAACTTTTTTACATTTTTTTGTTTCGCTAATCAATCGATCTGATGAAAAGTAAAAGGCAAATTCAAAAAATTAAACGAACACAAACGATTCAACTTGAAATATTAATTCTACAAAATAAATAACGATACGACGCACTGATTTATTTAATTTTGAAGCATATTAACGTTGGCGTTGATTGAATCAAGGACATTGGTTAGCAGTTAGGTTGATGTTTATAAAAAAATATGTCAACGATAGCCCAGTCAGAATAAGTTACATTAATACTCGAGTGCCTCTTTTCCGAACTATTTTAAACCTGCTTATGAAGGAAGTCATAATTCGTCCGTAAACTAAATATGGCTTAAAACATTTCCATGGTATCACAGAGGGCCACAAAAAATAAAACATCGGGAAATAACTCTTGAGTATTAACCGCTTTTAACACTTGCATCAACAACAGCGAATTTAATTCATTTCTTACAGGGTTGATATCAAAGTTTACATCCATCTCGCGATTTGACCTTTTTTATTTTCGCATAACTTTCTTCTGTAATTCGTTGTTACCCGATTTTCATATAAAAAAGCAAATCACCCAACTACTTTTCCGTAACCATCGGTGCTGCCAGGATCATTTAATGTTTTTTGTATTGTCATTTAGACATAACCTGGGAATGTTTTGTTTATTTGTTTCGCTCGAGTCCCAACTGCGCAGCCGTAAATTGTTCTAGTTTCTATTTATCTAGGCCTTAGAGCTTTGGAGTCAGTGACAGCTCAAAAAGGGGTTTAAGTTGTGATTTTAAAATATTTTCTTTTTAGCGTAATTATATCTGAAATTTTTTTAATATCCCCTTAAAATTAATGCCATTATGACTGAATTACCCTGTACAATACTACTACGTCAGAAAAAGAAAATACCCTGCAATTAATACGCCAGTTTTGATTCAGTAACACTTGAGGCAGCATTGGAAGATAGAAGATAAAAGGGCAGTTATGGGGACTGCCGACAGAAGTGAAAATTTAAAACTATGATATAATACATTTTAAGGTATTTCAAAAAAATATGTTTTCAATGTACTAATTTTTTTAATTATGCGGATGTCGGATTATCCGGGTATTGGATTATCGGGTTGTTGGATTATCAGATGTCCGATTAATCGGTTGTCGGATTATCCGAATGCCGGATTAGCCGGATGTCGGATTATCCGAGTGTCGGAAAGGTTTTAAGAAATGTCATTAAATGTCCGGAGTGGTGCAGTGGTAGAGCAATCGACTAGTAGTTCAAATAGCGTTTTTTGTTAACGCAAAGCCCATCTATCGTCGCTTTGATGATGAACTGTTCTAACTCGCATAAATAATAACTTGAACTAGCGCGCTTTTAAAAAAGTTTGTCATCAACATTTTTTCTCCAAAACTGTAACCAGAAGACAAAACAACAATTTTTTTGGTATTTTTATCCAAGGAATTTGCTTTTATTTTAGGATTATAGACATTATTTTATGTGCTACGTAGTTTAGCTCCATTTATAACAATGAATAATAACATTTGGGTTACGTTCTCTGGCAAATTTTGTGCTACATGGACTTGGAAAAGGTTTTGGGCTCGGATACTTTTGGAAATCAAACTTTATGGTCTTAATATTAGTTAACAGTCTTACCTCAATTTTCCACTTTTTGTGGATTACGACTGTACATCACCAAAGCGACTATATGTGTATTAGGTGTATGGCAATTCCAGGCGTTTGTCCCCTATCTTTAGTCGCTTGACGCGCGTAAAGAAGTTTTCACTTCAAATATTTATCAGTACGAACTGCTGGATTTTAATCGTAACTCTATTCAGAAAAGCTATAGGTTTGCAAATTGGTGCTGACTGGGGACGGATTTCCCTCAAACGCCCGTAAATAACACCCAAAAAATATTGTCCCATTTTAGTATTTTACATACCTCTGAAAACAACTTCAATAGTTTATTCATTACATCATGATTTGTTTAAAAATAATCATGACAATATGTTTTATGTGTTTTCCTAAAAAATAAAGTTTTTATGTCATTAGAACTCATTCTTTTGAAATATCTTTTGAAAAAGCCCTTTTAGATAAAAATTCAATATGTTGTATCACCTATACAATCAATAACATGGCATAGATTGCATTTTAAAGTCTCCGTTACAAGAAAAATTTGAAACACCATCGAAAAATAGAAATATCTTCTGCTCTATTGAAGTATTTTATTTTTTTATGTTAGAAAATCAAAGGTTACGTCCTCATACATATATTTTGATATATTACAAGGAACTCTAGTTACTGTCTTTGGACTATACAGGGTTTTTCAACGAAAAGTGGCCATTATAAATAGTGGATTAGCGTTTAAAAATAAACTTACCGAGGTGTGAAAATATTTACAAAGTTTGTTCCACCACGGTAAATTTCCTAAGTTTATTCTTAAACGTTAATCGATTATTTCTAAAACACTAATAGCCCGAATTTCAAATGTAGTACATCACTGAATACATAATTAAAAAATCTTTCAAATGAAATATTATTTGGATCGTATTGCCATTTAAATTTTTTGAGGTAGTTGGAGTGGAGGGAAGGGAAAAAGCGATGTCATCAAGAACTTGATGCCAAAAGCTGTCCCCCTTGAAATAAAAATCAACCTGCTGTTGGAAATTTTTCTGTTATTCTTTGTTTTTGAGTTATTAAGGGCGGCTACTTTTCGTTAAAAAACCCTGTATATTCGGACAAAGTTGAAAACTGTTTCAATATCCTCATTCTACGGTACGCGATACGCATTTCGATAACAGAACTAGCACTTTCAAGCTGTAATGTAACTCATTAGTAGTGATGGGCAAAACTGCTATTTATAAGTTACGAGTTGCTCCTGTTACAATCAAGTTTTAAATAGCTGCTACTTTTGTTACTGTTATTTATTATGAATAAATACGCTTTAAGAGATCACATTTCGCAGTCGCAGAATATCGGGTGTAATAGAATCGTGGTACACATCCTATTTTTTCTTTATTTATGAAGATACAATTTTCAAATTTTCTACAATATCAAATTTTAATATAAAAATGACATTTCTACTGGTGTCACTTTCGCAAAAAATAACAGTAACCTTTGATTTTTAAGTAGAACACTCTGTATATTATTAAATTTTCTTGAATACAATGTACCTAATGTAAGTTATTTTTAAAAGATTCAAAAATTCATGCAGCGTTAATTTTTATAGTTGGTCAGTAGGATAAGTCATGACCTTCTAGGTTGAAAAATTAAATGTAGCCGAAAAAATTTTCGAGACTCTAAAAATCATTTAATTTATGTGTATTGCACTTAGAAAATTGTACAGATCACAAAAATGTAATAATATACAGGGTGTTCTTTTTAAAAAACAAAAGTTGGTATCAGTTTAAGGGAAAGTGACAGCAATAGGAATGCCACTTTTATATCGAAATTTGACATTTCAAAGGACATTAATTGTAGCAAGTTTCAAAAGTTTATCTTTATAAAAAAGAAATAGGGGGTGTATCATGATCCATCCTGTTACACTTGATATAACTGAAAGTCGGAACGGAATCATGCTGCTGCTACTTTTGTCACTGTTAAGGCGCGTTTTAACGGGTCAATCTAATGAACGATTTGGGTCGTTTGACAATAGTTGGACCGCTGTTGAAAGCAAAAAGGTTTACATGATAGGCGATGTATGTTGTTCACTAACTCTAGTACAGAATGGCGTCGCGTGAAATTATTGATGTAGGTGTGCAATTAATTTGTTATGCAATAGTCTGCATTTAAAATAACGTACTTGATGATGGTGACGAAAAGACGAAAGGTCTAAAAAAAATGTTTTATGCTACCTTGTAAAAAATAAAAAAACGTCAATGAAAAAGTGTTTTATCTTTTCGATTACTTTTCAAATTGCAGTCAAGAAATAATAAAAACAAAAATTCCAAATTTTCATTTTTTTTATCAAAGATTTCAAGAACACCCAGAGGTATTTTCAATTTCTCAACGGAATATTTCTGATCGCCAAATTGTGCCACTTTGCTCCAATTTAACCCTATCTCTTACCGTTTGCGGGATCCCTGTAGTGAGAAATGAATTTGTTACACATTTTTTCTGTTGTAATTGTATAAATGTTTTATACAATGTTAATTATTATGCATAATTCATATCATTGCCTACATTGTACACAAAATAATGCGGCTATGCAGAGGTATGTATTTGCTACTTTGTGGTAATTTCGCCGCATATCGCGGCTGTATCGTGTTCCATGCTTAGTAGTCGGCCTCGTAAATGAAAATCTCCAAGCGCATAGAGAATTAATACATTAAATCAAGCTTATACAGATGCCCGTATAGAACATTTTCCACTGGCCCATATTTATTAACAAAGAAGATTATAGAATGAATATTTATGGTGTGGGCAGTTCACAATTTATTAATTTTATTGGGCTTTGATTCTTTTAAATTGTTTTCACTTAATAAATCTGTTACCTTATTATATTCCGAAGTCAATGTATCTAACAAAATTGTTTTTAAATATTACCGCCAAGTAAATATATCTGCAATAAAATAGTAAATAACAAAGAGACAAAGTCTTAGGGCAAGATTTTATTCCAGAATCGATGTTAATTTAATAATATTTTTGTGTACAATTAGATGACTCACGTAACAATTGTACCGAAATAAAATAATAACAGTAGCCGACATTAAGTTACTATGTGTTAGAGATTCATTTAAAAAATCGGTAATTCTTTTAGCGCAGAATTGAATTATGTTATACGATAAAAATGGTGAGAAATATTTATAGAAATCTCAATTAGATCGAAAATGATTCGCTACTTATTTTTAACCTTGTAAATAAGATTACTAGGTATAATAAAATTTGATTTTTTGGAGTAACTTAAAAACTATTGTATAAAAATTACACTAACTTTTTAAAGGTAGTAATATGCATAAGTAATAAACTTTATTATCGATAGAAACGCAACAACATTTAAAAATTCCACAAGGTTTTCGATAAATATTTGCTAACACCGGACCAGGTTAATAAAGTTAATACAGTCTAGTTATGAATATTAAAGAATTCCACGAAGTAAGGGTTGGAAATGTCAATTAGATAATAATATGCTCATATTTAAATAAAGTAGTAACATACCTAACTAGTATAATATTCCATTTAGAAAGTAGCAATTATGAAATATTGAAAAATCTATAGTTTTTGACTTACTACAGTACCCTGGAAAGCGAAATACAATTTTCTCATATAGAGTATTATAAATCCTTTGGCCAATATTCAGTAAAAATTGAGGTATATCTGATAAGTTTAGATTGCTAAATATCGAAGCCCATGTAGTCTGACTTTATTTTTTCATGTAGGTTGAGAACTTGTTAAATTAATAAATTTAAATCGTTGTGTTAAGGGTTTAATACTCTATCGCGTTAATAATATGCAGAGTGTTTCATATAAAAACAAAAATTGTGGCACCTTAATTTTAAACTATCTTGTATAACCAAAAATATTTTGAGGTGACATACCCTTGCGTAGTTTCTTATAATTTTACTGTCTCTTTCGTTTATGTACTAAAAAGCACGGACACACTAATGACTTCAGCCTGCACATTGAAATACATATCTGTACCTTAGAAGCAAACTATGTGAAGTTTAAGTTTTCCCAAAATGAGTTAGAGATAGAAAGTCTTTCACAAAATGACCATCTTTAATTTATCTTCAGTATAAACATTTTTAAATAAACAACAAACTTAGGCCTTTTTGAAAAATGTTTAATCCAGCTGTACCACAGAATTAAACTACGTCAAGTAACTTTAACTTTGTCATAAGATTGAGTTTTGTGACTTGACATAGTTTGCTTCTGGGCTAGAGATATACATAAGTATATCAGTATTTGACATTAATATAAATTACAGTAAGTACTAATATGCTTTAGTCATTTTTCTACCATTCCAAATTATAATATTTCGTAGAATAGTTTAATGTGATCTTCTACAGTGGAACAGAATGGAGGAGAATGTAATATGAAGCACTAATGTGTCCCCATATAAAAGATCCCGCGGGATGATCTTGCACTGTGCCCTAAGCTGCTTCAGATCCGACCTGTAATGCTTGCGGGATGCTTCTAAACACCGCAACATGTCGTCCTAGGGGACACAACCTCGGCTTTTCTTAAGGATGTGGCATCGGCTTTACTGGGCGATCCGACTTGGCCGGATTACGTCCCCGTGGTTTTTATGGGGTGCGATTAATTAAGAAGAAATTCCAGCTTGACTCGGCTGAGATAAGAAAAGGATTCGATAGTGACAATTTGTGTCGTGTAAAGATAACATTTACATTCATCTCAGTGCTGCTTGACAGTTATTTGCTTCCTACAAACGTTACCTACTGTAAAAGTAGGGAAAGTTCGAATTGTAAAAATAAAGGTGGCCAATAAGACTTTATTTGAAGTGAAATAATATTAAGGTAAACTTTATTTTCTCAACGCTAGATGCATCAAAAGAGTAAGTATTGATTCACGATTATCATGATTCTTATAAAAGTAGTTCTGCTATTTTTTAAATTTGTTGAAACATTTCCGTAACTACATTTACTGTAATAACCCAAAAGTAACGGATAAATTATATAAAATTGCAAAAAAAATAAATATCTTAGAAAAATGCTAAGGATGTATTTTTGTTTTGAAATGTCATTTAGACTATGCCCATCCCAGAAAGATCATTGTCCACCCTAGGAACATCGACATATCGCCGTTGCCTTGGAAAAATCTGCTGTGTGCTGAAATGTAAATTTTACAAGACAGCAGGAAATCATATTTATTTGGAAGTGAAGAGACCTTAAATCCCCATCAGATTACGGAAAAAAACTATTTTTATTAAAAGGTACACATAAATAATTTTGTCACTGCAGCGACAATACGTTTTTATGATCTTTAAAATTTACATTTCAGAACATGGAAGGTTTTTCCACGACGATACACATTATTAGTACTTGTAAGGCATTAAATGCACACCTTATTACAGAGCTTCTTGCCCAACCAAGAAATATCGTTGCCCCAGTTTGCCCCCCTCCCCTTGAAAAAAATCCTAACTACGTCTATTCTAAAGGTTGATCTAATATTTGAAGGCCTATTCTTTATTATTTCCGTAGCCTAGTAACCTAGACACAGCTTTGTTGATTTATGTCACAATAGTTGAAAAAGTGTCATTTGTGTGGGTCGAATTTAGTTTAAATTACACATTAATACTTTTTTGGACCTAAACGCCACCAATAGCTGTAACCAAAGAAGAAGTCGCCCTAAAATTAGAGTAAACCATGAATGATGTTAACGCAACTCTCCAGAAAACCACACAAAACATGAAACAACGAGCTGCATCATTAGAAGCAGCGGAGAGATTCAGAGATGAATGTGCGCGCATTATGAAACATCTCTCGAAGATTTAGGAACATTCAAAGTCAGACAAGAAAACTGAAAAGGCCATCAAAAAAGCCAAAGACGACTTAATGAAAAGATTCAACAAATTCAAAGAAGCAACATTAATACTTATCAAAATTAATCTTGCTACTCAAAAAAACTTTGAAAATTGTGCACAAGACATTTTAGATGCCACTCTAGAAGCATCTTTTGCATATTCTATATCTAACAGTGTTTAATTAACAGTTACGGTTGCTGTGTGGTAAAGTGACATATCTATGCGGGAAAGTGCCAGTTTACTAATCGATTGAGTTTAGTAAAGTGGCACGTTTTCTGTCAAATGTAATTTTACTTATTGGCTCAGAGATATTTGCCAAATGAATTTTAGTAAGTGCGCCAATATTAGAGCAGGTCTTGCTGAAGTGGACCTAACTATGTCTACTTCAATCAATTGCCTTTTGTCCTTCGCATTTTGTCTTCTAAAACTGTAAAGGATTTTGACAAATTGAGAAACTAGCAATATTTGAAAATCTATTTTTATTAAATTACCAACCGGTGGAGAATCACAAATTAAAAATGTTCAAATTAATTTATAAAAATAGACAGTCTCAATCCAGTCACAAACATTGTGGGCAAATTTATTTTATCAAAATATGAAAAAAAATTGATTTTAACATACAATGTATCCCAGGATAGACTACTGACTACGTGTCTTCTTTATTTGTGTGTTTATGAGAAAAAGTCATTCTTTATTAAAAACTCACTGACTTTCTCGTAAACCCACAAATAAAAAAGTAACCCCCTTCAATGCTTTACCTTGGGACATACTGTATGTCCGAAAATACTTCGTGTTTGAGGTACAAATTGTTAAATTAAAAAAAAAGTGAAAAAATCATTGGTAAAACCAAAAGTGCACACTTACTGCAAGGATTTGAAAACAAAATTATTGGCTAAAAGTGTGCGATTCTGCAGCTTCTATTTCCATGACAATTACTGGAGTACTTTTCATTTCGGTATCTTCTATTAAGGATATATTGTGCAGTTTAAAGAAGTTTGACTATCATCTTACATTACTGAACATGATAATTAGTGCTAAAATAAATTTGACATGTCAGCTTTGACAAATTTGTCATAATTTTACCGTCATTGATATGTATATACCGCAGTCTTCTGGTGTAATCAGTCGTTTCATGAAAAGTTTAGGCATTTCAAGAAATGCTGCTACATGTTGAAATGAATAAGTGTTCACACCAAAAGGCTATACATTTCAGACATTTCATAAAATGTTAGCGTACTTATGTCTCTTGATGAAAACGTGCAAAAGTACGCTAACTGGCTGATTATTGTCCTTTTCATATAATGCTCAAAATCCATTTTGCACCTGATGTAATGAAATGATGAGTAATAACATTTAAAAAACTACAAAATCAACATCAAAAATGAGTTTGAAAATCTGCTATCGAGCAAATAATATTTCTGAAATCTAGTGGATTTCTGTCGACCTTGAGAATGTTTAATAAAACCCAATAACCTATATTAAAAATCAGCAATTTGGTTGCAGAATTACTAAACATTTTCTTAGTAACTTGTCCTCTTTCATTAAAATATTTTGCAATTATTTCTGGAAATAGAATACTTCCAATAAAACAGTATTCGTCGTCGCCATTTTTAGGTCATGTGCTGGTCATTTTATTTCTAATCTAATAGTCAATCAATCAATCAATCAATTAATCAATCTTTATTTGTTTCTCAAAAAGTTTTTACAGTTTTTATAACAAAGAGTTTGGCCTAGTTAGATCTAAATACATATAACGATATTAAACAGAAAAAATAATCCAAAAAAAAGAGCAAAAACAAAAGTGAATTGTAGCCTTATTATTTCTTCTTACTGAAACATATATATGTACGTTATCGCTAACTAACAGTCCCAGGTTATGTAGTCACATGACAAATATAGAAAAGAAGGGAAATTTCTTAATAATATATATTAGATAGTTGGATCAGTCTTAACAGGCATATTTTTGGAAGGCGTTGTTGATTTGCCATGTCAAAAATTTTTATGATCCAATTTAAAGCATGTTTAAATATAGTTTAACTCTTCCTGTCTCTAATCGAACTGCGAAATCTGGTGTATTCCTTAGAAATAAAAGAATTCTTTTAAAAAAAGAAAGTTGTACTTTTTCCATTACGTCTGCATAGCGGAGCCCCCATATTGGTATGCAATTTATTATTATACTAGTAACCAAGGAGTCAAGAATTCATTTTAGTTTTAGACAAAATCGGGATTACCGTTCCAATGGCCTGCTTTGCCTTTTCAACAGTAGTGTACGACATTACTTGGAAAAATGGGGAAGACGAAATGTGCCTCCAAGGTAGACAAATGTCTTTACAACTTCGAGTAGATCGTGTCTATAAAAGAATTTGGAAAAATTTGTTTAATAATGTGCCCTTGATAACACCATTATTTTTGTTTTATTTACATTAACGGTAAGTCGATTCTGCTCGGTATATTGCTCAAGGATTGTAAGTTTTCGATTTAATTCAATTTCCGAATCAGAGATAATAATGAGATCGTCCGCGTAGAGAAGCATCATCACTTCGTTTTTATTGTCAATGTTAACTCCCTTTGCGCCCCTATTTTTAAAAAAATGTTCAATGTCAGCAATAAATAGGGAGAAGAATAGCGGGCTCAGGGTTTCACCTTGAAGCAATCCTGTTGTGATATCAAAGACCGAGTTAAACCATCTGCTGCTATGACGTCCATAGTTACCTTTTCATAAATTGCCCTAATAAGATTGTTGCTGAGACTTAAATAGAACAGCTTTTGCCAAAGGAGTGCATGATTTATTAGGTCAAATGCATTTTTAAAGTCGACAAATGCTACATAGATCTTATGTTTTCTTAATCTTAAATGCAGTTGTATTACAGAGGTTAATGTAAATATATTGTCAATGCGCCCTCTTGTTTTTCTAAAGCCTGATTGCGTCTCAGGAACTACGTCATACTCTTCAGCCCATGCAGTCAGTCTATTTTTTAGCACATGTGTAAACATTTTTTCGGTGCAATTAATAAGAGCTATACCTCTATAATTCTTTGGCTTACCAGTTGGTCCTCTTTTATGTAGCATTCTTATGAGAACTTTACTCCAACTTTGAGGTACTGAGTGAGTTTCTAATATATGATTAAATAGGTAAGTTATGAACAGAATCCAGTTATTTGGTAAATTTTGTAAAATTCATAAGGGATCCCATCAGGACCTGGAGCTTTATTGCTATTACAGAAATTTAAAACATCGTATATTTCCGAGGTACTTATTGATCGGTCTAATATTGGGTGGGATACATCAAAGTACAGTGTATTGTCTGTTATTCTAGGTGGGTAGCTATCTCTATAAAATTTTTCCCAAACCCAAATTAAATGGTAAGATTTGTTCCGTTTATAGTATCACGGTAACTTTTTATTGTATTCCAAAAGCTTTTGAGTCTTTACAACTGGACAAAGTTTCTGTTATTACTCGAAAATATTTTTGTTTTTTGTTTCTAATCAGGGATTTATAATTTGTTTTTGTTTCAAGATAGGCATTTCTATTTTTATAGCAAAAGTTACTTTCTTTCCCTAATTTAAGTACCCATCTTAAGTTAAGTTTTGCAGTTTGGCATTCAAAGTCGAACCACGAAGTATTTTGTTTCTTGCGTGCAATAATGTTAGGGGATTGTTTAATTAGATTTAAATTTTTAGCTATTTTTGTAATAGCTAAATACATGACAACATTGCTTAGTTTACATACATTGTTTGAATTTTGCACTAGCCATTTGTATTGATTGGTTTGCCAAGTCCCTTAACCACTTAAAATAAAGGGGCTAGTTTGTTGGACATACTTCGTTTTCAGATTGGGTGTTACTAAAATGATTCAAAGAGATAGAGAGAGCAAAGTGATCTGATACCGTGTACTCATTTAATACGAGAAGATCCTGTATAATGTCTAAATTTGAATTATTTAACCACGCAAGGTCAATAACGCTCATTTCTATCTTGTCTACGTGAGTAAATTGAGCAGGAGTATCCGATAGTGTTCTGCCGTTTGATATGGTAAATGCATTTTCAGTCATAAACTCAACAGTACAACGTCCCATCGAATTCAAAATTTTGTCATTGCTTAACCTAACTTCATTTAAATTTGTATTTTTAAGCAGCTCTGTCGGAATACTGCCTAATTCGGAAACTCTACGATTAAAATCTCCTGCGATCAATATAGGTATATTACCGAAGCTCGTTGTGATTTCCGATAGAGCCACTTGAAATGACTCCAATATAGTATTCAAATCTAAAGAGGGTTTAAAGTAAATTAAACAGACAATAATTTTCTTTCCTTGAAAAAATTGAGATTTATCGATTATCAGCACATTTAAATGTTTTTTATAAAATAAACTGATCCCACCACTGCACCCACCCAAGGGACTTTTCTTTTATGGTGGAAGAACTAATTACACCGTAATCTTGCATAAAGTCCGGAGAGTGTGAAAGCTCATGTTGCAACCATGTTTCGGTGATGCAAATCATCTCCGATAGTTCAGTTCCACCTCATGCACATCACGAATAAAGTTAAAAAGGTTAGCGAAGCCTTGGCAGTTCCAAACTACTATTGAAACTCTTGAATCGAATAGAATTTGCAGTCAATGTAATTTTAAAGGATTTCATCAGAAAGCAAGTACACGTGCGTTTCATGAAACGTCTAAAATTTCTAATCTTTTGGAGTAACACTTATTCGTTTCAGTATTTGGCAGCGCCTTGGGAAATGATTAGACTCTTCATGAAACGGCTAATTACACTAGAAGATTGCGACATATAGATTACTTGAACAAAGAACACAAAGCAATTTCAATGAAATAAAAAGAAAAACTTTTCATTTCGTATTTTTAAGATGGCCAACATGTATGTTCAAAATGTGGGCTGTTCCCCAACTTCGAAGTCATAATTTCTACTATCAATAAGTATATGAAACTTAAAAATGATTGCTTTCCACTATTTAGGTTAGGTATTTATCCTGAGAAATTACAGGTAATTGTAATTTTAAAGATTAAAGAGGTATAAAGAATCCCAGTATTTCTTGTATTTTATTAGTAAAGCATTCCCCATGTAATTAAGTGCGGCAATTAGCAGTTTTGCATATATTCCATCCTGGGAGTTAATGCAAATAGTATCCACCATGATAATTACGATGATCATGCTGGTAATATTGTGTGCAATGTAAAAACATTTCCGAGTAACGTTCTAGCGTAGAAGCCAGTTTAACCAAATCAGTTTCAGTATTAAGTAAATACATAATCGAGATAGCTGAAAGCACAAAGGGTTTCATTCCAGAAACTGAACTCATCTACACAGATTACTTCTGTTTATCCTTTACCCTTTATTGCAATTTACTTTGCCCCCATTATAATTAAAGTTAAGTCTTCTGCCCGTATCAGTTAAGAGCCCAGCTAACAAAATATTGTTTTCTTATAATTCGTTCAAAGCAATATTTCTCGGTTTAATTTGACGACCAATTTAGCTCTACTTTCTAGTCCAGACGATACAGATTACATGTAAACAAGTTAAATTTTGATACATTAGAAAGATCTTGGTATGTTAAGTAAATTTTAATATTTTCATGTCATAGTTGTCTAATATAAAAATTTTTCCTTAATCATTGTTTTCAAATACAGGGTGATTCAAATTAAATCTGCAAGAAAATAATCTACAATAAAATGGGGGAAACTTGATTATTTTGCGGAAAATCAAGCTTTAGTTAATACATAGCCTGAGGTATTATTTGAAGGAGCTGCCTTTAGGGAACCTAAAATAATTTTAGTATAATTTTTGGTCCCTTCGTCTTAAAGTTACAGTTCAAAATATTTCAGAAATGACCCCCTCCTGTTCTGCTAGGTTTCTAACAAAAACATTTAACTTTTAATCAGGTTAGCAAATATTAGGTCATATATTATGGGAAAATTGCAGGTTTTTTCGATATCATAATAGTTTTTGGAAAAGAAAATATTTTACGGAAAAATAAGTCTTTGTATTTCAAGGTATTTTGACTCATAAAAAATATTTTTTTTTCAACTAAAAAACTTGATTTAGCTGAAAAATAGAATGCAGATCAAAATTGTCTTTTACATTATTTTATTTAGATGAATATTTTCGCAGTTAGCACTAGTTCACGTAACGTAGTAATTGCGGTTGGAATCGAACATTTTAGCGCGATCCGAGGTAATCTCATCAACTATGTTAGTCATCGACATATTGCTATTGCGAATGAATGCTTTTCATCTGAGACATTATCAACACAGTTATTAGTTTCATAAATATTTGGATTTATTGTAGAAACAGGTGTGTATATCTAAAAAAAGACAATTTTTTTCAGTTATAACACAAAAAATTTGGATATAATTTCAGTTTCATATAAAGTAAAAATAATTTAATTTAGTCTACTGACTGTTTACTGTAGTAATTGGTATGGAACCCTAATTGTGTGAGCCCGACTCGCTCTTGGCTGAATTATTTTAATCAAGGTACACAGTATTGACCCAAAAAAAATGAACTATCCCGATCTAGTATATGTTTAAAAGCCTGATTGTCATTCAGAAAGCTCCCCTTTTCTTGACTTGTTTGGTCTTTTAGATGCAAAAATTAATACATTTGATGATAGCTAAGCTTATATTGGCGAAGAGATCGATCAAATTCCATACTTTTTAATCAGGATGCTTTAAGTCTCCTTTATCAGAGACCCCGACCCTTGAAACATAAATTTAATCCGATATGGTGGCATGCAGACTCAAGGAAAGGAATTTTCCTTACTTATGTACTAAACTTACATGCTACCGTACTGAAGAAAAGAAGTGTTTCCATTTTTGGTTCAAAAAATGATATTTTTTGTAATTATCCTTGTGTTCTATTATTAAAAATGGATCTCTTGAACTACTGAACAACCATCCAAATTAGTGGAAACTTTTTATACACAGTTCTAAGTGAAAAAAGGAGACGATTTCATGAGAACCTAAAAAGGATGGTGGAGTCGATAGGATGAACACATGATAGCTGATTACTGCTGAAGTATTATGTGTGAGTGTCTTAAAGAAGCTCACGTAAAGAAATCGCTTTAAGTTCAGTGATGTAATAAAGGGTAAAAAAATATGACATATTCCTATTTTTCGGTATATTTCGAAGACTACACGTAGATTTCCAATATTTTATGTACCATTAAACCCAGCTTAAGGAAGGAGCATACTTATAAACAGTCTTAATCTTTTCGGCACCAGATCCACTGTAGGCCTATATTATATATTATTTATCGATAAATTTGTTATTTATTATTATTATTACCGTTTTGCTAAAATGATTTTAAATGTTTTTAGTGAATATTTTTTAAATAATGAACTTTCTGATAGATTAAGATCCAATAGAATCTTGAAGATGTTGCAAATTCTTAAAACCTGTAACTGAGAATCTGGATTTGTGAAGTAATCAGCTGGTGAAGAAAATGCTAATAAATATGAATGGAATTACCACAAGTTCGCAAAGAAGATGCAGGAAATATATTTTTGTTTTTGTCTATTGAAATTTTTAGTTGGTTTTTGGGGTACCTTAGTACCTTATAAAAGCAAAATAAGAACCCTTTTTTTTTAATATCACCCTCTTGCCTGTTCATTCTTTACCCGTTACACAGGTTTTTTTCGAAAACTTTCTAAGTTAGGAATAAATATACATTTATTACGAATACATTTTTTGCATACACATAAACTAGGTTTTATTTATTTTTTTATTTTATTTTCTACGGTCCTTTTTCAGGAAGACTGTCGGTATGATTTAGAAGAAAAAATGTCTTACTTGGTGCGAATAGCATGGTCTGTTATTTTTTCCTATTTGGTTTGGCTTTCAAACCACTTCAAAAACCGAAGGAATTCTTTGCCAGTTTCAAACTAAATTTGCTGTTGTCGTTGTGGGGTATTGGTATAATCTCGTTACGTGAGCAGCTTTTTTTAAGTGGCAGTTTACCATCATCCATAACTGCCCGAGCAATACACCATAGTTTATTATTTTATGCCTCTTAGACGTAACAATATTTTTATTAAAATACCTCATTCGATAATCCTTCTAGAGGTTGTCAAGAAGCACTGGGCTACTTTTTAAAAGAAGAAACTAAGTGAATAGTCTAGAATGACTAATTTTAATTAATCAAAATAATTGTATTTTTTTCTTAGCATCTGGTTACTACTAAATGTGTGCAATAAGTTCGATCTTATTATGATGAAAATTAATGATAAGAATATGTATAAAGTTACTTACTAATACATAGGTAATATGTCGTTGTTCACCACACCAGATAATTGCTTGCTTATCTAATAAATTTCTCAGTGGATGTGCTGCTAATATTCTTGGTAACATGTTTCAAGCCATTTGCATGTTATTATATTTATAATGTTCTCGAAGACGAAATTCTTGCTTCTAAGTGGAAAATAATTATCTTGTAGTGCTGCATTAAGTTCGCCGACGAAAGGAAATAGTTTCGTGATTAGGATGATATTTTGCAGGTTACAGTTGTTTAATAAAATGTCGTATTTAATTAACACTCTAACTATACAATTTTGCAAAAAGTTAATAAAGATGCTTTGTCAGGTACATTTAGGTTTGTAATTCGGCTTAGCAGGCGTGTAGCAACCACACATGAAAGGAAACATTCTATCAAAAAACCTTTTAGTCCTAATGATGGCATATTAAGAGGCTATATAAAGAAGAATTGGTGCCATTTTCGAGATATGTGCGTGTAAACTAGCATATCCGCCGAGATGTTCGTCATTTCGATCCGGTTGTTTTATTAGGAAGAGGGTGTGTGTTTGAAGCGAATGCAGGGATTTAAATTGCCGCTGAATTCCCTCTTATGTGTATCTGCCATCTTTTGCCCCTAAACTCGGCGATTTTCTAACTAAATTAATGCCTATTGTGGCACCATTTGCGTAATAGTTTCTGAAATTCCTAAGTTGTTGTCTCATCTGGTGCCTAGCAGTTCTCTTGTCTGTAAACTTTTGACTCTGCTCTACAATTGAAAGCTGTTACGTTTTAAGCAATTCTGTTACAAACTCGTAAGTATTTAATAAAGATAAGTTGATGTAGGTGTATTATATTCTCATTGGAAGTATAAAGCTGGCCCCACATCAATGAGAATTTGTGTTATACACTGTATTTGTCGTAAAAAGTTAGGTTATATTTATAGTTTTTACGCTGTATTTGAAAAGTTTAAGACGCACATAAATGGATCCGGCTATTCGGAAGTGTAATATATAAATTAATTATCTATACCATAAAGTAAGTCATTTTGGTTAAAAAATATGTTTTTTTTAAATTAAAAATACAAAGCACAACACAAATATTTATTGATATGGATCCACCTTCCAACAAAATATCTGTAATTTTACAACAATTATTTAAATGCTCTCCTTTATCCTCTATAGAAACAACTTTTAAACGATTCAATCTTTACATTTTGATGTAATCCTTTAATCAGTACATGGATACGTCAATACAATTGTATATTTAAATAAAATTGAAGTGCCTATCTATAATTTCGAAATAAGAATATTAGCTATTTTTTTCATTATTAGCGATTTTTTCTAACTTTGTAAAGTTGATGATATTAATTTCGAGAAAAAAGTGGAAATTTCATAAAGAAATAATTTTGTGAAAACAGTTCTCTGTCAACACTAATTAAGATTTATAAAAAAAGCTACTTTTGAAATATTGAGGAAAAATTTGACATTTTGAATAAGTATAAATGGAATATGTATACCATAAATTCGATAAATATTTCAGAAATCTCTATAACTTCTTTATATCATCTAAACAGTGTTTTTCAACCGTTTTTTGTGAGTGACTTTAATATTGGGTAAAATGGGCGACGAACATCATGTGCATAATTCGACTAATTTCTGGGTTTTTTATTTTTGGATGTACATATAGAATATGGAATAACAATTGAGACCTCTCTTCATGCCAAATTTGACGCTCTACAACCTCCATTATTCAAAATTTTTATTTAAAGAACTAGTTTGTTGGTTACAGGTATTGAAATTTGAGTATAATCAATTTTAGTAATTAAGTTGGCAAAAATTGTCGAACTTTGAAGATCGATTTTGGCTGCACGGGTAAACCGGTTTCAAGTTTTAAGTGGGCCATTTTGCGCAGAATTGAATGTTGTTTAACACTGATAATAGTGAACTTTTTGTACGATGCGTAGGTTACGAGTTATAAAAAAAGCTGAAACACGAATTCTTGGCCCCCAAAAATAAAACGATAGAATTCGTCGCAAGCTCTAGGAATCCTTATTTGGAATACTTAAAATTGATTTCAAAAGTATCCTAGTTGGTTTGGAATTTTTAAGAAGCAATAATCTAATTTGTCTAGGCTATGAACAATAAGAGAAGCTTCTGTTTATTATTTCTAAAAATCAGTTGAATTAGCGTCTTCGGAAGTTCCTCCTTTAAGGATGCAAAATAAAGTACAAAAGATTGTTTCGGAAGGGCTTCATTTTTGAAGTTAGAGAGGCATGAATTGCGATTCAAACTTCGGAAGAGCCTTGAAAATAATTACATAGTAAAAAAAATTACATTGTGATTGATGTAAAGGTTGATTTATGAAAAAGGAAATAGTGCGGATGGGAAGGAAAGGGATTCAAAACGCACTAGGTAAAAAAACATATGCGAGGAGCAAGTTGCTTAAAAATTAACTGTTACGAAAGATTAAAAATTAATTCTAACATTGAACTAAAGTCGAGTGGTTCTTGAGGTGTTATTGAAATATGGCCGGGTACAGGGGTAGGATGAAATGAATAGAACTGTGTTTATTCAACATTTCTGTGACCCAGTTTAAGAAATGTTAAATAAAATTAATAAACATAATATTTCCGACCAATAAGAGCCCACCATGAAGAATAAACAGAAATGTGTTTCAGGGGAAATTACGAAATTCGAAATATCTGAAACTTTAGTCTCATCTCTTTTCACATGTCTCATTAAAAATTCGATTACACTCCTTCAATTTTTTTTCTGCATCACCTGCCCCGACGACTCGCACCTCAAATATAGGGCTTGTGAACGATAAACGGAGTATCTCAGTCTTATAAATGGAATTGTAATGATAAAAATGACAGAAAGATAGCAGCTCCATTAAGTTCTGATTAATGTTACCGTTCAATTTTAGTTTAAAATTCCCTGAAGGTTCGAAACATAAAGCTCTTTGAGCCGTGCAGTTTAATGAAAACTTTTCTACTTTTCAAATTAATACGTATTTTAGCGTCCCTTTTTTTCCTTGAAATGTTCCTAGGTTTAAACGAAATTTCGCAAGGGGTTCTTCACTTACATATAACCATACGGTGGTACACACATCTTAAAATAACTCGATAATTTAAATGTAAATAATCAATATAATATAATTTGATATCGTCAATATAGCTAGGCATCAGCAGAGTTGGTTTATGGAAATATGATATAACCTGTTAATAATCAATTCTTTTCTTGTGTTAGTTTAAATCATGAAATTTAATTTTTCGTTATAAAATATTTCCTTGATCCCATGACTCTTGAATCAAAATCTGAAAAAAATTAAAAAAAAATCGTATGTTTACAACCACATTTTAAGAAATAGAGTAATGTTCATACGATATTGAACCTGAAATGAAGACATTATCAGAACAAAGCAATGAAAAGTGACTGCCTCCGTAATTTTAGCGAGTGAGAGACGAAATGTGTAGCGAACTGTTAAGAACAGAAACGGAACGAACGGGAAATGATGAGAAGAGGATATAGACCCTCTTGCGGCACAATGACATTGATAAAATCTGGGCATTTTGTATGCATTATTCTCATTACTTCTAAATCTTGTGTTATCGTTTTAGAACTTGTAAAAGTGTTGTATATGACTCTTATAGTTCTAACTTCAGAGACACTAAAACTAACATTAAAAGGTTCAATTCAAGGCTCTGGTAACTGAAAATATAGACTTTCATTCACTGATTGATGACTTTTTAAGTCGCACATGTTTAAGCGAGACCAACAAGGAACATTTCATTACATATTATAGCAAAATGTAATTATGGATTTAGTCTAGAAAACCGGAAGTGTATATATACGCGGTTGCCTTTCCCTCAGTTAGTCAGTCAATGAATAAGTTAATTAATTAAACAGTGTTAGTAAGTTAATTAGTCAGTGGGTCAGTTAGGTGATTAACAATTGTAGTCTTCCGAGATCAGTTTGGAAATAAAGTGGTTACAATTCACGCAGTATTAATCTTCGAAGCGACGACGCGCAACAATATTTAATTATTTTCAAGAACTACAACCTACACGTCTTATATTTTTCTTTTAAATGTGATTATTACCGAGAAAAAAAATTAAAATTTCAAAAAAGCAATTTCGAAGGAAAATCACAAGTTTTCAATAAAGTAACTAAAAAAACGTGCATCCTATAACAAACGAACTTGTAAAAGAGTTGTAGTATTTTTAAAGGCTTTTAAAATGGTTTTCAAATTTTGTTCTAGCTTGAAAATCGCATATTTACAACAACAAAACCGACGGAGATACATTTTTCAATATGGCGGCCAATCTTGCTGGCAACTTGGCAAAATACCTTTTAAGAGTACCGTAACAGGCCCCCAAAATATCGCTGACAGCATTTGCAAACTTAGCTTAGGAAAAGGTAAACATTTGACTGGGCTAAAGTATTTTATTTAATAAATAAACATTACATAAAAAGTATACGTGGTGCATACTTTTTATTACTAACTTTCGGTATAATAATACGAATAAAAGAAAAATTTTTGGAGTGAAATCTTCTTTAGGCGGTTTTTGCCATATATGTAATATTCACATGCGTTTTGCGTTACCAAAAAACGTTATTTGAACTACTAATCGATTGCTCTACCACTATGCCACTCCTAACATTTAATGACATTTCTTAAAACCTTTCCGACACTCAGATAATCCAACATCCGGATAAGCGGGCACCAGATAATGCGGCACCGTATAGTCCGACACCAGACAATCCGACACCGGATAATCCGACACTGGACAATCCGACACTGGACAATCCGATACCGGAAAATCCAACACTATATAATCCGACACCTGATAATCCGACACTTGATAATTCGACACCCGGCTAATCCAATATCGGCATAATCCGAAAAATTAGTACTTTGAAAACCTGCTTTTTTGATATACCTTAAAATTTGTTGTATCATAATTTTAAGTTTTCACTTCTGTCGGCAGTTCCTATAACGTCCAAATTTTTGTTTCTGTAGACTAATGTTATTAGAATTTGTTATTCGGTTAAAATCTTGCTCTTGGTTGTTAACGAGATATCTTACACCATCCTGCATTTATTGAACCTGCTTAGGCGGGAAATTTCTTGGATAAGCCGCTAGCGAAATTCCAATTGTGAAAGAAAAATTTATAACTGCATTCAAGCCAGTGACGTTCTATTTCACGATGGACATATAATAATTCCGTTTTGCACTTAAGTAGTCCTTATGCATCAAGTTACGATACACGAGCTTGGTGAGTACGTGACCCGAGTCCATCACCGAGCTGCAAATTGGACACGTTCACTTGCATTTCGTGTTTGATTTAGACAAATCTATTTGTCGGAAGTAGTATACCTGCAATTCAAGCGGCTGCATACCCGCACTAAACCTACCATCAAACGACTTACATGCCTTTGCTGAAGAATTTATTACACTTATGCTCTAAAAATACGGAAAACTCGAATTTAATTTCAGCGGAAGCTTAAATTATTTTCACGCCAGAACAACACTGCAATCTTAGACGGAATGTTTATTTTATTTTAAATGCTGAAATTTGCGAATTTATTTCTTGAGCATTTGTCCAACAATTTTCCAAAATCTCTCTTTTAGCTGAGAGAAATATTAAACAAATTTTGTATGTAAATGAAGAAATATATTTGTGATTTTTAGAACCAAGTAAAGTAAGTTAAATTACACCAAAAACAATTATTGAAGACAACTAGAAAACGTATCGTTGAACATAAGCTCGAACATCTCCGTCTTTGTTTCACACTAAAGCTAGAGATAACGAGAATACAGAAGTTGGCAAAACTGTCCATTGTTGATAGAATCTTCCAGCATGTATTAACTGCTAATCCTATTAAAACATAAAGAGATGCTGTGAGAAGCCCTACTCTAAATCTGCAACTCCGTGTACTTCGTGCAAATCGTTTGGTTTGAATACCAGATTAAATATCATTCGTTTTCGAAGGAAGAGCAGGAAATATTTAATTAATAAAAACACCCAGTTCGTTAAATATTATTTACTTTAATGAACAGTTACATACACGCAGCTCCTAAATTAAATATCCTCTTTTAGAATTCCCCAAACTTAATACTTTTGGAATTAGTTGGGTAAAATTAAGCCTTTCTTTTTAATATTTGTTAATATTTTTTGCAATTATTTATGTGCGGGTTTGCAATTTTCTGTAATTTGTTCTACATTGTCATTCTGAATTCAATGAATCATTGCCTATAATTTTATTCCCTGTGGTAATGGGAATTCACACGTTTCTCAACTTGTGGGCTAGACTAAATCTAGACTATATAGCATGGCCCACGATGTGGTCATTAGTCAATATCTCGTTTAGTTTACAAGATAGAGACATAAACCAAAAAACATTTGAATGGCATCGATTAATCCATTATTATGCACCATCGAAACTTTGGTGATTCTGCCATCCCGAAGAACAATTACACCTCCCATTTCTTTTTACTAAGAATGAAACCTAAGTTAATTCTGAATATTGTTGTGTATAATATTTGGTATTTGAAGTGACCTGAAACCGCTACAAAAAGAATAATAGTTACTGTAGTAGTATTGGTAGTTTTTTTTTCGATGAGGAGGGGAAACCCTCATGGGCTCCCATCTACGTGGATGGGGAGTGTCAGACTCTTACTGACTCCTCCCTTCTTCAAGAACTGCTTACTTTTCAGGACTAACCGTCTGACTATTACATCAAAGAGGACCTTCTTTGGATGGTTACTTAGTTTTCTTTACCTTCTTTGCTCCATGTCTTTCCGTTTTTTAGGTATTAATTACAAATTTGCCAATTTAATCTCAGTATTCCTTCGAAATGTTGCATTTTGATTACCACATTTTAGGCGTCAGTATTCCAATTGTTTTCTTGGCTTCTTCCCTTTCTTCCTTCCACCTTTTAAACTCAAAAACTGTGGATTCCACATTATCTTCTCTATTGCAGTATATGCATCTAGATGTGTCACTGTGTAAATCGCTTTAGGTACGCCTGGAAGCTTCCATGTCCTGATAACACCTGGGTAAAAAAGTAGTTAACTTCTCCTCATTGTCTAGTTATCCATGGGGTGCTTTTTCTGTATTAGCTAGCCATCTTCCTTGTCACTTCTCTATTGTTATGCAATGTGCTATGGTGCGAGTTTCTCCGTTTCTGATCCTATCTCTTTCTTCTACTAATAGGTCCACAGGTGTTATTCTTGCTAAAACTAAGGCTGCTTCTAAGGAGATCGTTCTGTATCCACTTATTATTCTTAAAGCCGTTTTCCTTTGTGCACCAGTCAGCTTGTTCTTATAAGCTTTCTTTGCCAGCGCACGCATCCATGTGCTGTACCCGTACATCATTAGAGACTTCGTGATTAAGGATAGTAGGTACTCTTCTAGTATTTTCTCTCGGACCACCAATGTTAGGCATTATCCGACTTATATTGTTGGTTACTTTGGTGCATTTCTCTGTTATCATCTTGATATGATGTTATATCTTCAGATTTCTATCTATATGTATCCCTAGGTACTTAAGGTGTTCCTTACTTACTTCTGTAATTCCTGCCTTTACTGACATTGTTTTTACCGTTTTTCCTCCTGATAGAATTACAGCCTCCATTTTCTGTGGAGCTATACTAAATTAATTTTCTTTTACACATCTCATGATAATTTGTATTGCTGCGTTGGCTGCTGTTTGCACTGCTTCTTTTGTTTTTTTCTACTATAATAATACTCACATCGTCGGCATATCCTATAAGTTTAAGCCCTCTTGCAACCTTCACCTTTAGTACTCTTATCATAATAGATATTCCACGGGGTGGGTCTGAGTATCGAGCCTTGTGGCACTCTGCAACTTACTTGCATACTTGTATTGCTGCCCTCACATAGGGTTATGTCTTTCAGATAACTTGCCAATATTTTATAAAGGTATGGAGCTATTCGCCTTTCAGAGCGCTTTTAGAAAAACTCCCAGGAATCAGAGCTAAATGCATTTTTGACATTAATTGTTACGGTAACCCTTTCTTGTATGTCGATGACTCTTTCTAGGGCACTTATTGTTGACCTTTTCTCCCGGAGACCATATTGTTTTTCGGATAGACCTTTGTATCTCCCCCTTCAGTCTTTCTAATAGCATTTGTTCCAGTCATTTTCCCATTGCATTTATAATGCATATTGGCCTGTAAGTTTTTTCATTTTAGCTTGGGTTTTACCTTTCTCTAGTAGGACCAGTCTTGCGGTTATCCAAATCTTCAGAAATGTACCTGTTTGTAACACCTTGTTTATGACTGTAAGACATTCTTCCGGATATACTTTTATGACGGGCTTGACAATTTCTGCGTGAGGTTATCTGGACCCGGCACTTTCTTTGCCTTAAGCATGTCTATTGACTTGAACAATTCTTCATTCGTAAATGTCGGGATATCCGTTTGGGTGGTTTCCAATCTGTCCCATTTCGTGACTTGTTGGTTTGGAAATACTTTTTCTGCTGCTTCCATTTGTTTTTGATCAGTTAGTTGAATACTTGGGGGTTTGATTTTCTCGAGCAGTAGTAGTAGTAGTTGTAGTTCCTATCAAAAAAAACAATGCATAAGTTGGCGGGAAAATGTAAATTTAATTGACAAAGACCGTTATAAATCATCAGATCTCCATTGAAGATTTAAATTTTTTTATGTTCTCATTTTTTGTTCCAGAGCATTAAACACCTGGTTATCAGATGACATAAATTGTCAAATATTATGTATGCCTGTATTCAGAATAAACTGAAGATTTATTTTCAGCGCAAAAAATTGGGAGCTGCAATTTGAAAAAAAGTGGTGGGAGGATGGTTCCTTCAGGGTGGTAGCAACCGCCACAGTTTTGAAGATGCATTATGATGAATTAATTGATATCATTGAAATATTTTTAGGTGAAAATTCGCGTTGAACGACTTTTGATAGGGAGAAAACTTATGGTTTGGCATTACCATCGCGCTAGTTCTCGTTACCAACATGATCGAATGTTAACAGTATTATGTACCTGTAGAACGCGTAATAGAATTAAAAAAAAACGCGGGATCGGCAGCGAGGTTCCAACGCGGACCTGCCACGCACATTCCGTCATTGCGCCAAATCCGCTTATTCCATTAAAAGCTAAACTCGTTTGCTAATCTATCCCTACCCCTGAAGTTAGTTTGAATATGCGGAAAATGTGTATACTATAATTATTTAAATTGTGTTTTAATTCGTTAATTATTATTCCTATTCTCTCCCTAAGCAAAAATATACTATATCAGAAAAGAAAGGACGCTGGCTAATTACGGACGGACATCAATTCAAAATGCGGCTTGCGACGTGTGAGATTAAAATGAAAATCTCTAAGACACTTCACAGGCACCTAATTTCGACTGCGCATTGCGAACAACGCCGGACAGAGTGACAAGAAGAACCAATAACACTTGGCTGAGCATGTGGCACGCTCTTATGTTTTTAAATGACATTTCTTTAACTCTTCATTAAATATTTTGATTTGAGAACAACTAAATTACATCATATTCAATAACATCAGGAAAAATGAATATTTAACTGTGTCGAGCATGCAAAGAGTAGTTTCAATTTTTCTTAAAATGCAACAGTTCCATATAGGGTAATTAAACCACTTGCTTATATTAAAGAAAAATAATAGAAGAACATCGTCATAACCGTGCAAAGAATTATTAAGCAGCAAATTTTTTCCTTTTTGAGAAAATCAATAATATTTGGATTGGAAGGCAGGTATCAAAATCAAATAGATGATTAGTTAGAGTGAAGTACAACCAACCAAGCATAACCAGACAATGTGGGTATGTTCTTTGGGTTCCTAGCATATTAATGCATATTTTATCACTAGAAAATAGCCTTTTCCAGAAAAGGCTGAGCTCTTAAGTCTAGCAAATTTTGTTATCAGCTGCAATCATAGTGTCACAAAATAAATAACAACCAGAAGGTTAACTCTCGCTTAATCCCTTTAAGATCAATGCCGACAGCCCATAACCTCGAATTGTTATAAACTGATATTTTACATAGGTGTACCGTACTTTATTTCAAGTATTGAAGTAAAATATAAAAAGAATTTCATTTCCCTGACATCTATCCGCCCGTGGGTCGGCGAACACAGAACGTGGATGTAGAGCCGACTTCTTTAAAATCTTTGACCTACGTACTGGTAGATTTTCAGTTTAGACGGGCTTCAAGGTCTCGGGACTCTGACGGTGAAATGATGAGAGTTTTGGTTGTTATTTATTTTGTGTTAATATCATATGCAAACCCCCACATAAACCGTCGGCTGATATTATAATATCCATATACAAAATTATCTTTCGATTCAAAATATATCGTGGGTGGCTAGCCTTATATTTCCAAAGTCATTTTTGTTTCTATCAGTCGTAAACAAATAAATTTTAAATGTTGCCGAAATATTTCTTTAATGCAGCGCAATGTGATTATCGTTTATTTTATTATAAAGGCTGTTTCACCTCTAAGCTAATAAATATAATTGTCTTAGGAATGATATAGTCTTCGAGAAATTCGTCTACATATATGGGTGATATATTTTACTAGCAAGACAATTGGATTTACGAAAGAAACCCAACTACCCGAATCCTAACATCACTTACTAGATAGGGAAGCGGGCCTTGATCTTATAGATTACTTTGGTTTGATCTAATCTAGAGAGTTGAACGTAAAGCCCTGATCCCCGGCACGAAAGTTCTATTTTAAATCTTGAATAATGTTACCAATCTAGGAGAAAAATCTGTTCATTTGAAAAAATTTCAACAAGACGATCGAATATGTTTATTTTAGTAAAACTACTACTAACAAACTGACTAACTACTGATAAGTTTTTGATGTATTTTTAGGAGTCGATGAAGGACATTTATCTATTTCCTTAACTCTACTTATGGAAAATAAGGCTTTTTAATTTTATCTGAATTATATTATTATCCAAATTTCATTAACACATAAACCAACCGTACTGTGTTATTTCATTTATCGTTTAATAGGCTTTATTTCGATCAATATTTAACAACCTGGATATATGTTTTGAAACACAATGAGAATTGTATGAGTGATAATGCTTTAAAATAATGTTTAAATAAATTCCATGGTATGCTTAAACGAGATCCTCGTTCTGTAAACAAAACGGTACATTAAGCTTTAATGAAATTGTGTATTTAAGCATCCCACTTTCATGTTATATTTATACTAAATAAAGAAATACATACACTGTAACTAAAAAGTGTGGAACTGTGCAGGTCAAATGTAACTGGCTGTATTTCTAAAAAATTGATTGGGCAGGTAGATTTTGATTTTGAAAACGAATTCTTCTTGATAATTGACGCCATTCGAGTCTTTTGTTTTCGAATTATGACGGCATCTTCAATTTTATAAATAATATCTCATTATTTTTCCATTCAAGTTAGATTGTGTGTGAAATTGCTATGCCTATAATATGTATCTTAATGCATTGATTGATATTTTGCGAAATATTCATTATAAACAAAACTCCAGTCCTATGTTAATCATTTGGTAAAATTTGTGGACATATGGGTTAAAATAGGCCTTAAAATTGCATCCCTTGACAATATTCTAGCTAAATAGCTTTAATTTCCATGTATATTCTACGTAGTGTTGGGCTATTCGAATACAAGTTGTGAGATGTATTCGATTCTACCAAGATCTCGAATACATCCGATTCTCAACTAAAGTATTCGAATACTCCCAGACTCCGTAAGTTGAAGTGAGAATATGAATAGAATCGGTTCTCGCCTCGCGCAAGCAATATCTCATCATCGCATGATTCATAAGTTCTCGGGTACTTGCATGCATTCGAATACAAAGTATGTATTCGAATACAAAATATGTATTCGAATACAAAATATGTATTCGAGATTGTGGTAGTCCGATACAACAAAACATTGGAATGCTGAGTAATGAATAGAATCGGTCTCCTAACTACGCTACATTTCCGATTCTTAACTTCTCAGATGTTGAATACTGTACCCGATTCTTGTATTCGAGATCTTAGACGTGCATTATTGAATGTGTATTGTATTCGAGTTACATTATATACAACCTGATGGTAAACAGTAAAAGGATGTTCACGAAATGCTACTCAATTTTTGGAAAATAAAAATGGTAAATTGGAAAACCGAAGTAAACTGGAAAATATTATAATTACCCTTAGTTCATAATTTGATGATTAAAATCCAAATCTGTAAAGTAGTTTACTGATGACCAACAATCCTAAAGTGGCGGAGGTCTCCGTAAAGCCAGTGATTTATCTTTGTAGTTTTATCGGATGGGGCTTCGGCCTGCAGGAATGTGTCAGGCACGGCAGACTCGGTTACAAATCACACGGACGCGTTCCAGTAGCGGACACTTCTGCTTTCGACCCGATGCCCAAACATTAAACCATTACTTACTCTTTTCCCTTAGCATATTTAAATGTTTTTTCGGGTTTGGGATATTTCAGAAAACACTTGTTTTTGATTCAATCTTTCCCAATATTTATATGTAGTATACTTGAGGTTGAATATTAACGATTTCATGTATAGTTAGATTATGACACCTTTATCTACATGAAGAGAGAGAGAGAGAGAGAGAGAGAGAGAGAGAGAGAGAGAAAAAAAGAAACAGAGAGAGAGAGAGAGGAGAGAGAGAGAGAGAGAGAGAGAGAGAGAGAGAGAGAGAGAGAGAGAGAGAGAGAGAGAGAGAAGTTAAAATCGAGTCTGGAGAGCTATTAAATAAAATTCTTTGGAGCGACGAAATAGGAAAATGCTATGAGATGTTTTGGAAAAGCAATGTGTTATACGGAGAGAAACATGGCGAGTAACAGAACACAATGAAGGAAGGTAAGAAGCAGTCGAAATGGACATATTCAGAAGAACTCTAGGAGTTAGCAGGAGATAAAGAATAAGAAATGAAGATATATGTGAACAAATGAGAGGGCACATCAATGGCTGACACAAAAAGAAGTCAAATGATATAGTATGAACAGCGTACAAATAATGGAAGAATAGGGATACTTCAACATGCACCGATTTTATTTATCTGTGTAATCCCTACAACATAATTTAGTCAGAATTCAGTTTGTCTGTAAGTTCCGCTCTGACGACTCACCTTATTATAAAATATTTATATTTTAAATTAGATTCTTGTCCAAAATAACAGTCGGTTAACACATTATTTAATATAAAGAAGCACACACATATTTAATATAAGAAGTATAACGGGTAAGAAGGTAATAAGTTAAAAAAAAAACAGTTCCAAACAGAGATTAATGCTTAAGGATATCCTGATATTTACGCCCAATAACCTAACTAAAGGATATAGGACATGCAGTCTACCCGCTAGCTATTGTAATTAGGCACCAACACCGTCATTCTTATTTGGTTAGGCGGAGCATGAACTGTTAAACCCTTGTTCCTCTGTTTAATGATTCGTGAGCACTGATTGGAAGAGTGGCCCTACAGGCTGCCCAAACCCGAATTGTAGATGATGCCATGAATATTTGGTTACTAAATCGTTAATATAAAAAGCATTATCCAATACACCCTTGCTATACAAATTATCAACATTTAAGTATAAATAATATCACGTATCTTATTAAAAATTAAGAACGGCCGTATTATTAAACCGCACCTAATCTTGTCAGCTTTTAAGGGAGAAATGTGGCACGTCTCGGAGTTCCCATTTTCTGTTAAGTATAAAACAACGTACCGCAACCGAGTTTGAAATATATAACTAGATTAAGAAGTTTGAATTTATGTCAAAAGTTTTGTTTTGTGCTAATACTTCTAACTCACCTTATTACGCTTTTTCCTGTCAGAACTCTGGTCGAAAATTGTTTTCGTTGTATACTTTGCGCGACACAAACATTTACATTACCTTGCTATCGACGTTGTTTCACCGAGGAAATATTTTACGTGTTGTGCTTTTAAAACAAAAATCAAAGAAGTAATAAATAAATAAAGTGAAGAATTTATATTTACAACATTTCTATTTTTATTTTATAGGGTATGATGTGATACAGCAGTTGGACATATAGCATTATCATTGACACATATGGAAAATATTTTATTGTATATTATGTATATCGGGTGTAACAGGGTGTTACACCTAATATATTATTCGATTCTTGGTCAAATTTTAGACTGACTTTGTAAGTTATAACTTTTTTATTTAATTCATATTGTATTGGCTTTTTCTTCATCGGTTGCTTCTTCCAGAAATCTAGGTTTTCAGTTCCCTATGTAGGAAGTTTGAAAATTTTATCTTCATAAATAAAGACAAAATAGGGATGTACCATAATCCTGTTACACCAGATATGTGGTGTGTACCAAGATACAGTGCTGGAGAAGAATTTCTCTTTTATTTGTGGATTTACGAGAAAAATTCATTCTTTATAAACACTCCTGTTTGATCTTAAATAGTGTTGGGCCACTTGCGCTCGGACCATTTGCACTCCAAGCAATTATCGGCCTATTTGCGCTCGACATATTTTATCTTTTTATCAGTCGGACCACTTGCGCTTTTCTTACAATTGCATTACCAATTTCGTTTTACAATACTGTTTTCCTCTAAATCTACATATTTAAATAAAGGGAGCTGCTGAAAATTTTAGTTTGAAGAGGATTGAGATTTTCTCTTGAATGCTGCACTTTTTTACGGAGTTATAGGTATTGTTACGGGCTTATCGGTTCGAATTGATTAACACGTGAATTGAATAATACTCACTTTATTTTTAAACTAAACTCGGAACACTATAACTGAATAATGAACTCACTTATTGACTTCTACTAACTCAATAACTACACTGACTGATTGACTCTAACCAACTGACTCGAGGGAAAGGCGTCCGCCTTATATAGTTTTTGCTTCCGGGTTCTAGAAGTTTACGGCAGATAGGGCCTATCGTTGGCCGAAATTTCTGGAATGCTTATCTGCTGTTTGCTTCATTATCGTGGCCGCCTTACCTTATCAGATCTTTCTTAAAATTTTTCTTAGGTACTAAATTGTCCATGTTTTCTATCATTCTAAGAAAATTGTTCTAGATGAAAACATTTAATTAAACAAGACAGTAACGGATATGAAGTCCAAATAAGCCTTTAAATGCAGCTATTTGAAACAATGAGTGTGACAAATTAGAAAGTAAAATACACTTTATAAGATTCTGCATACTGCAGAAAGCAGGCTGTATTGCAGTGAGTTAGCAAATAATAACAAAATATAATATACAAAATTGTGTTGATCAGACAGAAATTAAAAGGGAAGTACAACAAATGTGGAACCCTAGAAGGCTATTTAGGCATCTCAATAGCTTACGCAAAATCCTAATTCATTTTAAATATGTTAGCGAATAAGGAGTAATGCGTGTCTAGAATTAATAAATTAAGTTATTACAATCAAGCCCGATATAATTATTTTACTGAAAGGCGCAAGTGGTTTAGTTGCTTTTGGGCTGGGGTAACTGGGGCGCAACTGGTCCAAGCGCAAGTGATCCATACTCTCTTAAATCATTGGAAATAACATTATTTTTTTCATTTTTTATACAGAGAGTCCAATTATTTAAAAATTCTAGAAATGAACTGGAGTAAACTGCTGTTAATTTTGATTGTATCGAAAAATATTATTTAAAAACATGGTTTTAGAATTGTATAAAAACAGCATTAATTTGAAATTTTAGTTTGTCATCGGAACATTTTTCAAACAGAACAGACTTTGACTGCAATGACGCAGCCATGTGAATTACTGCACTCCGGATCTATTCTGCTTACATGACAATTGTTAGAGCTATTCCATTGTTTCTTCTACAGATAGATAGGTGGTTCTATACCCAGATATTAGTGGTTACTTGGGAAAAGATCACAAAAAATTGAGTTAAAATATTGAAATAAAATTTATTTTTAATCAAACGTGAGAAAAAAGTAGAGACGTAAGTTGATTGACAAATCAACAATAATATTTGTTTTGATGGGTATCATTACCAAAATGCTTTTTTTTTCTCTTCAGATACGAAATGCCTATAAAGAATTATAAAGAGAGCAGAAACTTGCACAGGGAAGTTAGAAATACGTTCAAGTGCGTTATTTTAAATACGAACTTGTAATTTTTACTGCATCTTCGTGTAGCTTTTAAAGCTTCGTTTACAGGGTAGGGGAAATACGAAACTTTTCAGGTTATCTTCAAAAGGATAAAAAACGCCAACCAAAAAATATTATTAATTTTTCTATTGCTCTTCAAATAACGCCATCAAAAAATAAAAACACAAATCCAAAAATTTACTTTTTTCCAAGGATCTCAAAAGCAGCAAGAGATATTGTCGATTTCTCGACGACGTTTTAATGCTCGCTAAATTCTGCAACTTTGTCCTCATTTAACCAATGCTGTATCTCTTATCATTTTCAAGGTCCCTGTAGTGAGAAACGAATTTCTTGCAACCTGTATAAGTACATAACCGTCAATATAAATAAAATTGTGATTACAGATCATAATTCAGAAGAGCGCACTATGGTCACATCTAACGCCTACTAAAATCCGAACTGCTTTGGTACAATAAAAAGGCAGTATCTTTCATCACTTTTCTTGAAATTTTTTAAAGTTGGATTGCTTGTAGTTATTATCTTAATTGGTACGGGTTTTAATAGCTCTTTCCCGATATTGCAAAATAGTTGGATCCCCTTGCAATTCGTGTGAATTGTTTATTTAGGTGTAATCTAACTTTGGCTATTTTTATTTTTGGCCAGTGGAAAAAAATTGAAAAACTGGTCTTTCATGATTTTAGTGAAACTGGTCCTTGGTTATCTTCAAAAATTGAAATGCAAATCTTGTCCTCTAAAACCAAGAAAGATTAAAAAACAAAATTGTCCTCAAAAGGACGTCGGGTTAAGGTTGATAGATAAGAAATTGTGATACTACGACGTGTATGATTAGATGCGCATGCGAGTTCGAATGCAGCCGATCATTCACGAAGTGAATATTCTTAGTATATAAGGGTTAATTTTAGAATTAGGTGTTGGTATCTCTTTGAAGGCGATAGCTTGTCTATCAAAATGCGTTTGAACTTTGTTGTGTTTTTTAATCTTTCTTGGTTTCAGGAGCAAGCATTGCATTTCAATTTTTTTGTCTTTCATGGCTTTTTATGTAGATTTTATTTCTGCTAGCGGATTGGAAGTATTTTTGAAAATATACAGGATACGCAAAAAATTGGACTTTTCTAAATAGAACACCCTGCATATATTTGCAGACTCTGATTAAAAATATATAGTGAGTGCCAATATATATAGTACTGAAAGGGGATTTCATTTTATGTAGATTTTATTTCTGCTAGCGGATTGGAAGTATTTTTGAAAATATACAGGATACGCAAAAAATTGGACTTTTCTAAATAGAACACCCTTGCATATATTTGCAGAATCTGATTAAAAATATACAGTGAGTGCCAATATATATAGTACTGAAAGGGGATTTCATTTTTATTTGTGAAGTTTATTAGAAAAAGTCATTCTTTATAAAAACTCCTTTTTGATCTTAAAGCACCGAAAGTGACATTTTTCCGAGATTTTTGTACAGGAAGTTCAATTATTTGAAAATTTGAAAAAATGACCAACATTAAATCGTTGTTATTTTTGGCGCTGTCGAAAATTGTTACTAAGAAATCTAATTTGTAATGACAAAAAATACTCAAAAACAAAATTTTGGTGAATTTTCTTAAATTTAAGCAAAACAGGTTACAAATCAAGATTTAGGCGCAAGAAATTTTTTTTCTCGTAAGCAGTCACATTTCTAGGAAAATTATTCGACATTAAAGTTCTAGCTCTGGAAAGGCTTTACAAAACGAGATTTTGTTTGTTTTTTTCGCGTGGATGATTTTGCCTATAACGCGTCCGGAAAAACCACATACACTTTTATACAAGGAGTGTAAAGTTATTTATACATTTTTTATGCAGTTTCCTTTAAAGGTCTAATGCACGGTTTGTTGCCATGTTACATTATTCACGAACTAATTTGTTTTGCATTTTTTTCGTGCCGTATGAATTTTTTCGTTCTCGTTATTTTCTATTTACTTATACAAAGTTAAGTTTCTTCAACTAATAAAATAGTTTTTTGTAGACAATTCAACCCAACAATTTGAAGTTTTAGACCCATTTTCCTTAGTGGGCCAACGATTAGTCGATAAGTTTTTCCATTCAGAAAAAGTAAGAGCTACTCACATTTGTTGTCAAGTATAGTTACTTAGAAAATATCGGTAACAAGTACACAGAGGCTACCGATTTTTTCTGAGCCGAACTTGGGACGTTTTTTTTCTTTATAATTTATTAACGATTTTTTATAACGAAATAGTTCGCAAAAACATCAAGATTAATCTGATATGGCAGAAAATCATAAATAATACCTCTGAAAAAAACCATGTAAAAAAATGCCAAAAAGTCTACCTTTCATGGGAATAGTGGAAATGAATTTACAACAAGTATACGGAGAATAAAATGAAAAATCCAAGAAAAGAACGAGTTAGGTGTGAAATTAGAAGTTTACGCTGAAATAATTAAAAATCTATGCTTTCTATGATAAAAATAAGTCTAATTAAAGTTTAATGAGCTTTAAAGTGAATTTTAAAATGTTGTTCAATCTTCAGCGGTTCCGGAGTTATTGAATAAAATTACGGAAGACACACTTTCCAATATGACGGCTAACCCTGCTACCAACTCTTGACGAAAAATTGACAAAATACCTTTCAATAGTCCCTCAACAAACCTCCAGAATATCGCTGACGTCGTAGCATTTTCAAGGTCTATCTATAAAAATTATTTACAGAAAAAATATTTTTCAACATTACAAGTGTATGTATAAATGAAACAGTTTTTCAAAAATATTACTGCAGCTTGTCAACTTGCTTTAATAAGAAATGTTTCGATAACATAATTCATTTTTCCGTAACGCCTAAACAAAACAATTTGTTAGTGACATGTGAACAGCTCTTTATCACTTGCGTATAAATTCGAGAATTGTGTATACGTTCATAAAGAAATATTTCCCCACAATGGGGGATATATATTTTCCAGAACGCTGTCCCAAATCTGCTCTGGGGAACCAGCCGCGATGCATGCTCTCTCGTTAGTAGTATTTACATAACAGTATTTCCCGGTGGACTGGATTGTTTCTTTATATTTCCAGGTCTGGCTTATTCTGTTGCTTTATTACCAGGGTTACATATGCTAATGCTCACAAACACCTAATTTTTGCTGCTGCTGCGGGCGGAACCGACATGGGGCCGCTTTATTTCATCCACTTGAATTACAGTTTCAGAACAATTGTTTGCTTCGTGAATACGCTGCTTGTTGAAAACAGTTAAAATTTACCCTAAAATAAAAATGTTATAGGCTATGGTATGATTTATGAAAAGTCTAATAGCTGCGAGGTTTTTTTAAGTTGCTTAAGAAGAACAATATTTGTTAATTTCGTAAAATTAGATTTTATAACACTTCTTTCATCTGTAGAATATCCGTTTAAGTTTTCTAAATCATAAAATTACGGTACTAATCAGAAACTGCGGTTGATTGTAACTTGTGAAAGAACATACACATTTGAAACTAAATGCATTTTTACATTATCCATAATCAAAAATGATTCCATAATTTCGACTTTTTATACATCTACTTAAAAAAATTCTTAAAAACACACTGATAAAAAATGCAGGGCATAAATGGGTTGACTTACAAGAATGAAATTTTGCATACAAGTTCGCAGTACAGCAGGTGAGAACTAAGAAAGGATTTTTGAAAATTCGGCTCTAAGGCGGCAAAATTGCAGGACCAAATTTTACATGTGATGAATTATTCTTCACTTCTCATGCTCTCAACTAGTAAAACAATTTATTGTATTTAAGTTTCCTATAATACAAACCTTAGCACTTGCTAATTTGTTGCCTATTTTATTGATCATTCATTATATACGCATTTTTCACTATTTTCTCTATTTATGCCTCATCTCTAGCAAGTTATCGACAAAAGACAAAATATTTCAAAGTAAATAAAATATCTGAACAAAATATAAAATTTAATAAAGCAACATAGCAGACACTTAACTAGCGACCTGCCGAATTCACCCGAGTAAACAATATCTAGACTACAATTTGATATGATTTACTTGTATAAAATGCGAACTAAATTGTATTTCCATTAATATTTCTCAGAATACTACAACTTTGTAATACTTCGTAATGGGTTCAAAAGATATAGATTTCCAACATCCCTTTATCTCGAAAGCCCAACATGGAATTATGAAAATTTATACTAAACAATTCTGCTTTTTAACAACTCTCTTTTACAATACTAAAGTAATTAACAGAAAACGGGTTCCACCTATGTTTTTTATTTTTCTGCTTTTCTCAAAATTCATCGTTTTCTTTTGTGAATTCGACTTATTTTCAAAATTCGACTTTGAAAATTCTAGTTTTTCGGAAACTTGTATTTTTTCCTTTCGAATTTTTGAAAGTTTATCTTTGGCAGTGAAAAATTCGAATTTTACTAGAAATGTAATCGATTTTTTAATACGGGAGTAAAAAAATTAAAAAAGCAGTAATTTAAAAGTTTTGAGAAAACACATTTTAAGGCTATTTTCACTTTTTCTCAAACTTCGTCTTTTCTTTTTTCAAAATTTCAACCTATTCCCGAAATACAAATTTTTAAATTTTTTTCGTCCTTAAATTGTAACTTTTTACTAGTAATTTTGTTTTTCTCTCGAAACTTCGACTTTATTATCAAAATTCGATTTTTTCCTAATTTCACCAACTTTCTCAAATATCGACTTTTTCTGAAAAGTTTGACTTTTATTTAATTTTAACTTGCTGCAAATTTTACTTGTATTCTAAAATTCCAAAATTTTATATTTTTGCAAATTTTGACTTTTCTCTCGAAATTTATCTTTTTCTTGCTATTTTAAATTTAATTGAGAAACTTCCAGTTATCACTTAATTCAAAATCTTTAGATTTTTGTACTCTTTATTTTACTAAATTTCGAACAAATTTTAAATTTCTCCTTTTTTTCCACAATTCGAGGTCATTTTTCTGGGAACTCAATATTTTTAAGTGTGGACTATTCTGAAAGTTTAAGTTTTTCGCCTAAAATTTGCATTATAGGAAATTTTTGACTTTCTTCAAGTTATATAAATTTCTCCGAAATTGGATTTTTTTTTAATTTTAAATCTTTAAATTCGGTTTGCTCTATTCATTACTTTTTTTATATAAGAATGAAAAATTCTTGTTTTTTTAACTTTCTTTCGAAATTTCTTCTCAAAATTCGATTTTTGAAATATATCTTCATATTTCTCAAAATGTGACATTTTGTCGGGTGTTTTTTTAAAGATTCACTTTATTCCAAAAAATTAACCTTTTTTCCTAGATGTGATTGGATCTGAAAAATACGACAATCTTCTCAATTTCGATTTTTTAAAATTGTAAGTTTTCTAAATTTAACTTATTCTTGAAATTTCAAACTTTTTAAGTTTGACAATCTCAAAGTTTCGAGTTTATGTTTAAAATTTGTCATTCCTTTCAAAATTGCATAACTTTTCACAAACCTCTATTTTCTTTTACATTTTAAATTTCTTTTTTAATTGTCCTGTTCTCGAAATTTTAATTTATTTTCCAAAGTCTCGGTTTCTATCAAAATTTAACTTCCTTTAGGAAATCTCGAAGCTTCTTCTAAAATTTTGACTCTTCGTAAAATTCTTTTTTTTACATATTTTGTTTTTTTTTTGTCAAAATTTACTTTTTTTTCAAAATTTTATTTTATTCTAAAAATTAACTTTTCTCAATATCTAGCTTTCTTTATTAAACACACTTTTTTTAAGGTTGACAATGTTCTCAAAGCTTCGAGTTTAATTTCAGAATTCGTCCTTTCTTTTAAAATTTCAAAAGTCTGCTCAAAATAGTCCTTTTTTCGAAATTTTCAAATAACGAGGTTTTTTTTTCTGAAAGTTTGACTTTTCCAGGAAAATTTGGAATGTTTTTTTCGGTTTGTTTTTTCCTCCTTTTTCTAGACTTCTTTATTTCTCTCAAAATTTGTTTTTTTGTAGAAATTTTCAATATTGGACATTTTGTTTTAGAAATTTCGCTTTCCCCACTAAAAGGCCTTTTTATGGACATTTCGGCAGTTTTTAGAAAAAGTTAACATTTTGATAAAAATATTGTTTTCGGAAAGATCGGAAAAATATTTTTTGAAAATCTTCGACTTTTTTCTGCAAATTCGATACTTACCAAAAATTATGTTGAAATATTAATAAAAGAGGTAGAGACGCTGAATAATAATTAATGGTTATTAGAAATCTCAACTTTTCTCGATATTTGAAAGTTATGTCAAAATTTAAATCAAATATAAAACGTCTCATATTTTTGGTACTTTTGACTTTTTCATAATTTTTTTTGCCCCCTTGGAGGTTGATCTGTTGAGATCGGCCAAATTTGTGTTTAATATATTTCATTCATAAATTATGTGCATAGGATGTTAGAGTGCGTTTAGTTTAGAGACTTATTTTATGATAGAAATCTCAGGTATTTGAGACTAAATTTCCTTCCCCGTTTACACTGTGACACAAATGTAGCTGAATAAAATTGCTGACGCTTCTTGCTGGAATAAAGTATCGACATAAAATGTCTTTTCTGCTTTAAATGATTAATAGGTTTTGTATAATTAAATTTGCAAATTACTTATATGGAATAGTACCTCAATATTATAAGTGATTTACAATAGTTAATCCCATAAAATATCTGGAGAGAAAGTGGACGAATACAACTTCTCAGATATATATCAGGCACTGGCTGAAATTTGTGACATACCGTGTCGAGTAATTAATTTCAGTTGTGTGATTAGTCTCAGGTAGCTTCTCTCAGGATGGTTTACATTTGATACATTATTATATCAGAGAGGAATGTGTCTAATCTAAACGCACCCTTAGGTAATGGAATGCTATCTTAATTATTTCTTACAATTAAATTACTCCTTTTTGTCTTATTTTTTTCTCTAATTATTAAAATCAGCCAAATATTTATTTTTATTTATTTATTTATTTATTTTTTTTACAAAATTTTGGAATATGAAATGATTTTTTAATTTCCTCCCTAACAGATTTTGATAACCTTTTTTACCCCCTCAGATCTCGAATTATTAAAATCGGCGAAACACAGGTTTCATTATTTCTTTCATAGATTATTTTTACAAAATTTTAGTTCATAAAGCATATCTAATAATTTTTTTCGTAGATTATTTACATAAAAATTTAGGTTTTAAATTGTATTATTTTTAACTCTATTCCATGTTAATTTCGAAAGTGGATATCACCCCCTTTTTACACCCTTAGAGGAACAATTTCCTAAAATACCTTCTTATTGCACATCTACATCATGAAAGGAATTGTGTGTCTACATTTCATGTTTCTGACTTCACTAATTGATGATTAGGTTTTTCAGTCTATCAGAAGTTTTCTCTTTATAATATTAGTGTAGATTAGTGGATATTTCCTTGCTAATTTTAATATTAATATATTAGAAAAAGAAGAATACGGGGATAAAGGTTGAGAGTACGGCAAGCTTTTTTAATCAATGAGCTCATTCTATGATTTCAAAATAGGAAATAATTAGAGTTGCTTTCCCATTCTAAATATTTGTCCGAAGTTTTTAAAGTTGATATTGCGAGCACGAGGTGTATTAAAAGGACAATCTCCAAACTTACGAAAAGGGGGTTCAAATTTTGAATTTCACGTCCTAGATTTAAGAAAAAATTCAAAATTTCGAGAGTAACGTCCCAATCTAATCTTGAGAAAATAATGGAATATTTATGTTAAATTTAATTTTTTTAAATTAACGGAGACATACATTTTTTTAATTTTGAGCCTGTTTTCAAAATTTTGATTTTTTTCTCAAAATTTCAATTTTTGGAAGAAAATAGAGCCTTTGAGTTTAAAGTTAAAATTATAAGATTTGAATTAAAGCTTTTAGAGATAATTTTTACACAAATTTTGATAACTATTCAAATTGTTGACCTCTAAGGTTCTAGGTAACACCAAAACTTCTAAAAAAATATTGACAAAAATGTGAAAACTTTAATTTTATTCCAAAACTTCTACTTTTCATAAATTGTCGCGAAAAATTTTGCCTAACAACGATTCTCGAGTTTAGATATTCTGCAGAAAAAAATTGTTTCCATATACAGGAAAGAGTCTAATAAACATATTGTGAAATATCAATGGTTTCTGATATAACAAAGAAAATATTTGTATTTATATTTTTACGAACACTTTTTCGACATATTTGTCGCGAATTCTAAGCAAAGCGTGATTAGTTTTTCTCATTATTATTATACCAGTTACTTTGCCTAATTGTACTAAATAAACGTCTAGCTGGAGCTAAATTTTTAAAATTTCTGGAAATAATTTCTTAGATCTATTAAACGCTATTTATTGAATATGTACTTTCAGCATCTTAAGGGTTGACGCACGCACAGAATAAAACTTAGTCAAAAACCTTTTTGACTAAAGATGTTCCATGTTGTTACTTCAATGTAAATTAAATAGGCTGACGCACACTGATTAGTTGCATCTCTTAAAGCATGTTTAGGTAGGGCCATTTAGTCACAGTCAGGCTGTTGGACATCGAGCATTGGATTGTCATTTTCGTCTTGACGCACAAAGAAAGAGTAAAAAAATTTTTCTGAAACAAAATGTTTTTGACTTAGACATTTTGGCTCTTTCTGTGTACCTGTGTGTGTCAAGCCTAATACTCGATTTCAGCAGCGCTGGATTGGCCGTGAAGGTTTCTAAAATTTGCCATCAAGATCCACAAATTTAAATACATTTAATTGTGGCCTTTAGGTGTAGCTTAAATCATTAGTTTATGGAACAAAACTGAACACAAGTGAAATGAATTTTCATCGACGTCTCAGCTATCGTTAATATAAGGCCACATATTGACTGGCTTTTTTTGTTCAATTTTATCCCTCAAATACCTCTTATAATTACTGGGGTTTTTTTATCCAATTACCCTGTAAGAAAGTTTTCACTATTCCAAATTGGACTGCACAGGAATTTTCCGTTTCCAACTGTCTTGTGTACCTGTTTTCAGGTAAACAAGAAAAAAGAACATTCTTATGTTGTTGGGAAAATCACACCTGTCAATGCCTGCAAATATCTTCCATAAGAAGTATAAGCGGGAAAAGTCGAGAACCATCCACCTGTATTCCAGTGTCCCTAGAGACTAGATGAACCTCCCATCAGCAATCAGACGAATTGTTTTTCTTTATATTAAAACCAAAATAACCAATGTATGTGTTCTCATGAAACTCCAAATATGAGAACAGTATACTGCAGTGTTGGTCTAACTTGTGTCTCGGACTTACTTGCTATTTAATATTTTGTAGAAAAAGAGTGCGAACTACTTGCTAAGAGTTGAAAACATTTACAACCACTATCATAAACGGGTCTCAGCCTTACTTGGCCTCATCACTATGGCACAGTCATTGTAAACACTTTCAACTTAGAACTATAAATCAGCCACACAAATACTAATGAACGCGGTTTCCATTGAGTAAGGGATAAACTGACTTTTGAGTCCAACTTACGACGAATATTTTTTCTACATACCAATTCAAGGAATTATTGCCGAGAATTAGAACCACAACTACGAATTTTTCAAGTCTTTGGAATAACCTTTAGGGTTCCATCGTTCTTCTGGTTTCGGACCAACTTTCGGAATTTTAATTTTTTTTAGACATTTCGCTTTTAGTTCCTACTTTATCTAAATATTTAAAATTATGAGTCACATTTAGTGTTTTAAAAAGGTAAAAGTAGAAATTAAATTTAAAAACTACGCTAACAAATATAATGTATCAGCACACCAGCTAGCTAAATCCATGCAGCAGAGTAATTTTGAAGCCACAAAATATGTATTTGATATAATTAATATTATTATCATTCTATCAAATAACAAAAAATATATTACATCTAATGTGCACTGAATGTCAGACTTATTTTATTTCGTAAAATATATGTATTTACCTTATTATGGCGAAAACCATCCAATCAAAAGGAGTTCAATAAAAAAATATGTAATCGCCTAATGACACCAGAAATAGTGGCGTGGCGTGAGAGGACCAAAGGGGGCCCTGGCTCCCGGCAGCACATATGTTGCGACGGCAATTTTTTTTTTTATATTTAATTTAATAACTTCAAATTTAATCTCAAAATTTTTATTTAGGTTAACTTTTCTACTCTTTGATTCTTGTTATGTCATCCTCATCATACTTTATTTTATAAAATTTGACATCTTTTTCGAGTTCGAAATAAAGTTAATTTTTTTTTTATTTCTGACAATTCCAACTTTTTTCAAAATTTGAAAGTTTTATTTGATATCTATAAACAAAGTTAAGATTTCTATAAAAAGGTAAACGAGAAAATCTACGAAATTAACATTTTAAACTCGAAATAGACATAAAAAAATATGTATCAATTTAAGAATTTTTTTCTAAACTTATATATCTCGCAGATTGTACTATTTTTTTCTAAAATGTGTTTTTTACGCTCGAACTTAAGATATTTTGTTTGGTAAATGTGTCTTTTCCCTCGAAATTTCTAACCCCCTCTCGAAATTTCGAGATCTTTCGAGATGTCTAATTTAAAATTTTAAACGAAATTTCGATATAAAATGAGAAATTAAAGATAAAACTTATTGCTTTTACAATTTTTACTGAAATTTTGACTTCTTTCTTCAAATCTTGGCTTCAATACAAACACTTTGACATTTTTGTCTTCCAATCTCGACTTAAAATTTCGAAAAAAAAAACGTCGCAATTTAGATTTAACAATCAAAATTTTAAAGAAATCAAAGATTTTGTAAGTTTTTTTCTAATATTTTAGATGAAACTCTTTAATTTTTGTTTGTTACTGATTCAAAATTTCATCTTCCATCTTAAAATTAAGATTTTTTCGCGAATTTAATCTTCAAATAGAATTTTGACCATCAACTTGAAAATTCAAGAAATTTTAATTTATAAAATTAGAATTCTTTCTCGACTTTTCCCAAAATTCATTTTTATCAATTTGAAGGAAAAATATCGAACTTTTCAGATCAAATTTAAGATTGCGAAAAAATAATTGAAATGTTTTTTAAAAGTCTAAATTTCCAAATAAATTTCGATATTCAGATGTATAATTTAATTTTATATTTTCAAAAAATATTAAACCAACTGGAAATTCTCGATTTTTAACCTAAAATTTAGATTTATTTTTAAAATTTTAGCTTTTTTTTAAATGAAAAGTAAACATTTTTATTTTACAAAGAACTGGTTTCCTTTTAAATTTTTGACATTAAATTAGACATTTTATATCATTTTTTTTCCAAATTTGATTTTCAAATTTTAAAGTCAATCTCTTTCCTGCTGGTTTAATTACAGCATATCGAATATTTTTCTCAAGCGTCACAAAATAAATTTTATTTCCAGATTCTGAGTGACTAATCGGAATGTACATAGATTAAAGTCGAAATGTAAAAGAAAAGCAAAGCTAAAATAGTCGAAGTTAAGATTTTAAAATTAAAATATTTATTAATTAACCATTTTTGATATAAATTTAATTTTTTTTACCCTACTGACTTTTTCCTGAGCTTTCAATCCTAAACCTAAAATTGTTTTTTTTAACATGTTCGACTTTAAAATTAAAAGCAAATTATTTTTAGAAATTATATTTTTTTTTAATTTCAACTTCAAATTTTAAGCCCAGTTTCGACAAAAAAGTTAAAATATTTGATAAAAACTTAAAATTAGGAAATATAAAAAATGAAATTAGAGGGACAAGAATTCGAATTTTTCACTCTAAACTTTTCAAAGTTGAAAACTAATTTTAAAAAATAAGTCCGAATTTTCGATTTCCAATTTTAAGTTGAAAGTTAAAATAATCAAAAAGAGCAAATTTAAATTAAAATCTGAAATATTCAAGTTTTTTCTGAAATTTGTAAAATATAATTTCGAAAAAAAAAATAAAATTGTGAAATTACTGGGGTGGCTAATTTAGGGCTGGACACGAGTCGCTCAAATCTATGCTACGCCACTGCCCAGAAAATTGCGTATTTCATAGAATTTTTTTCTCCATTTGACGCTAGCAGAAATTCCTCCCCTATAAAGCTCACCCTTTTAATAATTTTATGCATTTGCAAAGTTGCGAGGGTTACATACATTGGCAAATACAGTGCTAAGAGTTTGTTCTACAAATGGCCCAGAAAATTGCCTGTGCATTGAGATATCGACATTTATGGCCTCGTGTTTCGTGTTTTGTATAGTATATATTTGATAAAGCAAGACGAAATAACTTTTCGTTTTGTTTAATAGAAATTTCAATTTTACATTCCTCAGTTGACGTCGGAGTTTTAGTAGGTCCTTGCCAACTTACCCTGCCATGATATTGACAGAAGAGCGTGAAACGGACGAGAGAGGCTTTTATAATATAATCGACCCTTCTCTTTTGATTGTTTTTCACGGCGAGTCACATTTCGGTTGATTAAAATTCCTTAATTTCGAATGTCAATCAAATGGATAGATACGGTTTGATATTGATTTATTGTATATTGGATAATCAAATACTAAACAAAGTGAAAGTCAGTTGAAAAACAGTATTCTTTCATTTTAATGATAAACGATATCGATCGAATCTTAACCATTCTGGATCCTCAAAATAGTGGAAATATCTAATGGTCAATTCTAATAAAATTACACTGCATAATAAATTTCAGAAAAATGTAACCACTCTCTTCAATTTTCCGTATTTATTTTTACTTATCGTTTAATAAAAAAAAACTAGAAGATAAATACTCAGTTACATATGCATATCTGAATTTTTTGGTAATTGTTCAAGAAAACCCTGACGATAACAGTTTGTATTAATATACTTGCAGTATAAAACACAAAATGGGTTGTTAAAAACAAATATTATACACAAAAGAGCTGGAATATTTTTCATTTTTTCTTGTATTTTGGGAAACCTCTTTTACCTTCAAAGGCCTGCAGTAACCACGTAACATACCGTAGTTGCATTTTAACGACATTTGTACTATTTCTCAAGCTTTTTTACACCTAGTGGAATATCCAATCCTAGAATTAAGCAAAGAAATCGACCATTTTCTGGCTTTGTGGCCAACATATGTATATAGGCACAGGCCCATTAGAGTATGGGTAAGGAGGTTTGTTCTCTGTTTATGGTTTGCAATGGATGACAGATCTGAAGATTTAGGCAGCCAAGGATGATGGTTAAGTTGTACGTTGCTTAAGGTAGTGCACAGTTACTCTAGCAATATGTGGCAATTTCTTGTTAGAATAGCGAGATTTTATCCGTTTGAAGGCATAACTAGAGGTGAGATTCCACCCTGAGCGGATCCAGGACGACACAGAGACACTTGTCCCCCGAGGCGAACTACATTGCTATAAAAAAAATAAGGATCCTACAAAACTTATGAGGGAATTCCTTCCTTGCCTGGTCTTTGTGTTTCCTCCGGGAAGAATTCTGTATCCCTTCTTGGATTCCACTACATTCTGAATATAGTGGTTCACAATTATATTTTGTCTGAGCATGATTTTCTACCATAAGCATTAGCTCCCAAAACCATTATTCGTACAGTATGGGACAGGTGACACATGCTTGTCCGTAATGCATCTTAATCAGAACTGAGGCTCATCCTAGAAACAATCCTATTTCATTTATCGCCCTAATCTTGTTATTGTCTACACCATTCCAAACCACGATGACGGTGTTCAGCTATAAAGGGAACCTAACTGAAAGCGATATAAAGAAGACCAAGACTTTATTGGTAGATAAAGCCTTTCTCTGCCGTTGATTTCTAAAGGCTACCAATCTACTGGAACGGTTTTTTTAATCAACTGTCTAAGATGGTGATCAACATGATCAATGGTTGATCTTGCTGGATCAGTGCCCCCACGACGTTCATTGGTCGCCTGTTCGGAGATGTACTAGCCACGATACCGCAATAACTGCTCGCACGACTTTAAACTAAGTCAAATAATTAGACTGCATCCAGTAATTGACATTTTCCGACGCATATTTTCTGACCCAAAATTTGTCTTAAGAAAGGTATCGTGGAAAATGAGTATAACGAAAGCTTTTTTTGAACACAATAACAAACATCTGTATCCAATATAATTTCAATTAAAAAACTGAATTCTTTTTCTGGGTGTTCTATTTTCATTGTCACTGAGTGTATTAAACTGAAAGACTAATTAATGTAGAACGCACGAAAGAAAGAACATAACTGTAACACTCTAACCAACGTTTCATTGGCGCGAGTTGGCAGGAGTTGCATTCTTTTAAAAAAAATGTTAAATAGAAGGGAAGCTCGTTTGATTCTTTTTACAACCATGATTAATTTTTTTTATATAAGATGAGGCATTACTGCTGCAACGCCCTGTAACTCCTACAATTATTTTGATAACAGAAATATTTCTAGAACAAAGGTACAGCACTACGAGTGGTACATTTTAAAATTATTTTTTATTATACATGATGAACAAAATAATACACTAAAATTGCTTTCTTTTAACTAGAACACCGCTTTTCTTACATATTTTAATGTCATACAAAATGTTTTTTTCAATTTATTTAACATTTCTTCGGCCCAGTTTGGAAATATTTAAATTTTTTTTTTATGGTTTGTTGACAATTTTCTAAACAGTTTTTGAAATGTGACTACGTGATATTTAAATTTATTGAAAACGTCACTTCATGACCGTTCACAAATTAAGAGGTTATTTTATTTTACATAGAATAGGAATAATGAAAAATAGGAGACCAAAATTAGATATGGAAAAAATAAAAATTTTGTTTTTTTGATAAATTAGGAAAATATAAAAAATACATAAAAAGTTGTAGCACTGGACATCGATGTTTCGCTCTCATTTGAGCTCGTCAGCAGTGCATAACATGGAAAGGGAAAAATAAGGAAGAAATACCTAAAAATAAAAAAAAAAAAAAAATTCTTAAATATAAAAAAGAAAAATTAAGAAATTTTAACATGAATAGACGTTTCATCATCAATTTACTGTGTTAAAAATTTTTACTGTGTTAAAAATTTAAATATTTGAAGCCCGATCCACAAGAAACAACTACTCCGAGGGCTAATACCCCTTCCGGCATTGAACTACACTTGTGGGTCGAACTTATATGCTCTTGGTGACTACTGTTCCTAACCGCTGAAATCTATTCAGCTTGGTAGTTAGAAGCACTCACCATTTGTGAACTGTCATGAAGTGACGTTTTCAATAAATTTAAATATCACGTAGTCACATTTCAAAAACTGTTTAGAAAATTGTCAACAAACCATAAAAAGAAAAAAATTAAATATTTCCAAACTGGGCCGAAGAAATGTTAAATAAATTGAAAAAAACATAATATTTCCGGTCAATAAGGGTCTACCATGAAGAATAAACCTATTCCTCTAACGGAACGAACGGAGGGAGCTGCAATTAATAGTTTTCAGAAATTTAGAAAACTCATAAAATGTGAACCTAATTTGGAAGCTCTTTTAAAAGGCCCCAAACAATCAATTGATTTTAGCTTTAGTGCTTATTATAGTACATCCGTTTCTTGGAAAATGGGGTAATTTCTTTAAAATTTATTTATTTAATCGTATCCCAGCGTTCATATATCAGTGCAGTGCACGAAACCTGCAAGGATCGGCAGGACGAGAAATGTTCTATTGGCTGGGGGTCTCCGCATAGCCCCACCTCAGGAGGTTGTTTTTGCATCTTTCGACTTGGCTCCGGAGTCGGTTAAGCGTTTTCAGGTACTCTATTCTAATTCTGATCCCGCAGGGAGCTTTTCCTTTGAGTTCCAGCCTGGGGTGCCGCTTCCCTCTATTCGCTGTTTCCATTTTTACTCTTTGGTCGAAGCTTTAGTGGACATGAGAGGTTGTGCAGAGCGCATAAAACCTCGCCTAGATTTTAGCCTGGCTACTGGCTGAGAGTATCGATGGAGTGGGTGTCGGATATCTGTGCTTTGCCTGCTTCGTACGGCCATGGCTATGGTTTCCCTCCTTATTTTTGGTAGTGCGATCCCGGCCAGCATGTATATCTGATCGAGGCTGGTGGGCTTTAGGCATCCCGTAATGAGTCTGCACGTGTCATTCAAGACAGTGTTCAGTCTATGGGCGTGTGTTGATCTCTCCCACACAGGGGCAGCATACTCGGCTGTGGAATAGCAAAGCGCTAGCGCCGAGGAGCGCAGAACGCTTGGGTTGGCTCCTCAGCGGGCATTAGAAAGCTTCCGTAAGATGCCGTTCCTGGTGTTTACTTTTGCCTTGGTCTTGTGTATGTGCTGCCTATAGGTCAGAGTATGATCTAGTGTTACCCCTAGATAGACCGGGCTGTGGGCAGTGGTTCAAACTAACTGAGTTCAACTCTATCTGTAGCTCCCTTCCCGCCTGTCGGTTATTGAGGTGGAACAGGCATGTCTGTGTTTTAGCTGGATTCGGGCACAATTGATTTATATAGTAATCTATAGCAATCGTTCAGCCTTGAGAGTGATTTGCCAAGTGCTCCTCTATCTCCGAGATGTTCTGTGACTGGCAGGTGACGGCTACATCATCATCATATATAAAACTCCTTGTTTTCAGTTGGTTTGTCATTTGTATACATATTGAAGAGCGTCGGCGCCAATACACTTCCCTGAAGAAGAAGTCCGTCCTTCTGACCCCTGCAGCGGCTTCGCACACCGTAGAACTCCACACAAAATCTTCTGTTGGAAAGCATTGTTTTTATTACATCGTGGCGATCTCCTGTCATTTTAAAGATATTTTCCAGTAACACTTTATGGTTTACGGTATCGTATGCCGCCGTAAGGTCTACAAAGGCGGCCCCCGTTTTCTTTTTTTCAAAGATGTATTGGGTGAGGCTCAATACCTGACTAGTGCATGATTTTCCAGGTCTGAACCCCGTCTGTTGGGGAATTAGTTGTTCTTCTATGTGTGGCCCGAACTGATATGATTGTTAGGTTTGGCTCTAAAATGAGCCCTGATTTTCATCGGTTTGATCACCAACGCAATATAGCTCAGTATGTGGTAAGATACTGTTTAAAATAACATTTGGTGTTATACAGAGTGATTAGCAAAAGCGAAATGAAACTTTTCTCAAAAAATTCAAATGTCACACCCTGTATATTATTTTCTATTTTTGTTAAGCAACAACTAAACTTTGGTTTACTCCAAAAAAATGTGGTTCCAGGAGTTACTTGGCTTTAAATCTGAAAAATAAAAAATTTCGATATTTGTAATGTTTAAATTGCATTTCTGATTGAAGTTGTTGGAAATTTATTTCTTAACAAAACCAAAAATTCGGCATGTCTCGTTCCTATTGCGATTTTATCAATCCAAGGTAAAATTTACAACAATTTTTAATATATTTTAGCTTAATTAGTCCACAGTGTAGGTTTTAATTTACTTGTTTTTGGGAATGTGCCCTGCAAACTTTATTTATTAATATATTTTATCTACGTTGTAGAAAATTGGTTTGTTTCGTTAAATTTATTGACCCAAACAAACATAAAATTAATTAAAATGAATAAATGTTGTACCATGTTTTAGTTTTCCCCTTATTTTTTATATAATGCGAACTTTGCGCGTTGGCTCTAAAGAGTAAGCATATTATCAGTGAAATATGAAATATTTCTTAGCTTAAAACACTTTGCTGCTGAGAACTGATTTGGCAATGGCCCGCACAAAATCGTTCTAAGAAGAAAAGTTATTAGAATATACATCTGAGAACTTATACGAAGATTTCAACTGGCCAGATTGGGCATTTTATCGGAAATCGCTAGGTTTAGAAATAACTTGCGACAAGAATTTTACAAAAGTCGCAAGTCGCAAATTGAGCGATTTTAAGGTTTGTTACAAATCGTAAAAGAGTGATATTTTTTTACGCGATTTTACAGTTTCACTAGTTTACCTAGGCAACCCTGCTTTAAAGATCAAGTTTGGTCAGGTTCAATGTTCAACCTTGAATTTCTCTGATCTGACTGTTGTTCGCCTGAATCCAAATTGAAAAGATTGCCAGGTGAGAGCGAAAATCATGCATTTGAGCAATTTTTAGATGCTCAATAAAAGACATTTGGCAATAAAATGCGCGATTTTCGTCTTTATTGCAGTAGTTGTTTTAAAAATGATTATATTACATATTACATTGCGCACTGTGTGGCAAAAAATAATGAATTGATAATAAAATTGTTAGTGTCAGGCCCGCGTCTGATAGGCCCTTTCAAAATTATAAATCCTCGATGAAGAGTTGAATTTTCGATAAAATGTCAAATTTAGCCAAATATATTTAGTAAATTAGGAAGTTCCTATTTTTCTACTTAAAACCACAAAATTGCCATTTAAACTCTAATTTTCGACTTTTTAATTTAAATATGTAATTTTTTTTTCCAGAACTTGGATCTGTTTTGGAATTTGCACATTTTCGTGACCAAAGTAAAAATTGTAAGATGAAAGACGAAGTTTCGAGATTAAATTCGAACTTGCGATAAAAACTTTAACAAAATTATTAATTTTTTTGTAATAATTTAAAAATTTTGATTTTAAAGCCAAAAGAACAAACTCAAAAGTGAAAAAAAAAAGAAAATTACTTCATATTCGTATTTTTTTTAGAAATTCACTTCTGTTTTACAATTTTCAGTTTCGGTTATTTTTCCATTAAACTGTATTCATACCTTTTGTCTCAAATTTTCAAAATTTAAAGACTACATTCAAAATCAATCAGTTTCGGTTATTTTTCCATTAAACTGTATTTATACCTTTTCTCTCAAATTTTCAAAATTTAAAGACTACATTCAAAATCAAGTCAAAGTCAGAATGTGAAAATTTTAGTCGAAATTGATTTTTCCCAAAAATTTGAATTTCTGTCGAAATTATACACAGAACTACTAGCATAATAACTAAAATACTTCAAGAGTCAATAAATAATACTTGTGAGGTGATCTAAATTTTCCTCGAGATGATTTTTATTTTCGAAGTTTCTTTTCCTACAATCAATCAACCTTCGAATTGAAATTTTACAAAAAAAAACATTCTAATTAAAATTTCAGTTGAAAATTTTGGAACAAAAAATAAAATTTCGAAAATAAAAATGAACTTATGTCGAAAACCATTAAAATTTCTACTTTTTCTGTAAATTTGGAAAGAAATTTAGAGAATAAATAACGAGACTTTTGTAACAATATACCTGAATTCTCAAAAAATAAGTCCAACTTTGGAATGTTTAATTTTAATTTTTTAAAGAGCAGAAAGTCTAAATTTTGAGAGAAATTGTTTGGTGTATATTTCAAGCAAAACTGATAATCTTGGAAAAAAAAAAACTAAATTTGCCAACAATTATATTCCATCTTTAAACTTGACATTTTTAAACTCGAAAATTAGTTGAAATAAAACTGTTATAAATTAGGGTTTTTTTTTGATAAATTCCACTTTATTTCGAAATGTCGGTATTAAAATCGAAATTTTAAGGTTAAAATTAACATTTTGATTTCAAACACAAAATTTCAAAATTTTGTAATTAAATTCGAAATTTTTGACTTTGAATTTCAAATTTCGAGGAACAATTGGAAATTTGGAGGTGCATTTTTCTCAAAATGTCGAATTTGTTTAACATTTAATTTATACTTGAATTGATTATCTCTCGAATTTGGAACTATTTTTCAAAATACGTATCTTACTTTAAAATAAGACGTTTAAGGAGTAAAAAAGTAAAAATTTCGAAAAACGTTTAATTTGTTAAAGAAGAGTTTATCCTAAATGTTAAGTTTAAAAATTGAAGAATAAACTTAAAATTTTGAGAATTTCGTTTATGTAAGTTTAGAAACTTTTTTCAAATGTTGAGTTTCCTGTTTTGTGAGCTTAATCATGAAATGTATGTATATATTTTCTTTTCTAAAATGACAAAGTTAAAATTTAAATAAGATTTCTCTTTTAGTTTTATCCTTGTTCTCAAGATTTACATTTTTCTCTAAAAATTTTGACTTTTTTTTCAAATATGTTGCTACTGAGTTTTTTGTATACTTGTTAAATTTTAGTTGAGATATTCTGTTTCTAAAAACTCCATGTTTAAATTTCAGTCCTGAAAATATCTTTTTTAATAAGTGGATATTTTTAACTTCGACATTTTTCGACAATTTTTTGATGTAAATTTGAAAGTTTTTTTGTTTTTTTCCCACTTTAATGCAAAACTTTCGGGTCAAATCTCGAATTTGTTCTATAGATTTCTATTTTTTCTCGGAATTTGAGGATTGAAGTTGAAATTTTAAAATTCAAATCTTTTTAAATAAGAAAATTTCGAATAATTTCTCGAATTTTTGATATTTGTTTCAAGATTGTGAATTTTTAGATAAACATTAAACACTTTAGCTAAAATGCTTAATTTGTTTTCCAAAATTTGACTTTTTTTCCAGAATTTTCAACTTTTATTTCGCGAGGTAAATAACAATGTTTTATTTTATAGTATTAAAAATAAAGGAAGAGTAATGTTTAAATACAAACAAGAGGTCGCAAAAATCTAATTATACACTTGAAGCGGTTTGTTTTTGAAATTTAGAAAATGCTTCTGTTTCTTTTTCGCCCTTAGAGGCAAAACTCGTAACTACGGTATTATTATTATTATTATTATTATTATTATTATTATTATTATTATTATTATTATTTCAATTTTATTTAGCGTAGGGCGTACCTGTTACATAAAAATTTAAGACCGAAGTGGCGCTATTTAGTTCATTTTGACAATATGTGGAACTAGAATTGGCAGCACATGATAAACAAATCTGACCACACTGTTTCATTCCATCGTCTATGAGTCCATTCTCTCAACCTTTCTGTATCAACGATGAGAAAAAAAACAGCATTAACTGCTCTCATTTTCGCATAAGTAATATTTGACATTCTAAAATAGTTAAATAAGACAAAGTAGATGTCAATAACATTTAAGTTCTACAACTAAATGTCAAAAAGTAAAAAGTTAATTTATATTGAATTGTACCTACAATAATTACGGAAAATTTTAGTTCGCTCCCTGAAATATAGCAATTTGGCTACGGGAAAGGAAAAAAAAACTATATTAGCGTTTTACGAGAGCATGTTTTATAGCCTTGCATGCGACTTCCTTAGTGACATTTATCTGGTCACGCAACTATTGCAGACACAACATTAATCCAATGATAATCTTACATTCTCGTTTTGTCTTGATAAATTCTGCAAAATATTTGTGAGTGTACATTTTTTTAATGAAAATACCGTTTGTTCAAAAAGTTTTTCCATCTAGGATGCTGGTATCACTTCTTTTGTCATGTTTTCGTTTGTTCCTTAGGGTGCCTTTAGATTTGATTAGATTTTATGTAGAAATCTCAGGTATCTGAGACTAAATTTCCTTACCCGTTTACAGTATGACACAAATGCAGTTGAATAAAATTGCTGACACTTCTAGCAAAGATAAACAAAGATAAAATAAATTTGCAAATTACTTATATGGAATAGTATCTCAATATTATAAGTAATATACAATAATTAATCGCATGAAATATTTCGAAAGAAAATAGGCGACTGCAACTTCTAAGATATACAAGGTGATTCTAAAAGTAGTACAATAAATTCAGGATCGCATTTTAGATCAAAAATCTAAGAATTAATTAACAGAACTTAACCAGTGGCGGGTATATCCAGAGAGGTGGTGGTTAAAACGTGCCTTATTTATTTTGTGTGCACTTTTGTCACAGTTTAGTAACAAAAATATAAATTCTAAACGTTTTTACATAAAAAAGTTACTCTACCTGTTTGATATTGTCAACGGTTTTCGAGTAAAATGCATTTCTATAACTCGATATTTTAAAAGGCTCTCCGAAAAATCTCGGATGTGACATATGCAGTTGGCTGTGAAATGAGATAAAATATAATTAGTTGAAATATACTGTTAAAATAAATTATTTTTAGCTAATATTTGACCAATTTTAACTAATATTTAAGAAAAAAAATGTTTCGTAAATATTTAACTAATAACGAATTTAAAAATATTAGCTTTTATTTACAGAAATTGCTCAAAGTGGCCACCGATGACAAAAAAATTTCAATGCCAATTATGTGTTACATCCGATATGTTTGGGTGAGCGTTTTTAATGCATGGAGATATAAAAATGCATTTTACTCGAAAACCGCCGACAATATCGAATTTCACTAAGACTGTTTTTTTTTATGTAAATATAAATTTGTAATTTATACGTTTGTTACGAAACTGCGACAAAAGTGCATACAAAATAAATAAAGCAGATTTTAAACACTGCCCCCTAGGTGTACCTGCCACTGGTTAAGTTATGTTGGTCAATTCTTAAATTTTTGAAAAGAGCATGAAAAGTTGTGGAGTTGTGCCAATTTTCATTCAATTATTTATACACGTTTTGCAAGTATTAATTAAAAACTACAACCAGGAACTGACCTTCCACACCCTTTAACTCAGAAACGAAGTGTTTTACTACATATGTTTATATAAACTTTTCATCTTATTTTGGGCTCCGAAATAGGATCCTGAATTTATGATATTACATTTCAAATCAGTCAGATACTGGCTGAAATTTGTGTCAACTTATTGTGTTGAGGAATTAATCTCAGCTGTGTGATTAGTCTCAGATAGCTTCTCTGGTTTACACTTGATATGTTATTATGTCAGGCAGAAATATACGAAATAAAAGTGCTTAATCTAAACGCAGTCTTAATTGATTTGAAATATTTAACAGAAAAAATTACTTCTCTTCTTTCGAAACGCCTAAAAAAAGCAACTGCGAATGGTATACTTTTATTGCTGATGGTATTTTAGAATTTTTATGTGATGCCTAATGTCAATTTGGCGACTACGAATCAAGTAATGGTCATACGTGAATATGGCAAAATCTGACAGCGACACACTATATGAGAAAACTTTTTGTACACTTGATATTTAGGGAGTTTGATTTGATTTTTAGTAGATTTAATATTTAAGTAATCATTTTTAACTTCTAAGGTAGGCGGATTGTAAATACATAGTGCTGGTTGGTGTCTCTTTTATTACAGCTTCATTCTCAAAAGGGACGTTAAAACTTTCGAGACTTGTTGAGATTTACATCTACAAGTATTTTATAGCCTGTAAATTTAAGTGCATTCAGTTTGAAAACATTACCATATTCCTTATACACCTACATTATCGAGTATTCTCCATAATGGTTTATAAAGCGATTTGCTGACTTTCTTTCGGTATTCCAAGCAATGCTTCTGAGTAACTTATTTCTGAAAAAAAAATCTAATTTCCTTCATTAGTTGGGCCGAAATATAATTTATTGCTTCTCTTGAAATACACTGGGTTAGCGAGGTCGTTTATCAACATTTATTAATTGCTCGGTCAAGCTGGCGCACGAACCTGAGAACATTTCAAACCTGACTTCTGAATTAAATTCGAAAAAGATGGATTACTGGCTTAGAGACAAGCTGCTTAGCCAAACAAGCCCCTAAACGTATCCAGCTAACACAGTTTAATTACAAGATTTTTTTAAGCAATTAACATAAAATTTAGCTTTGGTTTTGTTCTAACATACCATGACTAAAAAAGTATAACAATATGACCTTTCAAATCTTAATATTTGAAGAAATTTTAGAAACACATTAATTTGATTTGAAATCCTTTTTTGTTGGTTGAAAACCACAATTTTGTTAATGTAAAATTCAATGTAACGGTTATTTGAAACAAAGTAAAATTTCTTTCTTTATTCGTTTATATTTAACATACAAGGTGATTCTAAAAGTAGTGCCATAAATTCATGATGATATTTTAGAGCCCAAAATAAGACTAATAAACATATGTCGTCGTAAAACGCTTCGTTTCCGAGTTACAGGATGTGGAAGGTTACTTCCTGATTATAGTTTTTTATTAATAGTTCCGAAACGTGTGCAGATAATTAAATAAAACTTAGCACAACTCTATAACTTTTTGTGCGATCTTCAAAAATCTAAGAACTAATTAACAGAACTTAATCAGTGGCGGGTATATTCAGAAGGGTTGTGCTTAAAACGTGCCCTATTTATTTTGTGCGCACTTTTCTTGCAGTTTAGTAACAAAAATAAAAACAACAAACGTTTTTACATAAAAAAGGCACTCCTACTGAAATTTGATATTGTCAACGGTTTTCGAGTAAAATGCATTTAATATCTTGATGCATTAAAAAGCCTTCGCCCAAAAATTCCGGATGTGAAATATACTGTTGAAATACATTATTTTTAACTAATTTTAAGTAATATTTAAGTAAAAAATGTTTCATAAATATTTAGCAAATAACGAATTTAAAAATATTCGCTTTATTTACAGAAATTGCTCAAGGTGGCCACCGGTGACAATAAAACATGGAAATGTCAATGCTATTTATTTGCTTGCTTTCATTTCAATGCCAATTATGTGTTACATTCGATATTTTAGGCGAGCGATTTTAATGCATCTAGATATAAAAATTCACTTTACTCGAAAACCGTTGACAATTTCAAATTTCAGTAGGAGTACCTTTTCTATGTAAAAATGTTTATAATTTATATTTTTGTTACTAAACGGCAACAAAAGTGCACACAAAATAAATAAGGCACGCTTTAAGCACCACCCCTCTGGATATACCCGCCACTGGTTCAGTTCTGTTAATTAATTCTTTGATTTTTGGAAAGAACACCAACAAGTATGGAGTTGTGCCAAAGTTCATTCAATTATATCTACACCTTCCGCAACGATTAATAACAAACTATAATCGGGAAGTAACCTTCCACACCCTGTTACTCGGAAACGAGGCGTTTACGACATATGTTTATAAAGACTTTTAGTCTTATTTTGGGCTCTAAAATACGATCCTGAATTTACGATACTTCTTTCAGAATGACCTTGTATATTCGATATACGAGAGTAAAATGAAAAGTAATACATACATGCTTGCAGAACTGAACAAAAACAAATAGCAAGGTCGAGCACACATTCGTTTAAAATACTGTTCTTAAGTCAATTAAAAGTTCTGTAATTAGTGCACAGTACATACACTATCTATGACTGAGGACCGATTGGAGGTTAGACGCTTGTCATGCCTATGGGGGGGAGGGGAAGGATTCACTTTCATGTTCCACCTGTTGCACTTCTGAAGGTTTCGTTCACGTTGTACAAGCATGTGAATATCTCCCTGAAGATGATAGCTTGGCTGTCGAAACGCGTTAGAGTAACCTTTGTTGTGTTTTTTAATATTTCCTGGTTTCAGGAGACAAGTTTTTTATTTCAATTTTGAAGATAACCAAGGACCAGTCCGTTCCACCAAAACAAGCATGTGTGTTTATTAATTACTTTTCACCCGCCTCTCGTAATACAAACAATTACCCAATCAGAAATGAAGAGAGACGCCGAAAAATCGGATAAAAAAAATATTTATTAAAAAGTAATTATTCGAAAAATACCATACTTCAGAGGGTTAACCATATTGTGAGGTTTCGCGTTTTTAAAATACATAAACTGTAAATTATTTTAAGTTACTGATTGTGAATAACTTTTTTTTTTGTTTCAGGTAAGTTTTAAAACCAATGGAGCCTTCCTAATAGCCATCAGTAAGTAAACAGTTAACTGAAATTTCTCGAAATGTAGATAAGATTGATAAACTATATTCATTGGAAATACTCTTCAATGTATACATAATAGGGTGAACTTTATTAGGGCTGTTTTTGAAATTTTTTGCTCTCAGGCCTAAATGCTCTCAAAGTGATAAAACCATAAGGCTGGAGATAACCTTATGAAAGGTTGCGCTGGGCCTTTAAGCCATTCATCGCTGCTAAAAATAGTTGAGGTTGATAGATAACGGAATTGTGACATTGCGACGTGTATGTTCGAATGCGGTCGATCATGCACGAAGTGAATATTTTTGGTATATGAGTTAATTTTAAGGTTTAGGTGTTAGTATCTCTCTGAAGATGATAGCTTGGCTGTCGAAACACGTTAGAGCAACCTTTATTGTGTTTTTTAATCTTTCTTGGCTTCAGAGGACAAGATTTGTATTTTAAGATTTATAGAATATTGATCTTTTAAAGAAAATTGATTGAATTTCCTTTTCAAATTTGTGATATTAATTCTAAAATAAAAATTCAGCCAAGAAAGCATAATTCGATTAAAAATTTTAAGAATATTAAAAATTATATCCGAAATATTTCTTGAAAAATGTTGAAATTAAGATGTCAAATTATAAAAAAAATATGGAACGTAATTTGAATTTGGGAAACGTTAGAAATTAAAAAAAACGACATTTAAAGAAAAAAATTACACTCGTTTCTAAAACCCAAATTTTGATTTTGAAATTAAAATTTGATTTAAATATATCACTGTTATTAAACAGTGTTAAACTTTTAATGGAAAACTAAAGATAGAAGTTTACTTAGGTTAGATGAAATTTGTAAGGCAAAAAACCACATTTTCAGAGAATGGTTAGATGATCAAAAAATGCAAATAACGTAGAATTTTTATTTAAAAAAAATGTCAAAACTTTTAACGCAGATTTGAACATTTTTATCGTTTCCAAATTTTGTAAAATATATCGAAATTTTTTAAAAAGTTAACCTCTCACTTCTAAATTCCCAATTTATATTGCAGAATCAATAAAATTTCGATTATAAGGTTGAAATTTTAGAAAGAATTATAACTTTCCAGTTTAAATTTCAGGAAAAGGTCGGCATAATCTAAACAAGCAAAATAAAAAAGTCTATATGATATTTAAAGTTATATAAACTTAATGGTTTCTAACAGAAAATTTCGAGAAAGTTGTAAACTTTCATTTTCAAACCGAAACTTGGGATCCAAAATTTAAGAAACCAAATCAACATTTCTAAAAGAGACCCACATTTCGTGTTTTGAATCAGAATTTTAAAGACCAAAATCGAAAATTGAAGGATTAAACTCAGAATTTTTAGAAGAAACCTAATATTTCCAATAAACACGTAATTATAAGGATTTTGAAAATTCCGAATTTATTTTCGAATATTTATTAATTTATTTAATTTATTTTATTAATCTCAAAAATTTGGACTTTAAACTAGATTACCAGAATTCTTATCGATGTTTCGACATTTAAACACGAAATCTTGCCTAACATTTTTAAGGTAAGTAGATCGACATTTTGAAATCAAAATCGAAAATACGCATTTCCAGGTCAAATTTGAAATTTTGATAAATATCATTTGAATAAATAGTACGTTTTTTTAAGTTTAATCCACTCTGCCCTCGAAGCACTGCGAGTAGGATGCGGAAACAAGAATATATGGCGAATGAACCGCCTTCTTAAACAAGGATAGGTTGTAATTTTTGAGGAAAATTCCTTTCAGGAACGAGTTCCATAGCTTGGAAATTCTACAGAAAAAAGAGTCTTCGTAGACATAAGTCCTCACTGTGTCAAGCTGGACCGCATAGGAATTTGCTGTCTCCGACTGTCTTATATGCCTGAAGAATCTTGCCCTTGGGGGGATCAATCCTATTAGTTCCTGCGAGCATCTTCCATGATAGTACTTGTAGAAAAGGGACAAGTCACCAATCATCCGCCTATGCTCAAGTGTTTCGAGAGAATCGGTCAAACTCTTCATCAACTACGCGAATCGCTCTTCTTTAAATTGAATCCAAGAGAGCTAAAGCGTGTTTTGGGGCTGAACTTCAAACATGAGAACAGTACTCTAGTGTTGGCTTAACTTGAGCTTTGTATAGTGTAAGTAGCTGATGAAATGTGAAGTACTTTTTGGTTATAAAAATAAAGCATAGCTTCTGAGAGGCGGAATTAGCAATGGCGCGCACATGATCTTCCCAAGAGAAGTTAGTGCTCGCATTTACTCCTAGGACAGGCAGATTAGATCCCATCGGGAGGATTTTACCGTCCATTAGTATGTTTGATGCATTATCCCTCGATATTTTCTTAGAGAAAACCGCGGACTGAGTTTTTGAAGCTTCGAAGTCAATCACATCTTTTTTACTCCATTCCAGAATGACTTCGAGATCACGACTTTGACTTCTGTATCTGCCGTTCCCTCAGTCGATCTGAAGCAGCGACGGATAATGGTTTGTCGGAGAAAAAAGATAACACAAGGCTACTATCATCTGCGTAGGTGTATATACAATTCGAAGTTGAAGCTAAAAGATCGTTTATGTGTAACAGAAGCAGATGAGGAGACAGGACAGACCTCTGAGGCACCACTGTCTCGGATGAGATGCCATCGGTGAAGATCCGAAGAGATCTCTCAGCGATAAATTGGATATCAAATGACCGAGTCCAGGAGGAAGACCATAAGATGTTAATTTGGTGAAAAGAGATCGCTGCCAGACTCTGTTGAAGGCCTTTGAGATGTCCAATGCCACAATCCTAGCCTCACCATGTTTTTCCATAACTGAGTTACAAATATGAGTAACATATGCCAGTAGATCGCCAGTCAAGCGTTGTTGTCTAAAACCGTATTGAATGTCCGAGATGATTATAGAATCATCTCGGTCATTCAATACGATTTCTGGGGGATAATAGTATCCCCCAGATATTTGAGAATCTCGATGTTGATAACCTTTTCCATCACTTTTGATATAACGGGTAACAAAGATACAGGGCGATAATTGTTGGCCAGATTCCTTTTTCCCTTTTTAGGGACAGGTTGCACCTAGCAGATTTTCAGATGTTAGGGAATAGATCTTTGTTGTAAGAGATTGTGAACAATTTGCTTAGGACAGGAGTCAACTATGGGCGCACTTCTTTAGAACAATAGCGGGAATACCATCAAGGCCGGAAGCTTTCGAAGTGTCGAACTCGAGGAGAATCTTCCTGATTGTGCGTTGTCTGAAAACAACTTCAGACATCAAAGTTCCAACCTTAGGAAGAATAGGAGGTTCTGCTTTTCGAGAATCAAGGTTGGAATTTTCAGCAAACATTTCGGCTAGCTGTCAGCCTTTTCCATGGAAGTAGTCGCAATATTATTATTGTCATCAAGTAAAGGTGGAGAATTCGAAGATGTAAAATTCTCTCCAATCCAATTAAGACCATTTTACTTTAAATTTCGAGTTTTATTTTAACATGTATAAAATAAATTTGCAAATTTTTGAGTCTAATAATTTTAAATAAATACATATAAAATTCTAGATTTAACACGATATTTCGGGAAAAATGTCAAGTTTTAACAAAAATTTTGAAGTTCATAATTAACTCGGATTTCTAAAAGTTCGTTACCAAATGGTATTTTTCCGAAAAAAAATTTGTTAATTAAAAAAGCAGTTCCTGGCATCTACCCTTATTCCTGCGTCCTACTCACTGCACTATTAAAGCATAATAGGGCTCCCCTTTGCGAGTGGATTGTATTTAAAAAAAGTTGAAATTTCGAGGCTAAAGGTCGACATTTTTAGAATATTAGTTTTTATAAATGAAGTTTTCTTCATTCATTAACTTAATTTAAAAAGATTTTCTAAAACTTTTGACATTTTTCTCTAAAAATTCAGACTTTTGTTCTTAAAAAATAAAATCGACTTTGAATAACTAAAAATTTCAAAAATAACCTTTGTTTTTGGACAAAAGGCCTATTCGGGGTTTTTTTTAAGTTGCGACTTTAAACGCCAAATTAAATTTTGTCTACAAATTGTGATTTTTATACCTAAAGTTCGAATTGAAAAATTTCAAGTCTGAACTGAGTCTAAATATTCGACTTTTTCTTTAAAAGGTAAACTGTTTCTAGTTAAATTTTCAGTTTCAAATCGGAATTTTATGTTTTTGAAGCTTTTATGAATTCTCAAGTTAGACTTTTTCTAATGCAGTAGAAGCCTGTTACAATGCTAAGGGCTAGCTAAAATGCTCGTTAACGGAATTTCGTTATAACACTATTATTTAAATCTGAGTAACAAGAAAGGTGATAAGGGGTTTACTCGTTATATCCGTTTTCGTTCTGGAGGAAGGAGTCATTTTTTTCAAAATTTCTAATCAAATTCTCTCACTGATTGATACATATTTGTCAATGTTAATGATGTCATAATATACAAAAATGTCAGTAAGAATTCTTAGAAAGTCGGCATATAATGTCCTAAAACCTCAGTGGTTTCCTACCAATGCCACTGATATACAATAAGGAATCTTAATTTCATCTTTTATATTTCCGTAAAAAAATTCTATTTAATTATATCTTACGGCAAAGAATTTTTTTGCAATAACTTAGAATTCGTTTCCGTTTTGTTGACTTTATTAATAAATTTAACGTGATCGTAAATTCTTAGTAATTGGTTGGCCGGAAGTGTCATGTTCTAAGCACATTTATGGTAAAAGAACTAATGAAGCCCAGTGGTTTTTCTTTAAGCATAATTTGTTAAGTACATAGTTTAACGTTTTACTACTTTGCTCACTTGACCTATAAATTTTTGTAATCTGAGTTAATTAGAGTGCATTTTGCACGTACTTTGTTCGTGTTGTAAATTACACTAAATATTTACAACATTCATGTTTAATTGGTATAAGTAAGCAAAGTTACCCTAAATCACAAAAACATTCGCTAACAATTTGAATACATGAAAAAACTTCTTATCTTTTTAAGTTTCAAATTTTAATTTTTATTAGTTGATAAATAGACATCATCAACATTATGTACGAGGACTATTTTTTTTTTCAATATTCGGTAAGCACGTGTAAAAATTCGCGTAAGGAATCAGGCTTATGTGTGGTTATGTTGGTACGTCCTTCGACTCTTTCCGCATCGTGGATCTGTTATCTGACGATATAAGGAATACGATTAACTTCCGCCAAGTACAAAATGCCTAGTTTACTAGTATACTGTAATGCCATTCGAGATTTTCGAGCTGAACAACTCAGTGCTACTATAAAGTTTAAAATAAACGAAGAAAAATACTCTTATTGAGATTATTGTTGCTAATTGTAAGTGACGCCGCCAAGCTCTCGTAACTGGGAGGACACAAAGTGGCACGATATTTTTAAAGTGAGCACATTTGTTTACCATACAATTTATGTTATTTTGAAATCAGAAAAACATGCGTTTTGAATTAATTTAAAAAATCATGAGAAGTAATTTTTTATTACAAAATTTTACATAAGTAATTTACAATGACAAATAACATATTTGGTGAATAAAAATATAATTGGGATTGCCACTCATATGGGACTGTCACCGCATTTCGCGGCCTGGTCCCATATTACCTCTTGTCCCGTTTTTATCCCGTATATTCCATAAACTCCGAGAAGGAAGTCATGTTTAATAACTCTTTATAAATAGAGGACAGCTCTCTATTTCGAATTTCTGTACTATTACTAAATTTTTCAAAAATGTCAAGATGTTCTTTTTATTTGGTTTCCACATATTTTCGACGAATTTGCGAAGAGCAAGACTTTTTTTAGTCATTTTTGTAAATTTTACTATTTAGTTAGAAGCTGATGAGCTTATTTTTGTCTTCAAATGAAATTCCACTAGAGATGATCTCAAAAGCGAAAATGTTTTCTTTTGAAGTTAAAATTTTTTACTACCCAATTTTGATTTTTTTTTAGAATTTCCAATTTCTCTCGATATTTTGACTTGTTTGAAAATAAAGACTATTTTTGAGAAATTAGCCTTTTTAAAAAAAATTGCCTTTTCTGGAAATTTCGATTCGTTTTAAAAATTTTATCTTTTTTAAATATTTCGATTTTTTTAAGTTTCAAATTGGTTTTTAAAAGGATTTGACTTTTATAAAAAAAATAAACTTTTTTAAAAATTTGACATTTTTGAAAATTCTGAAAATTTCGATATCGTAAAATTTCCTCACTTTTCAGACTCTTCAAAATTTTAATTTAAGGAAAGCTTTCACCTGTTCCAAATTTTGGTTTTTGTCGAAATTTTGCCCAAAAACTTTGCCTCTTTTTATAAAAGGGTCTAGCAGGATAAGTATGGTGAAGTGGCCCCCAAATGGGAACCTACAGTAATATTTTTGGAAAGTTATTACATTGGCAAGTGAACAAAATTTATATGTATTTGGGCTCGATATTTCAAGGTGGCTACGAGATACTGAAAAAATGATCAATTTAAGAGGATTTCTAATATTTCTTACATCTTTTGAACTAAATAAGTTAGAAAAATAAGAACAACGACATGTTATAACTTATATTTTAATGTATATTATATATTTTTTTTCATATTTTTTTAATAATTCTCGCTGCTCAAAAAATTAATAAAAAAAATAATTTAATTTTTTTTAATTTTTAAATTTAATTTAATAGTTTTATTTCAGATGCAATCACGAAATTAATATACAAGGTGATTCTAAAAGGGGTGCCATAAATTCGGGATCGTATTTTGGAGCCCAAAATAAGACTAAAATTCCATATAACATATCGTAAAACGCTTCGATTCCAAGATACAGGGTGTGGAAGATTACTTCCTGATTAGAGTTTTTTATTAATAGTTGCGAAACGTGTACAGATAATTGAATGAAATTTGTCACAACTTTATACCTTTTCGTATTGTTTCCATAAATTTAAGAATTTATTAACAGAAACTAACCATTGGCGGGTATATCCAGAGGGGTGGTGCTTAAAACGTGCCTTATTTATTTTGTGCGCTCTTTTGTCACAGTTTAGTAACAAAAATATAAACTACAAACGTTTTTACATATAAAAGGTACTCTTATGATTTGATATTGTCAACGATTTTCGAGTAAAATGCATTTTTATATCTCGATGCATTAAAAAAACTCACCCAAAAACTCGGATGTGACACATAGTTGGCTTTGAAATGAGAGAAAATAAAATTCTTAAAATGTGCTATTGAAACAAATTGTTTTTAACTAATATTTAGCAAATTTTAACCAATATTTAAATAAAAAAAAGTTTCGTAAATATTTAACAAATAACAAATTTAAGAATATTATCTTTCATTTACAGAAATTGCTCAAGGTGGCCACTGATAGCAAGAAAACATGGAAATGACAAGGCTATTTATTTTCTTTCATTTCAATGCCAATTATGTATTATATCCGGTATTTTGGGAGAGCGTTTTTAATGCATCTACATATAAAAATGCATTTTATTCGAAAACCGTTGACAATATCAAATTCCAGTAAGAGTGCCTTTTTATGTAAATTCGTTTGTAGTTTATATTTTTGTTACTAAACGGCCACAAAAATGCACATTAAATAAATAAGGTACCTTTTAAGCGCCACTCCTGTGGGTAAAGCCGCCCCTAGTTCAGTTCTGTTAATTAATTCTTCAATTTTTAAAAGAACATGAAAAGTTGTGGTTCATTCAATTATCTGACCACATTTCTCAACTATTAATAAAAAGCTATATCAGGAAGTAACCTTCCACACCCTGTAACTCAGAAACGAAGCGTTTTACGACATATGTTTGTATAGACTAGTCTTATTTTGGGCCCTTAAATACGATCCTGAATTTACGGTACTACTTTTAGAATTACCTTGGTGCAAGACTTTGAAAAAAAATTAAGTTTAAGTTTTCTCGCTTCAAAATATAAAAAAAGTTGTTATTTTTGAAGCAAAGTTATTTTTTTGTATGTAGATCGTATTTAATTATAGTATCGTAAAATTAAATAAAATTCCTTTTTCAATTTTATTGTTTTTGTTAAGGTGAATATTTTCTAGATTTTATTTTTTTTGATATATGTTTACATTTTCTATCGATTTTTGGCACGTATGAAGTCAACTGAAAATTACCAAAAACAGCCATTAGCTAAGAAATGCCGTTGTTTTCATCTTTCTAATTTAGTTAAAAAATATCAACAATTTTAAAAAAACTAACGTTGACTAATACTTCCTAGACACATTGAACTATCGAGCTCAAATGCACATAATTTTCTTCGTATTTCGAGGTGATAATTTACCGAAAATTTTATTATAGATTCCCATTTAGGGGCCACTTCACCATGTCTATCCTCCTAAAAGATCCCTTTTTTTGAACATTCAAAATTAAACTATACATTATTGACAAAAATATTGATTCAAATTTTAATTAAATACTAAATATTTTGAATTATTTCTATAATAAATATTTTCTTTAATGGTATCAATTAGTCGACATTTTGAGTTCAGTTTTAAAGCATATTTGAAAGTTTAAAAAAGAATCTGAAATTTTGAGGAAAAAGTTTAAATCAATCAAAAAAAAATGTTTCTCACGAAGTCTTGATTTAAAAGATTGGAAAATAAAATCAAAATTTTAGAAAAACAGTCACAATTTCGACAATAGATGTTAAAGTTTTATGAAAAAATAATAATCGATTTAAAAATTTCAACTTTATTTCGAAATATGAACTTTTCCAAAAAAATTAAATTTTAAGTTTAAAAAATTGATATTTCAAATTTTTATCGAAATTTGAAGTTTATATTTCAAATTTTTAAAAATAAAACAAATTTGAGATTATTTTTCATAATTTTCTGGTTTTTATCCAAAGTTTCGTTTCATAATTTGAATTTGTTTTTATAAATTTCGAGTCTTTTTCACGATTTAAGCTTTTTCCTATAAATTGAGAATTTAAACAAAATATTTAGACCTTAAAATTGCTAAAATTTTAGTTGACATTTTTTTCCATAATATAGACTTTAAATTTAACATTTTAAGGAAAGGATCTTTTAACAGAATAAATAGGACGAAGTGAACCCTACACTGGAACCTATAATGGAATTTTTGGCAAATTATCAGATTGTCACCCCGAAATATCAATAAAATGATTTGCACTTGGGCTTAATATTTCAATGTGGTTATGAGATATTATTTTTTTTTATTTTTTATATTTTTTTAACTACATGTTAGAAAAATAAAACTAATGACATTTCTCAGTTAATACTTCGTAGTATGTTATGAGTTTTTTAACGCAATTTTTAGTTGATTTTATCCGCGACAAAATCTATAGAAAATGTAAAAACAAATAAAAAAAATTAAATTTGTAAAATATTCACTTTAACAAAAATAGTAAAATATAAAAAAATACTATACATTCTAAATTTTATTTAACTTTAGCACACTATGTTAAAATACGAGTTGCACAAAAAAAGCAACTTTACTTCATAAACAACCAAAATTTATTATATTCTGAAGGGTGGAAACTTCATCCTAATTTTTTTTCAAGTTGGACCAATTTTTATTCGGTGAATTTTCTATGTTATAATACTTAACGGGTTCTATAACGTATATTAATTTCGTGATTGTACCTTGGATAAAACCACTAAAAAAAATTAGGTTATTTTTTATTTATTTTTGAGGTGGCTCGAAATAATAAAAAAATATTTTTGACTTTTCAAACTTACTACCTCGAAAAAAAGTATGAACTTTTAAAATCTAAAATCTAAACTTTCAATTTTGAAGAAAAGACAAGATTTTGAAAACATTTAACAATATTTTAGAAATTTTTCTTTTTTTACCAATACGAAATTTAAAGTACAATTATTAATTGTTGAAAATTTGACTTTAAAGTCGATAATAAAGTAGAAATTTCTTTTTCTAAATTTTGAGATTTTGAAGTCGAAACTTCCAGAAAAAAATCAAAATTTTTAGTTGAATTCAAAATGTTTTGATATTTTGATATTAGAGCCAAAATTTCGACAAAAAAGTTGAGACAAGTTCAGATTTGAACCAGTTTTTTTTTATTAAGACCTTCATTGTTATAAATCAAAAATTAATATAAAAAAGTTAAAATTCAATATTTCGGTTTTTGAGAAATATTTATCGATTTACTTTTTACATGATATCGATTTTAAACCTAAATGTTAAATTATTTTCATCAAATTATAACTTTAAAATCGAAAATTTAAAGTTATATTCGAAATTTGAAAAAAAAGTTGATGAAAAATTATGGGAATTAGAAAAATGTTCTCGAAATTTCTAATTTAAAACTGAAGCTTTACGTTTAAAATTTTTGTCGAATTTGAAGTCCAAAATTTCAAATTTAATATCCAACTGTATGAATTTCCGGGTTTTTAGAAAAATTCATCCTAACATTTTGTTTAAAGTTGAAATTTGGAATATAAGTAGAAAACTTTTAAGCTAAATGTTTCTTCAAATTTCGGTATAACAGTCGTAAGTTCTACATGGTAGACCCTTATTGACCGGAAATATTATGTTTTTTTCAATTTATTTAACATTTCTTCGGCCCAGTTTTGAAAAAAACAGTCATAAGTTCTTTTGAAATTTCGATAAAATTCAGAATGTTTACAAACGAAATTTGAGTTCTACCAGGATGTTACAAGAAAAAATTTAAAATTCGATAAAATATTGACATTTATAAAAAAATCTTAAACAGTGGAGTTTATAAATTTTGTTTACACTGAAAAATTTCATAAAAATATTACTCGACTATTTATACGTAATAATGCACATATTATTATAAAATTTGGTTGGGCACTTGGGTGGACACTATGCTGAAGGGGGAGTGGGGGGGGCAAGTGCCTATCCTGCCACTCTTGGCGCCGTCTCTGTTGTTGCTGCACAATGCTTCAGCTCATATGACAGGGCTACTTGGGGCCTCCTTCAAACATCCAAATTAAAAGTTTTTAGTCACCAACGTTACATGGCGCTGAGTGGTTACTACATTTCCAAAACTAAAAATACTGGAACAAATTTCAAGGCGTTTGCAGAGATACAAGTCGGCGTCGCGTGATGAAGTTGCTACTGCAACAGATCGAAAGGTTCTAGAAGCATAAAAAAGTTTGTCCACTTATACGAAAAGTACTTGATTGAAAAATAGTTCAAAGATGTTCAATTCATGTGTAAATCTTATCCCAAATTGATCGTTGGTTGTTTTTTTGAAGGCTATAAAATAGTTCTTGTAGAATATTGTCCTAACTTACAAGATAATTGAGGTTCACTGTTTGCAGAAGATGATTAGCAATAAATTTTAGCCTTTACTGTAATTAATTTAATTTATATATAAATATATAATTTTAGGAAATATGAAGTTGGGGCATCTCCACTATCGCCCTCACGACTATGGTCTAATTAATGACCGCATACTGTTAAAGTTTGCACTATTCATAGCTTAGTCGTAAATCTCCCGCACTAAACTTCTCACCAGTTGAATATTCATGCTCTATCAACTCTCATATCAGGCGTTAAATATATTTATAACCGCAATTTCATTCGGTTAATAAGATAAACTGAATATCAAATTTACCCTACGACCTTCAACCAAGTTTAATGTAGCAGAAAAGTTTGCTCATAACTTCAGGGAACTTAACTTGATATTTAAATTATATACATATCATGAATGTTGTTCTTTATGTAGCTTCTCCATGAACGATGTTTGTGAGTAAAGCTCATAAGTTTTTCTATTTATTATAAATTGATTTATTTATAGGCACGAATATATTTTAGGATCTAGACGTACATGGAAAGATGCACCTATAAATGAAACTCAATCGAAATATCTATTAATTTGTTTGAATTTTTAAATTGTAGCTTTTCTACAAGTTTTTGGTGGTAATGATGAGAAGCAACATTTTATTAGAACTACTTAATTTATCCTTGTGTTGAAGCAAATTTTTATAGAAATTATATTGATGTTAAAATTTTAAGAGATAGAAATCCAGCGTTTACTTTTCAGCTAGGCTGGAAAACTCTGTGTAATTTAATACCGGGATATCAAAAATTACCTTGGTCAAGGGTGGTTGTGGAATGTAAAACATGTGTCTTACTTTACGTTTGAAATAATTATGTCTCTGTCACACTGACATCATCAATCACCTACAAATTTCATACCTATTTATTTCAGTTGTAAAACAACAATGAACTACATATTATGAAATAACGGTTTTAGTAACAAGAAAAATTAAATTAGAGTAATTGCTGGAAATGTCCCCCGTTTTGTTCGATGCACAAGTTGACGCGCCTCCTCATGCTGTGAAAAGCGTTTTGCAGCATTTCTGGCAGTTATGGTTGCATATTGCTGAACAATTCTTTATTGCAGTTCTTGTAAATTATTTACCACAGTTGCGAAAATCTTGTTTTTTAAGTAAGGAAATATAAAATAGTCCATAATTGTCAAACAAGGTGATCTCGGAGGAAACTCAACTTCTGTATGCAAACTCGCGGAGGAAAGCAATATTTTCTCGTGTAGTATGTGCTGTTGCACCGTCGTGCTGGAAATAACCGTACCGAAGTTCATCATCGTTTAACTGCTGCACAAATTCAGCCAAAAAGTTGTGTCTGTACCTTTCTGCGTTGACAGTGAAATCGAAAAAAATTGGCCCAATTATTCTTCTGGGAGAAACTGCTATCCAAACACCAATTTTTTGAGCATGTAGTGGCGATTCAGTAAAAACATGAGGGTTATCATTGCTCCACATTCGCATATTTTGAGAATTGATGTATCCCGAAAGGTGGAACCACGCTTCGTCAGAAAAAAAAGCTAAGTCCAGAAGATCGTCATTCATTAAATTATTGACAAACCAATGGCAGTAAGCAAGGGTCTGCGGGCAGAAGAGCTTGATATGTTTGCATCTTATATGGATGCATGTTCAAGTCTTTCTTTAAAATCTTCTGACATGTTCCATAAGAAAGTCCAATTTCCTGAGAATTACGTTTCAAAGTTTTGCAGGCTCCTCTTCCATACGTTGACGAACGTCATTGACAACTTTTTCTGTACGAAGTCTTGGTCTACCAGCACCTTTTTTATGAGTCACACAACCAGTTTCGCGAAACAATTTGTAAGGCACGCATAAAAATTGTCCGGTAATATTGCCACGTTTGCGAAGTTCTCTCGAAAATTGTTCAAACACAAACGTTGACTATATTGCCAATTTCCATTAACTAGCGCACTCGTTCGAAAATAGGCTTCAATCATGAAAATTGTGTGCTGTGTGGTAAGAGGCATGATTCAAAAACAAACAAAACATATTCAAAAATTTAAAGTAAGACACACTTTTTACATTCCAGAACCAGCCTTGACCAAGATAATTTTTGATATCCCGGTAGAAAGATGATACTTTTATAATTTTGAATTAGGGCTGGAAGAATTAATAAATAAAGCACATCAAGCCGCGTAAAGACTTGAACTGCGTCGCGAACTGGAACCCTGTTGTGATCCTCGTCGCAAACCACAACGCGAGCCTCGAATCAGGCCTCGTTCTGCAGCTTCAACACGTTCCATTTTTATTGTGCCGAATAACAGCAGAGAAAATATCTATAAACGATAAACCATATAAGTAGGTTCGTTTAAATTTGTGCAACTCCACCACGCAACCGTCTTTTGATGCGACGCTGGAAAACCGATAGGACATGGTACTCCGCGCCTCTTTAAGCCGCGTACAGACTTGAGCCGCATCGCAAACCGAACCTCGTTGCGCGCCACGTCTGGAGCCTCGAACCAAACCTCGATGGATTAAACTGCAATGCGTTTTATTTTTGTTGAACTGCATATGCTTCATATCCTTTTATGCGAAGCTGAAAGACCGAAGGACGTGGAGCACGCCTTCTTATCAGCAGCTTATCAAGTTCGCAAAGTGGTTCGCATGAACGTCCAAATTAGGCGCGGCACGGTTCGCCACGAGGTTCGGTTCGCGACGTAGTTGAAGTCTGTAGGCGGCTTTACCAGCAGCTTGTTAAGTTTGCAACATGGATCGCAGGAACGTTCAAATTAGATGCAGCGAGGTCCGCGAAGAAGTTTGGATTGCAACGTGATTCAAGTAGTCTGTATATGGCTTTATGAGTCAATTCATAACCAACACAACGACTAATTTGTTATTTGAGGATGAATGAACTAGGATAAGAATATGCAGACATAGCCGAGTTTAAACATAGAAGGCGGATCATAACACACTTTTAGCTGATGCAAATAAATGGAAAGGTCGCTGGTAAAGCCAAAAATACACACCCCGCGGTTTTAAACAAGGAGGTTTGAAAAAAAGTTCAAATCTAAATGTACCCAAGAAGTTTAATTTTATCTCGAAATTTAAAGTAAAAGTGTAATATTTCGACTTTAATCCGAAATTTTGAACAGATACGTGCAAAAAAATTAAAAACGGAATATGTGTACTAACGTCCCATTATTTGAAAAAGGATAAAATATCCATTTGATTGTCGACATTTTATGGAAAATCTGTTACTCCATTTTTTCACTAGAGAACTAGCAAGAAGAATTAAAAAGCGATAAATAAATAATAAAAGTGCATAGTTGAAACTTCTCCCTTCCAAATAAACATGTTTTGCTGCTCTCCTTTAAAATTTGCTTTTCAGCACATAATTTTTCTCACGGAAACGAGGATATGTTTAAACTCTCCAAATATCGCATGTGTGACGTCACCTCAAAAATTCAAAGACAAAATGAAACACGTTTTACATGAAAACACTGTATGTTTCAAAAAAATATCCTCATCATATTGCATTTTTTATGTGGCAAGATTGTCAGCTACTAATCAGTGTGAAATTTGTGCAATATATTTAATTTTGGTATCATATACTTACAGCTTGTAATTTCCTTCGCCTCAGACTTCTCACATTATTAAACATAGCAATATTTCACAATAAGTGAGAAACGAAATGTCACTTTTGTCATAGATTCTCCATTGCTGATGACGCTAGAGACCAGATTTCAGGCACAATAAGATAAGATAAAAAGGTGAGCAAAATGTTAAATTAGGCAGACAAACAGTTAAAATAGGCACCGAAACGGCAAAATACTGCAAAAAAGGCATTAAAAATGATTCCAGGATTAGTAACTAATTAGTATGCTCGCTAACTGTCTTAAAATGATTGTAAATGCACTAAATGTTGGGGAAATATTTCTAGATTAATTATCATTTCACAGAGTTTGTTTTGTTCAAGTTATTAAAACGAGACTTTAGTCTAATTAAAGTAATGATCTGTCAAAACCACCCAAAGCCATTCATTCGGCGCCCATACAGGTGTATTGGAAACTCGTTAAATTAAATCGACATAATATATTCTTTTTATTCAACCCCTAACCGAAAACCGCTATGTATGGAAAATTTAATTTGCACTCGTTTAAAAGGCATTAATTTAGAAAATTATAAAAAGCAAAATACACAGGCTGGATTTAATTAACAAATACGATACACGGGCAGACTCTTCATACGCATTATGCATATTCAGCCGGTATGCAAATGCTCTGGTGCAATTCATCACCTGACAGCCTTTCATCAATAAAACAAACAAATACATACATGTCCCGAATATTAACATCATATTATCTCTGCCTTCATCTGTAGCGACTAGTAATTATTCTGTACATGTAAATTTTGTAAATTAATAATTATCAAACCATGTAAATAAAGATAATGATTTTAGATATTATTACTAAAAAAGTGGTTGTAAAAATTATAGAAAACAATTGCTGATATCTTTCTGGATTCAAACGTGTTGTTTCTTATTAGTAGTTGACTCCTTAGCTAATTTTTGTATGGCTCTGTCGATTGTCTCTTCTCTTTAGTTAGAATTTATACTGTACTTAAACGTAGTGGCTCAGCTATGAAGAAATAGTAGCATGAAATGTTCAAGGGCCTTCCAATGCAAAATGAGTAATCGCGATCTCAAGATCTGCTAAAATAGGGTTAAAATATTTGATTAACTTCATTGCCTCAAAAAATATTATTTAAAATATAACATTTTAATTAAAAAAACATAAGGAGAGTAATTTCTCGTCTAAATTTGAGAAAATATGAGTCTTACAGACATTGTGACTGTATTACCTGATATATCAATAATGAGTTTATTGAGTACTCAGATTTAGGTTAAAACTCTTTGATTTTGCAATAAAGAAATATTGCTTTCAAAATGCATATGAAATTTTATTGGCTTTTTCTTCGCCGGTCACTCCTTTCACAATCCTAAATTTCAGTATCTTCTATTAAGGAATGGCAATGTGTTTTAGATTGCCGCAAACAGCGATTGCGTTGGATCTTGGTTTGTCTGTCAATCGCTGTTTGGGACTCAACACTGAAAAACACTTAAAACTATATTAAAATTTAAACGACGTAAAAAATAAATAACAACAAGATTATTTAAAATTTTAACGTTTCGGGCAGTGTTATTCTCTGCCCGTCGTCAGAAAACCAATTCAAATTTATTCCTTTACAAATTTGTGTAAGCTGTCAGAAAGTAATTCTGACAGTTTATTAGGTTATTCCCTAGGTGATTCTAAGGCGACCCAGTTGTTTTTCTCGTTTTAACAATGGCAGCCCCATACCGTTAATATCAATCGAACAATTTGCGACACAGTTATCTCCATTTAGTTTTTCAGTGTTGAGTCCCAAACAGCGGTTGACAAACCAAGATCCAACGCAATCGTTGTTTGCGGCAATCTAAAACAGATTGCCATTCCTTAATAGAAGGTACTGAAATTTAGGATTGTGAAAGGAGTGACCGGCGAAGAAAAAGCCAATAAAATTGCATACAAATATGAATACTTCGCAAATAAATTACAGATAATATGCATATGAAAAGGAATCTAATATTTTTTCGGCTAGATGTTTACCTAGATAGATAAAGAAAAGGATCCAACTTCCCTTAGGTATAGATAGGTGTGGATATAAAGAACCAATATTGGGCAGAGGTGAATGATTCAGAGTCGTTTAAAATTTCAAGCAATCAATCTACAGAATTAAAATTGAAAGAAGTTATCATCTGCATGACCAAAATATAACAGCCTAAAGAATTCACCTTGAATAAGAGCACCTGTAATTATAATTAGTCCTTGTGCAAATGAACGTCCTGTCTATACATAGTTCCAACCAGTCTCACGACTTCTTTGCTTTGAGGCCCGTCGTCATGCTAATCACATCAGAAATTTGATATGTGGTGGGTAATAATATACTGCAATAAAATATGTGAAGCATGTGAATCGACCCAGTCTAGACTAAAATAAAGGAAACATGAGCTTTTGAAACATATACATACATCGGGACACTTATTATGGGCCATATATTTGCATATTATAATTAAAAATTGATCGTTCAAATTACTGTTAAATATTAATTATTTAAGACCCATTCGAGTCTTATTAAGTTTGGCTAATCTAAACTTCATTTACCGTGCATTTAATTGGAGTTTGGCATCTACTACTTACTTCTGACAGGTTTCGCTTTATAGCCTCATCCGAGGATGTATTATGTCAATAGATGATTATTGGCCATTGTTATGCCGGTATTGGACAACTTGCGCCCGGACCACTTACGTTCCAACCGATAATTGAATCAGTGGATCCCGCCATATTTTATCTTGTTATTAGCTGGGCTACTTTGCACCTTTTGTTAGAATTCCATTGAAAACTACTGTATTTTGAAATACTGCATACAGTCAAACCTCCAAACCTAATTTCTCTATATAACGAACTTTTTCACGGAACACAGCATTTTAAGCAAATTTACACATAAAATTACCCCCATTTAATGAACGCAATAACCTATACAGCGAGTTTTTGAACCAAGATGTTTCAAGGTTTAATGTTTCCGTTCGGAAATATTTCTTAAATTTTGGGATACCCCTACTAATGAGCTTCAAAGGTTTAATTAGATTCTAATTGCCCTCCCTGCAGAGAAAGTTCTTAATTTTTGGAACAGCCCATGTTAATGACATTGTTTGCCTATTAGCACAAAAAAATTTTCTTTTCGAGTTGATTTCTTGTGCCAGAAGAGAAAGAAGAATAAAATAGCAAAAAAATCTCAAAGATAAAAGCTTTAAAGTTCAGCAAAAAGGCTCAACTGATGAATAGTGTTATAATCAGGATATAAAAATGGACATCACCAACAAGTTTGGAATCCCTGCAAACATATGAAGTTTTACATATGATTTATGTATTTTTAATGCTACGTCCCTGTAACGAAAACTTCTATAATTTTTTGTAGCATTTAGGAATTCGCTATAGGGAGGTTTGACTGTATTAAAGAACCTAATAAAACTTTTAAATGCTACATTTGCATAGCAAATCTTAAGATATTTCAACGTACTGATTTTTCATGATTATGTAAACAATTATCTCAGTACTGCATAGGTACTACAGTCTTTGTTAGATAAGGCGAAATAACAAATATTTTGTTGTGCGTAATCGGTTCGAATGATTATTAACATCGTGAATTGCACTTTATTTCCAAACTAAACTCGGAACACTACAACTGAATAATTGACTTCTAACTACTAACTCACTAACTATACTGACTCTAACTAACTGACTTGAGGGAAAGGCGACCGCCTTATATAGCTTTCGCTTCCGGGTTCTAGAAAAATCCACCAGATAAGGCTTATGGTTTACCGAAATTTCTGGAATGCTTATCTGCCATTTGCTTCATTATCGCGGTCGCTTTCCCTTATCAGATATCTCTAGAAAATTTTCTTACGTACTAAATTCTATAATTTACATTTCGTTACACTGCCTCCCCCTTAATACTGATCGTCCCGATCAGTCCCAATCAGTCACTTCGCCACTATATTTTCACAGTCTGTTGAGATGTACCACTTTCATCTTAGTCCTGGGGCTAGTGTTGGGCTATTCGAATACAAGTTGTGAGATGTATTCGATTCTACCAAGATCTCGAATACATCCGATTCTCAACTGAAGTATTCGAATACTTCCAGACTCCGTGAGTTGAAGTGAGAATATGAATAGAATCGGGTCTCGCCTCGCGCAAGCAACATCTGATCATCGCATGATTCATAAGTTCTCGGGTACTTGCTTGCATTCGAATACAAAATATGTATTTGAATACAAAATGTGTATTCGAATACAAAATGCGTATTCGAATACAAAATGTGTATTCGAATACAAAATGTGTATTCGAATACAAAATGTGTATTCGAATACAAAATGTGGTAGTCCGATACAACAAAACATTGGAATGCTGAGTAGCGAATAGAATCGGTCTCCTAACTACGCTATATCTCCGATTCTTAACTTCTCCGAGGTTGAATACTGTACCCGATTCTTGTATTCGAAATCTTAGACATGCATTATTGAATGCGTATTTTATTCGAGATCATTTTTATTCGGGATGGTTGGTTACGCATTATGCTCGCACACTCATGCATTCGAATATGTATCTAATTTTAATTTATTGCTTCATCCTTCTCATAAAATTATTAAATAACGAAATGCTTAAGTACTTTTTAAAATCTGGCTCTCAATTTTAATAATGAAATTTAACAATATCTGGAAATACAGTGCCAATATGCGAATCCAATCAAAGTTAAAGATACGTATGTGAATTCTAAAACTTCAAGATTTATTTATATTAAGAAATTTAAATTCATTTAATTAGGGAATTGCCAATTATGGGCATAGGTACGGAAGTAGTGAAATCGAAAGTCATATCTCGCCACCACATACCTCGAATAGGCCGCAGAGACAATTTTTCTAGTAGGTATTTAGGTTAGGTTATCCTATAATTCGATTCTTTGTATTCGAATACTTATTCGATTCTCAAAAGTATTCGAATTCAATGTATTCGATTCTGAAAATCGTTCGATTATTCCAACACTACCTGGGGCTACGCTGGATCCTGTAAACCAAGTCGTTGATCCTCTTAATCACTTTGCACAGCCCTTCCCAAGATGGGGTAAACTTCGGCGAAACTTCTTTCCTTTCAACCAGGGCATGCGTCTCCAATATCGCTTCCCATAAGCCGTCTATGAAACCCATCGTCTCCCTGGGGGTCTTCCTTGGTGATCCAAACAGCAAGTCACACGGAAGGCGCAGTTCCATCCCGAAGATCACTTTTGCCGGAGTCTGACCCGTAGTTTCATGAGTTGCCGCGCGATAGGTCATTAGAAACAGTGGTAGATGTCGGTCCCAGACTGTCTCATGCTTGGAAACGGCTTTCGAAAGAAGTTCTTCGAAGGTCCTGTTAAATCTTTCCACCATTTCATCGACTGTGGATGAAGAGGTATCGTTCGAGTTTTCTTTATTCTAAGAAGATGGCACACCTCTTGGAAGATAACTGAATCGAAGTTTCTTCCTTGGTCCGATGTGTAGTTCCAAGGGAACACCAAATCGACAGATGAAGTTGTCCACAAGAACCTTTGCGACTGTGATAGCTTCCTGGTTCGGGATGGCGTAAGCTTCAGGCCATTTACTGAAATAGTCCATAGCCACCAGGATGTACTTGGTTTCATGGTCTGATGCTGGAAATGGTCCCGCCATATCCATTGCAATTCTTTTAAATGGAGTTCCCACATTATCCTGTTTTAGGGCCCCTTTGGTTCTTGTACGAGGACCCTTAGATGCAGCGCAGGTGACATATTTCCGACATCACCGCTCGACGTCTTCCCTGCAATTAACCCAATAGAACCGAATCTTCGCCAGGGTCTTGTTCATCCCTAAATGTTCACCAGAGGTTCCATTGTGCACCTTCCACAAAACTTGTGGAATCTTTTCCTGAGGCACCACCAACTGCAAGTTGACACGCTTTCCATCCGCGCTTTCCCATGCCCTGTTCAGCACCCCGTCCTCTACCTGGAGGGATTTCCATTGGGCCCACAAATTCTTAAGAGCTGGACTTCTGTCGAAAACTTCTTGTCGGAAGCTTCTTTCCATTCCAATATGGTTCCAATATCAGCGTCGCTCTTCTGTAGCTCCCGAAGACCTTCCAAAGTCTATCGATCTTCTGACTGGACAGACGTGACCCTTATAGCCACTATGCCCACATGATCCTTAACTCGTCTGCAGTGTTTGCAATCCCCACAAGGTCTTCTGGACAAAACGTCAGCGTTGTTATGCTGTCATTCCAGACGATGATGCACCTTAAAGTGATTCTGTTGGAGCCTTTCCAACCATCTTGCCGTCTGTTCCTCTGCGTTCTTCATTCGAAGTAATCAAAAAAGCGCCGAATGATCTGTCCTAATGAGGAATTCTTGCCCATACAAATACTTGTGGAAGTGTTCCACGGCCTTCACTATCGCAAGAAGTTCCTTCCTGGTGGTGCAATAGTTTCTCTCCGGCTTTGTCAGGATCTTGCTGTAATATTCGTTGACTCTTTCTTCATCGCCTTGAACTTGGGACAGCACAGCCTCAATGCCGATGTTGCTGCTGTCTATGTCCAACACGAAATTACCATTCTGCTGAGGATAAGCCAAGATAGGGTTTGTGCACAAGGTGGACTTTAGTTTTTGGAAAGCGGTATCACAATCGGGAGTCCAGACATAAGGTGTTCTTTCTTCCGTTAGTCGGTGTAACGGAGCAGCAATGTTGGCGAAACCTTTCACAAATCTTTCGTAATAGGTGCATAACCCCAGGAAACTTCTCAGTTCATGTTTATCTTTGGGCCTTGGCCAGTCACGGATTGCTCGAGTCTTGTTGATGTTTGTTTTCACGCCTAAGGCTGATATAATGTGACCCAAGAATTCTGCTTTCCTTTGGAAAAAGATCACTTTTTCGGATTCAGCTTTAAGTAAGCTTGCTTTAACCTGTCGAAGACTTCTTGAAGATTTTCTAAATGTTCTTTAAAACTCTTGCCCATCACCATGAAGTCATCTAAGTAAGCCAAACAGGTTTTTCAAGTAGTCGTTGAAGTACCAGTTCCATTAGACGTTCGAAAGTATCCGCTGCGTTGCATAGTCCAAAAGGCATAACCTTGAGCTGATATAATCCACTCTCAGATGAAAAGGCCTTCTTTTATTGGTCGTCGGGGTCTGTGCTCACTTGCCAATATCCACCTTGTAAGTACAAAGTTGAAAACCAGGTGGACCTAGACAAGGTTGTTAAGATGTCATCAATCCTTGGCAAGGGGTAGCTGTCCTTTTTAGTCACGTCGCTTAATTTCCGATAGTCGACACAGAATCTTGTTGATCCGTTCTTCTTTGTAACCAAGACTACAGGGGAAGACCATTGACTACTGGACTCCTCGTTGACTCCATCCTTCATCATCTTCTTAACCAGTTCTGCGATTTCATCTTGCTTGGCTACAGGTAATCTTCTTGGGGGTTGACGAATAGGTGTTGCATCGCCGGTGTTGATTTTGTGACGAACTACGTCCGTCCTTCCTAAATTTTATTCTTCATTGGTAAAAGCATCGTGCTTTTCCTGTAGAAATGATTTCGCCAGAATTGCTTCTTCCTTGGACAAGTATTTCAAGTCTACATCCAACTTGACTTGCCCAATCTTCGTTTCCTGTACTGGCGCACAATTGTCACCCAAGGAGCTTATTGAGGCTACCGGCATACAGACTCCCAGAGTACTACCCTTCTTACTTGAGCCTGCTGTTGGAAATACGTTGGCAACTCTCACAGGTACCTTCTGAGATGTTCTAACCACGGATCTCGCCATCAGTAAATTCTTGGACATGTCATAAGTCGGTTCCACTAATCCAACGCAGCAGCCCAAATCTCCTTCCATCACAGCCATAATCGTCTTCTCACTGCTTCCCTGCATCGCAGCGTTTCGCAGGCCAACAGTCTTACCTCCTTTGTGGTGTCCTTTGGTGTTGTCAGGACAAGCTCTTCATTCCCGATTCTTAAAATGGGTCGAAAGTAAAGCCATGTTGCCTGGTTACATCCATCCCCAGAATCAGCTCGTCTTTGATATCTGCCACCAACACCCGATGCAAAATCCGTAGTTTTCCCAGACCAATGATAACGTCTGCGTTTCCTATAATTAGTAACTGTTCTGAAGACCATTCTTTGCATCGGTACTTTCGGGTATAAACGTAGAATGTTCCTGCGTGCTAAAGTAACCATGGCCCCTGTGTCCACTGTTGCCGGTACATTCCTTCCATCTACGCTGGCTTCCACTACCAAACTTTACATGGTCCTTATTATCTGTTTGATGGAAAGACACAAGCTAGTGAATGCCCCTTCTCACTGGCTGATTTTAGTTTTCCTGCTGTGGGGCTTGTCGACTTTTTGGGGCTGACCTGCAGTCCTTCTTGAAGTGCCCCGGTTTTCCACAGTTGAAACATGTTGTGCTTCTGTTGGATGTGCGTTTAAGAGCTCCCACCAGTTCTTGGATGATCGCTTTGATTTCCTTTCATGTTAGCACTTATGTACGCGTTCATTTCCTTTCACTCGCGCTCACGTTCCCGAGATCAGGGTCATTCGCAGCCTCTTTGATGTTGGCCTTCCTTATTATGCGTGATACCCCTGGCTCTGAAACCTTGTAAGCGGTTTTAACCTCCAAAACTCTAATGAGGGCCTCCCTCAATATTCAGAAGTTTGACAAGCGTATCACTCTCTGGACTTCTGGATCTCTTATTCCTTCTATGAAGATTCTGACTGCGCGAAGTTCTAGAAAATCGGTTGGTGATGTTGGGTAGGCGATATACGCCAGTACGTCAGCCTCGAATTTCTGTAGCGTTTCACTACTTTTGCGCCTTCTCACTAGCAGTTGCGATGGATAACTTGCTGCAAATGGTGGTCTCCAAATTTCAGCTCTAAAGCCCTAACTAGATCTTCCTAGTTAGCTTGTTCATGATCAGATAGAGTTCGGAGTAGTTCCAGAGCTTCTCCATGCAGGAATACCACTAATGAGGTCGCCTTTTCTTCCTTCGTTAACCAATTGGCCTTAGCAGCAGCTTCGAACTGTTTTATGTAGGTCTGAAATGGTGTTTTTTCATCATAGGCTGGAAGTTTTACTTTTTGGGAAGAAATAGCGGGTAAACCTTCGAATTCATGTTGTGTAGGTTGTCAACTTAGCAACTTCTTCATGGCCTTTTCGATGTTGCTGATCTTTTTTTGTGTTACTTTATTCAAATCAAGAAATCTTGTTATTGAATTCTTCTTTTACTTCTCCAATTTCTTCCCTGACTTCGCTATTCTCTTCTTGCATTTCTTCTCTCATTCCTGTAATTTGTTCTTTCACTTTTGCAACGTCTACTCCCATTTTTTCAGTTATATTTGCTAATCTCGCTTCTGACACCAGCTGTTGCGCGTTATCGATTCGAAATGATTAAATACGCCGTGAATTATAACCACTTTATTTCTAAACTGAACTCAGAACACTACAATTGCAATTCACTAACACTGTTTATTGACTTCTAACAACCAACTAACTAACTGAGCACACTGATTAACTGACTGAGGGAAAAGTAACCGCCTTATATAGGTCCCAGTCCGACTTCTAGAAGAATTTGGCAGATAATGCTTATCGTTTGCCGAAATTTCTGGAACGCTTATCTGCCGTTTGCTTCATTATCGCGGCCGCTTTCCCTTATCAGATTTTTCTGGAACATTTTCTTACATTCCAAATGCTATAATTATATTTCGTTACAATATGTAGTATGTATATGCTGTTTGGCGATTGCCGATTTACCAATTAGCGAGCAGCAAGTGAAACTTTAATAAGACAAATATTTAGTCTGGTCTCTTTGATCTTGCAACAAAGACGATACACGGCGAAAAAAGCAAACCTTAGTAAAAAAAGAGCCAAATATCCCTATTTCTCGGGTTAAGATGACAATCACTTGCTGCTCGCTACTTAGTAATCGCTAAATATTGGATATCTGTGTTATTTTTAAAATAGGTTTTCAATTTTTTTCCGCATTTAAACTACAAGTAGACAAAAAATATTCTAAAAACCGTCGATATAAGTAGGTATCAATACTTTAATGGTATTCACATGAGTAGTATCGAAAATTGTGTCCGAATACTACTTTATGACTAGGAATCGATACCTTGTGGGTATCGCAACATCCCTACTTCCCTCGCAATAACGATGAGAATTAACGAGACACAAAACATTTTAGCAGTTCAAACTAAGGGCAACTAATAACTACAAGGGCTTTATTTACAGTATCTCGATAATATTTCACATAAAGACTAACTTTCAATTCATTAAAACGGACAGGACAATTGATTCATTACAATGCAGCATATTTACAGGGGGTTTGGAAGAGAAAATTATAATTTTTGACAATTTGTAGGAGACAATTTATCTACTGGTAAGACATAGTTGCCTAACGATACGTACTGACATTCTTCCAATAAGGGTAGGTTTATACATAAAAGGATACATAGATTGCTCAGCAATCTAGCTTGAAAGTTTAAACATAAAAAGTCCGGAATTTGTAGAGTTTTTCAGCATTGCATGTTCAGTACACGATTTTCAATGGTGAAAACCTGATCCTTTTATCTCTAGCTTATTCCAACCAATAAGAAAAAAAATCTGAATTACCTAACCTTTTGGAATGTAACGTGAATAATTTGACCGGGCTATATTTAAATTTACATTTACTGATGCTCTTTTGAAAAATCTGGATGTACCTCTCTCTATTTTTTTGTGTGGATATTAATTTTTTAATCAAAATGTAGCTAATATTTTGGGACGAAACTTAATTATAATACCCACCCCTAATAATTACTTTCAAAATTTTGGGTGTAGACAGATTCAACAAATTTTACTGTGTGTTAATTGTTAATAATTTGTGTAATTATACTCATAGCTGCAATGCATGGAATTTTAAAGTTAACTGATGTGAATTATTTAAATAGATGTGAGAAACTACCTAATTATTTAAATAGTTTACACTGTTTAAACTCTCCGACGTAATATTTCATAAACTACGAAAATGCGATATTGTTAACTGAAAAAATAGCACATATCCAAAACCAATTACGGCTTTGCCTGTTGGAAATATGATGGAAATAATCGAAAATATAGCAGGAACATGTGAAATACGCGTATGGATGGATAGATTGAGGCGTAAAATCATTGGTTTTTGAAAGCGGCATCTGCAAACCAAATGCGCCCGTGGTCACATATCCTGCATACATGTTTATCAAATATAGAATGCTCCTATATTCCACGAACACACTAAATTACCAACGGAATTATTAATTTTTATCAGTCGATGCAAACAAATTGAATGTGTTTTTTATCCAATTAATATTAAATTAGGGATGTTTTTAAAAACTTATGAAACATTTAAAACTTGGATACATACTGAAAATCTGAAGCTTGTGCTCCATTTCTTAGTAAATAATTTGTTTAACTGTTGTTGTTGTTCTGGTAAGCTAAGAAAAATCTAAGCTGGACTGATATATAACGAACAACCCTAATTGTACGAGCCCAACTCACGTTTGGCCGATTTTTTCTATTAGTTTCTAAATTATTGACATAAAAAAATTGGTATCTCACGTAACAATTTTATTCAGAAAATGCAATAACTTGACTTTCTGGTTTATCTTTTTTTAAAGAAAACCTCAGCTTAATCCGATTGTTGTCACACCTTTTTGAATAGCTTACATGGTGGTGTAAAAGAGTTGGTAATCTTACGAAACAATTTTATTATGTTATTTAACAATCAGCGCCGTAGAGTAGCAAGTACAACAGTTGCTACAGGTACAACCGCTCAGCGAAATCCAAAGTTACAAAGACGGTCCAGAAATGGCAATCATGATCTTTATTTTTTGGTACTAAAAAATATTCAGGTGGCACATTTGTTTTTCCCAGGCTACACTAAACATCTTGCACAGGGCCTGTTGAAAGCTATCTACGGCTTTGTTAACGACTTTAACAAAATCAATCAGACATGAGTTATTCTGCTTTTAAAATGACATCTTCTGACGTACAAAAATTAACCTGGGTGATATTGATTTTTGGGAATCAGCATCATCATTATTTTGTTTATTTTTTTGTTATCCATCTTAAATCTTTTGATTTGTTTTTTATAGTTCTTGTGTTGTAAAAATGGTGAGTTAAAAAAAGTATGCCTTACATAACAGTTTTATTGAGAAATTGACACATTCATTTTGAAATATTTATGTATGATGTTATTATACATTACCATGCAAAAGTATAAGCACATCATTGTGATCATTGTGATTATTTTTTATTGTGTTCAGCAGCATTTTATAAAAAAATCTGGTATATAGAAAATGGGATCTGTTGTTATGATTTGTGCATACATTTGCATTAAATTAGCTAATTATTTTTAGTCAAAATGATGGAGTTGTAAAGGAACCAAAAATTCTTATTTTTAAATGGCATCATTTTTGCGCTGTAATTTCAAATGTAAGAACTGTTATTTTATTTAAAACTAAACTGCAATTATCAGACCACCAGATGGACACATTGATGAAAAAATCCTGATTTGATTTGTCATGACATAAATCATAACAAAATGTTCTATTTTCTAGTTTATATATGCAAGGTTTAATCATAAAATTCTACTGAATACAATAAAAAACAATCACAAACTCAAAAAATCGATTTTTTCGATGATGTTCTTATACTTTTGCACGGTAATGTATATCACAAGCAAGATTTGGAATAAAAAATTGGCAATAAAATTTTCAATATAGAAATAAATAATATAGGCACAAAGCAAATGCGACATGCGACCTCGATCATCCGCACGAATTACGACAAAAATTACAAATTATTGAAAAGTTAGGTAGAAAATCATCTTTAAATAGTCAGTAACAAAATATATTTTCCAAAGGTGGTGCAATAGAACTTCCCAGTAACATGAGTAACGAAGGAAATTAAATTCTAACAAAAAAAAAGATATAAAATGGGTTTATCTTTATTTTGTTTTGAAAAGGAGATTCAACATGAAAAGAAATCCTCCCCCTAAGTATTTTTTATAAGCAAAATTAAATGTATTAAAAAATAATTAAGACAGTGAGTGACTAAAATTTGCCGAATGCCTTGTTATCTAAATGAGTTCCAATAGAGATTGCAGTATATTTCACTTCTTGAAAATTTGAGTTAAAAGTGTTTACTTCGCTGGACACGTATTGTTTTCATTTCCCAGGTTTCAATAGCGTGTACAAGGATATTTTGCCATATCTCACCGCGAGGAGAAATTCCTGTAGAATTATGAGTGGAGTGTGGAAACATGTCTTATTTATTTGGCCAGCAGCGAGTGAAGATGAACACATAAATCGTCTCCCACAGAGACTACATTGCATAGCCATTCAGCAATACATCTATACTATTATAACAGGGAAAATGTGGTAAAAAAATGACGCAAACACGTTTTTTGCTTTTAAACAATAAATCATGAATATTTAGTAATATTGTGAACAGCTTTATTACTTTTCAACTGAAAAATGTTTGTTTTATTTATGACTATTTTGAAATAAATATAAAACATTACAAACACAGTTGATCACTGAATAATACAAACCTGGAAACTGTTTCGATTTATAATGCTTGTTTATTGCATCTCGCTGGTACCATGATGCTGGAAGAAAATTAGCACGAAATATTTAATATTATTATTTATTTTACTAAACTGTTGCAAGATACTTCCCATTCAAGTCAGTTTTTCGATTTACAGTACTGATAAAATATTTTACCGGTACTAAATATTATATTTACGATTTGCGTTAACAATTGAGAAAGGTTTTTATTGCCCAATCATTTTTCTTGTAATTTTCAACCAATCGGAGGTAAGAATATGTATTTCCCCCATGATTGCATGTTAAAATGTTCGAAATACTTCACTAAAAGCCGAAAGTTTGTCGCTAGACTCAGATATCTATGTTTCTCTCAAAACTGCCAATTTTCAGCAATAATGGTCAATTCCATCTCGAAATTTATGGGAATTTCTACGTCCATCAAATTTTCAATTAATCCCTTTGAATCGCTCAATCAAGATTTAGATAGTTTTGGACAACAGGATTTAAAAAACTTGAATTTTCGAGAGCATTTTGAAATTTGTTAATTAATTGTTAGTTCCAAATTACAAATAAAATTGCCTCATATTATATTTAATCTGAAATTTGGACCAATTTGGAGTTGAGGCCGACATTTTATGAAATATCTTTATATCACAATTTTACGACAAATATCAACACTTTTAGATTTAAATCAATGATTAGGAAGTTTCAGTTTTTTTGTTAAAATTTTTAGGAGGTAATAATAATATAAAGTTTAAACTAAAAATTTCCGAGCAAAATAAAAATTTTCAAATAAATTTTAATTTTGCGAAATAATTTGTTTTTAAATTTCGTGCCTGAAATCGGAACTTTAAATAATTGTATAAATTGATTTTTTGGAAAATTTATAAATCGAATATTTTCGATTTCGAACATGTTGAAGTCGAGATTTAGTAAAAAATTTAAAATTTTAAAATTAAGATCAGTTTTCAAGAAATATGTGTTTTAAAATATATGCTCATAAATTGCAGACAAAACGTTTATTCCTGCATTATATGGACACCTGGTCTTTTGAATCCAACTAAGCTGCACAACTTTTTATTAACATACCTTGATTTTGAAACATGCGATTAGGCTGAAGGTAATACGTCCACAAAACTGCGAGGATTTAAAGACAAAAGAAACCATGCTTTTCACCAACTATTTTTCAAGAAAAAATCATCATATTGCGTTTCCCATACATGAAGAGTTATAGTAGTTGGAAATAAACAATTTGCATTAAACAGTGAAAAGTACTAAAGTTGAAAATATTTACAACCAACAACCACAGACCGGTTTCGGCCTTCCTTTGCCTCATCGGTATGGTACGGTCGCTCTAAACATTTTCAACTTATAGCAATGGTTGGGTGACTGTTTAATTGCAGAAAATTTTATTGCGATTTGTCGGTTAGGTAACACTTATATCAATAAATGCTGCTATGCATCTGTGGAACTTTGTGATATCGTATACACATCAGGTAAGTCAAACACTGTCCATAGGGAAAATGTTAATGAGAGATATAACACTGAGAGCTAATAGTGGGATAGATGGGCGGCGCCTTGTATTCTCCTACACCGATGTAAACAATTCAACGCAGAGCGCAGCTATCAGTGGTGGTGGAGATTTCAGTAGTACATCATAGCTTCTAAGGTGTTTTGTGAGGGGATTACTATTGGCAGGCAACCGTACCATATAGATTATACAGATAAGGAAAAATTGTCATTGTCCATGTAAAACACTAAGAATTGTCCCTTCCATAGTTTTCTACAACCGCTGAACGTATTCGCCTACTTTGACGCAGCATGCTCGTATCTTCCAGTTTAGATGTTAGAAAAAACTCGTCAAGAGTTTTACAACAGACTGGAATATTGTTTAGCACAGTCTGGCAGCCTATTTGAACTCCTTATATTGTAATGTTTAAAGAGTTATTATGTTATATTCTTCATTAAAATTATTATTTATTTTGTTTAAGAAATCTCGTTTATTTATTTTGGTTATCAAAGATTATCAGTTTTATTTTGCCTCAGGCGTTGATTAAATCAACTAAAAGAACAAACCGCATGTGGTACGCAAATTTTAATAAAATTGTTGCCTGCCAGTAGTAATCCCGTAACAAAACACGTTAAAAGGTATGATGTACTACTGAAATCTCCACCAGCACTGATCGCGATCGCTGCGCTCTGCGTTGAATTGTTTACATCGGTGTAGGAGAATACAAGGCGCCGCCTATCTATCCCACTATTAGCTCTCAATGTTAAATCTCTCATTAACATTCTCCCTATGGACAGTGTTTGACTTTCCTGATGTGTATAAGCGAAGAATCAATCGCAACAATTTGCAAGCAGCAAACCAGCTTGATATACGAAGCAATTAGCGATAGTTTGAATGTTAAATTTGAAAAACTACAAAATAGTATTGATGTATTGCTTGGGCTAGCTACCAAAAACAAGCAAATAATAGAAATTGTTGAAAATAATCAGGAAGCTGTTCAGCAGCATCAAGGACGCATAATTTAATATTTTATGGAGCCCTCTGCGTTAAATTGTTTACACCGGTGTAGGAGAATACAAGGCGCCGCCCATCTATCCCACTATTAGCTCTCAATGTTAAATCTCTCATTAACATTCTCCCTATGGACAGTGTTTGACTTTCCTGATGTGTAACTTGTATAATGAATTTTGTTCGATAGTATTCATCTTGTTTAATGAACTTGTTGCGAAGGCTTAAAGACAAAATTATTAGCTAAAAGTCAGTTTTGAATTCTATATTCCATAGAATAATCACCTTTGTTTACTTCTGTTTTAAGGTTATGGGTTAATCTTTCCAGGATTGCTTTTTAATTAACTTGTCAATTCAAGTTACCGTAGCCAGTTTTCGAATGTTTTATTTAGGTAATTCCTGTATTTTCCCATTATTTCTTTATTATGACTGCATAATTTTGATGATGACACTATTCGGTGATAGAAGCTCCTCTGTCATTTATTTCATTGCGACGTTGTCTAGTCTAAATACTACGTTAATCAATCGAGATAATGTATACTTTTAATGTGGTTTTGACTCTAGCAGTATCTACAGTAGTACCTTAAGCAATTAAATTATATTTAAGGCGGCGATCTGGTACTCTTAAAACGTTGAAAATCTTCACTTGCCATTTTACAAACTACGTCAATACTATCGCTCAGAATTTAATGATAATTGGTAATAATGTTTCGAAATGTTGGGGAATTCGGGCTTTGAAAGCAGATTTTTGATTTTTTTCTTAATATTTCCACAAATGGGCGTACAATTTGTCTCTTTTTTGCCCGTTTTCAGAAGCGAATTTTCGGGAAACTAAATGGAATTTGAAAAAAGTACAAAGCGCGAATTCGACATCCTTGCTTCATAAGTTCTCCAAATTTGAAAACCAAATGTTGAGAAATAAAGGCACCATTTGTAAAATTTGACATAAAAATTGCGCTTACATTTCGGTTGCCCTCACTCAGGTCAGGCAGGGTACGGAGACGGACGTGATGCGGAGCAGAGAAATTTTTGCACCTTCCCCAATACGTCATCAACGAACGAAGTATCTTCGGCTTCCAAGCTCATATTTCTTTATCTAAGCACGGCGGATATATCATAATAATAATAAACAATATTAAAACATTTGTTCTACCAGAGTTTGAGAGTAAAATGAATTGTTTAGTATTTGTAGATTACAATCATTTATGAAGTGGTTTTTGGTTTGATATGTTTAGAAGAATTCTTTTTATCTCCTAATTAACATTTTTATATTACTCCTTGGAAAAATATAAATGGTTTAGGTAAATAAATTCTATGTAAGCAAAAAAAGAAAAGTTGATTTTATATCATTTAAATCGGAAATGTTATATGCTACTAGCATCACTTGTAGTCGAAAATCGACCAATTATATCTGCAAAGAACGAAATTGTTTTTCACGTAATTAATTAAAAGGTATTTATATGCAGATATTAGATTCTTACCTTGGCGATAGGACAAAATGCGTGGGAAAATAAAAATTTCAGCTCTTTAAAAATTTAGAATTTTTGGAAAATTTTGGCTTTTTTCACAATTTCGACATCTTGAAACTTTGGACTGTTTTTGAAAATTATGAATTTTTTTGAGGAATATGATTTTTATGATAATTTCGACTTTTCCTTATTTAGTTTTGAAAATTTCGACCATTCACTAAATATTTCGACTTTTCTTGAGAATTCCTATTTTCTGATACATATTTTCTTTTTTTTTTCAAAATCTCTAGTTTTTCTTGAAGAATTTGACATTTTTAATTTCTCCTTTTTTAAAGATTTCGACTTGGACATTTTAAAATTTCCACTTATTTTAAATTCTCATTTAAAAAAAACAAAATTTTGATTTAATTAAAAAATTGCAACCATTTCAAGATTTTCCCTTTTTCTAAAATAGTGCTATTTTTGGAACTTCCTAATTTTTCAAAATTTCAACCTTATCAGGAAATTTTTATTTTGTGATAGATCTCGACTTTCTTTAAAAAATTATGTTTTTTTTTTAACAATTTTGACATTTTAAAAAGGTGAACAAACGAATAATTCCGACCAGGTCAACATTTTCGAATTGTTAGAAAAAGGTCGAAATTATTAGAAAACCGAAGTTTAAAACAATGGCAACATTCCAAAAGGCACGAATTAAAAGAAAAGAAGTAAAAATTTTGCGGAAATTTAGAAAAAAGTTCTCTTAAAAGTCAAATTTTTCGAAAAAAGTTGAATTTTGAGAGTAAAGCCGAAGTGCCAATAAAGAACAATTCTGAAAATTCGTAATTTCGAGAACAGACTGTGCTTCCGTATCTTTGTAGAAAATATATGTTAATTTTAAAGGAATTAACAGGGAACAAAAAGGTTAAAAGGAAACATTTTTAAATCGCCTATTACTAACTATGTATTTTACCTGGTTAGAGAACTGAAAGAAGGAATACATGTCAAAGGATTTTTTTATAAGTTTGCAATTCGTTAGCCCAATTTCAAGCTTTTCTCTTGAAATTTAAATTTAAACTATTCGCACTTTAATAGAGATTTTGAAATCTCATGGAAAACCTCGACAAGTATATCGAATAATTCAATTTACAATCAAAGTTTTGTGACTAATCGGAACTCGAGAACTTCCTTACATAAATCTCATTTTTTAAAATCTGTTGCTATTTTTCAAAAATTTCAGTTCAAATATAAAATCTTTTTTTTTTCATTATTAAAGGTGCAATTCTAAAGAGAACAGTTAGAATTTTTTTAAAATTTTGACTATTTTTTCAAAATCTCCAATTTAAATCTGAAATAGTTTTTTTTTTATTTGCAATTGCAATTTTAGAAAGAAAAATTAAATTTTCTGCCTTTACTTTCCAGTCAAAATGAAAATAGCAAAAGAAAAATTTATTTTTTAATTTTTAAAATAAACTAATATTTCAGGTAAAAAAGTGGAAAAAAAATATTTGGAAAAAATTCATGCAACGTCTTATTTAATTTCAAAATTACTTGAAAAATTTTTAAATTTCTGGAATAATTGTGTTTAAAGTTTTTTCCAGAATTTTGACTTAAATCTCAAATTCCGGATCCCAAATTCGAGTATGGATTCTAAATTCGAGCTTAAGAAAATAAATAAATAAAAGTAAAAATAAATAAAAATTGACATTTGTAAAATGGAAATTTTATAAATCTTGTAATTTCGACTTTTTTTCTAGAAATTCTATTTCAAAGTCTAAGTTTTAAGAAAATAATTTGAAATTTCCATTTTAAACCTTTTGACTTTTTTTCAGAATTTATTTAAATATATCCTTTTTTAAGTTTAGAATTTTCACCCTTTCCTCGAAATTTTGTTTTTAAAAGTCTAAATTTTAACAAACTCTTTAAATAACATAGAATTTTGACATTTTAGTCGAAGTTTACAACTTTTCTCAATTTTGGTGGAACAGGCTGATCCTTGGGTATCTTCAAAAATTGAAATACAAAAATTGTCCCCTGAAACCAAGGGAGATTAAAAAACACAACAAAGGTTGCTCTAACGCGTTTCGACAGCCAAGTTATCGTCTTCAAAAAATATTGGCCGAAACCAAGAAAGATTAAAAAAACACAACAATGTTAGTTCTAACGCGTTTCGACAGCCAAGCTATCATTTTCAGAGAGATACTGAAGATGATAGATTGGGTGTTAAAACGCGTTAGAGCAACCTTTGTTTTGTTTTTTAATCTTTCTTGGTTTCAGGGGACAATTTTTGTATTTCAATTTTTCTCAAACTCTCGACTTCATAATCTCAACATTTTGAACTTGTTTCTTGGAATTTCGATTTCAGTCTCAACATTTTGACTTTATTCTCCACATTTTGTTTCTGAAGTCGAAATTAAAAAATAGTTTATATTTTTTTTGAAAAATTTTAAAAGTTTCTAAACAAAATTCTCAATTTTTTTGAGAAATGTTGACTCCTTTTGAAATTTTAATTTGTAATTTTAAACTCGAAATTTTCACTTCTTTCACAAAATTTTGGTCTTAAAATTGAATAGTCGAATAGGTCTTAAAATATAAAAGCTGTTTACTGAAACTTCGAGTTAATTAACGAAATTTCAATTGTAATGCCTAAAATTAAGAAAAAAATGGTAATTACAAGTAAAAATTTGAAACTCTGTAGATTTCGAAAAAGTTTCCAATTTTAAAAAATATGATAGTCTTTGAATTATTTTATCAATCTTGATATTTCAACTTTTTCCAATTTTCAAGTTTAATCCCCAAAATTAAATCTTAAGCTTTCACCCTATTCTCAAATTCCGTATTTAATTAAAAAATAAATACTTTTTTGTAACTCTGGAATAACAAAACTGGAATTATGAGTTCTGAAAAAATCTACAACTCTTTACGGACAAAACTTCGAATTTAAACTTGCGATTTTGTTAAAATAATTCAAAATTTGGATAAAATGGAAATTAGTAGATACAAAGTCGAGAATGTTCAAAAAATCATCTCGGAATTTAAAGAGGATCGATATAGAAAAAAAATTGGGCAATTAGAACTCAATTTCACAAAGAGAGGAAAAAAGGTCCTTTCAGGAAAATTAAGAAAAGAAAAATAAAAGTTAAATGCCTAAATACAAAATCAAAAAAAAACGAATTTTCGAGATAAAATCGATATTTATGAGTTACATCATACTAAGAAAATCTACCGCACGGCCCTGAAGTCGAATTGGAAAAAAGCCAAATGTCGATAAATAAATGAAAAATTTCCGAAGAAAATATTTTTCGGGAACCTTTCGTTTTTTTTGTTAAAATTTCAACAATCCAAATATCAAAAAAAAAGTTGAAATTTTCAAAAAATATTTGTCAATTCTGTTTTAAAGTAAAGCGCGACAAAAAATTACTAACTTAAGAAGCAGGTGAAAATCTCCATTTGTAAGTTTACAAACAAATATGAATACTAAACCAACTGCTATCAGCAACATGCACACTTCCTTAAGGTATCCAAATGGATCGAGTTACACAGTATCATATATCACTAAAGTGACGATATGAAAGATTGCGAATTCGAACGACGTAAACCGAACTTCTTACTCAATTTCCCTCCGAAACCCCTTCCTTCGCTGTTCTCTTAGCTCGCCTCAAACGGGCATTTAAATCCGAGAGCCAAATCGTACTTAGCGATTTACCAGCCCCGCCTTGAGAATTATTTTAATTTTTTTTTGCAAATTCTCAGCACAGTGAACAAAAAATTAACTGAACTGAGAAAAACTCTAGAGAATTGTTATAAAAATACACGAGATATATTTATAATGCTAAAGCTAATTTAGCGTGAAAGACGTCCCAAAATTGTATCCCTCAATCTCCATTTAACTTTGCTGTTAAATACAGATAGTTTAAAAGTTGGTGAAAGGAAGCTTCCCATACACTAAATATCCATTTATAACGCGGTAAATGACTTCAACTCACTTTTCCAACCGAACTAATTTGGTTGAACTGCTAAAATTATACAAAGCAATTAATTAATTAAATGTAGCAGACTAATGGAAACAGCTTCGGTATAGCGAATATTAAAACCATTTGTAATTTGAATGACTAAACTTCTTTTACATAACGTCTTATTATTACATTTGAATAAAATACTTTTCTTATTTTATAACGACAGATTACTAGAAATAATTTGTATAAAATGATTAATAAATTTGGCAATCGATACCAACAAAGTTTTGTTTTTCAATAGAAACGTGTGATATCTGATAAACCAATATACAATATTCCACTCATCGAATAAACATTTACACCAGTTTCCAAACACATAAAACACGCTATTTGGCGTCAATTTTTAGCCTCCTCCTTCACTCACCCTTATCGAATTTTACTCTCCTTCTAACTTACTAGTTTGTATACATGATGTCCGAAAATTTCACTGACAAGCTTTGCTTATGGATTTGGAATAAAAAATAAATGCGATTTATGATAAAAAAAAAGAACAAATGTTTTTAGTTTCTAAGCAATAGGCCTTCTAAGTTGCCAAGTAAAAAACCCTGCATTTAGGCTACTAAGATTTATGGTTATCTAAAATATTAGGGAAGTTAATATTCTGCATCGTAGTTTTTTCCAATTTTATCAACAGACATTTTTTAAACTAAACTGGCCATATTTTGGGCGCTGCTCGTTAAAAAAATTCCTGCCGTAGTGAAAGTTCCAAATCACCACCCAGTTAATCATCTTCACTAAAAATTTAGGAAATCACAATCCCTAGTAACCTAAGTGTACAGCGTGCGCACATAGTGCTTAGTAGTAAAATATCTCATTAATGACTAAAGATACAACAAACATTTAGAGGGCAGCTCTTTCTCTTTTTCCAAGCTCTACGAACTTAAACTATGCCATATTGTACAGGGTGTCCCATTTTCGGCATTTTTTTGGAGTTTTGGGGGTATTATTAAAGGTAGAGTGTTGGGGTTTTCACTTAAGTATCTTACTTTTTGACCAAATGGAATATTTCAGTGTCAAATTTGTCCTGCCTGCCTTAGTTTTCAAACTACAGGGTAATTCTGAAAATTCTCTCTTTTTAGACATACTGTGTATTTTTACTATGCCTTTAGATATAAAAAAAAACTGATCTCGATACAGCAGTTTTTTTTTTCTAAAAGGTTTAATTTTTGGAATAGTAACGAAAGTAATGGAAAATTCATTAAACCTAAAAATTAAACACTTAGAAATTTAATATACAACACTTAACATTATTCATTATATTGTTCATTTTAAAAAAACTGTTATAAAAACTGTAACTAACAATTAGCTGATATTTTTTACATATGAATTTGAAAATGCACCCCCTTTGCGGAATACAATTTTGGCATACTTTTGTAATTCTTTTAATTACATTTAATACATTATTGGTCTATTATAAATAGTTCTAAAGGCCAAATTAATTCCCTGACGAAGTTCAGCTACCGATGTATGGCGTGTCTTATATACATGGTTTTGTATGAAAACTCACCAAAAAAAAAATCCAGAACAGAAAGGTACGGAGATCGTGGAGGCCACCTCACGGACCCATTGGTGCCTATCCATCATTAAACAAAGTTATTATTCAAAAATAGCCTTAACAGCTGAGAACTATGGCCTGGAGCATCGTCTTGTTGGAAATAAACGTGGTTGTATTGAGCCAATGGCACCTTTTCCAACAATTCGGGAATTACTTTTTGAAGTATTTCTAAATATTTGCATGGTGTGAGGCTCCCTTTACATATATTCGGTAGACTAGGCATCGGCCCAAAACAAAATATGAGACACCAACTCCGAAGCACCCTTGCTGTGCTCTTTCAAAAATTAAATGCCTATTTTCTGCAGACCAATATCTCGTATTGTGGCGATTAAAAATTCTCGCACTTGAAAAATAACATTCGTCAGACCAAATGACAAGCCTTCCAAATGTTTTATTGGTGCGAACTTGTTCTAAATACCATTGACTGAAGATTACCCGGCGCTCCTCGTCTCCTGGACGTAAATGTTGCACGACTTTAAATTTATACGGATGGTAATGGTATTTTTTTTTATTCTTTGACTACCAGATTTTGCCACACCAACCCCTTCCTCTATTTTTCTACAAGATGGAGAAGTTGATGATTCTGCATGTGATATCACAATTTATTTCTCTGTTCTCGCTGTTTTCCTTGAGGTATGTTTTAGAACGCGATTGCGCAAATAACCCATGTTCAATTAGATTTGATATTAATCGAGCATAGATATCTAGAAATGGTTGCCTTCTTTCTAAATATCTAATATAAATAAAAACCATTACTAGATATGAGAAGACATCTTATATTAGAGCTTAAATATGTTACCTATTAAAATATAATTCAGAAGCTTGTTGAGGAAGCTTCATCGCATTCTATAAAACATACTAACATATCTTACTTTTCATAATTATCGTAAACAGCCATTGTAATAATAAAATAAAAATAATTGAACAAAAATACAACATTACAAAAATACTTCATAAATAATAAAATTCTAAAAAGTCTGTTAAATTTTAAAATTTTGCTACTTTGATTCTAATAACTTGGCCGTAGCCTACTGCTATAAAGTAAATTATAAACATATCAAATTTTGGGCTTATTTTTTAAAATAAACATAAACAATTGTATATTTTTGAAAAGCACAAATTGCGCTTAAACAATATGAAAAATAATATATAAATTGTTCTATTTAAAAAATTATAACTTTGGTTAATATAGTAAAAAATAAACCTTCTAGAGAAAAACTGACTACGCCATTGAACTGTAGGTAAAAAACTCTATTAAGATCAGCTCTCATGTTTTTGCTATAAGAAGGCATAACGGATATACGAAGTATACATAACAAGGTAAGATTTTTAAAATCACCCTGTAGTTTAAAAACTAAGGCAGCTGCGATAAATTTGACACTGAGATCTTTCATTTGATCAAGAAGTAAGATACTAAAGTGAAAACCACAACACTCTATCTTTAATAATAACCTCAATACCCCCGAAAAGTGCCGAAAATGGGACACCCTGTACAGGATGTTTAATTTCCTTATGTAGGCACCAACTTCATTTTTTAAAGGACAGCCTATATTTGTTGTTGCATTTCTTGATTTCTTATAAAAAAATAAGCTTATATTGTGAATAGAAGTTTTTCGAATTTCTAATATTTTTCGAGTTATTCGGAGATTATTACATCTCGCCCTCAGTCAATGAGCTTTGTAAAGTTACTTCTCTATATTTTTTTGAACAGAATGGCGAAATTTTATTTGGTTAGGTCGAGACTGTATTTATGATTTGAATTTTTTAAAAGAATTTATAGATAAGGAACATTTCACCCCGAGGATACCTTGTCAGTCAATGAGCTTCCAAAAATTGATCTCCTATATTTTAGTAAATATGAGTTTTCTTGATTTTCCGACCGGAAAAGGCATGTTTGTTGCTCTTAACTTATATCGCGATACCGGCACGCACGCCGATGGAAGTTTGGGTAACTCCGTAAAAACGGCTACTGGTATTTGGCCGCTGTTTTCACACCGGTCTACTGCTATAAACAAATTAATTTATAAAAGTATCTAATTTTGAACTTCTTGCTCAAAATAAACATTAATAATTACACATTTTTAAAAGGCTCAAATTATGCATAACCAAAATATAACCAAAATAATATATAGGGTGTTCCATTAAAAAATAACCTGGTTAATATCGAAAAAATTTAAATTTTTAGAAAAAAATAACTACGTCATTGAATTTAACATAAAAACTGTAATAAAATCAATTTTTATCTTTTTGATGTATGAAGGTATAATGGAAATACGGAGCGAAGATTTTCAAAATCACCTCGTAGTTTCAAAACTAAGGCAATCAATGCAAATTTGGGACAGACTTCTTTTATTTGATCAAAAAGTAGGACACTAAAGTAAAAACCCAAACGCTATATTTAATAAGAACTCTAATACTCCCAAAGAGCTGAAAATGGGACGCTCTGTATACTAACACCGCAAAATAAATAACAATCAAAGGGCTAACTCTCATCACATGACCGTTTGAGTTCCGTGACCTTTAAGCCCGTCTATGTTGAAAATCTATGTTGAAAGTGTCAGTGTCACATTAGAAATAACTCTCATATTTATGCATATTATCCATCTTAGAATACTTAACTTCTAGAGAAGTCTAGAACGCACAGTTGGCTGTGAGTCATGGGAAAGTCGCTCCTAATAACATTCTTAGGATGTTCCGAGAATTACGTCATTTAAAGGGAATCATGCACATTACGAGTATTAACAAATGTTTCAATATTATACACTTTGTTAGAATATTTTTAGGTTTTAAATAATAACTATTGCCTTTTTAGGGACTGTATTTTTTATTATTAAGAGCCATAGCAATTGCACTACCTACTATGATTTATTTTATTTTAAATAATAAACTACTTTATTTAACTCACTTCGCCACATTTGAAATATGCCTCGACATCTATCAAATTAACCAGAAAAATATGCTCAATTCGAAAATCAAATAACCCAATTTGGCTTCCATAAGAAATAACAAAGTTTGTATAATTTTCTCAGAAAGAGTTAAATTTACAATAGAAAAAATTAACGTACGCTAATGAAAACGCCCTAAAATATAACTAATTACAATTTTTGATTTTTTCCGATCGGACTTCTAATAAACAAGTTACAGCTGATTATTAAAAATGGCCATTTTCAGTTTCAGTTAGGCATTAAATTCTGCAACTACTTTGCCTATTTAAGCGTCCTTGTATCTCTAATAGCTAACGAGATCCCTGTGGTGGAAAAGAAATTTGGTTCAACCTATATTATTTAGGCATGTAAACCAAAATAATCCAAAAAAAAAAATAATGAGATAGTATGTTTGATGGAACGGACTGGTCCTTGGTTATCTTCAAAAATTGAAACACAGAACTTGTCCCCTGAAACCAAGTAAAATTAAAAAACACAACAAAGGTTGCTCTAACGCGTTGCGACAGCCAAGCTGTCATCTTCAGAGAGAAACTACTACAGTTTCTCTCTGAAGATGACAGCTTGGCTGTCGAAACGCATTAGAGCAACCTTTGTTGTGTTTTTTAATTTTATTTGGTTTCAGGGGACAAGTTCTGTGTTTCAATTTCAATTAGATAGTATGTGGCAGTAAGTCTTAAAACTAAGAAATAACAGTAATAAAATGTTTCCTGATGTTATTGAATATGAAGTAATTTAATTAATTAAAATGTTTACATATCCAATGTACTATATTCATCCCAATTATTCCGTAGTTAAATATCTCATTTTATAATAGCAAAAATTAACTCTGCTATTTCATGTTTTACAAGAAATAAGTGGGTCACAAACGCACAAAAGTCAAAACATTTAACTCTGAGTGTTAGAATATTACTCAAATGATCAGACAAGTTTAGCTTTGAATTTGACAAACCTGATAGCGCAGTGGTAGAGCAATTGCTTTGGAAGTGGCGGGTCCGATGCTCGAACCTCGCTGCCAATCTCTCGTTTTGTTAATTATATTGCGGGATCTATTCATAGGTACTTGTACCTATGAGACATTGGAGGATGTCGGTAGTTCAAATTAAAGTTATTGGTAAAGCGAAACCATTCGTTTTTTCCCTATCTTTAGTCGCTCAACGCGCCTAAAGAAATTACCTGCAAGCTAAAAGTACATTTAATTTATTATTACTATTGCTATATACTTATATTCGTCGTTATTATTGCAGTATGTTTTTCGAACTTTCATTTCAATTCTTCCATTGCTTATTGAAAGCTAAAATTTTAGGTGGAAACAGTCGTTCGCAAAAGGAAAAGATTAAAGTTGTAAGTAGAAAGACTTATAGAGAGACAGCGTGGCTTTTTGCTGATAAGAAAACGCCCCGCATAGCACAAGAGTGTCGGTCTGATAAACAAACTGCGAGCCCGATTCTATAAAATGGGATAATAATAAATTATGGTTTCAATCGATGAAGATATCAACTTATGCTTTTAACTTTACGCCAGCAAAATCGAAATGGCTTCAAACATATTCGTATCGACGTCAAGTACGGAACAATATTTAAAAGAGAATTTCTAGTTCTTTAGTTTTAAAAGTCTTCCTGAATAAAAATTAAATTTAAAAACAAAACAAAGGTGGTTGCAAGATTCTTCTCGGTCAGACCTTTTTTTATCAACATTTTTCCATATGTTATATACAAAATAAAATATGCCACTTTCGTATAAACGTTAATGCAACTCTTGGAATATTTCCAAATATTCACACACATAAAATTAAAGAAGCATATGTAGCTCCATTGGAAGTAAACAGGCTTGAAGCGAGTAAAAAACTAAAACAACGGGGCGCTTTTGGCTCTATAATGTAACATTTGTGTAGCTCAGATAGAGCCAAAGGCAATTCTGCGGAAAACTATAGCAATTATGTACAATCACGACATCTACTAACTGAAATAAATTCAACATTCTCAGCCAAGTTTCCAAATCCTTCCTCTTTTCACATATTTATTGCAACATTTGGCCAATTTTCTAGTTTTCTTATTAATGCCAAATTTTAGTCTTAGCGTGCCAATGCTTGAACACTTCTGTTTATACCAAAAATTCCATATTGCTTAAAGAATGTAATAACATTAATTGTTGGTTTAATTAAAGCCCAAGTGGGGTTTAAAAGCCAAGAAATTTGTGGTGAGAGGCACTTTGTAGATCTTGCATACGTTTAAGATTTACTGCAAATAATTTGCTTGAGGGTTGAAACGTCGAAGATGTTTGATGGCTGCGGTTGAGATGAGAACGCGTCAGCCAATATCAGTTTACCCAGGCTACATAGCAAAGTTGAGACTTGCATTTGTAATCAAAAGCGAACTTAAGTTACCGTAAAGTGCACCACTTGTTATTATAATAGAATGGAAGTGTATGTATTATTGATTAACACGATCTTTAACATGCTTTACACCTTTTAATTCGAAAATACCAAAAGTTCACACTCTGTGAGTTGGTTTTGTATCCTCTTGAATTTTATCGAAACTTTTACTTTTTTTGTAAACTCTATAAAATTTCCACCAATTTCAGGCAGAATTTTAATTTCTTTCCCAAAATTTAGACAATCAGTTTTCAAATCTAGACTCTACTGAGAATTTGACTAGATTTTTGAAATAGTAAATTCAAAATGTATACTTGTTTTTTTTCTTGTTCAAGACATAGAGTTTCCAGTCGGAATTTTTAGTTTAATTACGGCAGAATTTATTTCTAGGATTTAGACTTTGGTCTGATACTTCCGAGTTTTTTCCGACTCTTCGGAAAATAAGTCAAAAATTAAAATCTCAAACACAAAATTTGTAATTCTTTTTTTTTATTTTGGGTTTTAAGTTAGACTTTTGATTTCTATCTGAAGAAATTTTAAATTTTGAGTTTTAATTTCTAAATTTCGATTTCTATCTCAAAAATTTAACTTCAGCGGCCAGATGTGTTCTTTAAACACATATTTTTTTATTTTAGAAATTTCGGACTGAAAATCAATGGTTCAAGTACAACATGGAAAGAGTAGAGTAGCAGTCGATTTCTTGAAAACCAGAAATTTACATAAAAAAGTTTGGCGAATAAAAGTGCAACAACCTGAAAAAAGATCTAAGGAAGCTTAAAAATAGAAATTTTTAAACTATATAATATCGGATTTTATGAAAAAATTATAAATTATGAGTTGAACAACGAATTAAAAAAAACTTTGGAAATCCTTGAAAATCTTGAAATTTTAATTCTAAAATTGAAATTATGAAAACAAGCAAACATTTTCATCCAAACACCAAAATTTTGGTAAAAAATAAGATATCAAGTTTACAATGGAAATTTTAATAAGAAAATCAGAATTTCGGTGGAAAAATTAAAATTTGTAAATCTTTCTTTCAAGTTTAAAATCAACATGTTTGGGATAATAGTTGTAAAAATGAAATTATCCTGTAAAACAATACATAATTATTATAAGACAACAATTAGTCTGATTAAAAAAACAAGAAAATATTATTATTTATAAAATGTATACAGATGTGCCAGAATTGAGTTCCCTGATTATTGAGGATTTCTTATTGGGCCCCTATAACCCAACTTACCTCTATCCGAATTTCACCCCTAAGGAACGTCACCGGCTCAAAGTGAGACAGGAAGATATTCTTTCTTTATAGGTTATGCTACATGTCTGCTCCTTTTCATCACGCTGGTGGAATTACAGTCGGCAACTGGGGTGTTTTCAGCGAAGAATTATCGTCTGAATCGTATACGTGGCGGTGCTAGTTGTTGGTTTTTCCCCAAGAGTTTAGCCTCTCGTTAAATCTGGCTATGGTAGCCTTCGTTGAGAATTCCAAGGTCTTAGCTGTTGTTAGATGTTGGATATTTGTTATAAATCCTTGTATGGCTCACATAAGTGATCTATTCAAAAAATGTCGTGTTCCAATTATCATTAAGACCACACATCATTAAAGGCTTCGAAGGATCACTAAGCGTCCAAAGGACCATTAAAAATTTAAGGGATCATTTAGAATCCACAGAATCACTAAGTGTTCAAAATATCATTAAGTGTCCATGTGACTGTTTTATTTTCTTTTTATACATGGTAAATTTAAATTCTGGTCTTGGGATCCTATTCCTCTTCCGGAGTGGATATTTGAGACTCTTATTCGAAATTAAGCTCTTGTGAGCCAGCCCCCTTCCTGTCGCCCTCATTGAAGCACCTTCTAAATGTAGACTGTGCGATAAATACTATTGTATTGTCATCAGAGAAGAGATATCATTTAAACTGCCGGATTATTTTTGTATCTATTTGATATATTTTCCTTACCTCTTTATGAGTATCGTTATCTTTTGGACATATTTAAATTATTTTTGTTTTAACTTTAAGATATGTTTAAATTGTGAAATATACCTAATATCCTCTGCGGGCGACCTGCCATTTCGAATTGTAGTGATACATCACCAAGGCTGATCAATTACTATCATATCATATTTATTAATTTTTCTAATTTTTAAAACACATTTTTGCCCCAAAGGATTCTTCCTGGTGTTATTATAATAAAATCTCTTCGTAAGTATGCAAGTTCTACCAGTATAACCTAATTTAAAAAAAGATTAATCCACCTCACTTTATGAGGACTTGTGCCTTCTGGGAAACATTTCTGGATAAAGATGAATTTAAATCCTAAATTTTTGTTTCTGTTGATAACACAATTCTGGGATACTTTACACATATTCCTCATAACAATAGACAGAGAAGGTTATAATCGGGCAAATTTAATTCAAAAGAAGATAACAACATTTGCTAAAAATTGAATCATCAACGTAGATTGATTTTAAGGATTAACGGGAATAACACTCCAGAGCGAAGAAATCTATAAAGCCGTTCCACTAGAATTTTACTTGCAGCAAATTTCAATTTCATTGTCGGCATCGGATGATTAATCTCCGAATTGAAATGCCCTCGCCAGATGTCAATTTTCAAAGCGTACTTTGTCATTTCGCATCCTGTTACCCACAAAAAATGAAGGTAAAGGAACGAAATTAGTGATTTAATTAATCGAATAGAGTAGAACGTGCATCAACTTGGGGAATATTAGTTTTTTTCGTGTCATGTTATATGACATTAATGTTTTTGTTTAGCTTTGTTTTTATTGAGCTCACACATTTTTATTTTCCATTTCGATGATATACAAACGAATACTTGGATATTTATTGTACGTGGTCAAGCATATCGCATTCAAGGGTTAAATCATATATCAAGTGGTAATTCTAAAGAAATGATCGTTACAAAGGGCTTTTCTTCTCGGAAGTTAGCCTCCAGAGTTTTTATACTCTTCTCATAGCGAATACGATAAACAGCATTCTAAAGAAATTTTAATGTGGACATCCAGATAACAGTTTTTATACTACTTCTCATAGAATCCAAGAAAGTCTGTCATAAATATAATACTGCAAAAATGTTTTGAACATAGTCGGAAGTTAGCCTCCAGAGTTTTTATACTCTTTTCATAGCGAAGACGATAAATAATCAACAGCAATCAAAAGAAATTTTAATGTGGACATCCAGATAACAGTTTTTATACTACTTCTTATAGAATCCAAGAAGGTCTATCATGAATATAATACTGCAAAAATGTTTTGAACATAGTACAGGTGATCCAGAACTGATTCCAATTCTTTCATGCAGAGCAGTAGTAATTTAAAAATTGAAAGCTGATACTTTTTAAGAATATCCATGACATAATGTGATCTTCTCGAAAATCATTTCTTGTTTTAAAAATTATGCATACAAAATAAAAATTTATCAGTCTCAGGATTTTTCACGAAAATATTTAGTGAAGAAGTTATTAATTGTATGTATATATAATTATGTTACACATTGTGCATTTTTAAAGTGTTTGAAAACCAAATTTCATATACCTTAATCGGTAAGAAAAAAGTTGTTAACGTTTACTCTCGCACATTTCAAAATATAATATAATAAAATGTTTTTGTTTACTTACATGTTATTACAAAATGTCATAATTAAAAAACTGTTTTACCTTAACATTTCTGGTAGGTGGCACCTCATCACGAACATTTGCTGAAACCTTTTTTTTTTTTATTTTTTTTACTATAAAATAATCAATAAATGATTAATTAGTTGTATTTGAATTTTGAGATTTTTAATTCAAAAATAGTTTAACTTAAAAATACCATGACATGTCACATTCTTATCAATCAAAGAAGTGGAGAATGTCCTCTTAAAATTTTAATAATCTAAAATTTTATTTAAATAACCATCACGATAAAGTACCAAATACATAAAAAAACTGGGTCCTTAGTTATTAAATTATTTTCACTTATCTCTCAGAAACATGGTCTAGTTTTGCATATAAAAATTTGTTTACTGTTTTTCCAAATGACTAGGTTGATATGCATCACAAGAGGTTTGTTTTGAAACCAAAACAAATTAAGTTCCAAGTTTGTTCTGTGCCCATGGATAAGGGATGCAAACTAGATGTGTATGAGGGTGCGAATGCAGAAGTTTAATGAAGTTGTACTAAGAAATAGTTTGACCAAACTATCTTTCTGCGAAGAGAACGTGAACCGAAGTTTTGTTGGGGTAGAACGGCAAGTGACAGTTTCTCAGATAGCTGACGATATATGTGTAGCACGTCGAGACCTTTCCGATGGCTCCAACGCGCCCAGAATGGCCAACCGGAAACGGATACTCGCCCCAAGCTGCAGTAAAGATTTCCCAATCCCGCGATTCTTACACTCAACTTTATTACCCGGGATTCTTAACTTGTACAGGATCAATTATTGATGTGCGTATTCTCTGGCTGCACTCTGGTAAATGCCAGTTTTTAACAAATTTCCACCAGTCGGGAAACATAAATTCTTGGTCGTCTAGGAAAGTTCATTTATTATCCAAGCTCTGAGTTACGGTCGAATTAAATTCAGCTTTCGAACTTCCATTCGAGATAATCGGGTTTCCGTCTACGAAGTGCAGGTTTTATGCTTGTCATTCAATGTTACTATACAGATAAAGTGATGTTTATTTCTAATAATAATTGCATTATATTAAGCTTTTGTCAATTGTTTCCAATATTATAATAACGAAAAGGTAATATAATATGAAAACATTAAAAACTTTGCGCAAATTTAGAAGTATGCGAATAATCTTTTTTGAAAATTTTATGGTTACAAAGGCTGTCACCGCAAAGTGAGCAAAATTTATACCTTTTTCGGAATTGGACCATATCTAGAAACTATTAAAAGTGTTCGACGTTTCGCTCGCCATGAACAGGAATAAGGTAAGAATATTAAATTTAAGACAGAAGAGTACCTATGAATGTCAACTCTACTATATTCCTAAGTGAAATTGAGCATGCAGTGAATACAGAAGAGCATGGTACATAACTAAGTATGTCAATCATATCAGAGACGAAATTTATCCAGAGAGACTGTCGAATAAAAAAAAAGACAGAAGAGCACGGTAACTTAATAAGTCATCCATACCAGAGCCAAAATCCTTCCGAAATCAAAATGGCACAAAAGACAAAGAAAAAGCCCGGGAACTCAGTGAATCTGCCACATCAGAGCCGACATTTTTTTTGATCGATCAGAGGAGTTCCACTTTTTGTATGGGTTAATTTTTGTTGTGATGAAGGCGGCCTCTCGGAATGATATTCATTCATTATTTCTGACGCCATATTCTTCCAATTCTCGCTCTTGCCTTACAGTAATTAAAGAAGCAATTTTTATTCAGACTTTTAATTATTAAGTTCACAATTCTGGGCAACAAAGTCAAGTGGCAGGAACATAATAACTTAATCGTTGCACTCCTAATCAGAGAATTTCTTACAGCAGTTTGAATTTTGAAGTTTCTTAAACACTTTTCTTGTTTACAATGATTTTTAGTGTCCAGTCTAAAATGTCTGTCATAAATAAAGACCTTTCTTTGCGTAAGCTTTCAGTTATATATTTTTTAAACACCTTCTTTCCTAACAATAGTAAAAGGAAATCCCTAATATTTGTCACTTAGGAATTAGTTGAACTGTACTCCTCTAAGAGTTAAAACAATATAACAAGGACTCGCTACCTCTAGCACCACAATTATTTCTCTCGAACTTTTACTTCATATGGCAAACTAATATACGCAGTGTACGACTTTACCACCACCAATTCTAAAGGAACTTACAATTAAATAAATGATGGTCTGTTATTGTATTGTATTGCCACATTGACGATTTCTATAAAAATGTGAAATAATTTTCACCTTCTCCGCGTTCGTGTTGAACTTTAAAATTAACCAGATATAAGACAAAAGAAAATAGGCCTACTCTGGAAGGCCCTATTGATAATATATTATTAAAGTTAAGTCCAAATAGGGAAGTAAATTATATTTATACCTTCTGTTTCATAAATGTTGGAAATAAATTTCAGGAACTAATATCACTTTAGCTCAAAACATCTAAAATGATTATAAAAATGCACCTACCATTTAATTAGTGCAAATACAAAGTAAATTATTATCATGACCTGCCGCGCAGAAATCCAAAACTAGTTCCAAAAGTCTTCCCCTTCTAAACAGATTCCTTCTTCTTGGTGTGTTATATCCGTTTAACGGATACTAGCAATCATGTTGGCTATCATTATTTTATTTACAGTTGTTCTGAAAACCTGACTTGTTGTCTGTCCAAACCATTGCCTTGGGTTTCTAAGCCAGGATGTCCTTCGTCTACCAGGTCCACGCCTTCCATCAACTTTTCCCTGCATGATCAAATGCAACATGTCATAGTCCTCCGGATGTCTCATAACATGGCCAAAATAGGACAGCTTTCGAATCTTCATTATGTATACAATTTATTTATCCTTCTTTATCCTGTTCAGGACCACTACGTTAGTGACATGGTCCATCCAACTTATTCCCAGCATACGTCTGTATGACCATATTTCAAATGCTTCAAGCTGCTTCAAAGTATCCTCTGTCAAGGTCCATGATTCCAGATTTATCCTTCGAAATTTGTAATTCATAAAATACAGGGTTGTTCCAAGGTAATGTGCCAAAATTCATAGGTAGATTCCTGAGGTAAAAATATTATGATTTAGCTAAACTTACCTTAGTCCAAAAGTTGATAGTTAAAGAAATACAGGGTGTTAAATGTGAAATATTATCTTAGTTTGTTTTCATTTATTTTTCAATTAATACTAATAACTCTGCAAAATTTTGGGTTTTGGGCTTTTCTGAGTCGAGAAATTTAAATCCGTTTTCAGTTTAGTTATATTTCATTGAGGACGCCACCTGAGGTAAATTGAGAATTTTAAAAACCAAATTAATGTTTTTTCGTTCAGATATCTTATTTTTGTATCCGATCGCAAATCTCAGTTTAAGAAGCGATGTAGATAATTTCGTTTTCTTACATCGCCAGCAAATTATATCAGCAGATTATTTGGCCTTTGTTATACCAATTAATTTTGGATCATTGGAAACATCTACGAATATTCCATCTAATCTGAATTCCGATCCAAAACTTCTAGTAAAGGTGTATTCATGAGTGAAGATTGTCGTTATTCTAAAAAATATCTGTGAATTTCCATAGCTTCCAAAAAATTCAATTTGTTAGGATAATTGTAAATTTTTGTAAGCGTATTTGATAGTTTATGTACCTAATGAAATTAAACATAACGATCAGTTAGTTGACCAACCCTCAACAACATTTAACCAAACAACGAAATTAGAACTTGGAACAGTTGGTCACGGATACAATGTTCAAATAAATACTATATCGACAAAAGATAAAATGTATAAATATCTTATAGAAAAACTATAAATATAAAATAAAAATTCTGTTATTAAAATAATTTGTTTTCATGCGGAAAAATTTGACTTATGTCAAACAACTGGTCATTTTTAATTTGCCTTCCAGCTCTATTTGCAAAATACAGATGTTCACATTTAATTTAATTTATTTAAACCTAATGTTTAAATTTCCTATGCTAATTTGATTGAAAACAATTGTCAACCATCCTAAAGCGGATTCAATTAGCGAATTTTAGTTTGCTTAGTCTAAAATGTTGATTTATATATTGTATTCTGAATCTTCACGCAGTAATTACATTGATAATTCGTAAATCCACATCCAGACATTCAGGAAATATGAATGTTTTTGATTGATAGCAATAAACACTTATTAAATCATTTGCTTAAGTTAATGAATTTATTAATTTCTTTATCATATTCTTTTATTTTTGTCTATAAAGGGCCGAGTAAAACGAGCCATCATTGAAAAGTAAAATAATAATTTTTCTAAGACCAATTTACAACGAAAATATGAGGCACGTATTCAGTAGCATTATCTTTCTATACAAAAGCATTTGATCAAGCCAATCAACATCTGCATGATTTATTCAGATTATTTATTAATAGCATAAAAGCAGAAAGATTCATGGTAGTATTGCCTCCATAATATTAGAGCTCGAAGAGAGTTGATTAATGTTGGAGAAAATTTAATTGTTTTGCCTTACAGCGATTTGCTTTAAAAATAAAAAACGCTGCCACATCTAGCAGGCAGGGTCAGGATAGTTTGTCAAGCGTCGTCGAGCGTCGTTCCCTTGTCGTCGCAACCGGAAAAATGCTGAAATACGTCTAAAGGGTGGCTAATAAACAGAACTAAATTCGTCGAGTGGAAAATTCGGCAAATTACGACATACAAAATTATGGCACTTTTAGTATATAAATGCAGATGCGCGCCCATATTATTCCATGTACGTAGAGCCTTTTACAGCGTTTGATGCGATGCCTCATTTTATGCATGTGCTATGAATAACAAATATATGTGTAGTTCCTTTTGAACGCAATTTCATTATGTGCATTCGATGTTTCCTCTAGAGATTATTGCTGTTTGATGACTAATTTTGTATGATGTTTAGATGTAATCAAAAGTAATGTCATCGTAGTGTATATATTATGCATATTAGCTAACAATAGCTTTCAGATTTTAGGATAAATATAGAAGGACCTAAGAGGAAACAAAAATATTGTGTAATAATAATCAGTGATTAACTTTAGGTGTTTAAATGAAAATATTAAAAGAACAGTATACTATACATATAGGCCAGTGAAATTAGGATTTTTTCGTAAACTAAGTCGGAGAAAGCTGGAAATCGTTTTAATCATTTTAATGCTCTTATTTGATGTTAAGTATGAGTAATCTGAGTTTGTACGGTTTCAGGAGGTGAGCTTAACTTTCCAGTCGAAAAAAAAAACCCAAAATGTTTGCACTGTTTTTCATTTTCCAGTGATAACTCTTAAACGGTGCTTCTTACAGAAAAGTAGTTATTACAAGAATTATAGAGCATCAAATTCTGTTTAAAATGTATATTTACCCGAAACTTAAAATTCGATGCAGTGGTATAGCAGCAATTTAGAGCCAAAACGGTACACTTTTTTGCCCCTTGTATGAAATCTGTACAAACCCACTGTACATGTGTAACTTTTAAACTGCTAAAAACTTGTAGAATAAAAGTTGTAGAGCATAAAATTTTGCATCTAGGAAGTACCAAAATATTTCAATTAAGGTAATTTTACGTATATATATGCAGATAATTCCAAAATGGCTACCTAATTAGATGTTCTCCAGTTTGAATTACGTTCATGTTTGGTACATATAAATTATGCTTGGCTCCATTGTAGATGAAATTTAAAAACAATTTAATTATATCGTCCAATTAAAAACTACTGTTTCAATTTAATAAAAATTTGTTATTCCTCGTAAAAGTCAAAGAACAGAAAAAAATGGTGAAAAAGATTGACACAATTTTATGAGGGTACACTTTTCTTCCCCGAAATCATCGACTTCTCCGCATTTACCCAGTTTTCTCACCAATAAAGAATATTAAAACATAATCATCAACAAGTAGATAGATGGACATTTTTTATTACGTCTTTGCTATAACCTCTAGCTGTAACAGTTGAATAAAACAGATCTGTTAATGAAATTGTTAGTATTTTTGTACCAGAGTATTTTCTGATTTTTTAAGCTGTTAAGCATATGGGTTATTTCCTGAACTTGTAAAAGCATTAGCTACCCAGCAGTTGTAAAGGAGAGTGTCTTATTTCACACGCCTTAAACACATTATTCTTTTGCCAAAGAAAATTTAAGTTCTCGAGGTTACTGAAAGTGAATCCATTTTTGAGAGAGTCAAAGTCGTGCAAGTTTATAAGAATAAAGGCATTGTATAGGTTATACAGCGTCTGTAATTAAGACAGTCGTATCAACCCTGGGTTGTCCTATATCGGTCCAAGAAAACTAAAACTCTTTGGGTTCTCAAAGTTCTTTGCTGCCCCTAACTAAAGCAGCAGTATATCAGTATTCTCTGCAGGCTTGCCACTAAATTCAAATATGATATAGTTAAGAGAACAATTGGCTAAAGTAGAAATTGTCTGTTTTCCATTTTCATCTTCAATGAAGCAGCTTCAGTTAATAATTCAGGAAAAACCGTTTCCTACTATTTTTTGCTAACTTGATATATTTAACCGATGACACCATACCATATACATTTATGTTTTTATCTTTAAAAACTTGCACTGCCATGATTTTCTCAGACATGATACAACTTCAAACTTCAAAAACTAAAGTTCCCTCAAGAAAAGAATGCCAATGTGATGTTGCATTTGCTCAAAGCATCTAAAATAAGATATTCCCCTTTACAGTAGCAGAGTACCCAAAACTTCTGGTAGCTGGGAAAATGAGCTACCTAAATATTTTCCAAAATAAAAAAAAAAACAGAGGAAAGTACTCAAACGCCTAATAGGACCATTTCACCAACACAACTAAAACTTATCCAACTATTAGAGGCTAAAGTAAGTGTCGAAATAAAAATATCTCCGCCTATCTACATCTCAATGATTATGTTTTGAACTTGTTTTTCGGTGAATGAAATGCATAAATGCTAAAACGCGATGATTTTAAGACAGAAATGCGGCGTACACTCATAAAACGTCGTGAATATACCTTTACTATTTTTTCCATTCTTGAGCGTTTACAAGAAATAAAAAATTAGTTTTAAACTGAAAAATCGTTTTTTAACTAGATAATTAAATCTGGCTAAAATCTGGCAATTTAAAATTTATTCTAGCAATTTTTAAATTTCAGTCAAAATTTCAGTAAAAAATCCAACATGATTTTCCAATTTAAAACCACGCGATCTTGGCATTGGGATCGAAATTTTTACAATAAACTTGAATTGGTGACATGTTAGGAAATGTATAATTTAAACGTGAAATGATTTTGTTTACGTTAAAATAGCAATTTTTATTTTAAAAACTTTGATTTTTTTTTGACAATTTCCACTTAAACCTCAAAACTGCGATTTGTTTAAAATTTAGAAGTCAAAATTGTGTGTTCTCTTAGATATTAGGTAATTGCTTTTGCTAAACTTCTGGTATTAACTTAAAAGTTTGGCCGTTTGCTACTTGAACTTTTGTGTCAAAAATTATGGCGTTGCCACAGAAAGACTAAATTTCGTTTAAGGTCGAAATTTTAGATAAAAATAATAATAAAAAGTACATACAAGTTTAAATTTAAAAAAAGAAAAAAGTTAAAATATTAAAAAAAGGTAAACACATTAAACAAAGCTTCCTGAAAAATTTTACTTTTTATAGAAATTTTGAAGTTTTCAGCAACATTTCCAGAAAAAAAATCGAATATTTGGGTTTAAAGTCAAGATTTATAAATTTGGTTAGAAATTTTGAAGTCTTTTTTTAAACAAATTTGAAATTCTTTTTTGAAATTGTGACTGTCCCGCAAGATCTTAATTCAAATCTTTTTATTTTATAATTTAAGGCCTTTTTTATTTTTATTTAATTCTTTAATTTGATCTTTGTATTCGAACGTTCTAGAAAACAAAGTGGAAACAGTAAAAATCAATATTATTAGAAAACGCGAGTCAAAGTCAAAACTTCGATAGAGAATCAAAAAATTTCGATTTTAATCGCCAGAGTTCTCATATGCTAGAAGTTTTCAACTCTAGGGAAAATAATTTAGATTTTTATGTAAATTCCAAGTCTAAATTTGAGATATCTAAACCCAAAATTCCGATTTAGTTTTTTTATAAAGTTTAGGGTTTTCTTGTCATTTGAACTGAAATTGAACTCAAAATTCAGAGTTTCAGCATGACATTTTTAAACTTGAAAAATAGAAAATATTTTCCTTCAATTTTAGGCGGGGTCAGAGTAGTTGTGTTGTAATATTAAAAAAAATTATGTTTAAAAATTAGTGTTTAATTCGAAAAACTTTTAAACATCAAAAAGTGAGTCACCCGGGGCTGAACCGAAACCGGAAAAACCCGTTATTTATTTTTGTCGGAACAAACACCGAAACTGAACCGATGTAATTTTTTGTCGGAACGAAAACCGAAAACCGGAACGAAAAAAATAGCGGTTCGAAGCCCTGCTTCAAACATTAAACCTTCAAAATCTTTTAAAATTACCCCACTTACTATTACAATTTATTTAATAGCCATACGAAAAATTCGGATTGTTTTTCAACTTTGACATCCTGTATCTCGGTTAATATCAACTTTTGGTATGAGGTAAATTTAGCTAAACAACATTATTTTTTTTACAAAAAAATCCGCTCTTGCTCTGTGTACCATTACTCATGGTCAACCTGTATATATCAGGCGTAACAATTTCATGGTATGCCACGAAAAAATAAAAATAATGGCAAATGTAACCATATTTGCATTTTCGCTAGAAGCTTCGTAAATATGTATACAGGGTCAGTCAGAAAGAAGGGGCCAACGCTAAACTGGAAATACTAAACTTAAAAATATTACGATTAAGGTCAACATGACTTATACCAATGTCCCTGATTTACGAGTTACAGGGCGTTCAAAGTTTAAATTTCGTTCTAAAATTCCTCAATAACTGATAAAGTTTTAACACTATAAATTTAAAAATTGCAAGTTTTATGTTTTTTGGTGTAAGGATTACGAATTTTAGGCATATTTTGACTTTTCCCCTAGAGGGCGCTAGTTTTGCTGTATTAACTATGTAAATTAAAACATATTCTGGAAAAATTAAATTCTTTTAAGGAGTTGCGGTAAATAATTTAAGAAGCCGCAAATACATTTTAAAAAATTACGAAAATTTTTATTTTGACATTTAATAAAGTAAAATTTTAAGTTTATTAAAGTAGATCATAGACACTTCCAACATTGGATTTGAAATTTGTCACTGTATCTATTGCCAATAATTATTATTGTTATTTACTGTTGCTTTGACTGCTTCTCCGTACTTTGCATATTTTACAGCAATCTCAGTTATTGAGAAAATTCAGAATAAACTTCCAAGCTGTTAACCCCCTGTATCTCTTAAACCAGCGACATTGGTATAAAACATGTTGGGCTCGATTATAATATTTTGATGTCTAGTATCTCCAATTTAGCGTTGGCCCATTCTTTCCGACTAACCCTGTATTTTAAAAAAATGTTCGGTCAATTTTTATTTTTAAATTTTCACTTAAACATGTTCTTTTCAACTCCCCCCTTCATCCTTAAAGGATAGGAACTCCAGCTTTAACAATTCAAATAGCAAAGTATACCTTTTGATACTTATGTTGATAGATCCTTTTATACTAAATGCAACAGAAAAAAAGTTTTTTATAATCGGTTCTTAAAAAATAACGTAGATATTCATTAAAATATGTAAATTGAAAGTGTCAATATTCGAGCAGGTGTTGTTGACGCAACCACCGCAATGAGCAGTTTAAACAATTGGAACTTGTTGGTGTTGCTCCAAACATAATTTAGTGGATTGGCCTGCAAAATCGCCCAATTTAACCCCGGCAGATAGTTTTTTTTTAAACTAAAGCTTGTTTTAAGAGGCCTGAAAATATTGAGCCATTAAAGGAAATAATTCACCAAGAAATGAGCTCTATTATCTCGAGAATGATAGACATTGTTCAATAGGCCCTACTCCCTAGTAACTAGATTCATAGTTCCACTGTTTTGTCATTTATTAAAAACTGGTTTTTAAATTTGTTGGTTTGTTATTTTAGCTAATCCCTTTGCAATCAGAGGACATATTGAGAAAGACAAAATGCAATTGTTTTAACCTTTCATTTTTATGTCCACTTCAAAATTACCCACTCGAAAACTGAAAATCATTTAAACACATTCTGGCAAATATTTTTGTTATTTATCAACCGATCTATTAATAGATGTATCACAAGGGGTGCTTTGCAATTTGAATTTTTATAGTTTTAGTTGCTACCTCTTTGGCGGAAAGGGGCACTATACATATGTAATTTATTCATTGATGTGCAATTATATTTTATAAGATGAGTTTTTAAACGTGCGGACCTTGTTGTGCTAATGCGAATTTGATAGTCAGTGCCTTAATATTTCTTTACGATGTTATTATTCTATCGATTTTAATTGGAACGTGAAAAGGCAAAGCATTTTCGCAAATTATATTTCGAATAAATTTACAGTTAGCGATTCTGTTGATTTAATCATCCTCATAGTAATTAAATTGAACACTCATTTTAATAGCTTAAAGCCTACATGTATGAATTATGTATTAGTAAACTGCATAGAAATATTGCTTGTTTAGCAATTATTTCAAATGACACAGTTTAAATCTCATTTACTTTTCCATTTATATGAGCGCTATACATCACAGCTAATCCTTGCGCAAATAATTTCTTTTAAGTGCGAAGGAACAAGACAAATGGTTAGCAATTCTTGTCAGATGAATTCATGCATGCGAAACTAGTACAAGTGGATTTAAAACTGTCTCAGAGATTACTATCGCGTTATACAAATGTCCCAACATTTGATACTCTGAAACCAAGGAAAACAAGGTAAAAACTGAGTTTGAATTTAAAGCTAATGACAGAGAACTTTCACAATAATGTGTTTTTTTTTAATATCCAGAGAAGATTATTTTCTGACGAACACTGCACTAGAATTGCTGAGTTGGCAAGTAGATTGAGAAAGACGGGAAATAATTTACTGCTCAAAATTCTCCCCATCTCAAAGGGATAATCCTTCTTTTGACCTATTTGTATATTTATAACGACGAAACCCATCTTAAAAAGGAACTAAGTGGATCTACTCTCTCTGCAGTATTAGATGCGATCCCGCAGTTCATGTCACCTACACTCATTTTAGCGTAAGCAAATTTTATTTTCTTTTACTGCGGAAGCTGAATTAATGGCAACATAATGACATAGCTTACTTCCGAGCAACCCCATCTATATTTTACCCTATGCTCGTTCTATATATCACAATTATGTGTTTTATGTCCTGAGTGTAGAGATAAGAACGAAAAACGACGTTACATTCCACAGAAAATGATTTAGATTAGAATTAAATTTATGAATGTCTACCCAAATTGTCTAAAAGCCAGATCAAAACTAATAATTGTTTAAAGACACATATATATTATTCGCCATCCTCTTATATGTCTATGCATAATCAGTTTATTATTTATTATACAGGTGTAGTGTTGGGTTGCTACATAGCAATCTACTTTATCACTGCTACTTATTGAGTAGCAGTTGGAACAATTATAATTTCCTAAAAGTAACTGTTACTTTTGGAACATATAACACCTTTCAGTCGCAGTTGTTACACATAACGTTACCGCTACCTGCTTCTTTACTTACTTGACTGTTAACTCCGTGTACTTTCGATCCGTTTCCTTAGGGAGTTGTAGGCTTTATCAGTGTTTCTCTTCTATAGTCAGAAGCATCCTGGAATTCTAATATTATATTTAAATATAAATCATTTAGTTCTTGTAATAAATAATAAGTGATGTTGATAATCATAAGGCTCATTTTTATATTTTTACCCTTCTTTGTCTTTAATCAGTTATTATTAAAAGATGATGTCAAAATAAAACAGCTAAATTGTACTGATGCCTTTACTTGTTATTGACCGAGAAATTTTACGATTTAAATCACATGTTTACCTCTTATAAATTCAGACGTCTCTTAGAATTTTCATAACACCAAAAATGGTCGGTGTTATATCCTTCATTCGAGTTTCTTTTTATAAAAAATTGTCTGGGAAATGAATTTAAAACATATCCATGTACCAATTCTCCTATCGTTCGAACGTAACTGCGACTTTCAGTGATTTAGCGTAGGTACTGTTATTGTTTAATCATACCGTGACAAAGTAGCGGGAACGACTAAGCAGCAGGAACAGTTTAGTGGAGTAGCAGCTATTTCTTGTCAGTTGCTCCTTGCTCGGTTCCATTTTGACTGCGATTTGCGATCGCGTAACAGTGACAAAATAGCAGTAGCAGGTACTCTTTGTAAGTTGCTACTTGCTCCGTTCCATTCTGTACCGACTTTCAGTATACTGCGACTGCGATATATGATCACCTAACGCGTATTCATAATAAGTAACAGTGACAACGGTAGCAGCTATTTGAAACTGTTACTTGGTTGTAACAGGAGCAACTCGTAACTGCTACTTGTAAATAGCAGTTTTGCCCATCACTATACAGGTGTGTCACGGTCATCCTGCATTAGAGTTTATCAGAAACTATTTCGATTTAAATTTTGAAAATATGGATATTAACTTTTGCATGTGCGGCATTTCCGGTTATATCGGAAATTGGCAGAAATTTTTAAATTTTAATTAATGCATCCTCTAGAAGATTGGGTTTTTAAATTTATTAAAGTATTTTGAATGAATTTTATTATTATAACTTTGATTTTTTTTCTAACCGAGTCACCTGAGTTAAAATTTTAATATCTCTTAGGGTGTGTTTGGATTAGAGACTTATTTCATGATAGAAATCTCGGGTATCTGAGACGAAATTTCCTTGCTCGTTTACACAATGACACAAATATGGCTGAATAAAATTGCTGACACTTCTAGCTGAGAGAAAGTGTCGATCTAAAATGTCTTTGCTACTTTAAATAAACAAAATTTCTCTAATTAAATTCATAACTATTACTTTATTAACGAAAAAAACGCAACAAAATTTAAAAATTCTACAAGGTTTTCAATAAATATTTGCTAACACTGGACCAGGTTTGGCATTACTGCATCATCGGCGGTCCTACCAGCAATTTGTTTAGCCGTTGTTATGCTAACATACTCCATGGTTCACAGACGAACTAGCTAATTAAATTGCTAGTAAATAATGCGAAACCTGGTCCGGTGTTAGCAAATATTTATCGAAAACCTTGTGGAATTTTTAAATTTTGTTGCGTTTATATCATTAACAAAGTTTAATAGTTATGAATATTAAAGAATTCCAAGGGTTGGAAATGTCAATTATCTAATTAAATTTGCAAATTACTTATATGAAGTAGTATCAATTTTATAAATTAATCGCATGAAATAAATATCTCGAGAGAAAGTAAACGACTACAATTTCTGAGATTTACAGTGTAGGTTTTTTAAAACTTGACATGGGCCAACTTTTTTATTTGAAATGATAGACTAGTACTTCCAATTGCAAAGTTATAGGAAATAGCTTGACTAAGAAAAATGTACCAAAAAATGTTTTCTATGTTGCCATATTTCTTCAGTAGATACTAAAACAATATATTTTTTTTTAAATAGCAACACTACATTTTTTTAAATATTTTAATAAACAAAAAGTGTTCTGTCACATTTTTTATTTAAAGTTGCCGTTTTCGAACAATCAGCAAAATAAATAAAATAATCTTCAGCCGATAGGAAATAAACGAAGCTTACATAACAACGGTAGGCATTGGAAATTAAACCAAACTTGCGTTGTTTCAAAGAAGCTTTCATAATTATGCTGTCATTGTGATATTTGAAAGCTATTACATTTGAATGTGTGTAGTTTTTTTAAAACTTGAACTTGGCTAACTCTTTTATTTTAAATAATAGACTACTAATTTCAGTTGCTGAGTTGTAGGAAATAATTTGACTAAGAAAAATGTACCAATAAAACTTTCCTATGTTGCCATACTTCTTTAGTAGATGTTAAAACAATATTTTTTAAATGGCAACACCGGAATTCTAAATAAAAAATTTTTGTTACATTTTTTTATTTGGAGTAACCATTTTTGAACAATCAACTATTATTAAACAACAATACTTACAACTTTTTATTTTTTGTTTTATATAGGTTCAAGTGCAACAACTTTTAAATACCACAATGACAGCATTATCATGAATGTTTCTTTCAAACAACACAATTTCTGTTTAATTTCCACTGTCTATTATTGTTATGTTAGCTTCTTTTAATTCCTACCAACTGCAGATTATTTTAGTTCTTTTGTTGATTGTTCGATAACAGCAACTTCAAATAAAAAATTTGACAGAAAACTTTTGCTTGGAATTTAAAGATCTATCAAAATATGTTAGCAAATTGCAGTGTTGCCATTTAAAAAAACTATTGTTTTTGTATCTACTGAAGAAATATGGCAACATAGGAAAGATTTTTTGGTACATTATATATCTTTCATAATAAAAACAAAGTCGTCATAATTTTTTCAGAGATTATTCATTAACCATACCACTGCAAAACTCTAGAGAACCTAAGTGTAAAGGAGATTATTTTTAATCGGACTAAAAGCAAAGAATTAACATCAAATTTTTAATTGAAAGCTTCTTTAAAATGGACCAAAAAGTATAAAACAATGTCTCCTACTTCTATACAAATTTATAACCTTATACAGATTCATAACGTCATACAGATGGTACTGAAAATTTGTGATTATGAATTGTTAATAGCAATGAAAATACTAGTAGGTTTTTGGTGAAATGGGCTGGTCCTTCGTGATCTTAAAAAAAAGAAAAATAAAACCTAAGCAAGATATAAATTCCTTTTCTTCTCATTTTGATGGACACAACATTCCACACCGTTTGGTAATTTAACTGATTTTCTATCTCTACTAATGACTTAGATTTCGGTCTTTTTTAGGGTAAATTGTGTAGTTGTAGTGCCCTAGGCATATCGTTAAGAAAACGCTGCTGCCTCTCAAACTGATATTCGGAACATGATTAAATTGGCGCCCTAGAAATGATGTAAGCAGAGAACCGAAGCGATTAATGCTGTCAAAGCGAGCTTCTGTTATAAAGATCTAAACCTCCGTTGTGAATATTAGTCAAATTAAGCACTTATATCTGTTCTGACCACACCCAAGGGGTCAGAATGATTAGACACGACGATATTGCTGCTGGCAGGTTTACTTATATTGATAGTCTTTAGCTTTTTTCATACCTAATTACTGTGTTACTACGTTAAACCACACAATCTGATGATCATTATTAATGTAACAATCTGTGAAAAATGCAAACATAAAATAGGGTAATGGCATCAGTAATTGAAATTATTAGATACGCAGAGACTGACATACCTCTAACTTATTACTGATATCGAAAAAATTTGATGCATTTTTTTAATACCACCAATTTCTAAAGGAAGATTAGTTTCTTTGCTATGAAACTGAAAACTCGTTTTTTGTCAAAAAATAAAATATTTTTTTAATAAAAATATTTTCATTTGTTAGTGGCATTTTACCAGTAGTTGTCATGCATTAACTTTTTCAGTAATTATCATTAAATTCCAATTGTTAAGTTGCTCTGGAAAAAAATTGAAACACAGAACTTGTCCCCTGAAACCAAGAAAAATTAAAAAACACAACAAAGGTTGCTCTAACGCGTTTCGACAGCCAAGCTGTCATCTTCAGAGAGAAACTACTCAGTTTCTCTCTGAAGATGACAGCTTGGCTGTCGAAACGCGTTAGAGCAACCTTTGTTGTGTTTTTTAATTTTTCTTGGTTTCAGGGGACAAGTTCTGTGTTTCAATTTTTGAAGATAACCAAGGACCAGTCCGTTCCATCAAACTTCTGGAAAAAAAGTTGAACAATATAAAGGTTTATTTATTGTTTGAACATACATGAAAACGTTGCCAAGATACCCAAATATATAAAATGTCTATTTATTTATGTTTGACTTTTCCTACTTTTATGTATTTTCTTTTAATTTTTCGATGCTCTTTAGTTCTCTTATTTTGTGTTCTCTTCTTTTTCTTACAATTTTCTTTTTTTCCGACAAATATAATTTTCACTCCCTCGTTATTGTTTTTTTGAGGATTCAGCCAAAATAATGATCGGTGGAAATGTAGAAAGGTTTTGCATCCAACTAGAATTATCCTTATTTCCTTGCATATTTATGTCAGCAGTTATGCTAGGTTTTGATAAGCTTTTATGCGGAATAGCGGTAATTTGTGTTTATGCAAATATTATTTATTAAATATGTTGTTTTAATACTTCCGGTCGTGGTAATTGTTTTTTACCCACAGGATTTTGGACACTGATATCTAAATGTAATATCCATTCTTAAGATGTGATTGTGCTTTTTTCCTAAATCGATTTTTTCGTCGCTTTATTTTTGAAACTGTACTAACATCTTGAAGTCCAAAGGGGAATTCGAATTCTTAAAGTGAAATAGGGATGTTGCTTTTAAAAAATTTGTAGCTATTTTTTTTTTCTTTGTTGAAAATGCCATCCAGAGTTCACTATAATTTACAGAACTGTCAGTGTAAGAGAATCTTGTTTAGGTGAAAAACTCTTCCTTGTAATATTTTTAATCCATTGGACTGTTTTATCTTTTCATTTTTCTCTGGGTACTTTAAATATTTTATTAGTCCTTGAATATGTCATCCATGGCTTGCAGGCTTCAGTTGCAATCGAAACTGATTCCTCTGTAAATAAAAACAAAAATTGTCACTAACAGATCTAAATGTGACAATAACTGCATTATTTTATTTTATTGTATCCAGTAACTGTCAAAACCACAGTTTTCGTAACCAACAGTTAGTTACAATTACAAACTTAAAGACATTTTAATTCAAAGTCCAAAACATACATTATTTCCATGTAAAAAAATGTGCAGTCATTACAATAAAAACTGCTTAAATTTAAGCTAAATTATTTCAACCTACCTTAACAGATTCCCTAATAATCCCCTTCACAATAAAATATTGTTGCACGTTATCGTTTCGAATGATTAATACTTTGTAAATTATAACCACTTTATTTCCAAAATGATTCCGGAACACTACTAATTAAAACACACACACACTGACCAATTAACTTCACTGACACTATTTAACTACTACCTTATTCATTGACTAACTAACTGAGGGAAAGGCGACCGCATACACAGGGTGGACCATAAGTAATGGTACATAGAGCAAGAGTAGATTCTTCGTATAAAAATTACGTGATTTAGCTGCATTTACCTTATACCAAAAGTTGATATTAACAGAGATACAGGGTGTCAAAGTTAAAAAAAAATTGTGATTTTTTCGCATAACTGATGAACACATTTCACTATAGACAAGAAATTTTACATAGGGGGGGTTTCTTTGGTCAAAAAATTCTAATTTGCTAAGAGATTTCCAGTAACTCATAGGGGGCGCCACCTGCGCTACCTTGTATTATTCTAAAGCATCATAAATTTTTTGTGCATTTATTTTAAATAGATATTTTTATTTACCTACATTTTTTACGTAAAAAAGGTATACTTTCTAAATGTTGATACAAGCAGCCGTTTTCAAGATATTTGCCTTCAAAATTTGAAGTGCGTTTGTTTTAAGTTATGTAAATGTGAATTTTTCGCAGTAGGTTTCAAAATAAAAGTAATAAAACTGACTCTAAAATAGTTTATATCAAATATTACTGATCTGACATTATTATTGCACATATTTTTTAAATTTCTAAAGCAAATTTAAATAAAATACCAAAACAAAATTTATTTTCAAAAATAAGTATGTGGGAAATTACTTTTTTCATGTAAAGGGATTGTAAATTCATCTCCAAATATCTGCTTTGACCATGTAGACTAATAAAATTTTCTTGTGCGAACTCAGACATCATATCTCACATCTCTATGTTAGAAAATAAATTACGTTTTAATTTTTTGGATTTTTACTATTAACATTTTCAAAATTTAGGTAATAATATTATCAGCAAAGTAATATTTGACATAAATAACTTTCAAAGCTGTCTTATATTACTTTTTTTTTAAAGCCTACTTCGAAAATTTAATATCTTAATAATTTAAAACCAAGGCATGTCAAGCTTTAAAGGCAAATATCTTGGAAACCGTTGCTCGTATCAACTTTCAGAAAGTACACCTTTTTTACGCAAAAAATATGGGGAAATAAAATAATCCATTTAAAGTTAATATACGTTTGTGCACAAAAAAGTTATGATGATGCAGGATAGCGCAGGTAGCGCCCCCTATCAGCTGTTGGTAATATGTTAGCAAATTAGAGTTTGTCGACTTAGGAAACCCCCTTGTGCCAAATTTGGTGCCTACATTACAATTCACTCCATAGTTATACGAAAAAATCGAAATTTTTTTTTCAACTTTGACACCCTGTATCTCTTTTAATATCAACTTTTGGTATAAGGTAAATGTAGCTAAATCACATTATTTTTCTTCGAAAAATCCACCATTGCTTGTGTACCATTACTTATGGTCCACCCTGTGTATACCCTTCCGGTTTTCTCGACTAAATCCATACAGATAAGGCTTATCGTTTGCGAAAATTTCTGGAGCGCTTATCTGCCGTTTAATTCAGTATCGCGGCCGCTTCCTCTTATCAAATTTTTCTAGAAAAATCCCTTGCTACATTCTATAATTACAATCTGTTACAATATTTTGGACAAAGAAGTGATGTATTGTTTTATTTGAAACCTCATTTGTATGGGTTACTAAAATTAAAAACTTCATTTAAAATTGTACAAATGCATATGGGAACTAATTGAGACTGTAAGGGGATTAAAGTAACGAAGCATTATCTTATTTTTCTTTCCCAAAAAATATGTTTGGTGACAACTGCTGGGGTGATGACAATTACCGGTGCCATTATCCTACTGGTGGTAGCTCGCTACTTCGTCTACTTAGATATTAAATATGGAAATATTTTTTCAGTTACTTATGCATATAACTATAACTTAAATAAAATTGACTGATAGGCAATAAATATATGAAAGAAACGATCAGAAATATATTTTGTAATAGGTGATAAATATCCTGGATTCCGAATTTAGGGTGGGTTACCTAAAAGGCCACCACTTTGTGAGCCCATTACTGCCATCCCCTGCGACGAGGCGTTCCCGGTCCCTCATTCAACCGCCCAATTTTATTCGGAGAACGGAAGAACTTCCCTTGGATGCGCTTCTCTCAAACTGGCCACACTGGTCCAAAAGTCCCCCGGCGTGGATCCTCTGATTAATGCCTGGCAGTAACACATCACGTCTTCGACACCCTCATCCTTTTCTAAACACCCCCTGTAGCTCAAGTTGTTTATAATACCCATTATGAAGATGTTAATTTAATCGACAGTAACATATCCGGATCGCTACAAGTTTGAAATTTGTAGGCAAAGTTTTGCCCTTTTCCTACACGACATTTCAGTGAATGCGTAAGTCTGTCGGCACAGTCTGACGCCCATTGGGCTTGCTGTTTACGTAAAGTAGGGTTCTTACGGTTGATGTGACCAAAGGAGGGTTCTCAGAGACTAAATAGACTGAACGTTTCAATGTTGTCTCATGCGTACAGTTGAAGCTAAAATCCGGGGAAGTGGGGAGGTGCATTCCACTACTCTTTGATATGGTCGGATTAAGTAAAATTTATAAATACGAAACTTGCCGAGTAACGGTTCTAACGATTTAGATGAAACTTTAGAATTAGGGGCTTTTGCACCAATAGGATAATTTTTATAAGTGCTTTTTGGTAAAAGTTCAGGAGAACTATTTTCAGAGACATCTTGGTTTAATAGTAAAATAATTTTTTTTCAATACGCGACGCCTGTGTTAATATTGTTAAGCCGGTGCTGTAAACAAGTCATGATTGCAGTGAAATGGCGACGCGCGCACGCCGATAATTGAATATTTATATATTTTATTTTTACCTACCCAAAGAATGAAACTCTTGATTTTCCTTCACTAATGTGTTCACTGAGGTTTCAACAATGATCCACAATACACTTCCCCATATTTACAGCCCATTTTCTTTAAAAAATACCGATGTTATCTTCGCAAAGGTCTGTCAAATAATAAGAGGGCATTGCGAGCAAGATGGAGCTAGGCTTTCGCCAGGCTTTCAACTGGCTTCACTGCTTAACGTGTTAGGTTCAGTCTATTTAGTCTCTGAGGGTTCTGGTCCAACGAATTGCGAATATCGCTCTGACTATATAGTCTCCCAATGTATCTTGTATTGCTCGCCACTCAAGTAAACGCCATATGAGTTGCCGCAAGGCAGGTTCAACGCCGCAACGCTCAAGTGCCAGAGTAATGCTATTAAAGTTTCGTCTATCAAAAGCTCCTACTATGTCTAGAAATACTTCCAAATTGTGTTGCTCTACTTCTACAGACCTCTCCTGCTAAATAAATACTTAATGTAGCGCAGTCTCTGCAGATCTGCCGGAAGTAAGGGCACGTTGGTTTGGATGTAACGGGCAGTGTACATCGATACTATCCCTTATATATCTGTCGACAACTTCTCCAACGTTTTCAGTAAAAAAAAACTTTAGACTACATGATTTATCCTCACCTTGTATTTACCAAGTTTTGGAATAAAGATTACTCTGACTTCACTCCATTCTCGCAGTATATGTATTCAAAGGGAATACATGCCCTGAAATTTGTACTAGGAATTTTGTATCCACACCATTACCCACTGAAGCAGTACAGTCCAATCAAAGGCGATTTGAAGGGGGCAAGAGGATTGTACCGCCCAGTTCACTTCTGTGTCATTTACCATTTGAACACCCAGCTCCCAGTTCCTATTTCTAGACTGGGCTAACACTTTGCAACTTGGAAAATGCATGTGTAGTAACTTTGAAGCTGTTTGTGTGGGAGTACTGGTATATGCACCATTGGTCCGCTTTATCATGCTTGTTGGTTTGGGTCTTTTGAGATTATTTTCTTCAATCGAAAAACTGATGCAGTGGACGCTATGTCATTACAGAATTTTCTACATTTAACCTTTTGCTTCTTGCGAATAGTTTATGGTATTGTTTTAAGTGGTTACTGGTAAGCCTCCCAATCTCATACCAGTTTTGTCGTTTTCGTTTTGCTAAAGAGTTTGTTTGCATAAGATCTGAGCTTTTCGAGTTACCCATTTCACCAGGGGGTTCTTCGGGTTCCTCTACGATCAGTTCTCATTGGACAAGCCTTCTCATAAGAAGTAATACTAATTTTTCTTAATAAATTGACATATTCTTTGATCAATTCAACTGATTCTTTGTGGGATTTCTGCAGTCACTAGAAGCTTTACCATGCGGTGGTAATAATCCTCCCTGTTGGTGCTTCTAGGGTTCCTATACAGTTTGGCTTCCATCCTGCAACATAAAATATTAAATTTTATATATTGATGGTCTGACATTTTTGCATCTTTAGGTACATGTCATCCATTTTTAATTTTAATAATTCTCATAGACTCTAGGGTGATGGCATCTAGAGATGACAAAGGTAGCATCACTGTCTCTATTGAGTATATCTAATTTCGGTTCTAATATCTCGGGGGGCTATGGTACTGTATATCAACGATTAATGTGCAGTAATTACTGTGTTGCCAGTAATTAATGTACCTGCGCTAACTCCGAAAATAGTCATCAAAATTAAATACTGTAAGTGACAAATTTCACCTACACTATACCCATCGGCTACCTAAAGTTTTTTATTTGATGAAAATTAATGCTGCATAGGTCAAAAAGCCCTGGAAAATACACTTGCTTTTGTATAAAATATTTTCTTTTCAGCCATATCGAAAAAAACCTGCTATTTTTCTATAATCTATGACCAAATATCTACTAACCTTTTAAAATCTAAATTTTATCTTTAGAAATTCAGGAAAGCATGGGTTTATTTCTTCTTTCATTTTAACTTGTATCATTAACTTAATTAAGACCATTTGACCAAAAATTAGCAATAGAATATGTAGAATATATAGAGGTAGCTCTTCCGAGTGATATCTCATGCAATATATTAATTAAAACTTGACTTTGAGCTGACCAAACTAACCCGCCATTTTAATATAAAATATTTTCTTTTGGCAAACGTTCTCTGGCGCTATATTCGTAGGTGTAATAAAAAACTAATGTTGTACTAAATTCCAATTTCATAGTTTCCCAGAAAAATCTCTGTGATCGGCGGACGAAAGGACGGACACAAGATTTAGATTGTCAGGGTTCCGTTTTTTTTTCCTTTTAAGGTACAAAACGCTAAAAATCATGTATGTATTTTTTTGTCAAATGCAATAAGGTTATTATGCTTTAAGTTATGCACTTTCAACGCATTGCGGGATTGCAAATCCTAATTAACGAGTTATGGATAGCTAAAATCTGATAATCCATAGTCACCCACTTTGTACATAGTAATACTGGAACAAAATGACTTTAAAGTGGACAGATATTGATATGATATTGATGTATATCATAATCGTGGCTACTTTTGGAAGCCTTGGAATCAGAGAATAAACAGCTATAAAAATAAAGATGCCAGAGGAAACATATTGCATGTTATCGATTATTGTACGGGAAATGAAAATAGGTGTTCTGAATAAAGCAAATGCGAAGATAATTTTTCTAGGATATTAAATTATAGAGTCGGAAATAATGTTAAATCCGTACGAACCGCTGCGTTTGTCACTATTATTATGTATATGTCAACTATCTATTCAAGTTGCGCTTAAAATGTGTGAACCAAAAACTGGACCCATTTTAGTTGGTCCGCAAGAGTTGATTAATAAAATCGAACCGTGAGTAAGCCTCTTCAAATAACTTCTTTAGCAAGTTAATTGTTCATTTCGCAACTAATCTGTTGCTGGAACAAACAAGGATAAAATGAAAGGATCCCTTGTATCAGATTGTAGCCGCTTATTTGTATCATTTATTTTTCATCCATAGAATAATTGCTAATTCCTAATTATAATTAGTTTGTAAGAAAATTAACCTAATAAAAGATGACATTCATCGTTGCTACGAAAGCAATCAACCCTTCAATGAAAAACTTATCCAAATCACTTTAGCGGTTTCCGATCAGAAATAGAAATATAAATTCATTCAGCTGAATTGTGATCTTCAATTCTAATTTGATTAACTAAATGTATTTACGACATTTCAATAATTTCACAGCTCAGAAGTGTACAATTTATTCTTACCACGATCATCCATGGGTCGGTTTTATGGCTGAAACTTTTCAGATACGTTTTCAGCACATAAAATAACTTTTTAACTACTGTTGGCAACTAAAACAAATATGGCATTTTCGTGTTCGTAGCCAAGCTTAATTTATATTAACCCTGTGATATAGGGGAGTTTTTATGGATCATTAATATGTTCCCTCTAAATCCGAAGGGGTTTTTGCTATTTTAGGTTTATACTATATATTTTAATTTTCTCTCATCTTATTTGGATACAGAACCAATTACAATAGAAATATTTGTCCAAATTTTAACTTGTTCACGTGGGGGCGACATATGCACAAAAGTAACTAAAACTGCATTTAATTTGAATATACCAACCTTATCTTCATGATATGAGATCTGCAAAGACAATTATAATGGGTCTTTAAAGTAATTTGCCAAAGAGAAAGGAGGATACCTTGCAAACATCTGTGCAATTATAACAAAGCTTATACTACCGTATTAAAGGATAGGGTAGCATAATTGTACATGTTAGACCAATTTAATAAGCTTCAATTTAAAGTTACCGTTGTATCACAAATTCATCTTTTAAACAATTTTCCAAACTTTTTAAATTTTATTTAATGTACTAGTTGCAATTCTTAATTTTTATACTGCTCTTTAATGAAGAAGTTTCATGATGTCATTAAGGTCAAAATTAATAAATCAATGGAAAAAATTTTCAAATTCATTAATATTCATAACTACTAAACTTTATTAACGATAAAATAATCTAGTAATAAATGACTGAGAAATAGATTATTGAAATTAATTTATTTTAGTGCGGAACATCCAGGGCCGGTTTAGACTTGATAAGGCCCTGTGGGGCCCTTTATAAGTCCAGATTTTATATGATAAAGCAATTTTATAACAGAAATAACCTTCAAAATTGACAAAAATGTAAACAAAAACATTAATAAGTTGGTAATAGGTAAAAAGTAATAAGTCACTAGCAGGGAGATGGTTAAACACGTTTCGCCTTTTTGTCTTTAGTGCCGTGATCTGGCTTATCTCGCATGGCGCATTTCGAATTGACGCCTGTCGGCCTACTGCCAGTGTTTTTTCTTTTCCTATATAGGCAATTTTTGCTTACGGAGAGAATGTGAACAATAATAATAATAATCAAATTAAAATACAATTGAAATAATTATAGTATACACATTTTCACATATTCAATTTAAATTCAGTAGCGCAGTGGTAGAGCAATCAACTAGTAGTTCAAAGTAGCGTTTTCGATAACGCAATACCGATATATGTTATTACATATTTGTCAGTACCATCCTTTTGTCCCCTATCTTTAGTCCCTTAGCGCCCCTAAAGAAGTTTTCACTTTAAAAATAAAATGGATTTCCTTGCATTGGAATGGGCCTATATTCTTTTATACAAATTTAATGCCTTAATTTTAAGTCAATTTTGATTATTGTTGTTTCCTTATGAGAAATTGTATTAGGTAAGTTAGATTTTTATGTGTTTGGAAAATAAAAAAAAACATAGTATAAAATAAGTAAACAAATTTTAAAGCCAAATTATTATTTTAATCAACAACCGTTCGTCAGACGAAAAAAAATTCAAGGGTCATTTTACCAAGAAATGAAGATTGTTTATAAAATCGCTACTTAATATGAAAAAAGCAGTGATTTTCATTTCTAGAGGCATTTTAATGATTCTTTCACATTTTTGTATCATTTTACTTAAGTACTTATAATTAATCCATAGGAAAAAAACCTTCATTATTGTATTTAAACACAAATTGTCCCTATTACTTCATTGAAACAATTAAAGACCATTTTTGTCTAAATACTGCATCGCTTAGAAGAAATCTACTCTTTCAAATGAGCCTGATACATCCTTAGAAAAATATTGAAATTAAATTCATTTTGTTAAAAACAAAGCATTGCATTATTGAGAATCAAAAACCTTTATTAATGACTCCAACATAATTCTTTTTAACATTTTATTACTTTGGATAGATGACACCCGTCTTTAGAAGGGGTAGGCTTTGGTATCAAAGAATATCGGCACCGCTGGTGCAGGAATTCAAGCCAACCTTTATTAAAAGTTAACGAAAAACATAGAACCCTCAGTCAAAGTATTTGAGGAATACAAAAAAGGCCAGTTATAAACAAATACATCAACATGCAAAATAAAACCAATACAGCCTCCTCCAAGAAAGCAATAATAGTAGCCCTAAAAATGTAGATTAAGAAAGCAACAAAAGCATATCTTAGAAAAAAGTGCAGATTCCATAAATCAAATATAACATAAGGGTTGTCATTTAAGAATTTCAACATGGCGTAGCCGTTAATGCATATGTGCAATTTAAAAATCTATAGCCTTATTTCAAAGTTGAAAATATCGAGTTTAAAAAATCGCCTTGTATAGAAAAAATAATGTTGTGATTTCAAACCTGAAAAGTGTTGACCAAATTATTAGGTCTTCTTCTTTTAATACCTATCCGTTTCGAATGTTGGCGATCATTCTGGTTATTGTAATTTTGTTGACGGCTGCTCTAAAGAGCTGGCTATTTGTTAACGAAAACCATGTTTTCAAGTTCTTTAGCTAAGAAGTTCTCCTGCTGCCTGGACCTCGTTTGTCTGGTATTTTTCCTTGTAGTATTTGCTGTATTAAACCATATCTCCTTTTTTTCCTCATTATCTCGCCCAGGCATTCTAACTTGTGTGTTTTTATGGTAGTTGTTATTTCTGTGGATTTATGCATTATGCGAAGAACTTCCTGGTTGTTCACGTGATCCACCTAAGAGATCCGTAAGATTCTGCGGTAACGCCCCATTTCGAACGCCTCTAATGTTTTCGTGGTGGCTTCACATAGAGTCTCGTCTTCTGTATCATAAAGTAAGCGGGAGAGCACACAACAGCGGAGGAGTCTCTTGGTTTTTAAAATTAATGAGCGTCATTTAAAAAGTGCTGACACTTTATTTATTGTGAGTGATCCCATTGGTCATTCAGTAAACATCCCAGGTATGTATATTTGCTGACTCGATTAATGCGTTGACTGTTGGAAACCATCAGATCTTTATGAGGTATATTGATTTTGATGATCACCAGATATTTGATTTCGTTTAGATTAATATCGAGCCCATACTTTTCACTGGTTTCTCGTAAGTCTTCTAGATTGTCTGAAATAATGACTGTATCATCCGCGTATCTTAAATTATCTAGACTTCTTCCATTGACCAGTATTCCTGCATTAATGGTTTCGAGTGCTTCTTTAAATATATGCTCAGAATGGAGATTAAATATTAAAGACGATAAAACACTTCCCTGTCTTACTCCCCGCTATATCTTTATTGCCTCAGATTTGTCTCCATCCACATTTATAAAGGCGGTTTAGTTCCAATATAGATATGCGATGATTCTTAATTCTCGGCCCTCGATCCCCACCCTTGTTCTAATATTTCCATAAATTTATGGCGTTGCACTCTGTCAAAAGCCTTGCGACAACCTATAAAAGCAAGCATATACATCACAATTAACATAACGACATCTCTGAAATAACACTTGGATACTAAACAGCGCCTGTCTCGTTCCCATTGCATCTCGAAATCCAAATTCTATTTCTGACATGAGTTCTTCGCAAACTCTATTAGTACTACTAGTAGGCTTCACAATTTATAATATTGCATTATGGTATAACTAGTACCTAAATCGACATTGATCATATATCAGTACTTTATATTCTTCACAAAAATTTATAATAGGACAAACTCAAGTGTAGAAAAGCAAAGTTTTATCAACCGAGGATAGCGTTTGAGTACGAGCAAGCACAGCTAGCGAGTAACTTAAAGCTATGCCAATCTGGTAAAACTGCTTTTCGAGTTTGTTTATATTATTTTTTCGCATTTTGCGTTAATCATTATAATTAAAAATTATTATAGATATAAGAGCATTACAAAATTGAAAAAAAGTTTCATTTTTATCGAACTGTTTGAGTTTAAATTACACACTAATTAATACAAGCATGAATTTTGCTACTGAAAAGAATTTAAAGAATTGTTTCCAACTACATTTTAATTGCCGCTCAAGAAGCGTCTTCTAGCTTATTTCATACTACATGTTTAATTGACAGTGAATTTGCTATGTAGTCAAGTGATGTTTCTATGCGGTAAAGTGCCACTTTACTAAACGATTTTGAGTTTAGTAAAGTAGCATATTAACAGTAAAAATGCGAAATAAGTTATTTTCCGGGATTCATTCAGTTTAAGGTAGGTGTCCGGCGATAGTCTAGTTAAAAATTTTAGCATAGAACCCACGGTATAGATACCATCAAGTTAAGACTGTAGGCTTTGTTTTTTTTTATACGTGATTGTACATCTTACTCGAATACACGCATAGTATGAAATATTCTGTATAGTCAATTTCAGATAAATCTGCATCAGGGTAGGGACTGAGCTTCTAATTTTGTAATGGCAACAGCAAGAACTAGTAATATTTAGACATAGTAGTGTCACAAAGCTGTGAAGTTTCCTAATAATGTTCACTGATCTTAAAATAATAACCTAAATATCATCAAATAGTCGTTGTCGGTTGTTTTGAGAGTGACTCTTTTATATTTTATGTCGACTTTTACATAAAAGTTATTAAAATGTAGATAGTGCTAATAAAAACAAGACGGAAAGCATTTAGTTCGATTATTTCTGCCAGACAATCCCTTAAATTTAGGCAACATATTAATCATCAGAATAGTTTGCGCGTGAAGGTAGTTCTGGTAATGTTTGCAGTAACTTATCTATCTTTACAGCCCACTCTTAAGCATGTTTATCTGAAATGGACTATGGTCTAGGTTACTATTCTGGACAGCCAGATAAGTGATAAAACACATAGTGAATTTTCCTCTCACTTGCACATTATGGATTTATCATAACCTTTCACACTTCCATTATTAATTATTTAATTAATTACAACACCATAAGAAAAAACTACCAGCGACAATTTGACATTTGTAGCTGGCAATATGTTTAGCTCTAGCCATGATAATGTATAAGTAAGGTAATCCGACGCGAGGCGAAATGTGGCACGTAATCGGCAGACTGGTGGCTTTGAGAGAGATAGACAATAAGATGCTTAAGAACTGGCGTGGCGTGACTCTATGCAAAGTATACGGCACCGTCCGACGTATGTCTGGAATATTGGCTGTAACTTTTTAAAAAAAATGTTAGATCAAAATATTTTAAAAAAATTTTTTGGTTAATTATTTGCCACATTTTGGTGACATTAATTTCTTTTTCCCTGCTTTTGTTTCATTGCTATGGTAACGAACTTTGAAATTTCAAATGATATCCGTTGTTTGCTTTTTTAGAATTTGCATATCTTTCTGCATTTGGTGACCACAAATCTTACAGGGTTTAGAATTGAAAAAGTTCGAGAAAATATAAGAATTTCATAATTTTACCAATTCTCATATTAAATAATTTAATACTATTTTTAAATATGCGTTAGTAATTAAAATGAAATGTTTGCCAGTATATCTATGTTCGTTTTTGGTAACGATTTCATTTTAGAACTTGGAGTTCTTTAAAAATAACATTAAAAAATGAATGATAAATATCAGTAAAATTATGATTTCTCGAAATTTTTCGAATCTAACCCCTATATATTTGATGTTACCGAATGCAGAAAGCTAAGATTTTTTTTAAAAAAGCAAAAAAAATTTAGGTGTCATTTAAAAACTCAAAAATTAGTTACCAAAGCAACAAAATAAAAGCTAAGAAAACAAAATCAAAGTCACTGGAAAGTGACAAATAATTAACCAAAAAAGTTTATCTGACACATTTTTTCTATCAACATTTTTAAAAAAGTTATAGCTACTGTTATATACATACACCGGACCCTGTCTATTAATATAATTTTTCTTTCTTAAATATATATATATATATACAAAAAGAATTTTATGTTTAAATTACTTTGGGCATAAGATATTCATTTAATAGAAACTGATTAAGTTTTTTAAGAAATACGTACTCTGGACATTTCATTGTTCATTTCTCTTAAAACAAAACCTGCACTAAAATGTTTTTCGCATACAAAATCTCGAATTAACAACAGCTGGTCATTTCGCGGGATTTTTCACCTCTATACATCAACTTTGTCCTTAGGTACTAGAAACAACGACACTTTTTCATGATAGCTTTTATAATCACTGTTGCACATAGACACAACACAAGTCTTGCTCATTTTGTAATTAAAATATATAAAACCAAAAAATAGCGAAATAATTGCATAAAGTATCAATATTTGCATAAGAAAGCATTGCTTAATCTACTCAAGGCAGTCCTCTTACGGGCTATCCTTCATATGGTGTTCTCTTTTCAATCGTCTCCGGTTTTAGTGCCACTTATCGCAACAGTGAGATATAGCGGGCTACATTACCAGTCTTATATTATATCATGGCTCTAACTTATACTACTCTCTTCCCGATGGTACGACGTTGCCTAATCGTCTCCACACGATTATTTTAATATTCCCGCTACTGAAAATAATCGTCTAAATATGGTATTCTTTCTAACTGTTTATTAAACTTTGGGGTAAATAATTTCACAGTTTTTGTTTAGTTACCAGTTTTTCATAAAGATGGTAAAATTTTTTCAATGCAAAAAAATATACATTTGCTATTGTCCTACGCGGTATGTTGTATACAATACAAAGAATATCGTGTTTAATTGCAATTATCTCATATTCGGTGTGGTCAAGTGTATTCAAATTTTAAAACCTTATTCATTACGCATTTAGTTACTTTTTATTCAAAAGTTTAAAGATTTCGCAAAATTTTGCATTCGCGTGGCAACTACCTTAATCCCAAGTATTTAAATTGTTATTGTAGTATCTAGTTGAATGCAATCAAAATAATTTACAAAACTATGAAATTAATTATTGAAGCTAAACAAAGGGAATGATAATGTAAATTATCGAATGCTCGTATAAAGATAAGAATAAAGATTAGCGAAAGGGGGAAATGTCTAAATCCCTTTAGACGGCACTAGATCTTTCCCTTGCGATAGAATTTGAATGGTTTTTGGTGAAGCAAGGAGCATGAAATGATTACGAGGGACCACAAGGCATGGCGGCGGCGGCACAATCATGACTCAACGGAAGTCCAACCAGTAAGATGCTAAATTGGGTTTTCTCTGTGAGATAAGGTGCAGGAAAGCGGAATACGAGCTATGAATTGTAATAGAATGCGGGGGTCAGGTGAACACGCCACATTCTTAAAATGTGCCTCTACTATATTCGACATTTTTATTGGATAACATTCATTTAAGGAATAAAGCGTTACCGAATTATTTATCAAAGTTATATATAGGCCTAATAAAAAAATCTCTAGATGTCCTTCAGAATTATAGGCTTCCTGATATTTCATTTATTTATTTTTTTTAGTAAAAGTGGCTAATTGTTGGTAAAATCCTAAAGTGTGCACCCCAGAAATTGGTTTTATAGATTACAGTTATATTTTTGCAGAAAAACCTAAAGTTCTTCAAGTTCAACACATAAAAATCTACTTTTATATCCAAAACTCTTTCTAACATGAACAAATCTAATGCCACATGCATTTCACAAAAATGGTCCTCATCATATTATTTTTCATGTGACCAGTTAGAGTCATTGTAAATGAAAATGTTTTATTCGTTAATAGGCATCTTGCTTAGTGACCTTAATGTAAGGATTTAAAGACCAAATTGTCAGCCGAGAGTTGGTGCGTAATTTGTGTAGCTTCTATTTCCATGACAATTACACTACGGTATATTTCATTCTAGATATTTTATAGGCATGGTGTAGGTTGTGCAGTTTCTAGCTAATTTTCTCTCCCTATTTTTTTTCCAGGGAGGTGACAGTTCATTGGTAAATCCAAAAGTACATACCACAGGATTTGATTTTATTTATTTATGTTTTTTTTTTGGTCATATGCAGAGTGTTTTCGGATAAGATGCTAACACTGAGGGAGCACAATCTTTCAACGATTTTAAGGAAAAAGAGTTTATATCAACATAGGTCCTAAACCGCTTTATTTTTAAGTTACGGGATGTTGAAAATTAAATTCTTCCTTAAATATTTGATACCGCTTGGTATATTTTATGGAAATTTGGAAGATACTGTCTAGCCAGAAAAACTCATTTTTAGTAAGAAAAATGTTTGTTCTACTTCTATCAGTAGCGTCCGCGCTAACAGATCCTTCGGTATTCTTAACGAAAAAAAAAAAAAAAACGTTGGCAACTGCGTTTTTTTCAGAATAAGTAGCAATTTCATAAACAACCTTAATTTCTTGGTAAAAATGCTCCCTTGCCTTTTTTCGTCTTAAGAAAGGTTTTCTATTAAAAAAATATTTAGCTTTAAAAATCATTAGATTTACTTATTTCATGCTATGGGTTTATTAATTATTAAAAACAGCTACTTCTAAAAACCAGGTAAATCTAACTTATTTAACACATTTTCATAAAGAAACCTCAATGACCAACATTCCCTTAAATTTGTAGACAAGAATATCCAGCGCCCATCGAAATGGAAGGAAATGCAATTTATTTTTTTTATATCAAAAATCATTCATCGGATTCAAAAACTTAAGGGGAAATTTTTACTAAGGAATCGAACGTATTAATAAAAACCATATTTATTTGAAAAAATCAGTGGCATGATTTTTTTTCCTTTTGTTTGTTTCCTTGGTTAAAAGTGTTCAAGGACATGTTAATCGAAAATCATCATTTTTACCATGAAAAAAGATGTTTATGAAATTAGTACCTGTTTTGAAAAGAAGCAGTAGTACACCATTTTTTTCGATAAGAATACTTAAAGGCATGTTATCGCGGACGCCCCTGATGGAAGTAGAACAAATATTATTCTTGCAAAAAATGCGCTTTTATGCCTCATTAGCGTTTAGCAAAATTAAAACAAACATTTTAAGAGGTTTCAAAATATTTAACGAAAAGCGAGATTTTTTCTTAATTTTTGTCTTAAAAATAAAGCGGCTCCAGATCTATGTTGATGTAAACTTTTTTTCTCAAAATGACCCAAGAATTGTGCACCAAAGCACCTTGTCTATTTCAAACGCTTTGTTTTTCGTTTCTAAAAAACTTCTAACCTATTTTTTGTCAGATACTTTTAGATAACATTTTAAGCATTTTAAGTATCTTATAATCGCGTGTCAAAAAATATTTTGAAAAGTAAACAATTTCATTTATTTAAATAATAATTTAAATATCTTACATGCTGGGCTCGATAAGCTAAAATAAAAATGTTTCAAATAATTCAAGACAAGTCAATAATGCTCCAAAAATGGAAAAAAGTGGCCTTAATAAAATCAATAGTTACTGACGATGGATACTGACAACTTAAACTTTTTTTTTTGTTTGCAATTTTTGGCTGCTATGGAGACATGTCCATTTTTTTTTATGAGCAACTGAAATATTTTTTGACATTTTTGAATATATCTTTTGTTTCTGAATATGATAATATACTTTGCTTATAGGGTTGGATATTAGAAAAGTCGATAATGTTATTTTCAAAATTTAAAATTTGGGATAAAAAGTTTGGAGGTTATATTAGGTTGGAATAATCAAACGACGCCAGGAAGTACAAAATTTGGAACTTCTAAGAATTTCGGAATACTACTGTAATAAAGTGCAATTATAAAATTTGTCCAGCGCCCATGGAAATGGAAGGAAATGCAATTTATTTTTTTTAGCAAAAATCATTCGTCGGATTAAAAGAGTTAAGAAGGAATTTTTACTAAGGAATCAAACGTTGTGTAAGAAATCCTCTAGAAACATTTGATAATGGAAAGCGGCCCCGAGAATGAATCATACGGCAGATGAGCTATAAATGTTTCCGCAAGCGTTTTAGAAACCGGAACAGTACCCATAAATACGCGATCGTCTTTCCCTAAGTCAGTCAGTTAATCGGATAGTCAGTTAATTAGTGAGTTAGTTAGATAGTCTGATAGTTAAGTGAATTATAATTGTGGTGTTCCTAAATAAGTTTGAGATAAAGTGTTTACAATTCAGGAAGTTTTAATTTTCAAACAGATATCACGCAACACTACGATAGAAAAAATTCACAAATAGAGGTGTGTGCACTATTCAATGACAGAAAAGGAACAATTAAGTGGCCAGCAAAATCTCAGGAATTGACACCCCTTGACTTTTGATGGGGTCCTTAAATCAAGCAGTCCAAATTATTTAGAAGGTCTTAGTGCTCAAATTACTGACTATATACACAACATATTACAAAAAACTCAATAATTGTCTCTAAAATGTCGGTAACAGATTAGCTAATTGCTTAGCAAAGGCTGGAGATCAATTTGAACATTTCTTGAATTAGATCAGCTTATTAAAATTAATTAAAATATTTTTTTTAATTTGACTTCTACTTGACTGTTTTTTTAACCAACCCTATAATCAAAGTATGTATATTCAGAAACAAAGATGTATTGAAAAATGTCAAAAAATATAATGTCCCCATGGCAACAAGGATTATAAACAGAAAAAAAAATATTGGGCAGACTGTCGATAGACAAGAAAACTTAACAATTATGATGTATCAAATTTCAAGATATTTCCAAAAAATATGTTTTCAATCTACTAATATTTCAGATTATGCGGATGTCGGATTAGCCGGGTGTCGGATTATCCGGTTGTCGGATTATCCGATCGGTAATTGTTTTAAGAAATGTCATTAAATGTCCGGAGTGGAGCAGTGGTAGAGCAATCGACTAGTAGTTGAAATAGAACTTTTTGGTAACGCAAAATCCATCTTCCCAAAAAATTTGAAGCAACCAACGTTAATAACCATTTAACTCTTATTAGGGTCATTTTTCTCTAAAGTCTATATTTCACAACTTACACTCAATATTCCATAATTTTTGAAAACACTGCATAAAGTGTTTTGGAATCCTCATTTTATTCTCTATCCAAATCTGTATAAATATATATAATTTCGGGAAAACTGGAATTGAAATTGACTTACTATACTAGGTATCCGTTAAAGAATGGGTCAAACTTTACCAATAGATTCTACGACGAAAATTAATAAGAAAAAGTCATATACAATTTGCTAGGATACATTAAGGGATTTTTTTTCTAATTTACTTACGGAGTTTTAATGGGAACCTTCATCATTTGCTGCGACTTCATGTCAGTACAAGAAACCAGTGGTTTGTAAACATATTTTCGAGACCCTCTGTTGAAGTCGAAAAAATAAGAAGGATTTTCTGGCACGTCTCTGACATACGTTAAGGGATTTTTTTCTAATTTGACATGCTGAGTATTAATGGGAACCTACATCATTTGTTGCGATTTTATGCCAATACAAAAAACCGGTAGCTTGCAAATTAAATTTTAGGGACCCTTTTCTAAAAAATAAATGTTACGCCACTGCCCAAAGCGTGAATCAATAACATTTGTTTAATATTTCATGTTTTTCTAACATAAAAGGAATACTTGTTGAATATACCGTTTAAAAAAAAATGCTTTTAAAGTCGACAGGGAAATACAGTTCGTGGACAACTCATTAACTCTCAACTTGTGTTACAGAAACATATTTTTTTGATAATTGAATGGCATTAACGAACATTAAAATAAGTTAATAGTTTACAATATGTGTACATATGATATTTCATGAATTACGGTGTGAAACATATGAAATATTTAAAAAAACTAAAATGAAAATAATGAAGAACATTTTTTATGTAACGAAAACAATGAAATCCGACAATATGCCAAGAAAAACCAAGGTAGATAATTAATTATGTTTAGCATTATTTTCGAAATACGTCCCATTTGACTGAATACATGTTAAACGTCTTTTTTAAGAATCCGCGAAGAGTGAAAAATGATAAGTTTAGGCTTCTTATGGCATTTGCTGCTTTTCTTTGCCACAGTCCATGTCTATTGTTGATAGATGCAACCATGATATAGGACTGGTAATATAACCCGCCATATCTCACTGTTGCGATAAGAGGCACTAAAACCGGAGACGCTTGAAAAGAGAACACCATATGAAGGATAGACAGTAGAAGAGCTGCCTTGACTAGATTAAGCAGCGCTTTCTTATGGAATTGTTTCGCAATTTTTCTTTTTTATATTTATATTATAATTACAAAATGGGCAAAACTTGTTTTGTGCCTATGTGCAACATTGATTATAAAAGCTATCATGAAAAAGTGTCGTTGTTTTGAGTGCAAAGAACAAAGTTGATGTGTGGAAGCGAAAAATCCCGTGAAATGACCGGCTATTGTCAGCTCGAAATTTTGTATGGGAAAAACATTTTAGTGCAGATTTCGTTTTAGGAGAAATGAACAATGAACCGTGGAGAGTACGTATTTCTTAATAAACTTAATCAGTTTCTATTTAATGAATATCTTATGCACAAAGTAATTTAAACATAAAATTCTTTTTGTATATTTAAGAACAAAAAATGATATTAATAGACAGACGAGCCGTCTTGTTTATCAGGGTACGGCGTATATATATATATAATATTAGCTATAACTTATTTAAAAATATTTATAGAAAAAATGTGTCAGATAAACTTTTTTTTGTTGATTATTTCTCACTTTCCAATAACTTTGATTTTGTTTTCTTACCTCTTATTTCGTTGCTTTGGTAACTAATGTTTGAATTTTCAAATGACACCTGCTCTTTTTATTTGCTCTTTTGGAAAAATCTTAATTTTCTGCATTTGGCAACATCAATTTAATAGATGTTAAATTCGGAGAATTTCGAGAAATCATAATTTTGCTGATTCATTTTTTAATGTTATTTTTAAAGATATCTAAGAAGCTAAAATGAAATCCTTACCAAAAACGAACATAGATATACTGGCAAAACTGTCATTTAAATTAGTAACGCATGTTTAAAAATAGTATTAAATTATTTAATATGAGAATCGGTAAAATGATGAAATTATTATATTTTTTTCGAACTTTTTTACTTCTAAATCCTATAAAATTTGGGATCACCAAATGCAGAAAGACATTCAAATTCTAAAAAAGGGAACAAAAAATACGGATGTCATTTAAAAATTCAAAGTTCGTTACCGCAGCTATGGAACAAAAGCAGGGAAAAAGAAATTAAGGTCACCAAAAAGTGGCGAACAATTAATCAAAAAAAGTTTATTTGAAACTTTATTTGAAACTTTTTTGTAAATTTTTTTTAATAAAAATTACAGCCAATATTCGAGATATACGCCGGACGGTGCCGTATACTTTGCACAGAGTGGGGCCAATCCTTAAACATCTTGTTATCTATCTCTCTCTAAGCCGCCAGTCTCCCGATTACGTGGCACTTTTCGCCACGCGTCGGGGTACCTGAATTATAAATTAGCAATTATCATGGATGCAACACTATAAACCATGGACTGAATATAACCCAAAAAAGTTAAGCTGGGATTTAGGTCCAGTTACGTTATAATAGAATTACATTTTCTTGCCCAATTAAAATACAGTTTCTGCAAAAACGGGGCCTCTCAGCAATATTCATCAGGTACACTTTTCATACTAAAAAACGATTGAAAATTTAAAAAATGATACTTATTTCCGCCCTGGGCAATGATGTGACATTTATTTGTTAGAAAAGGGTCCCAACATATAGTTTTCACCCCACTGTTTGTTTGTAGTGACGTGCAGCAGCAAATTATATGTAGGTTCCCGTTGAGACTCCTTATGTCAAATTAAAAAAATCCCTTAATGTATCTCAGAATCATACCAGATAATCTTTTTTATTTTTTAAACTTCAACACTCTGTATCTCGAAAACTAGGCATTTGTGAGTAACAATTAATGACTTTTGCCCATTGATTTTCGTCGCAATCGAATCTATTGATGAAATTTGTGCCATTCTTTAACGAGCACCCTGGATAAAGCAACATGTGTAAATTTTAAATTATTTATCAACATGTTATAGCGTCTAAACAATAATACACAGTTACGATTATATCAAACTGGTTGCTTCCATTATAAAAACACTGCATTTAGGGCAATTCTTGTATATTTCTAAGCAATGAAAATTCCTATGAATAGAAACGCATAGCGGTTTAACTAAAACTGAAGAATATTTCTTCACAAAAAAGCCCGAGTGCTATCTACGCATACATTCAATTTTGTCATCAGCTTTTTGAAAAGTTTGCAAACATTAAGGCCAAATGTAACTGAATGATATATTTAACACAAGTCAATTTGTATATTGTTTAACTAATTTTATCTTATGCAATATGTTTCATTACCTGATCAAAAGGATTTAGATTCCTTAGACCTGTATTGAACTATTCATGTCTTTTTAGAAATAACTCCAAGGGCTAAGCTTTAATTTACAGCTTGTTTATCTCTCGGTGTTAAAAGTGTCAATTCCCATTAAGTCCATCAGTTATTGGTGGCGTGGTGGCGATAAAGTCACTCAAGTTGAAGTCAATCCAGCCACTTTCTTTTCATTAATCAAGTTAGCCCTCTCCTGATTCAATAACAATCCAGACAATCGTTCGATTCCAATATACATTTATATTGAATAGCGAATGACTCATGAAGAGGGAATTTTCACCGTAGCAGAAGGATTATTATGATCAGGGGTTAGTAAATATTGGCCTCTCAATTCACGGTGAAACAAAACACTCTGCAATATTTAATTACAGGATTATTTGTTAAAGAATTGTTATTTCCAACACTTCCTTTATGAAAATCTGCAATTTAAGGTAACAAACATCTAATAAGATAAATCCATCGGTTTTGAAATATTCTGCAATATACGATACATCAGAAATCAAAACAAAAGATCCATAAGAATCGCATAAATTCATTATATACAAAATTTTGATTTTGACCGTAAAACTCTGACTTTTGTAATTGATTTTGTCATAATTATTCGATTTTCTTATATGCAGATGGAAAAATACCCAACAATATAAAAGAAGCAAAGAGGTTTCTTTTTTCCATATCGGGAGGTATTATACATTATTTCTTTATGTACGGTTTATGAGTAAAATTCTGAAAAGCGCCAATTTTTAATTTTAAAAAGACATTTTTTAAGCGTAATTTGAAGTAGCAGCTATTCTTTTAGCTCATTTTAAAAAGTATTTGATTGTCTATCTGGCAATATTAAATTTTTTGAATTTCTCTAATTGTTTATTGAAAAAAAATTATTTTTACTTATATGTTAAAAAGAGACTTATTTTTTCTTCTTATTAGCTATTTTGCCACCTGCATATAAGAAAAACAAATTGAATAATATGACACAAAATTAATTTAAAAAGTCATATTTGGCAGGTAAGCATGGTTAAGGATGCATTGATGGTGTGCATTACAAATATATTTAAAAATTTTCAAAATGAATTTTCTTGACAAATAATATTAAAATTTCAAAAATTTTTAAACTGCTGGATAGAGAATCAAAAACCCTTTGAATTGAGCTGTCACATGCATCCTCCTTCGATTTAAAAATTTCAAATAGGTAGCTGTCACTCTAAGAGAGAAAAGAGAGAATAAAATTATGTTTAAAAAGTGTCATTTTAGAATTATAAAACGACTTGTTTCAGAATTGTACTCATAAATTTTAAATTAGATACTAAAGAATTTATGCGTTAGTTTTGGACGACACTGTAGAATGGTTTACTAAATTTGCAAATTCCTGAAAATCCTAAGAAGTATTCGAATAGTATAATGTTAAAAAAATATTTTCTTGTCAGCTTTTGCCTGAAATAATTGCGCAATGTGTTTATAAGGAAGATGGTAATTACTTGAGAGTGAGCTTCAATGCTAATTCTAAATAGAAAGGGAGAGGAAGTAGGAAGTAGTGAATATGTAACCGAGTGGTCGATAATAGGGACCGTGGTCGGCCTAAAGTGCTATGAAACGAGACCACATGGGACTTCTCGGGCTGACCCCGGGTCGATCACCATATGGATCTTATCTCGTTTCATGAAATTACACCACATTCGCCACCAACATGCTTCCTGCAGAATTAAATAACATTCGAGAAAAAGTTGCTCCCAACGTTTAACGCTCAATTTCATTTAGAATTTCGGAAAAAAGGTTTAATATTACTGCAGCGTAAATGGTTCAGTTAGTGTCAAGATATTAATTTGACCTAGCTCAACCTAATAAATATCTCTCACGAAACAAAAATACAAATAATTCGTAAGTCCCAAAGTATCTTTAACAAGAGATATAACAAATAAATGTGAAAATTCAATGTTAAAACCTCAATAATTGATTTATGGCTTTAGCCAGTTTATTGAATAATAATGGGAAGTCGTTTGTACGCCATGTTATCCTTTTTGAAAATAACAACAAGCAAGCATGGATATCCAATTATTATTACTCTTATTTTTAATAACAAAGATAATTTCCTATTTCACCTTCACCTAATTTCCTAATAATTATGGTTTTTATTTCCACAGTTTTTTCAATTTTATTCGACTGCTGTTATTTTAGGTAGTACCGAAAAATATTATTTAAAAATATGGCTTAAAACTACAAAAAAGCCTAAATTTGAAATTTTAATTTATTTTTAGAAAATTTTGCAAATAGAGTAGTCCTGTACTTTAATAACGCAGCCTTTAAACGTGTGCATTATTGGGAGGATTCAAAAAAAAAACACTGCAGATACGAAATTCCTGTAGAAAATTATAAAGAAGGTAGACTTAAGATTGGTTATATCTTTGGATGATGATATTTTAGTTTTATCACTTATTGTTATTACCAAACACCACTTTATTTTCTTGTTTTTAACAATAATTTGTAAGTTGTTTTGCTTAGTTTTTAGAAAATGAACCAAAATTTCGTTTTTAAATATTTTCTGTCGTTACAAACTACATTTCCTAGTGAACATTTTCGATACTGCCAAAAATAACAACAATTTACCCTCGACCATTTTTTGAAATCTTCAAATAATTGAACCCCTTGTTTTTATGAAGGATAACTTTTTCTCATAAACCCGCAAATAATAAAGATATCCCTCTTCAGTACTCTATCTTGGGACACACTCTATATAATCCTACGGCTTCTGGCTTAGAATTTTTAAATACCTCATCCTATTTCAGTTAAAATAACTAAAATCGAGTACATTTATATCACTGAAAACAGTATCACATTTAATATTACTGCACAATTTGAGATTCCACTTTAACAATTAGGTTAAAAACCATTTTAATCGAGAAACTTAATTCAGTTACATATTTTGATATAAAATGAAAATAAATCGTTATTTTTGGAAGCACTCATAACTTTAGTTACGCCCTGTTTCATATAACTTGCAACGCTTCTAATCTAATGCACTCATTTACACCAAAGCGGTAAAATTCAAACCAAAATTCAGATTCGTAACATTTTCAGCTCCAGCCGTTCAAAACTTGTATAATAAGCTTTAGAATATAAATACTCAATTAATTTTAGAAAGAGCAGAGATAACGGCAGACACATGTAATAACCATTTAAAATAATGAGCGAAATTCAGTTGGAAGCTTAGCGTTTTAGTTTTTAGGAAACCATTGTTGCATAACTGTGTGGACAATTCCGCTTCTCGGTTCGGGGTTGAGTGAAATGGAGTGAAAGTGGCCAATGGTCCTTAATGGCCTCAGTTTTCTTTGAGCAACGTCATAAAATGCCCGCATTACTACCAGAGTGATGACAAAGATTTTCACTTTATTTACTCATGAAAGAAATAATGAAATGTTTCTTGAAAAAATTATAACCTTATTTACCTAATTTTGGTATAAGGATGTTAAAAGATTTATGTACATTTTTCTAAATAAAATTACAATAGAACACCCAAATACACATATTTTCATTTGGTTTACCAAAGTACTAATTCTTGTGGAATATAACCGAAACGAGTTAGAAACTAAAAGTTCCAAAACTATTAAAAAGGATGTACTACGTTTTAAGCCAGGATGGTTTTTTAATTGGTTCAATTAAGGGCGCTATTTTTTCCCTTGTAGTGTAAGAGTCACTCGCAAACTAGTATCGTCCTGTTAGGCATGGAGAGTAATTCAAAATGTTGGTAGAAATAAATTGTTATTATCTATAAACAGTAATTAAACAATTATGTGATATTATTATTGTTAATTATTAATTATTATGCTATATCACTAATCTGTCCTAAATCTTGGTTTTTTTTATAATTCATAATACAAAATGAGAATAAGAATTTTTCTTGAATGTATTTAAGAATTCCTTCCTATCTTCAGACACTAAAAACTTCTAATACCAGACACTTTTATATTTAACTAGCTGTTATCCGCGACTTCATCTACGTAATTAAATGAGCTTTTTTCCCGATATTCCAATTTTAATCTGGGCTTTTCAAACCTTATCATCAAATTGCCCCTTTAGATTTGAAACTCGAAAATAGACTTTGAAGCTAAAATCGGGAATTTCTAGTATAGAATTGAAAAATAAAAATATATATATTTTTTTAAGTTAAAATTTCCTTAGGCAGGGGCGTGTTAAGCCCCTAAAGATATGGGGATAAACTAATGCTTTCGCGTTACCAAAAAAATAACGCCATTTGGACTACCGACATCTTGGTCTACCGCTGCGCTACCGCGTGATGAATACATTGGAAAATATCACGATGGATAAATCGAAAGATTTTGATAACACCACTATTAAAGCTAGCTAGTATTAGTGGCATATTACTTGAGTTTAATGTAATATAAAATTCTAGGTATGTACCTCGTAGACATCAAAATACATCAGGAAAAATAAACAGTGTCAAGCATACAAAGGATTTAGATTAGATTAAATTATATATGGGTCGTTTCGTGTTTCTCTTCGTCCACCTCGCACCTCGACCTTGTGCATAACCTGATCTACGTAGTTCCCAGGTTCAAACACTTATAGAAGTTTACCTGGGATTAAGTTTTTCCACATCTAAGGGGTCTCAGGACGCCCATCCAAGTCGGACGCGCCTTTTGCATGCAAACGCATCGCACTTGCGTAGCATATGTTCTGCAGTCTCCGCAGCTTCTGCGCAAAAGCGACGTAGGTCTGTTTCAGTTTGATCCATTTTGTTGGGGTGGTACCTCATAGGGCAATGTCATGTTAAAAGGCCCGTTAGGATCCCCAATTCCAATTTGCTGAGACCTTTGTCTTTTCAAGCGTTCCAGATATGAATCTTTTCGCCTGTCGTAGTCTTGGATATGATCTCCAGTGGGAAGTTCTTGACTTCGCTCTCCATTTTTTGATCTCATTGTTGATTTGAGTTTTAGAAAAACCAAAAGCCGGTTTAGGTCCAAGAAATAACGATGCAAATCCTTCTCTAGCGAGTTGGTCCGCAGCTTAATTCCCTTGTGTTCCTTTATGCCCGGGCACCCCCTTAAGGCTGATCCTGTTGTATTTAGCCAGTTGCTTTAGAATTTGTTGACAACCCTAAACTAGTTTGGATTTGATAATGCAGCTGGTGTCAGCCTTTATTGCCGCTTGGCTGTCATTGTTAATGTAGATCTTTGTTCCTTTCAGGTTTCTTCGATGACACTCGTAGGCGCAGAGTTCTATTGGATGTATCTCAGTTCGAAAGACAGTTGGGTCTTTTCTGAAGGCTTTAGAGAACCTATAGTAAGGGCCATAAATTCCCACTCCAGTCCCATGTGTTGCCTTTGATTCATCTGTAAATCAGATGGATAATTTGTGTTTTTCTTCAGGTACTGATTAAGCATCAGTGTAGTTATCCAGGTCCACTTCAAAGGAATGACTAAATTCGTGCCAGAGTTGCATATAATCAGCCGATCTTGCTACATTCCTTGAGGATTCCCATGTGACCGGCGAAATGCAAAGGATAGCTTCAATCTAGACTAGGTCGTATACAAATATAAAAGATATAAAAACTAGAAGTAATAATTTTAATATGCAAACTATGAAATTTTTATTCTTTTTATAACAATTTGAAAATTAAAAAAAAGCACTATTATATCATAATTTTAAGTTTTCACTTCTGTCAGCACATAACTGCCCATTTATTTTAAAATCGTGTTTTTTCTTTTAAATTGCAAATATTAAAAATTTTTGGTTTTTTAATTTGGAAATTTTTTCTCCTATAATTTTAACTTCAACGATTTCGAGAAATTGTTATTTAGTAAATTTTCATTTTTTATCCAATGATTTTAAAATATAAATTTCTAGTAATTATGTCATGTTTAATTTTGCTGGAAATTTTTACTTTATTCATGAAGCTACCAATTTTTACTTTTTCCCTCTTCTTTTGAAGTTTGGATTTTTTATCAAATAACGACACTGGTTTTAAAAAAGGTAGATTTTCATGTTGAAGCTGAATTTAAAAATAAAAATAAAAGTTCAAACTAAGAATGTTATAATATTTAAGAAATACACATTTACTGAAAAAAAATTTTCATTTCCAAGTTTCTTCCAGATATTCCGATTTTAATGTGAAAAGTTCGAATTTTATTGTATATTAAAACTCAATGTTCAAATCGAAGTTTTAATAAAAATTAGAAGTATGAAATTTAAACTTCAAAATACCATTTTTGACAACAAAGACTTTTAACTTTGTTTGCATATCTGGACGTATAAAAAAATGTGTATGTGGTTTATATTTTTTTAAGTTAAACTTCGCGTTTAGAATTAAAATTAAAAAAAAAAATAAAAATTCTTTTTTATGTTTGAAGTTCTAAAAAAAATTTTGAAAAAATCTTGCATTGTAGGGTTCCGCCCCTCAAAAGAGAAGAAACGGAAAACCCTTATAATCTCATTCTCGCGTTCGTCTGCCACAAAGAAGTTCTCTTCGAAAACTATGTAATGTAGAAATTTGAAATTTTGCACAGCCTTATTTCTCGATGACCCACATAAATACCATCAGCCAACAAGTAGAAAAAGAAAATATTTTATAATAAAATGGGAGGTTAATTTGGTCTTCGAAAAATTAAGTTTAGGTTAATACCTATATCGCGTGAGGTATCATAAACCTAAAATATATACTGTTTTTAATTTTTGGACCAATCGTATTAAATATATAGCTGAAAAAGAATAACCATTCACCCCCTGTCCAGAGATAAAATTTAGATTTTAATAGGGTTAGTAGATATTGGGCCATAGATTAGCGAAAAAGTACAGGTTATTTCGATATCGTAACAGTTGTTGATACAAAAACATTTTATGGAAAAAAACAGGGCTTGCCTTTCAAGGCTTTTTGATTCATAGTGTAATTTTTTTTTCAAATAAGAAACTTGATTTATCTGAAGGATAGAATACCGATCAAACTTGTCTTTTGCATTGTTTCATTTAGGTCAATATTTTCGGAGATAGCACTATTTCACGAAACACAGTAATTGCGGTTGGAATCGAACATCTGAACGCGATCCGAGGTGATCTCATAAACTGTCTTAGTCATCGACTTATTGAAAATTGGGAATGAGTGATTTTTATTTGAGGCATTATCTGCATAGTTATCAGTTCCATAACTATTTAGATTGATCGTAGAAAAAAGTGTGTACAATATCTGAAAATAGACAATTTTTTTCATTTTTTAATTATAATTTTTTGGAAACCAAACTTGCAAACTTCGAATCTATCAAATGTTCAAACATATTGGTCTGTAAATTAGAAAGTTATTGCTGTTTGAATTTAATGTGCAGTCGTGAATTTAACATTCGATACCCGATATAATGTTTTCAAATTTATAATTGTTGTGCAAGGTAGTTTTCTATGTGTTCTACTTACATACCAAACATGAAATTAATATTTGGTTTCTGGAAAAAGATACAAAGAATTTCGTGGGACCTTGCATCTGTCAAATTTCTTATAAAAATCTATTTATCTCGAAAACTATTAATTTTAAAAACAATATTTTTATCCAATGTGGACTTTATCGGATAAGTTGGTGTCAACTATCGGTATAACCGGAGGTATTACAATTTTGCGATTCTTTTAGTTGTATTGGTCTTATTGACTTTGCTAAGTTGCCAAATTTTCGAATTTTGTAGATGAGTAGTTTATCAGACATCAATCGCGGTGATTCCCGGTGGGACACACTGTATAGGGTATTCTATTTAAAAAAATGCATCTTTTGTGCACCGCTCTGTATATCTTCATCCTGTATAGTATAGTTTTGGAATGTTCGGCCTATGCAAATGTACCTTCGTACCAAAAATATGTTTGTTAGCGAAAGAGCTGTAGGAGCTACAGAGCTTTACCGTACCAATGACTAGTTCCAAATACTATAGCCGCGAGCCATAAATCGACGGCGAAAAGCCAAAAAAAAAGTGAGGATTTAATCATCCACTTTCAAATATCTGCTTTATAAAGAAGATTCAAGAAAATATAACCTGAAAAGAATAAAAAAACAAACAAAAATCAAGCAGTCTTGTAGACTTCCGACAAAAGTGAAAACTTAAAACTAGGAAAACCAGTGTCGTGTTTAAACCCACACTAGTAAACAAATCAGAATATTGAAAATAATTGCTATCAAACTGATCTACATATCCTTTCTATATTTATATTTTGGATTCTTCTGGTCGTGTGGAAACGAATCTAGTATTTATCGATAATGAAATACACTTACCTATAAACTTTACTTTCTTTTTATTTATCGCACCTAATGTTCAACATTTTATCAGTACCACATTTTACATTTTTTTTTAAATAGTAGCATAGTTTTGGTTATAAAACGGTACAGGGTCTTCACGCGAAAACTATGTAGGGGAGAACGGGACTTAAAGTTTAAAAAAACTTGTTACTAACATGAGCACTATGAGGGAGACTTTGAATAATAAATGTAGCTTTGATATTTAACAAGTTTTTTAAGTGTATTTTAATTAGTTTTTTTATATTTAATAGTATAATACAGGAAGTCGAAAAGTAACAAATTGCCTCAACTTGGGGCTTATTGTTAACGAGGTGGGGCAAGTTGTTACCGGATCTATTAGGAGATAATTTGTAAAGAAAACAATTATATTATTAAGGCAATCATATACTTAAGAATTTAGCAATAGAATATTCCTTATGTAAGAGTATGGCCTTAAATTTAATTATAAAACGACCGTTGGATGAAAAAGATTTTAATACCTATTTATAAATCACCATAAGAATCACCAGAGTCGCAATTTGGACATATACATAAATGAATTACGAAACTTTATACATCTTGAATGGGCCCAGTTTTTGACGCTGGAACCATTCTTCACCAGAACGCAAGTTCAATTAACCATCAAAGCAGATGATACAATTATACTCCAAACTATCCTCTTCATGATCAGAACTTTTATCCCCAGTTTCTTGAACCTGTCATTTAATTGACTTTTCCTTTCCTTTCCCTTTTATTTTGGTATTTGGTTTCTCTTTGCCCTTTTATTGTCAATACTTCTCCTCCTCTTCTTAGACTCTTTTTCTGCCAGGGCTACTTTCTCCGGAGTGTCTGTTAAAATTGCTGATTTCCTAAGGCGTCTCTTGTTCTTTCCAACTCTTGATGGTGCCTTGGTGGGAAGGGACGGACTGGTTGTTCTTAGGTGACAACATGCCCCGCACAAAAGGAACATTCACCCCAAATAATAAATCCTCACATAAATGCAAATAATAGTTTAGCTTACAGGACCTAGCCAATTTTATCTTATCATGTTCAATGCAGATATATGTTGGCATAAACACAGCAACAACCGAAACGATTACTGTTAATATATGGGAGATAGATCGAAAATTACAAGAAGGAAAGCATTTACTTACGTGACACAAGGACGCACGCGCTCACTTCCTGATCTACCGGACGCAACTGCCCTAACAATATGGCTGACATCACTGTGCTGTCACGATTGATTCCACATCCTACTTACAGAATATATTGATCTATTTTTGCCTTGGAGCTCTTTTAATCGGGACAACTTACCCCGGGAACTTTTAGCACCTCTCCCCCTACCTTTGAATTTCTGTATCTTGGTTATTTTTTATTGTATCTGATAGTTTAAAATGATATTTATGGTTTTATGGTATTTTTTTATGATATTTTCATAGTGCTTTTCAAGCTAATTCCACTAATATACAGATTGATTCAAAATTTGATGCACACATTGTAAAAGCGTATATTTGGAGTCAAAATAAGACTTTTTCTTCCTACAAACATGTGTCCTAAAATGCGCTCCCTCCGAAATACTTTGATCATGTCCGGCAGCCTATGTGCAGAAGAATGGCGGGTTGTAATGCGGAGGAGGCGAGGATATTGTCCAATATTACTTATAAAATAATTGATGCAGTTTTCTAAAAAATCTAAAATGCTCCTTAAGCTTAGTTTGATTTAGATAATGAATATTTTGATAATATGTACTTTCCTTTAGTTGAACACGATTTTCTTGCAACCGGTTAGTTAGAATTCTATAATTTTTCACGGCCAACTAGATGATCTTATTCGAAATTAATGTCTCTCGGTGGAAACGTAAAATTTTGGCTAATAAAAATGTAAACTTTCCTTCATCCTCCCTAAATTTAAGCTTACAGGATTTTTGCATCAAAAAATAAATAAAACGGCTAAAAAACAGGCGCTTGCAAATTTTCAGATGATTTGATGAATAACTCGGGTCATAATTAGACATAATAGATTTTTCTTGCGCAACTCACAAGGGCTGCAGCTCGGAAGGAATACACATGTTTATATAAAGAAAAAATCCTGCTTTGATCCCAAAAAAACGCTCTTAAAATTTATGCATCGAAGTTATGAAAATTATTAATGAAAATCTTAAACTTAAAACTGGCTATAAGTGTTCATCATTTTAATCTGGTTATACAATGACACGAAAATATTACGATTGAGCTCAGCATGCCTTTTACCAATTTCGCTGGTTTACGAGATACAGAGCGTTCAAAGTTTAAATTTTATTTCGAAATTTTTCAATAATTGAGAACATTTTAATACTACAAATTTAAAAATTGAAAATTTTATGTTTTTTGGTGTAAGGATTACGAATTTGAGGATTATTTTGACCTTTCCATAGAGGGCACCTAGTTTCGTCGTATCATTTTATGTAAATCATAACATATTTTTTTTATCTGTAGAATTGCGCTTAAAACAAGTAGATAGATAATACAAAATAACCATCAATTTTACAAAGCAAAGGTACTCTTGTTTAAATTGTCTAAATCTGTTGTTGTCTATTTTTTAGTTATTTGCATTTAAAAGTTGCAATATATTTTTTACGATTTTTTCAGGATCAAATATTTCTAGATTTTTTTTTCAAATTTAAAGATTTAAGTCAGGACTAATTAAATTCTCTATGGGAGTTGGGGCAAACATTGATAGGAAAATTTTAATTTTGACATTTAAGGAAGTGTAATTTAAAAATTATTGAGATTGGATTTGAAATTCGTCATTGTCTCTGTTACCAATAATTGTTATGGTTATTTACTGTTGCTTTGATTACTGCTCCATATATATTTTAAGAATAAAAAAATCATAACAAAATACTTGAACCTTTTAAATGCAAATAATTCAAAACCGATAGATTTAGATGACCTAAGCAAGAGTACCTTTATCTTTGTAGAATTGTCCGTTCTTTCATATTCTTCATTTCTTTTAAGCATAACAGATAAAAAATATGTTTTAATTTACGTTAATAATAATAATAATAGTTAATAAATAATAATAAAAGAAAGTCCGATAACAATTTGTTTAAAAACAACGAAAGCAAATTCTATAAGCAACTTGAAAGAAATGAAACAGCAACCCAAGCATTGCAAGAGAAAACTGAATTTGTGAAATTCTGGGAGAACGTGTGGAGTCATAAAGGCAAGCATAACCCTCAAGCTGCATGGTTGAAGATAGAAAGGGAAGCATGTCGAGCAATACCACAAATGGAAGCTATAAAAGTTACTAATGATGACGTGCAGCAAGCAATGAAGAAAGCCCATAACTGGAAAGCAGCAGGACGTGATCACTTGCACAACTATTGGTGGAAGAATACAAAAATACACACTATATTGGCCAAACAACTGGAGAGACTTCTGAAAGGGGAACAAAGGATACCAACATTTTTCACTGCAGGTACCACATACATGATTCCAAAGAACGACGAAACCGAAGACCCAAAAAATTACAGACCGATACCTGCTTACCTACCATCTATAAATTAATAACATCAATAATAGCACAAAAGATTACATGTCACCTCGACAGACATAACATTTTAACAGAAGAGCAAAAAGGATGTCGCAGTAAAGCCCAGGGATGTAAAGAACAATTATTAATCGACAACATCGTCACCTATAACGCCAGAGATAGTATGAGAAACATAGAGGTGGCCTGGATCGACTATCAAAAGGCATCCCATAGTGTCCCACTTTCGTGGTTGATAGAAGCTCTAAAACTTTATGAAATAAATGATGAAATTATTTCGTTTTTAAAGATCTGTATGAATGACTGGAAAACCAAATTGTATATAAACCTTAATGGAAGGTTTATAGAAACCACAGAGATTCAGATAAAAAGTGGCATCTTTCAAGGAGACTCTTTAAGTCCCTTGTGGTTTATTTTAAGTTTAAATCCGCTATCAAAAATGCTGCAAAAAGCAGAATTTGGATATGCTCTAAAAGATGATAATAGGTCATATAACATCAGCCATTTATTCTACGTCGATGATATGAAGTTGTATTCGGGATCGGAAAACAAACTTAACCGATTACTGCAATTAACATCTGAATTTAGCAAAATTGATAGCGAGAAGAGGTAAACCAGAGGCATATGACAACCTGTTAGAAGAGAACAATATACGCTATCTCAAAAACACTAGCTACAAATATCTAGGCTATCAACAGAGACTTATTATAAATCAGAGGTGCACGAAGAGAAAGTTAGAAAATGATATGAGAATTCGGATGAGGAAAATATTAAGGACAGAGCTGAATGGCAGGAATACTATTAAAGCCATCAATTCATGGGTTATACCTTCGCTGAGCTGTTCGTTCGGAGTCATCACGGAGCTGGAGGCAATAAATAGAATTCTAAGAGTAGAGCTAACTAAATATCGGAAACATCATCCAAGAGCGTGTTAGGAGAAAGAGGTTTATTAAATATGAAACTTTTGCACGACAAACTAGTAAATGACATTAAAAAATATTTTATGAGGCGGGCTGACCATTCCCCACTGCACAAAATAGTTACGGCACTAGATAAACACTCGCCACTCAAAATCTGTGGGCGAGATTTGATAACAATACCAACATTGAATGAGAGTAAAGAGGCCTGGACCATCAAACCGATGCATGGTAAATATCCTCAAAAACTCTCAAACGCAAACATAGAGCTTTCAACAGCATGGCTTAAAAAAGGTATCTTATTCACGGAAACCGAAGGATTTGTTATAGCAATACAAGATGGTGTGATTGCTACTCGTAACTATCGAAAATATATTGAAAAGCAATCCATCGCAGATGAAAAATGCAGAATGTGCGGAAGATATTCAGAAACCATTGAACATCTCATATCAGGATGCACTACCCTTGCCCTCACGGACTATACACAAAGGCACAACCTCACAGCAGCCATCTTACACCAAGAGCTTGCAGTAGTCACACGCTTAATTAAAGCTAAAGAAGTTTATTATAAATACGTACCACATCCAGTAATGGAAAATGAGAGATACCTTATGTACTGGGATAACCCTATTATTACTGACAAACCAATAGCTGCAAACCGTCCAGATATTCTCCTTTTAGATAAAGCTGAGAAAGCTGCTTACTTCATAGATGTAGCTCATCTCAACGACCATAACCTTGAACAGAAGGAAAGGGAAAAAGTAAACAAGTATTTGGAGCTATGTGAAGAGTACCGTAAAATACACAACCTGAAAACAGTAGTAGTGGTTCCAATCGTCGTACCAGCAACTGGTCTCTTTAGCAAAAACTTCTTGAAGCATCTGGAAAAGGTCAAGATATTAAATGCAAGCATTGCAACCGTAATCCAAAAATCTGTGTTACTTGAAACGTGCAGGATAATCAGGAAAGTTTTAAGTATAAATTAACATCACTTACCTGTCTGTCCACTTTGTGTGAATGGTCTAAGGACCCCACACATAGTTAAACCCTCAAAGGAGAAAAAGTTAAATAATAATAATAATATGAAATTCCCTCTAGGAGTAAGGTCAAAAATAAGCCTAAAATTCGTAATTCTCACATCAAAAAACATAAAATATCTAACTTTTAAATTTGTATCGTCAAAACTTTTTTAATTATAGCCCTGTATCTCTTAAAGCAGCGACATTGGTATAAAGGCATGCTCAGGTCACTCGTAATATTTTAGTGTCTAGTATCTCCCTCCATTTTAGCGTTGGTCCATTCTTTCTGACTCACCCTGTATATTTATTAATTACTTTTAAAATAAGGTTTATTCTTTATGTTTAATTAACGAAAAAAGGAACGACTGTCCGTTACTAGGGTAAATTTTTAAAATGTTGAATGTGAGTTGTTTCTTAATAACTCTTACGTTTAATTTTAAAATTTGGACTGTTTTCATATTTTTAAAATTTAAACCTAATTCAACTTAATTTAAATTTAAAAATTAAAAAAAATGAAATCAGAATATTGGTGTATCAGATGGGGACTCCCCCCGTATATGTAATAACTATGGTAGAAGAATGCCCAATGGTTGAAATATCAACATAAATGTACTCTTGTCTATTAAGGTCTGTCTGTAAATGTATAAAAAAAGGATATATCTATACTGAAAAACTAAGGAATATAATTCACCTCATGTGGCTTATTTGTAAGCAGGTAGAAGGTTTAATTGCTAGTCACAGAAAGAAGCTATTGAATGGTATTTTTAGGTCTAGAATCAGGGAATGTCCCGAGTACATTTTGTTCCGCATTTAAATCAATGTTCCAAATTACAGGCTAATGGCCTTACGCACTTCTATTTGCCCAATGCATTATGCAGAAGTGAAAAACATTAATTATCGCCTAAAATGTATACTTTCTTTCAGCCTAATCCTCTTAAATACTTTTTCTTTTCCCTGCTATGCTGAGGAGGGTAGATAATGGACGGAAAAATTAGCCATTAAATTACGATGTAGAATAAAATAACTCACAATTACCTCCTTTTTCTGAAAGTAATTGCTATTAGGGAACAATCGGCAAAATCACGGTTAATTTTTGCCGGTCGAGTACGTGGCCTAATTTGTATTCAGGCGCAAATTTATCCAGAATTTATGCCAGACTATTGAAGTCAATGGCCAGAGATAGTGCTAAAGACGGGGGGGTGCATTAAGCGATTAAACTGGCGTTTTTTGCTTTTGATGATTTAATTTTTATGAGAACATACACACAATAATATTGTACGTGTTTCATATGAATGTTGACTATTAAATTATAATATAATATAATAATTATATCTTGCAAAACCGCAATGACTTCCAGACTTCAGACCCACCATTTTTAACATTACGTGATCAACCTCGGTGAATCAGAGATATTTGTCTTTTCGGCCAAACAATTGAGATATTCCATTGGTTATGCTTTAATTTTTATCAAAAAAGCTGTTTTCGTCAGCGCTATTAGATGAATAAAAATAACTTAAAAGAATCACTGTCCGTCATAAGTGAAAAAATAATATATATTTTGTTACTGGTAGTCGAAAAGCACAACTTTTTGAAATAAAGAAGTGTCAGGTCATTCAACAAGTCCGTAGGATTAGTAAGAAAAAAACAAATTTTTGGCAAAACTTGATTTTATTATTCAACATAGTTGCCTTCGAGGGCGATATAACGAGTATAGCGATTTTCCAACTTTTCGATACCACTTTTATAGTACGATTTCTCTTTCTCGTCAAAATAGGCATCTGTTTCAGCGATTACTTCATCATTGGACTTTAATTTCTTTCTAACAAGCATTCTCTTGAGATCTGAAAACAGGAAAAAGTCGCTGGGGGCTAAGTCTAAGGAATACGGTGGGTGGGTAAGCAATCAATTCGAAGCCCAATTCATTCAAGTTTGCCATCGTTTTCAACGATTTGTGACACGGTGCATTGTCTTGGTGAAACAACACTTCTTTCTTTTCCAAGTGTGGCCGTTTCTTTGCGATTTCAGCCTTTAATCGATCCAAAAGTGCACAGTAATAGTCGCTGTTGATTGTGGTTCCTTTTTGGAAATATTCGATGAATATTATTCCATTCGCTTCCCAAAATACAGAAGCCATCACCTTACCGGCCGACTGTTGCGTCTGTGCTCGCTTTGGATTCGGTTCGTCGACTGCTGTCCACTCAACTGACTGTCTTTTGGAGTCTGGTGTGTAATAGTGAAGCCATGCCTCATCCATTGTCACATATCGACCATAGAATTCCATTTTATTGCGGTTTAACAGCGCCAAACACTCCTCTGAAGGGTCGATCCGTTGTTATTTTTGGTCGACTGTGAGCTCACGCGGCACCCACTTTGCACAGAGCTTTCGCATACTCAAATGTTCGTGCAAAATGGTAAAAACACTACCCTCTGATATTTTTACAATGTCAGCTAGCTCGTCCATCTTCAATTTGCGATCGTTTATAACCAATTTGTGGATTTTTTTTGATGTTTTCTGGAATAACAGCCTCATTTGGGCGTCCACTGCGCTCTGCATCATTTGTGCTGATACGACCACGTTTAAATTCAGCAATCCACTTCTCTACCACTTGTCTCGATGGAGCAGAGTTCGGATAATGTTTATCAAGCCCTTGTTTGATTTCCAGTGTATTTTTTTTTTTCATCAAAAAGCAATGCTTTATCAAAACTCGAAATTCCCTTTTTTTCATTTTTTTTTTTTTTCAATAACAACAGTTGCTTCACACAAAATGCTATAACTTACGAATCAATAGTCAGATTGCTGTCTAATTTATACACGTATCGTTTGAAAGTTAGTACTAAATAAAAATCATATGGAACAAATTCTAGTAACACCATCTATGTGTCATCCTATGGACTTTTTGAATGGACTGTTATATGTTTTATTTAAAAAAAACCGCTCAGATTCTTCTATTTTGGTTTCTACTCGTATTTTATCAATTTTTGCATGTATTCGGCTTCATATAGGGTGGTTTTTAAGACGGTGCGGTGTGCAAAATAAAATTTCATTTCTTCAAATAGAACATCCAGTATATTTTTCTATAATTGGATTGAATTGTTTTTTCGAAATAAGAGGACATAGGGATTGATAGGCATATCTGCAGTGATGAGGGTTACTCTACCAAAAGAAACTACCCCAAACACGGTAGCACCAGCAGTTTTAAGTTAGGTATTGAAAACATTGTTAATCAAACATGTACTGTTTAAAAAATTGACATCTGCAAAATTAAAAAATAATAAAAGAAAACGGTTTACAACGCCAATTGCAGAATAACTTTCTAACAGAATAATTACACAACGTAATGAAATAGGTATCCAAAGTTTTAAGCAATTTATACAAAATTATATTTTCTTAAATTCTTAAAGATCCTCTTCTATTAGTCAGGGATTTTTTTGTTAACACAGTGGTACATATTTGGCTACCCAGCTAGTAAATAGTTTGTCTAGTCCAGGGAGTCCCTAATGCTTAAGAGAAAATTCTAAAATGAGGGTCAGGTAGTAGGCATCATTTATTTGTGCCGTCTGTAACGAGTTTTTAAGCCCTGCGCAAGATGTTACTTATTTAAAATTTTGAATTTCTGGAGGCCCAATACATATAAACCATTCCTGACAACCCTTGTTTCGGGCCACCTGAAAATATTTATTTTAACAACTAAAAAAGTCATCCGTCGGACGATGTTTAATACTAGTCGCAAAAAAAGGTTTACCGTACTATGGACGATTTATGAAATACTTCAATTATTTGTGGTTGTGGGCATAAATTATATGGTCCGCATGCACCATAGGGTTGAGGACTCCTGGTCTAGTCTATAATCTCTAAACTAGTAAGCAAGTGGACATAAGATAGCAATAGCACATAATATTTCCGAATATAAAATTAGTGTGGGCAACAATTTTCCTAGAGAAAACATAACCTATTGCTATAATGGGGTTCGGTAAACATTTATGCCAATTTTTCTTAAAGCCGGTTCACTATTTGCCCCTTGAAAATATAATCGACAGACAAACAGAGACACACACAAAGACATAATTCACATTTATATTTTAGGATGCCTGATGATTTGTTCAGATTTCGTAAAAATGTCGGTATAGAAATTTTTATGTTGTTCTTTTTAATAAATTTAATGAGATTATTTGTATTTATATATTTTATATTTGGAATCTAATATTCTATGTTTACAGTATGAATTTAATATGAATTTTTTGTTTCAGGTAAATTTCCATCTTATTTTTGCAACAACTTTTAGAGTGAGTACTTTTTACTTAAGAGTACCTTTAGAAGTGAAATATTATGCAGGGTGTCTCAGTCATTATGTCGTTAATTTTGACCACCTATTACGAAGGCCTAATGGACCGAAAGTCGAAAAAAAAAATTATTCGACTTTTCAAAACAAGAGCAAATAAAATCATAACTCCTGGTAATGCTACGCCCCTAGTTTACAATTGATTGTCAGACTGCAAGACACAGAACCTTCGAAGCTTGGGGAAAAACAGTACTGCCAGATGAGGACCGTAGCAATTATAAAATAATGGATACCGCAGAAATTCTTCTTATATTATATAGATCTATAGTTCTAAAGATATTTATGACGTCTGCGAAAATATTTTAATTTGGCAACCTTGCACCATGGCAGCATAGAATTAATATCGGATCTGTGTAATACCTGGGGTAAATGACAAATTGAAAACATTTCTTTCAGCTTAAATGTACATTTGAAGAGGTTTTTAATCTCGTATACTTATATCAATGTCAGTCCTCTCTATTTTCTTTTACAATAAATGACATTACGACTGGAAACCCTGTATAAGAAAAATAATCCAACTAAAAATTTGTTTTCTTGTCTCCATTATAGCCCAGGAAAATAGATTTTTATTACAAAATAAATAAATACTAATTTTTGTTTACAAATACCTTGCTTCGGCTTAACAAATAAGTATAGGAAGTTCCCCGTCAAGATTACGTGCGGATCGGCCACCATATTGATTTAAAGATGAAAAATTTTGTTTTTTTTGTCAATAATTCACACAATTTTAGTCTAAAAAAAGAATGTTTCCTTTAAAAGTTAGACAACTTAAAATTTGCTACAAAATAGTCATATGCCATTTTTTTGCAGACCAAGTCCTTACTGAGAAAATGTCACATGAATAACATGCTTTTGCACTGATTTCGACATCACCCAAAAGGTACAGCAGGTGATAAGTTTTTTTAGCGATTTTGCCAGAATGCCTAATGTACTATTCCGTCTTTAATTAAATTCGCAATTTATTGACGAAACGAATATTTTTCTTGTTCTCAACGTTAGGTTCTGGATCTAATAAGTTACCTTCATGTCGCCATGAAAAAAAAATTGGGCACAATTTTACCTTCATGTATCTATCACCAAGTGTTTCAGTAGGCAGATTTCCACGCCACTTTTATTTATAAAGAAATAGTTCATTCAGCAACATGCAAAGGATACATTAAACTTCGGTCATAAAAATACAAAAATCTTCAAGATGTTATTAATTATCGATACCCCTTGAAACTCCATTCTGGCTTCAATTAAACTGAGTAAATGTTTAAAGCATTTTTCCTTTATTTTTAGAAACGTTCACAACGGCCCCACAATTGCCTTTTTGAAGTTCCTAATTCATTAGATTTCAACTGCCTTCTCTATAATCGAGGTCTCGTTCACGAACGTCTATTTTTATATAGATATAAATCAACAGGTACTGCTATATAATATAAAGCTGCTCATCCTTTCTTTGTAATTGCCACCTGTACCTATTTCATAATAACACAACTAACCTCCAAAACTAACAGCATTTCGCACCAAGCGTCTCTGTATTACCGTTGACTTACTTATCTCGCACGGCGCATTTCGAATTGACGCCTGCCGGCCTACGAGAATTTTCCCAGCGTTTTTTCCTTTCTAATATAGGCAATTTTCGCTTACGGTAGAAAATTATAATAATATATTATAATTATAATCAAATTAAGATTACACAATTATAGTATACACATTTTGGGCATATTCAATTTATCATCAGGGATAGGATTAATCAGGCCAGATTTGGCTTCCCAAGTGTAAGCTTCTGGGTCTTGTGGTCTAAAATTTCTATTATGGGTGGCGGGGTATAAAGTTCGAACCTCGATTTCAAGGATCACATGGCGACCACCAATATATCTAGTAGTAATATTTAATGATTAGTTGCTCCCCAAGGTACGTACAATTTCCTAATCAGCTAATTTTTTGTGTTTTTTGTTGGTCCTAAAATTGGTGAAATTGTATAATAGGTATATGCACCATCGACCAACCGCCTTTGCAACAACTAATCTGACCTCGTTTTAGACATTTATTTATTTAGATCTGAGGATATCGCTTAAAAATACGAGTAGTAATTTGGGTAATGCAGAAATGAGTGCGACTACCCGAAAACACGGTATTGTGGGATATTTTCTCAGTAATGACTAAGTCTACAAAAAAATGGCAAATAACTTTTTTGCAGCAAATTTTAAGCTTTCCAACTTTTATAAAAAACATTTTTTTTATTACACTAAAATTGTGAAAATTATTGACAAAAAACAAAATGTTCCAACCTTAAATCCATCTGACGGCCGTTCCGCACACAATCTTATTTGTTAAGCCGAAGTGAAGATATTTCTAAAATATCAATTAATATTTATTTTTTTGCTACAGGGGTAATTTTTTATCCATCTTTCCTGAGTTATTTTGTAGATTAGTAAGTGAATGACGATAAAGTGGCTTTATTCTTGCATGCACGAATCTAACATTGGAAAATATCTTTGTCTCCAAGAGTCCCACAGAAGTGGTTCGAAGATTCGATTTTTCTTGTAAAAATCGGCTGATTTAGAACTGCAAACAAATCGTAAAGACTGTGGAATATTCTGAAAATAAATGGGAAGAAGTTTAATAAAGCAGCTGATACTTGAGTTGATTGATCCAGGAAAAATAAGCATTTTAATATTCGAGTAGGTCCGCAGTGTCTCTATTGAGAAGTTTAATATATAATATTTCATCCTAGAGACATTTTTAGGGTTCCGTACCTTAAAAGGAAAAAAAAAACTAAGCCCTTGTGATCTCACTATCGGATCCGTCCGTCTGTCTGTCACAGATTTTCTTCGAAAACCATATAACGTAGGAATTTGAAATTTTGTATAGCGTCAATTCTCGATGACCCACACAAATACCGCCAGCTAGCAATTAGAAAGAGAAAATAATTTATAATAAAATGGAGGGGTCATTTTGGTCACCAAATAATCAAGTTTTAGTTAATATATTATGTGAGATTTTATTTGAAAGAGCTATCTTAAAGGATTCTAATATTTGTTATAATTTTTGGTTCAATAGTCTTAAAGATATAGCTTAAAATGTGTAAGGAATGATCATTCTCTCCCTGATCTCCTAGATTTCTGAAGATAAAATTTAGATTTTAATAGGATCAGTAGATATTGGGTCATAGATTATCGGAAAACTGCAGGTTTTTCCGATGTCATATTAGTTGTTAAGAAAATAAATATTTTATGGAAAAAATAAGCTTAGTACGGCCATCTTGGAGTTTATAGTCACAGTTTTACTTTACGAGATAATGCGTTGCTGGCGGCCCTGACAAGACTTTTTGACCCATACATAGTACTAACTTTTTTCAAATGACAAACTTAATTGAGCCGACGGGTGGAATACAGAACAAATTTGTCTTTTACGTTATTTCATTTAGATGAATATTTTCGGAGTTAGAATAGCACGCTACGCAGTAATTGCGGTTGAAATAGAACATTTTACCCCGATCCAAGGCGACCTCATACACTGTGTTGGTGATCCGTTCATTACGAATTGCGAATGAATGGTTAAACACCTTTTTAAAAGTGTGTATTTAAAAATAGACAATTTTATTTTTCAATATTTGGATAAAATTTCAAATTCGTACAGTCACCGCCATCCGAATTTGAACGATATTTGAATTCCATGGAAATTTTTCGTGAATTTTATCGGTATAAATCGCACTCTCTTCAGAAGCGTAACATAAAATGGGAATATTCACAGATGAACTATATTTAGTATTTTCTATAAAATAATGCTAACATTTAAGTAGCAAACTTAGCTATAATTCTCGCTTTTTGCGGTTCATTTAAGTGCCTTGGCAGATTTCAAATCACTTTTTAGCTTGTTTTACACACAAGCTTTCATTTGACATATGTCAAATTTTGCGATGACTTTGGTTCAAGACCTCAACTACACGATACAATTTTACTAGTCAAATTTAGATGGCAGCTGTACAGGGTCTTTGGTTATAAATGCACTCCCCATTTATCTCTTGAAATACGATAGATACAAAAAATGTTGAATACAAAAGTTTCTAAACCCCTCTTAAATTTTTATTTAAAATAAGTTTGGCATATACAGGATGTTGCGTTTCGTCAGAATCAAAGTCAACTTAGGTTTTTTAAAGGGAACACCACTATTATTTTTTTCATTTTCGAATTCTCCCGAAAATTATATTTTATATAATACACCAGAATCCTATACTCAACAGTTTCTGAACTATTGTTAGCTGAAAATCGTCAATTTGGACCTATTTTGCCACTATGCAATGTCTCTAGATTCACTTAAACTTTTTGAAAACACTTTTTTGCATTTTTATCAAGGCAGTCGTTAGTTTTAGTGTTATCGAGGCTAAATATAAAACTATGCAAAAGATTAAACGAATCTACAGAGTTGCATAGGGGAAAATGTGCATTATATTGACGATTTTGAACTAACAATATTTCAGAAACAGTTGAATTTAGGAATAGGGTATGTACAAAATGTGTAGAATTTTCGGGAGAATACGAAAATGAAAAAATAATTGGGGTGTCCCATTAAAAAAACCAAAGTTGACTTTGATTCTGAAAGAACATACACCCCTGTATATGACAAACTTATTTCAAATAAAAGTTCAAGAGGGGTCTAGAAACTTTTGTATATAAAATTATTTGTATTTATTATACTTCGAAAGATAAATAAGGGGTGCATTTATAACCAAAGACCCTGCATATAAGCAAAAAATATTTAATTAATTTTATTGAATATTCTCTGTAGTAATTGATACGGAACCCTAATTGTGCAAGCCTAACTCGCTCTTTTTGGTAAAAAAATGAAGCTAAAAAATTGTTATGGAATTTCCCAACCAAATCTAGTGTATAAAGTCTGAATATCCTTTGTGGGAAAAATAAAAACATGATGGAGATTATCGGATAAAAAAAGAAAGTGGATGAACAAAATCTGTAAAAATAGGAAGTCTCGAAATTGTACAGCAAAATATGCGAAGTCCAGTTAACTTGTCAGGATCTGGAAAAAATCCACGAATTAGGTACTGAAAAGGGTTAAGTATTAAAAGATCATCTGTTGAATGTATTTTTAATAGTGGTCTATAATTGGAATCATTTAAAAAGATTCACGAAAAAATGACTATAAAATGTTAGTTAGCGTTTTGAATACATAATTAAGTTGTATTTATGTAAATTCTTATTTTATTTTTTGCGAAATACTCAAGTGACAAATATCTCGTGATCCTCTGTATCAAAATTGATTGTAGCTGCAAGATTTTTGACTTACTTGCCTAAGGCTTATACATTATTATATTGCTGGTAAGAATTTGATAAAAAAAATACGCACAAATGTGCACATTTTTTTCCATCCCTGTATTTTTAGTTTTTGTCAGCCTGTTCAATTATTTCTGCGCACTTTTTTAATTGATTAGAATTTGTCTGTAGACCAACTGATTAGAGAACAATGCCGCAAGTGGCTCTGGTTGTTACTGCCCACTAAAAAAAAAACGTCCTCAAGGTATATTTCCCCGAAAATTGAATTTATATTAACTCAAAAAAAAGTTCCCCAACCTGTTTTTATTTTGGTCGATATACAATCAATTTACATTGTTTTGTACGAGAGTAAATCAAATATGAACCGAATATGAATATGAACATAAAAATTTATTGAATGAATTTATGTGAAAGTTGGTGCAACGGACTGGTCCTTGGTTATCTTCAAAAATTAAAATTCACAATCTTGTCCCTCGAAACCAAGAAAGATTGAAAAAACACAGCAAAGATTGCTCTAACGCGTTTCAATAACCAGTTTATCATCTTCAGAGAGATACATCTATCTATCTCCCTGAAGATGATAGCTTGGCTATCGAAACACGTTAGAGCAGCCTTTGTTTTGTTTTTTAATCTTTCTTGGTTTCGAGGAACAATATTTGTATTTCAATTTTTGACATATACGAAAATTATTAACTATTTTTCTACATATCTCCTAATTTTGTAATGCATTTTTCCCAACGGATTGGGAATTTTTTTAATGCCATCATCATAAGAAGAAGTGGAGATGTATTTGCAGCCACTTGCGCACAAATGTCTCAACAGCATCATCATCATCATGGAATCGCTCACCTCCTAGAGCTTCTTTAAGCCCAAACAAATGATAATCGCATAGTGATAAGTCGAGATTATAAGGAGGGTGTTCTCATGTTGCCCGATGCATTTCCTCCAATTTTTGATATGTCAGATTGGCTGAGTGGGGGGGGAGGGGGCATTGTCGTGAAACAAAATCATATTTCATTGCGGACTGAAAATTGGCCCCTCCTCCACCAATAGGCACGTTTTGTTTCATCCAGTAGCTGACAGTAGTAGGCAGCATTAACCGTACAACGTTCATAAAGAAAATCGACGTCCACAACTACTTTAAAATCCCAAAATATTGTCGCAAGCAACCGACGACGGACATGGAGTTCATTTTCAACTTGGGTTCGTCCTTCCAAAAATTTATTCTGCGATTCATACACTGGAGTTTTCTTTAAACAAGTATCCCCAAATTGTGTTTCTAGTCTACGAAGAATTTCGGCGTGCTTTACACCTGCAACGGCAAAAAATTTAATAATAATGCGCTGCGCAACGTGCGGATGAAGCTTTTGCTTACTCATTGTATTTACAACTGACGAACGGCGAGAACGGAATTTGCTTGAGCGCAGGAAGCCACGGGATATCCCCACCTAAAATGCCTAACAGTATGCGCACACTCCCAACGCCCTCAGGGCGACCTGATAGAAATTCCGGTTCATATTTGTTTTACCCTCGTAGATTTAGCGTACGTCTTTCTATTAGAACAGTGAATGATGAATCGATATTTATGAAAAAATAAAAATTATCTATTTTTTTTTTTTTGCCTTGTATATTTTTTGCCAGGGGGCAGGTGCTCTTGTGCTCCTTTGGACAAAGCGCCGGTGTCAGTGTTCCAAAAGGTAAGACCTTATCTACAATTATATGTATACCTGTAAGAACAGGCGTGGCGATGATGTAATAAGCATCTGTTTTAAATTATGAAGTCGCGAAACCATGTCCATTGTACCTTACTTCATCTGTCCTTACGAACTGACCAACAGGGTCCCTAGATCGAAGCTTAATATAGTTTCTGAATTTTAAAAATTGACATACAATTCTTATCCCTTGAAACCAACGAAAATTAAAAAACGTGACAACACTTGCTTTAACGCGTTTCGATAGCCATGATATCATCTTTAGAGAATATGACAGCTTGAATATCGAAACGAGTTAGAGAAAGTGTTGTGTTGTTAAATCTTTCTTGGTTTCAATGGACAAGATTTGCATATCAGTTTTTCGTGATAATCAAGGCCCATTCCGTTCCACCTAAAAAATTTAAAAAAAATATTTTGTTTATGGAATATATAAAATTCATCATGTCGATTATAAAAACTTTAATATAGTTAAATTTGCGTGATATTGTCACTCATTGCTTTCTGTTTGAATTTTCGAAGTATAAATATGTAGTAAAGTAGGTAACTTCATTTGTTCTACCCATTTTCCGGTCGAATTTAATGTTATACACAGCTGCCGCATTTTGCCAAATAAAGTGGATATAAAATTTGATTGCGTTTATGAGGGCCGTTAAAAGTAGATAATCTGAAATTTATTTAGGCGGGCGCTTGTCGATTAAGTTTATTTCGTCTAAGGCTTGACGATCCCCCTTATTAAATGTGAAGCGAATTAAGAAAATAAAATATCTTTATGCTGATGACAGTGCCGTGAACCGAATGGGGTTAGCGAAGACATAATTATATTCACGTCATGTCAACATGTCACTTTCATAATATACATGCATATTGTACATTCTAGGCCCTCTTGTTGGACATTAGGGTGATATACTCTAGGGATATCCGAACTGTTGTAATAGGGAAGTAGGTTATCTTCACCTTGCTAGGAAAACTTGTCTCTTATTTATACAACTTTTTACTAGCAAGAAACATGAAATTCCAAAAAAAGTTACATAAATACTTTTTGACTATTATTTAAAATATGATAGTTAAAACAAATGAGAAATTATTTTTACAAAATGTCATTAACGACTGTGTATATCCATACAAAACATACTTTGTTTATAAAAAGTCTAGAACGATGCTAATAATATGAAAATTGCAGTAAAATTGTTAAGTGAACTATTCATGCATCTATTACGCAGATGCACAAAAAAAGTTGTGTATATTGGGTGCCGGACTTTGATTTTCTGGGGTATTTTTTGCCGCTGAACACGAATTTGGAGTCAAAATTGTGGGTCAATAAGCAAATAATCGAGATACCCCCAGAAAACCTATAAAAGTCACGATATTTGTATTGATTTTTTACGGTTTGCTCAATGACCCCCAATTTTGACTTCAGGTTCGTGTTCAGGGGCAAAAAATACCCCAGAAAATAATAGCCTGGCCCCAGCACACACCACTTTTTTGTAGACCTGTATTTTTAATGTTATGATTTATTGCAGGCGCCCCACGTTTTTTGTTTTAAATCTTACCAGTATTTTCATAGCTATTAAAAATTCATAATCACAAATATTCAGGAACATCTCTATGAGGTTAGGAATCTATGGGATTATAAATCTGTATGGAACTAAAAGAAATTATTTTATCGTGTTTAGTCCGTTTTGAAAACGTTTTAAAAAGTTTTTTCTTTAATTGAATTATTTTCTACGTTTTAGTTTTGAGTGTGAGTGAAATTTTGCAATCCATTTTAAAATACATTAATCTTGCAAACTTATCTAATTCCGACTCCAGTTAAAACTTATCTTACCATTTTTGCTTCTTTTCTGCTGTACCCTCGACCATTATAGAAATTGTCAGTAAAGTACTGTTGATTATTAAATAATATTAGATATTTAATAATATTACTATTTTCTTTTTCTTCCTTCAGCATTGTTTTTATTGTTAGGTCTTAAACTCGCTGTTGTTGGTTAATTTCTAGACCAATTCACGCAAGCAATTTAGGGGTACATTAAATTCCAAGACACTCTTGGATTTACGAGCCCAGGCTCATAATAGTTCGGCCGGTAATAATTTGTAACTATATTTTTGAAGATAATATTAAACTTAAAACAAAGGTGCAAAATTTAATCAAAACTATTACAACTATATTCAAATTTATACTTTTAAGTAGCTGAAACTGAAAATTATAATTAAATTACGTAAAGAAACAAATCAGTATAACAAAAAATGTATTTCACGTGGTGGGTCATAATAGTTCGGCCAAAACCTAATATTGCGTTACGTCGCCTTTATTAGCAATAACCGCTTTAATTCTACTGGGCATTGTATCCACAAGTCGTGCACACTCTTCTGGTGAAATATTATTCCATACATTTTGCAAAGTAGCTTTTAATTCGGGTACTGTCCGCGCTGGATTTTTCCGAAGTTGCTTCTTCATATTGTGCCAAAGTGTCTCGATTGGAGACAAATCTGGTCTAGAAGACGTCCATTTTAGAACAGGAATGTTATGCTCTTGAAACCACGTCTTCACAGTTTTCGCAGTATGGCAAGGTGCACCATCCTGTTGGAACATAAAGTCACCGTCATCGGCTGCACATTGTGCGATAGACGGTAAAAAAACTTGCTTCCAATATCTCCTTATATTTTTGGGCGTTAACAATTCCATCGATGAAGTGTAATTTGCCCACTCCTTTTGCAGACATGCAACCCCATACCATAACTGATGCTGGGAACTTTACTTTTTTTACTAGACAGTCATTATGGAATGCTTCGTTGGATGTTCGTAACACCCTTTTACGGGAGTCGCCCACACAAACATCAAATTTGGACTCATCACTCCAAATTATATTGTACCACTGTCGTGAGTCCAGTTCTGATGTTCCCGAGCCCACTTTAGTCTATTGCGTTTTTGTAAAATTGTCAATAGTGGCTTTTCTTTTGCCTGTTAAAAAAATTGGATGCCGACAGTTTCTACCAAAAAAAAAACGAATAAATTTTACCTTATAAAATTTATATCCTATTTTTCTAATGGTCCTTTTTGTTGTAGACAACGAAAAATCCTTGGCTGTACTTTCTCTCCATAAAACAGTAATCTCTTTAGTGTTAGATCTCCGATTTGTTTTCACAATTCTCCGTAAAGCTCTTTTATTTGCTTCTGTAATTGTAGATGGTCGGCCGGTTTTAATTTTTTGATCAACTCCATTAGTAGTTTTATATAAATTGATAATGTCTTGAACGGTAGAACGCGGCACAGAATGAGAAACTGAAATTTGACGTGCCGAAATACCCTTCTTATGGGCATTAATGATGGACAAACGAAAATCTTTACTTAAAGGCTTACCGCGAGGCATTATGCTTTAAAAATGATTTAGAACTAATACTGACAGCTGTCTTGTTGATATATTTCATAATTGCTTTGTTTTAACTAGTCAGCTCGATTTCATCGCAACTACGATAAGCGGCCGAACTATTATGATCCACCACGTGAAATACATTTTTTGTTATACTGATTTGTTTCTTTGCGTAATTTAATTATAATTTTCAGTTTCAGCTACTTAAAAGTATAAATTTGAATATAGTTGTAATAGTTTTGATTAAATTTTGCACCTTTGTTTTAAGTTTAATATTATCTTGAAAAATATAGTTACAAATTATTACCGGCCGAACTATTATGAGCCTGGGCTCGTATAACTTCATACAGATTCTGAACTCTATGCAGATGGTCGTGAAAATGTGTGATATAAATAAGTTTTGAATAGCTATAAAAATAAGAATAAGATTTCTAACAAAAAAGTTAAACGCATAAAATAGATAACTGATGGATCATAGATTTTATTTTGTTGGGTTGCATGAATATTTTACCCAAGTCACTAACGATACGTGTGCACACCGTGGGGATTTTTATATATTACAGGTAATAAGATATTATCGACACGTATCTTTTGGCGTTGGTTTCATTGTAATAACCTTTTAATAAAATTATAAAATAACATTTACGATAATATTTTGAATGCATACAAATTTTAAAACATCCTTCATTTCATAATTATAGAAAAGAAAAACGAACTGAAGCCATTGAAATAATATTCGGATTCGAATTCGTGTCACATAAGCATAGATTTTCCCATTTAGCAAATTTCGTATCCTGTACAATTGAATTTGTGTACCATCCAATTTGCTGTGTACGACCTTTCTAAAGCATTAGGGATTAAAACTATGATAACAAGGGATATCTTGACTTTGTATGCGGTGACGATATACCCGGGATTTCCCAAGTGAGAACTTCTATGCGAAAAACGCGACCTGCCTCTGTCCGAAGGGACAAAAATAAAGAAACTATAAAATCCCTTTGCTGGAAAAATACATTTGTTTTGGTTTTTGTAACAGGCGTTTATTTAACGAGCCTCAGATATACACTCTGAGTAAAACATCCGAAACTATGAAAGTAAAATGAGAATTTGTCACAAATCCTTTGACAGGTAGACTTTTCTTAATGCATCTTTTATAGAAACTAGCTGTGGAGTCGAATCTGCTAGTTAACCTGTTTTTAGCAATCGCGTTCATTTTGTTCAAGACACTCCTCAAAGTCGCGAAATGTTTAATTTTTTATATAAAGCCCTGTGCTATTTTCGAATCTATCATTGTATTTTATTAAAAAAGTTGTGCAGTTGAGGTACAGCCGATCTTACATGAAATAATCATAATAATAAGAGTAATAAGAATAAGATTTCTTGCGGATATTCGATTATTCGGTATTTTTGCACCGAAAACTTTGCAAATCTCGATAGGAGCTAAAAACCTTGTATCAGCGGTCTTTGAATTATAAAATAAATGTATATTTGAAGGATTAGGTTTGGTTATATTAGTGAAATGTATTTTAGTATTAATATTAATAATTATTTTATGTTGCAATACTTATGCAGGTGTTCCATCAAAAACGTTTTTATATTTCAGTAGAATATTCCTCTTTCAAAATAAGAAAAACGTTTGTATTAAACGGGATATTCAGGGCTATATTAAACAAAGTCCTTCTAATGGAACCAGAGCACTTCGAAAATGACACCCAACAAGTGTTTTTTTTTCTGAATATCACGTAGTTTATTCAAGCTATATCAATAAAATTTTGAACACAAGAATTAATTTTTACTACAAATCCATCACTGTTATTAAAAACTTTTTATCACCATCAGTGACTTAGAGCCAAGCGGGTTTCGACAAAAAAATGCACAATTTAAAATTTGTCCAAAATGCAGCACAGTTAGCAGTTTGCTTATAAAATTGCGCAAAATGTCTTGAAAACGATATATCCCAGATGCTCTAGTTACGTAAAATATGCAGAGAATTGTATTTTACTGTTCAAATTTACAATATTTTTCTAAACAAATATAATTGCGGTATTTTTTATTGAGAACCCCCTTGACTCTACGTCATTAGTGGCGTTACAAATTTTCTAATACCATCAATAGATTTGCAGCAGAAAAAAAACTTTTCTCTTAAAAATTCTATCGATGTAACTTGAATAGTGCCCGAGATATTTAGAAAAATCCATTTGTTGGAAATCATTTTCAGAGTTTTAGCTTATCATATCACGAAAACAAGATTTATGCTCAACTTGAAATTTCCCCTTATTTAAAGTATCTTTGTAGACTATCATCATCATTCAGATCACTTTTAGATAAAATTCAGGAGGTCCACAAAAGGGCCGAAAAATAGATGTTTTTTGGATCACTCTTTGTCATTTAATGTTATTTTTAACGGGATTGTGGCGGCAATTCTGTTCATCTATGTGCAATTTTTTCTTTCCCGCACTGATGGTGATGATGAGTTACAATTGCAACACATAATTTACGTATGTATGTAATTAATAGGAAAGATTTTCGGCGGACATATCTCCAAGTCAACTCCCTTCCTACGAAGATGTTATAAAATGCTGCTCGGAAGTATGTTACAATTTGTCACTAGAAATTAATAATAAAAATGTTGCTTTTTCCGATGTGCTGGAAAAATTATACTTTTGTTTGTAAAGGCGTTAACTCTCTTTTTTTATGAAAGAAAGATTGTAACAACAATAAAAGCATTCCATAAGTATCAAAAAATCTTTCAATCATAAATTGAAAACGCTCAAACGTTCTACATTTCTTATTGATTAGCGGCATGTAAAATTTACATGTCATTTGCATATAAAAAAAAATGTGAAAACTTTCTTTCACGTTTCTTTTTTGAATCCTTCCAATTCCTTGTAATAAAAAATTTAGATTGCTACTTTAAAAAGAAACCTAAACGAGTATTTTAATGTTACCACTTATCAAAGATTCTTTGATTTGATCACCCAAATCCAATTTCCTTATCAGATGGTATTTAACATGGTATATTTTATCAATGCTACAAACCTTTTTTCAGATGTGCAATTGACAATATTTTAAACCAAAGTATTTTTTAAACCAAGGTACATATATTTTTCGTACTTAATGGGGAATAGCTACTTTTTTGTCAGTTTTTAGTAACAAATCGTTCTTTGATTGTGAAATATTTCAAAATATCCTTATATATAAGTATATAGGTTTATCGGGAGGTAAACTTGCTGGTGCTGTGAAAACAGAAGTTGGCAATCATGGAAATCAAAACATTTTGGAGATGAAGGGGAAAAAATAAGATGGTAGAAAAAATGTCACAAAACTCCTCCAGTCAGTCAGTGAGTCTAGGAAAACTCTTCAAAATACGACTTTTAGTTTAGAAGGCAATTGAAATACAAATCTTGTCCCCTGAAACCAAGAAAGATTAAAAAACACAACAAAGGTTGCTCTGACGCGTTTCAGTAGCCAATTTAGTACCTCTCAGAGGATGATAGTTTGGCTAACGAAACGCGTTAGAGCAACCTTTGTTATGTTTTCAATCTTTCTTCCTTTCAGGGGACAAGATTTGTATTTCAATTTTTGGAGATAACCAAGAACCAGTCCGTTCCACCAAAATAGAAGGCAGTGTGCATTAGTACCTACTAAGAGTTTTATTTTATTTTATTTATTTATTAATTTTTCTTTTCGCTGATTTTCAGCCTTACCATACACAACGTGAACTAAGACTTTTCAAATTTTTAACGTTTTAAGGTTCCAAACAAATTTTGAAGTGAAAACTTTTTTAGGCGTGTTAAGCGACTAAAGATAGGGAATAAATGGATGGTATTGTCATATATGTAAGCACATATATTGATATTGTGTTACCAAAAAAAGCTACTTTCAACAACTAGTCGATTGCTCTACCATTGCGTCACTGAATTTAAATTGAATATGTGAAAATGTGTATACTATAATCGTTTCAATTGTGTTTCAATTTGAGTATTACACATTATCCCTATTCTCTTCGTAAACAAAAGCTGACTATACCAGAAAATAAAAAACGCTGGCGTCAATTCGAAAGGCGGATGCGACGAGATTAAAATCGGCGTAATAGCTATATTTTAAACTTTATTGATATTTTGATTTGAATAATATTGTAACGCAATGTAAATAGAATAGAATTTAGAATAGAATTGTAGAATTTAGTACGTAAGAAAAGCTTCTGATAAGGGGAAAGCGGCCGCGATAACGAAGCAAACGGCAGATAAGCGTTCCATAAATTTCGGCAAAAGATAAGCCTTATCTGCAAGATTTTTCTAGAACCTGGAAGCCAAAACTATATAAAGCAGCCAGCTTTCCCTCGAGTTAAGTCAGTTAGAGTCAGTGTAGTTAGTGAGTTAGTGAGTTAGTAGTTAGAAGTACATAAGTGAGTTATTGTTCAGCTGTAGTGATCCGAGTTTAGTTTGGTAATAAAGTGGGATTATTTAATGTGTTAATCAATTCGAAGCGATAAGCGCGTAACAATATTATAACACTTATAGTTAAATGTTTTGAATTTTGTGCCTTTGTGAGCCAGTTATTTGTTTGTGACCGAAGTTTAATGTATCCTTTTCGTGTTGCTGAGTGAACTATTTCTTTATAAACACAAGTGACGTGAAAAGCTACCTATGAAGTACTTGTTGATAGATACGTAAAGGTAAAATTGTTTTAATATATTTGAATTTGTAAAGTTAAGTGATTCTACATATTTTGCATATCAACTCATCCAACGAAGACTGTACTAACTCATTATTGGCAGTACTGAGATAATTTAAATTAAAGTGTTAATCTACAAATTATAAAAATGTTATTTTTGATATTACAATTTGAAAATTAAAAAAACCTTCTATATCATAATTTAACTTTTTCATTTCTGTCAGCATAACTGCCAAAATTTTTTTACGGATTTTCTTATCTATAAGTGTAACAACTTTTTTTAACTAGCCATTTTCGGAAATGAATAAATAAATAAAAAATGATTATCATCTCACTTATACAATAGTCATTTGTTTCGTCAATGACCTCATACTAAATTTTTTTAAATAAAACAAGACGCGTTATCAACATACTAATGTTAATGTGTAGTTTGTAAGATGAATTAAAAATGCTTGGTTGGCATCTGACAACTGACAACTGACTATGTGAAAAGTTCAATATGTGTTTACTGTACACTGTTTAAATTGTGTTTTAATAGTCGAATTGCTGTGTAGTACAATATGTGTTAATTTTTTTATATTGAAAAATTAGAAACAAAAACCAAGCATTGCTTTTTGAAATAATTCCAATTTACGTTTAGAAATTTAATATTCAATTAAACTGTATTTATATTTTTTACGGGGCTTGCGCAGTCCTCATGGATTTTGACCAAAAAAAAACACTAACCGATGTGTTCCTCAGAAAGTTTCAGGTGTGTCGCTAAAATTTGAAACTTATAAATGTTTTTTTTTATTTTATTTTGGTTGTAAAAGAAATTATTAGGTGCTCATGACAACGTTTTTTTTTGTTAGTCAAAATTTGTTGGGCGTTTCAGAGTTCCTTTTTTTTTGGTTGTCAAAAATTCTTCAACGAATTTTTGCTCACAGTGTACTATACTTATTTTTTTAGAAAACAAGGGAAAGCCGTATTAAATAAGTGTCTTTCATGGCAGTTATATTGATGATTTTTACCCCGTGTTACATAAATAGGAATTGGCTTGACCTGTCTGATATTATTAGTCATTGTTTCCTTTTCTTCAATTTGCAGGTGCTCCCAGTAATATTAGAGCAAGATCCTACCCACATTGGGGAAATTTTAATGTTGGAGAATTCCTATCACGTCTAAATTCGCACTTTCATTTCGATCTAGAAGTTCTGTCTAACAAATATCCCTGCGGAAGCGTCTAGTATGCCCTTTTAACACTCGGTCAATCAAATTTATTACTATCTCGGGAATATCATGGCTTCTTTATTACATCATCCAACTTTGACGGATACTGTATTACATTCGTACTCGTATTTCATCAAGAACTCAAGTTAGTTTTCCTCAAAATATAGTTCATGTTTTATTGAAAGTTAATCAAGCATAATAAACATTTATCATTATAATTAAAGCACTTTGACGATCTTTTATAATTGCAATGCCTAGGAGAATGAATCCCTTAAATTGTTGTAATTACTCCATGCAAAATAAAGGATTTAAGATAAAATTTCGAATATAATAAAGAAAACAATGAAAAGGGAGGCGAAACTTTTAAGTGAGTTCGAGGGAAGAAAAGAAAGCACTTCCGGCAATGAAAATCCGAAGCACAGTCATTTTCATAATACACTTTAATATTCATACATTTCAGGAAATATTCCTAATGTAGCCAGCAAAGTGGTTGAAAATCCGAAATTTGTATTTACATTAGTTATCTGCAAATCCGCCTAAGGCACTCAAGTGGCGCACATTGAAAAAAAAACTCCGGCACTGAAAGATTTCAATAAATTTACATAGTCTGTCAGGTTTTATTAGTTTCCTTTTGGTTATTTGGATTTCCATTTGTTCTTATTGCTTCTCTCCGGCCTAGGCAGAGTTGAAACATTACCTAATTGATTTTTTCTTTCGTAATCTGTGTGAGCGCAGTGCTAGTTGGCTGCATCGGCATTTTTCAATCCAGTTTTAACGGCTTGATTCATGCTCTATGTATAAAAACTAAATTTTCCATTGTTGTTATTCAATATCATCAATATTTTTATCTGTACGAGCTGTCTAGTATATTTTGGATTATAGGCCACGGAAATTAGTCTCAAAATAAGGCATTTGGTGAAACAATTCGGAGTAATCTGGAAATCATTTTAATGCCTTTACTTGATATTAAATATAAGCAATATGAGTTTGCACGGTCTTAGGATCTTAACTTTCTAGCCCAAAAGAAAACGTAAAATTTTTGCACTTTTTTTCATTTTCTAGAGATAACTCTTAAACGCTGCTTCTGGCGGAAAGAATAGCTATTGCAAAAAATGTAGACCATATAATTCTGGTACATAAAACCTAAAATTCGCGGGAATAGTATAGCAGCAATTCATAACCAAAAAGGGGCACTTTTTGCTCCTTATATGAAATTTGTACTCACTATACATGCGTAGGTACGTAACTTTAAAACTGTTACTCTAATTTTTAAACCTTCTAGTAGAAGTATAGAGCATAAATTTTGCATCTAGGGAGTACCAAAATTTTTAAATTGGGTAATTTTAGTATACATATGCACATAAATCCAAATGGCTATCTAATTAGTTGTTCCCTAGTACGCATTTTCCATATGCTTGGTATTTAAATTGCCTTCAGCTTCATTGTAAATTAAATTTAAATATGTAATTATCTAATTAAAAAACTATTTTTCAGATAAACATTTTTTTATTTCTTGTAAATGCCCAAGGATGCAAAAAACGCTAAAGATATATTCACGCCCTTTTATGAGTGTAAGCGCATTTCTGCCTTGAAATCATAGAGTTCTTAGCATTTACGCATTTCATTCACCGAAAAAGAAGATCAAAACAAAATTATTAACATGTAGGCAGGCGGAGATATTTTTATTTCGTCTCTCACTTAGTTTGTATATGTTTCAGATGTGTTGGTGAAATGGTGCTAATAGGTATTCAAGTACTTTCCTCTGATTTTTTTTAATTTGGAAAATATTTACCTTATTTCCTCAGCTGACAGAAGTTTTGGGTATTCAGCTGTTGTAAAGGACAACATCTTATTTTGCAGACTATGAGCAAATGCAACATCACATTGGCATTCTTTTCCTAGGGGAATTCTAGTTCTTGAAAGTTGTATCATGTCTAAGGAAATTAGGGTAGTGCAAGTTTTTACAGATAAAGACACTAATGGTGTCGTCGGTTAAATACATCAAGGTAGGAAACCGTTTTTCCTCAATTATTAGCTGGAGCTGGTTCATTGATAATAGAGAGGCAAAACAGACAATTTTTAGTTTAGCGAATTGCTCTCTTAATAATATCACATTTGAATTCGATGGCATGCCTGCGGAGAATACGGATTGCAGCAAGGCAAGGTTGAAACCCCAAAAAGTTTTAATTTTCTTGTACCGATATGGGACAATGCAGGACTGATACTAATGTTTTAATTGCAGACGCTATATAACCTACACCAGTGCCTTTATTCTTATAAACTTGCACTGCCTCAACTCTGTCAAAGATGGATTCGCTGGCAGAAGAATAATAAGGTGTTTAAAGTGTGTAAAATAGGATGCTCTCCTTTACAATTGCTGAGTACCTGAAACTTCTACAAGTTGGGAGAATAAAGTATTGATTAGTAGTTAAAACAAAATTTAGAAAATAATCTATCGTCTAATGCTTTCATTAACAAATCTACGTCTTATTCAACTATTAGAGCTAGATGCTATAGCAATGGACGAAATAAAAAATGTCCGTCTGTCTACTTGTTAATGCTTATGTTTTGTCATTCTTTTTGGTTCTCGATGATTTCGGGGAGGAAATGTGTACTCATAAAACTGTGTTAATTTAATTCATCAATTTCTTCTGTTCTTTAACGTTTACAAGAAATAAAAAATTCTTATTAAATTGAAACAGTGGTTTTTAATTGGATGATATAATTAGATTATATTTAAATCTGATTTATAATGGAGTTAAAGGTAATTAATATGTACCAAACATGTGCGAAATGCAAACTAGGGAACATCTATGTAATTGGGTAGCCGTTTTGGATTTATATGCATATGAATACTAAATTTCCCCAATTTAAATATTTTGGTACTTCCTAGACGCAAAATTTATTGCTTTATAACTTTTATTCCACAAGTTTTTTTAAGTTAGAATAGTAGTTTCAAAGCTACGTACGCAGGTACATATATGGAGTACAAATTTCATACAAGGGTCAAAAAAGTGCCTGTCAATTGCTGCTACACCACTGCACCGAATTTCAAGTTGTAAATACCTATTTTAGCCAAAATTTAATGCTCTACAATTCTTGCGATTGCTATTTTTACTGTGAGAAGTGCCGTTTAAGGCTTATCACTGGAAAATGCCTTAGCATTATTTAACTATAAATTATAAAATTAATATGGGAACTCTTAGTAACTTTCAATTAAATTTTAGAGTTTCCAGACCTGTTTTTCTTTACAGAATCGTCGACGGATTCTGTATCAAGAGCCGAACTATTGTTTGTCAAACCAAGATCCAACGCAATCGCTGCTTGGGGCAATCTATAACAGATTGCCAATCCTTAACAGAAGGTTAATGAAATTTAGAATTCTGAAATGAGTAACTGGCGAAGAAAAACCCAATAAAACATGAATGTAAATATTAATACTTCGCAAAAAAAAATACAACTTGTTCAACTTGTTTGTCACAATTTCGATGTGCATCACAAGATTAGACATTTTCTGACGACTTCTTCTAGCTCGAGGAGTCTAGAGAAAATAATTATTCAATTTTTTCTTGAAATCTGCTCTTTTTATAAATTTCGATAAAATCTAATTGTTTCTGGGAAATTTCGAAATTCCACTAGGATTAAACGTTTTTTCTCAAAATTTAGATCTTTTTCGCAAATATTTTCTGGTAATATCGTCTTTTTCTCGGGGTAGCGACTATTTTTTTTTAATTTCGAGGTTTTTTAAATTGGACTTTTTTTGAAAAAATTTTTATCCATTTGAAAGTTTTTTCGAAATTTCGCTTTTTTCCTAATTCCGAACTGGTTTCCTAAAGTTTGCCTTTTTCAGAAAGTGTTTATTTTTATCTCAATATCCTATTTTTGATACTTCTATAGAGTTTTTCCTTTTCCTGGTAAATTCGCCTTATTTTTTTTTCAAAATTTTAAATTTTTCTTAAAAAATTTTTACCTAAAATTTGCCTGTTCCTTAAAATTTACCTTATTCAAAATTTCGATTTTACTTTTAAAATCCTACTTTTTGGACTTTTGTTTCAAAAATTGTTTAGTTATTTATTTCAAAATTTTATCATTTTTCTGATATTTGTCTTTTTCAACAATCAATTAAAGATTGCGTTGGCTTCTATGAAAAAATCGATACAATTTTGTAATAACCAATTTTGTCAATTTTGCTGAATTTTTGCAATATTATATTGTTTTCTAATTACCAATAACGTTACAAAAAATATTGTATATAACACGCCTTCAGCTCGTGCCATAGATGCAGCACTCAAAAAGAAAAACACTATTTTAGCCACTGGTTATATAAAATACTATTTTTAAACAATTATATGATCCCAATACTAAGGTACGAATAACTTAAAAATTCACAGGCTCTCGAATAAACTCAATTCATTATGCCGCTGTTGTTCAATATATTTTAAATACATCCTTTACCTTAAACAATTTGTAGACATTGGACAACAAAACAAAATTTATCCTAGTATTAGTAATATTTTGGTTTCACTAGTTCGATAATGCTTTCGTTTTAATTTAACGGGAACACAGAAAGCAATAGGTAGTTTCATCTCCGATTTAATCAGGCATTGGCTTAATCTGACAACGAACTAAGTATGTGTGTATATTTCATTTGTGTTAGGGCACGAAATAATTTGTTTGGCGACGAAAGACGTGTCTCGGAGCTCTCTTGCATTTCTTATTGCCAAGAATCTCAATTTGTTTGAGAGAATTGGGTTGTTGCTTAACAAAACGTAGCTACGCTGACTAAACATGGAGGGCTTCGTTTGTGATTTGTAGTCAGGCGCTGCAAGGATAAAGGCATATAAATAAGAATTTCACTTTAGTCAGGATGACAAACAGTAATCCCCGTTCAGGTATGTGACAAGCAAAGAATATGTATAATTGGATGTTTTTTTTTTGCTTCAAAGCAATGGTTTTGAACGTTTGATACAGACCAAAGGGAAACTTGATGGTAATTATTAATTGTACTGCTTGAAAATGGCTAGATTCAAGTAACCACGTATGCATTATGTCAAGGAGATCCGGTATAAGCATCTCGGAAATGACAGGATATACGGATTAGAGTAAATGTAAAAATTGCTCAATTAAATGAATAATAATCTGAGTTCTATAAAATACATATAAACATGCTACTACGCAGAGGTAAAATATTTATGTGCAAAATTTTATTGCATCACAATATTATGCTCTTTCTAAATGTAAAAATCAGGCTTATATTAAAAAATAAACGTGATATTGTAGACCATAAGAAATTTTCCTTTGTTTTTAAATGTTTTACAAATATCGTCAGAAAAATATAATACCGATATTCGAAAAATCGTCTACATCCAAATAAATTGGAAACAAATAAAAATCTGTCTAATTTGTCGACACCATATTATTTGGCATCTAAAATGGCAACATCTTTCACATTTAAGTGCATGCGTGCATGCGGCTCTAAAAATTTATGAAGGAAAGGGTCCTCGTAATTTTTTATTTTTGCGCTTACTAGTTTTTGTGCAAAAATATATTAAAATTGATAAGAACCGACACTTCACCTTATATAAAACTACCAAAATAAATTAAATAAAATGACTAATAACCTCTATTAACTAAAAACGGAACGCCTTCAATTAACGTATGGCAAGTTATCGCAGTTCTAAAACTTTCGATGTCGCCTTGTTGGATTCCACAAAATAAATTTCAATATCCTATACGTAAAACTTCAGGAAGAGATATTTATACCGTAAAGGAGAATCCAAATAATACGCTATGATCAAATTCCGAAAATATATGTAATAATTTAAATAATAAAACTGTAAAAACAACTAAATAGACACATGGTTCTACTGAGTGTAGGAAATAGTAATATATAACATAAATCAGAAACGGTTTTGCCAACTTCTGAAAATGCAATACACAACTAAATCCGAAAAATACTAGCTAAATATATTTCAGCAGTACATATAAACCACTAATTCAAAGGCCACGTATTTATAGCAATCGAAAAGTTTAATCATATTTTACAAAAAATACCGTTAATTTTATGCCCTTAGACGTATAGGTTTAAAACGTGTGATAGCAGTAATTAACCAATAAACAAGATAATTTTATTTTTAATTCTACTTCGACAGTAGTTTTTTATATATGGCAATGTCATTTTTATACAAACGATTCGACGACCCTCCATAGAATGAATCACCCTTGTTTACTTCCGTTTTAAGTTTATGTGATAAATTTTTACCGTTTCCCTTTAATTAATTTCATAATTCAACCTGCTGGAGCCTGTTCTCGAAGGTTTTTCATGTAATTCTCTTACTTTTCTAATGAAATATTTTCCTACTGTGACTGAATGATATTGACTATGACATTGTTAGATCACATAAATTCCTTAGTTGCCTACTCTAAATACTATGTTATTCAAACAACAAAACCACTGTGTACCTTCGATGTGCTTTTCACTTTAACAGTATCGTCAGTTCTACTTTAAATGCAGCATAATAAACTAAACAAGTTCCCCAGATATTAAATTTAAATTCACAAAGAAAAACATTAAAAGGGATTACACCACTTTGCAATCTGGTTGCGATAACAGGGAACCTAACCTAAACAATCTGCGAGACAATAATATTTAAATCCACAAAAAAAGATTAAAAGGGATAACGCCTCTTAGCAATCGAACTAGGTAGTTCAACAAGGTTAAAACTTATTTCGTCGTTCCTGGGAGAGCCGAGGCGTTATTTCCTCCTAGGTAGAAAGGGGCGGTATTACCCCAAGACCAGGTCAGCATGCCTCTGTATCCCCAAGCGGATCTGGGCGAACCATACGCTAAGTATGTCATCGGACAGAACAAAGAGCATCCCCAACTTTCACAAACCCTACCGGGTAGTAATACCGGAAAGGGGAGTTCAGTTAGTAGAACCAGAAAGAGAGAATAGCTCAATCTGGTTCACAGATGGATCCAAAACAAAGATAAGTACTGGTGCGGGAATAACCAGCAAAGAACCAGGGAATGAATTTTACATAAACCTGGGATCTTTGGCAACCGTATTTCAGGCAGAAGTTACTGCAATTACAGCCTGTGCTGAAGCAATAATCAAGAGGTCTTATAAAAATAATAGAATCGTGATCTACAGCGATCGCCAAGCAACACTAAAAGCGCTGAGAGCTTATGAAATAAGCTCTAGTACGGTCAAAGATTGTGTTGATAAGCTAAAAAACTGCCACAGCACAATCCAGTTATGCTTCGATGGGTTGAGGCCCATCGGGAAATTGAAGGAAATTAAAGAGCAGACCTTCTAGCCAAAAGGGGAGCCGAGTTTCCTCTAGTAGGGCCGGAACCTACCTGTCCGCTTGCCTACAAAGCTGCAAAAGAGGTAATAAAGGAACTACTAAGAAAAGAACACATCACTCACTGGGGGGGTGTCAACGGTCTGAGGCAATCGCGGAAGTTCATTGACGAACCATCAGAAAAGAGAGCCAGAGAACTATTACAGTTAAGCAAAAAATTAGCTCAGGTGGACAGTTGGACTATTTACGGGACACTGTGCCCTCATGAAACATCTTACAACAATTGGCGTAAAAGAAAATTCTACTTATAGAATGTGTGGAGAGGAAGAAGAGACTCCTTTACACATATTAGGCGAATGTCCTGCTCTGGCAAGGGATAGACGTACCAGCTTTGGGAATGCTCTGACTGAACCAAAGACAGTAGTGGAGACACTCATAAAGGAGGTTCTGAAATTTTTCAAAAGAACGGGCCTATTATGAGATAATCGTGGGGGAGGGGCACAATAAGCGATAGCTTCAGTGCTGCAGGGATGACCGACTCCATAGCATTAATAAAAATAATAATAATAATCCCCAAGTACGAATTCTACGTGTACATCAAAAGAAAACAAATCCAAAAAAAGCAGAAACACAAGGGCTTCAGAAAACGAATGTCATTTTTACGAATGAATGTAAGATAATCATGTTTCCCTACCTTTAGTGAGGTGCGGCTTCATTAATAGCGGTGCAATGTTCTCAATAATCACTATCTATCTAAGCCCCATCCCCGAATCTCAAAAATACCCCCAGACGCTCTGTATCCCTAGGCAGGAATTCTACTTGTTCAATAAAAGAAGGCAAATCCGAAAAAAAGCGGAAACACAAGAGCTTCAGAACACATATGTCAGTTTCACGAATAAATGTAAGGTAATCATGTTTCCCTACCGAGTTAAAACAAAGTTACAAGCTTTTTAATATATGCAGCTACATATACGGAAACAACGGGTGCTGATCACAGATATGATTTTTTATAATAGAATCGTTAAATGCTTCCTTGAACTGTAAGATTTCATTTATTAGCTACATCAAAAAATATCGTAAATATAGCAAAAATATGCACCATCGTTAGACTTTGGATGAAATATGCAATAATGGGTGAAAATGGGTTAAATATGCATTTTTATATGCAAATCCATACAATTCGGTCTCTACTAAAACCACAACAATCGTAATGAGAAATTTGTTTTTTCTATACACTTCTGGTAATATTTATTATGAAATGTCTTATATCTTATATTTTTCACTTGCGCTCTAACTTTCCATGATTCCCACCTGTTCCTTCTCGAACTTTTACCGGCCGGGAATTATTTTGATATACGGGCTGGTCCGCTACTGTGACAGAAACTTCTAAGAACACTAAAGTATGTTATATAAACAATTCCTCTTAAATGTACCGTATTTGAGATACATGGTGTCAAAAAATTTTTATTTTTTAAAGGATTTTTTGTATCTCTCAAACGAATAAGAATATTAAAAAATATTTGATAATGTTAAATATCTTAGAGCGTTAGAATTTTCCTACTGGAAAGGTGTACACACATTACCAAAGGCTAGATCTGGAGTATAGTGGCCATTCTTCTATCAAAATTTCTACGCCACCGGTACATGTAATGTTATCAGGTTCTTACGCCCAAAAGAATACATAGTGGAATTCCTTTTTTTTAATTAAATAATCAGGATAATTCGATTAAAAGTATGTAGTATTAAATGAAGATTTAAGTTATTAATCTATTCTATATTTTTATTTTTAATAAAAAGTAAATTATATTCTAGTTTGACTTACAGAGCAGTGATTATACGACCTTATATTTCTTCCTGTACATTTTTTCACTTAAAGTTTAACATTTGCACCTAATGGGCATTTTGTGTTTTTTTGCCTGTAGCTACTTAAGTAACAACCACAAATCCAAATTAGATGTTTGCTGTTAATAAACTGTTATCTCGTAACATCTTCCCTAGAATTGATTCGATAAGTTAGTAGTTTTACAAAGTTGTAATTGGTGCAGTTTGCTTTGAGGCTGACTCCGACTGCTAGTTAAGCTACAAATTGCTATACAGGTCGACTTAGAGTTTTCTTAACAGTTAGAAAGTTGCTTGTCCTTCCTCTTAGTTAATTTAAATCAGGCCCGACGAACCTTTCCTCTTGTAAACTTCAACCGTTCCACTAAACTCATTTCCACCAACGTGTTCGCAAAAATGAGAACGTCTTCGTACGTGACAGTGTTATCAATTCATCAGAAATGCTAAAGTTCTTTCTAAACAAACAAAGTCTGTAGAAATGCACAGGTTAGCATACTTCTCAGGATGGGTGTTAACTATTCATTCAAATTTATCCATTTGCAGTGTCAACAATAGCTAAAGTACTCGACTGTTCTGAGAAAATGGATTATTCTAAGACCCGTGCTATGTATGAGAACTCCTACATTACACTTTAGGGACAAATATAAAACTAACGTAACTCGAAAGCGGACTTCCGTTTTTTGTTTTAAGGTGCAACTCCCTTTATTATTCCTTGTGTCTAAATGTAATATTCCTATCTCACTTGTGTTTCTATTACAATATATTTGTTACAACTTAATCTATATTAATATTTTAAAGAAAGAACTTCTGATCGACTGAAAAACGCACAGCCGTAACTACTGCAGTCGAAAACATGAAATTTGAAAAAAGATTCCTTTCATGGTGTAGGATAAGCAACAAGAAGTGATATGTGGAAATTCATCCTTTAAGGGAGTAAAATGATGTTAGCATCAAACAGAGTTAATAATGCATTTTAAAATCTAAACTTTTGTGTCCTAAAAAAATTATTACACCCGTGTTTGATTGATTTTAAAAATTCAGACTCTATAGGCTTATAAGGGGGTGAAATTAAATTTTGAGTTTGGTATAAAACAAACCCGTGTTTCGCCGAATTTAATAATTTAAGTTCTAAAGAGATAAAAAGATATATCAAAAGTTGGTAAGAAAAAAAATAAAAAAATCTATTTTATAACCCAAATTTTGTGTAAAGAATATACGATTTAAATAGCTGAGCATATACAGTGTGTCCTACTGGGAATCGCCACGACTGATATCTGACAAAGTGCTCATCTAAGAAATTTGAAAATTGAGCAACTTAGCAAAGTCGACGAGCCCAATATAAATAAAAAAAAATCGCAAAGTTGTAGTACTAGTACGATTATACTGGAAGCTGACACCAACTTCGCTATTTTAAATTAGACACCCTATATATTTTTGCATTTTTGGATTCTATTTGATATTTAGAGACCACTTTGGATAACAAACATTGTTCTTAAAATTTATAGCTTTTCGAGATCAATATATTTTTATAAGAAATTTTACAGATGCAAGGTACCACGAAATTCTTTGTATCTTTTTCCAGAAACCAGATATTAATTTTATGTCTGGTATGTGAGTAGAACGCATATAAATCTAACTTGCACAACTTTTATAGATTCAAAATCATTATGCCGAATGTTGAATTAACGACTAAACATTTTGATAAATTCAAATAGCGATAACTTTGTTACGTTAAATGGAACACCCTAATTTTTTTTACCCTATCTTATGCAGATTTTAATTATCTTTTACCTGACACAGGTTTTTCTAGGGTTGCTTAACAACTTTTGACAATAATTGCAATTTTATGCTTTTATTTTCCTATTTCATATTAAGTCAGGTCGCATACGAGTGACATTATGAATAGGAATAATCTTTATCCACAAATAAACTATCAGGAAATTATTTGTTAAATTTTTTATAGTTTATGTTATAGTGTGCGGTAAAGCTAAAACGAAAACGTACCTAACCATATTTTTTAGTAATGAGAATTGTTTTAAATCTTTTGTTATTTTCGAAAGATGTAACAAAGGAATACCACACGAACATGTGTTACAATGATTCCAGATATCGCTGGCTTGGAATTGTAAGGTTCTATGTTACAATTTTAGCACTATATGAGTTACCAGCACCATAAGATTCTATGGGTATCTTAGAATCTTTTGCACCTGATTCTAATGTCCTATGATATACAATAAAGGTCCTGAGTGGGCATTAACAAGGTTAGATGCAATAAATGAATTTATTGCATCAATAAAATAAATGAATTTATTGTACCGGTACAAAGTCCTATGTTGCTCAGCTGTTCTACATGGAACTTTGTAGCAAACTAAAATCACAAAAGCAAAACCACAAAGTTCTATGATACAAGCAAATATGCGATTTTCTGCAAAGTAATGCAGTGGTTAAGAAGGTAACATCCTATTTAGCGTCAGCTCTGCTTGGTGTGGTAAATTAGATGGTAAAATAAGAGAAGAATGAGTAACACCGAATAAGAAGATCTATATTATGAAGGTGGCTATGATTCAGATAAGGATAGGAAATATGTTAAGTTATCACAGTATAGATACATTTTCTGTAGTTACTTTAATATTTATTTCCATAAACCTAAAAAAGACAGATGCAATGTGTATGACTTACAGAAACTAAAGACAGCTGAAGAAAGAAATAATAGACATGAAAAAGAATATTTGAGGCATGTGAAAGAAAAAGAAGCTGCAATACAAGGTAGGAACAATGAGAGAGAAAATAAAAAGAAAGCTGTGGTAACATTTCACCTCCAAAATGTTCTAACATACCATAAGACCGAGGTTTCCTCATTTTATTATAAAAGTAAAATGTCACTGTCACCACATTTTCCTCTTACTAAGCAGGTATATTGCGCTATTTGGCCTGAAGTCATGATTGGCCGCAAAGCTAATGATATTTCAAGTGCCTTTATCAAAATTTTAAATCGAATAATTCAGCATCACCCCAACATAAAAAAACTAACTTTGTGGAGCGACAGTTGTGTTTCACAAATAGAAATTCTGTTATTTGCTATGCAATTGCTCACACATTAAAGCAAAGTTAAATAGAAATGGTAACATTGAACTATCAATTCTAGGAGATTCATGTATACAAGAAATTGCATTTTTCTTGTAATAATTTTAATAAAAGTAAAAAACAAAAAGCCGATTATTATAATCCAAATGAAACGTTTTGATTTCCCTAGTTACCAGTCTTTAGCAGGGTGCTACAACCATGGTGAAGTTCCTTTTACTAAGGTTTCAGTTCTACAAATTAGAAAGGGAGTTCTAAACATCGGTTACAAAGCATCACACGAGGACAAATACTTTAAAATAGTTAATATTAAGCCCAACATAGAACAGTTAAAGAAATAAATCATTTTGTATTTTCCGATCGTAAAACTAGCAAAATAAAAGTAGAATTTCCTTTGACAAAGAGGGAAGCTATGAAAGCTATGCCGCCATACATACCTAAAATTGATCAGCAATACTTCAAAGCTGTTATTCCTAACGAAAATTAATCCAAAAGGTAAAATAAGGGGCAAAAGGACAAGCTCCAACAAGCGGACCAAGGCAAATCCCAAGAGGCAGACCAAGGCAATGACCAAAAATCAGACCAAAGAAAAATCCAAGAAGCGAACTTGAATTAAGTGCCTTCGCAAAATATTATCTTATTCCGAGATATTAGATCTTCCTTTTTCTCTTTTGTGTTGTATTAAAAGTTACAATAAATCTTTAAGTTTTGTGTCTGTTTCTATTACTTCTCAAATTTTGAAACGTTCTATGTTACAATTTCGAGAATACAAGGTTCTATTTTTTTTGTGTCATTTTTCAGAAAAATAAATTAGGTACATTTAGTTGTTTCTGGCTATTTATTCGCTGATAAGTCAGAAAAAATATTCAAATTACCAATTTGATTAAATTAACTATTATTTTCAAATACTAAAAACTTGTAAGACCATTTTCTCAAACCTGTTACCTTGTAACATAGAACCTAATAATTCCAAGCCAGCGATGTATATATATTAAAGCCCTTACACTAAATTAAATGGTAGAAAATTTCACAAATTTCGGCTCTGCAAACGAGAAATCAGATAGAAGAAAATCTGTTATTGATAATAAAAATATCGGAACAGCATTACCAACTATGTCGACTAGTCATGGTTTAATTTTAGAAGCACTATCAGCTACTATAATTAGACTAGTTGTTTTATAATTTAATTGTCGATAGCGATTGTTTTTTTTAGTACATTTCATTTGTTTCTACTCATTATGTTAGTGATATACTACTTAATAAGAACTCAATGACTGTTAAATAGAAAAATAAAAGTTAATATTGCAATTATTATTAATAGTTATAAAAAGGACCCCCACAATGCCGATATCAGTTAAAAGACAATCTACGTCTGCACAAGATAGGCTAAAAAAATATCGGATGTTGCATTTAAAATAACTGAGTTATCGCTGTTTGAAGGTACAGTGGAAAATTCAACACTCGATATAATATTTTTGAATTTATGAAATGTGTTCAAAGTAGCCTCATATGTTTTCTTCTCACATACCAAATATAAAATTAATACGTGGTTTCTTAAAAAAGATGCAAATAAATTAATAGGACCTTGCAACGGTCGTCAAATTTTTAATAAAAATCCAATTATCCCAAAAACAATTATTAAAATTTTAAGAACAATGTTTCTTATCCAAAATGGCGTTAAAATATCAATATATAATAATAATAAATATGATAAAATCCAAAAATGCAAAAATATATAGGGTGTCTTATTTAAAATAACGAGACTGCTGTCAGTTTCCGGTATAACCAGAAGTACTACAACTTTTAGAATATTTCAGTTGTGTTGGCCCTGTCGACTTTCCTAAGTTGCCACATTTTCAAAAATTTTAGATGAGTGCTTTGCCAGATGTCGATTGCGACGATTCCCGGTACAAGGGTGATTTTAATATACAATACGTTAAGGGAAGAAAGGGGTACCAAAGTTTAAGTGCAAAAAAGCTAAAAATGTTTTATGACCCAAAACACTATGCAAATAATCTATGAAAATATATACAAACACATCCTTGGTCGATATTCAACAATTCAACCCCCTAAGGGGTAAAATGGGGTAAAATCGAGTTCATAAATTTGTATGGATCAATGATAATATTGAGTTTTATGAGGTCAAATTTTGTTTAAATAATCTATGGAAAAAATAATTAAGAAGTATTCCATCAATTTTAACACTTCAGGCCCTAAGGGGGTATAAAGGATATTGAAAGTTGATGAGGAATAAAAATTTTAAAAAAATTGTTCTTTACTCTAACATTTACTCTATCGGTAAAGAATATTCAAAAGAAACAACTAAACGCGTCCTAGGTAGTTTCTGAAAATTTTGAAAAATTTCTATAATAAAGAGAGATGGCCTCATCAATTGATTAACTGACTCAACAACATAGAACCGTAACTAATGAAAACAAATAAAAAATGAGATTTGAATTGAAGACTCCTGTCTAAAGGCACAGTAAAAAAGAAAATTCGTTTTCTAAAGACGGTAAAATAGAGGTGAAATGGAGTTTTGAAATTAGTACAAACAAAAAGGATCAATGTGTTTTATAACCTAAAACTATTACTATACAAGTATTTGGACAATTTTAATCATTCAGTTCCTAAGGGAGGAATAATAGCAAAAAAGTTTTTATATAGCACAAAAACATTGGAAAATCATTTCATAATTCAAAACTCTGTAAAGAATACATAAAAGAAACGACTCATTACGTATTTGGTCGATTTTAAACAATTAAACCAAAGGAAGGTAAAAGAAGATATTAAGTTTAATATTGAAAACATTTAAAATTTTCTTTTATAAGTCAAAAATTAGGTTTTTAAAAACAATTTTGGTAGAATTTTTATATTTCCAGTTGTCATAGGTAACAAATTTCATGTTTTGGATTTCAGAAATGACGGCTTCTTCATAGATTTTATTATTTCCAACGATGTTTTACAAATACCATTACATGAAAAATAAAAAGCGTCACAGAAGTATTTCCATTTTTTATAAATATGACCCCTGTAAAATTATGGGTCGGACCCTGCTTCGTTTCGTTAATTCTTCTGGTTCTGATTTTATAAACTGGGTTGCTTGAGCATCAAGTGTCAATAAATTTTAGGCAAATTAAAAGTGTAATAAAAAAACCGGCTTATTGCACATTAACACAACATCTGTTAATTATTTTGGAATCATGAAAGTAAATTAGATAAGATATTTTTTTTAAAATAAAATTGTTAGTAAGTATGATTTGTCATAATTGTAAGCTAGCCTTTGGAAATTAGCAGATGCTGAAAATCAATACGTTTTGAACCTATGATATTACTCAGAAATACTGAAATAAGTTATCCTAAATAATTATACACAGAACGACCTTACTAAATAATTATACACACCTAGGCGAAGCTGTAGCAGGTCGCTAGTATTAAAATAATTTTAGTGATTTTCTAAATATTCATATATTTTCAAGTAATTATTTGGATGAAATATTTCTAAATACACTGCTTAAATGGTTAATACTTGGTAATCAAGGTGCAAACATTGGTAAATTTAATTTAGAATAGAAGTCCAGTTATTTTGTCATTTGACTTCGTAATTGCTAGGATGCTTTTGGGAGCTTGCTGAGGGGTTACTGAAAGATGTTTTGCCAAGTTTTCGTCAAGATTGGGTGGTGGGGTTAGCAGCTATATTAAAAAATGTACTCCCCGTAGTTTTATTCAGATAACTCTGTAACCATTCAAGCCAGAATAATATTTTAAAAAATCAGCAAAGAGAGAGACAGGGCTCGCACAGTTAGTATTCCGTACCAAATACTACAGTCAACATGCAATATACCAAATTAAATCATTTTTATTTATGTAAGGATTTGAAATTTTATCCTAATTTTCTTGTGTTACAATTGAAACTTAAAAAAATTGTCAATTTTCAAATGAAACCCGCAATTTTCCTATAATAATCTATGACTCTAAATCTACTAACCCTACTGAATTCTAAATTTTATCTTTCTAAACCTACGAGATCAGGGGATAACGGTCATTTCTTACACATTTTGAGCTGTATCTTTAAGTCCATGGGACAGAAAATTATACATAAAAAGAATTAGGATTCCCTGAAATAGCTTTTTCAAATGGTACTTCACGTAATCTATTAACTTAAATTATTAAGATATATTATTTTTCTAATCGTTGGCTGGCGGTATTTTCGTGGATCGTCGAGAACTAACGTTGTGGAAAATTTCAAATTTCCACTTTACATAGTTTTCGAGGAAAACCTCTTTATGGCATACGAGAATGAGATTGTAGGGGTTCCGTTTTTTGTTTTAAGGTACGGAACCCTAAAAACTACTTCAAAAGTCTTTTAAAGTGCTCTAAACTTGATTATGCCCATTTTTATCAAAATATGCGTGAATTTATACTTATATCTCGGCAAACTTCTAAAACCCGGAAATTGTTTTTTTAGCTTTTTCAATATTTTCTCGTAAAGAGTCACTTTTTAATAAAATACTTAATATCAAAGTCGAAGCTCTGTCTCGTATGAATGATTTAGCCTTCCGAAGAATAATTATTTATGTTCAATTGTTATTTTATATGTTTTAAAGACATTTGTTTTTACACGGACTGCTCCTTAATAACCAAAAAGAATGTTGCAGAGTTTGAAAATGAGAAAACTCAATATGGCGTTCACAAGAAAATGTTGCCATAATTTTCTCATTAATTTTTCAACACGTAAAACAATAAACTAAGTCACTCCAAAGGTTTTCTGAAAAAAAGCAAAAACAATAATTAATTTTTTTTTTCAATTAAAATGTAAATGAAGAAGTTTCAACATATTTTAGGAAATAATGCTTTTTACATTCTTCTTAATAGCATGTAAACAAGCCCCTATTCGATTATTTTCTCAATAGCATGTATATTGTTATTAAACGGTTAAGTATAAATAAATAAACACAAAATTTTGAAGAGGGTACCTAGTTGTTTTTAGATTTGTAACACAGCGTAATTAATATAATAATTATGATCATACGGATTAATCATAAAATGTTACAAAATATGACTTTGCAAAATTGCTAATTTAAAACTAACAAATAATTAATAATTTTATGATTTCGGATGTAAGAGAAATTGTCGAATTTTAGCAGGGGCGTGAACTAGAAATAGTCTTGTTCCATTTCGTTGAGAGGTAGACACGCTTCCAGTTTGTATTTTCAATTTCTCAGGGCTGTCGTATTTCACACGTTTCATTACATTCCTACGTATCATAATAGAGTGGAAGAGAAATAACAGAAGCAATATTTGGGAACGTATTTTGTTCTAGTGTTGGGAATTGAAATGGCGATCAAAACGAAAAAGTAATTTTTAGTTTAACAAAAGTTTGTTTCCAGGAAATCCTCCGGGAATGACTGCAAACTTGCTTCACCTTTAGTACGATCTCCTTGAATCAAAATTTAAACATATTCAATCTTTAAGAGATCAAAGAGCGAAAATGGTAGTGAAATTAATTTTCTATTAATTTGTAAAAACTTTAAAAAATAAAATGACCTAATGTGCAACTATAGTCCTCTTCCCTTTAGTGTTATATAGGGATCATTCACTCCTAAGACTTTTCATAAAATAAGCCATAAAATAAAGGTATAAATTGAATCTACTTAAATGTCGCAATAAAAAGGTTGAATGATATCTGGGTCGTAAGGCCGCTTTTGAGCTGTGATTGAATCGACGGGTTTCCTGTTTTCACCTCACGCAACTTCTTTTAATGATCCAGCTGGGATTTGGAAGATGGGTTTCTATTTTTTATGGCTGCAGTATCAAAGGATTTTTAGTGGCGACCAGCTTAATCATCCAACGTGTGTGAGCATTATACTGTTTTTTTGTTAGCAGAAGATTTATAACTAAAAATAAAGGTTGTATAACAGAATGTCTTTAATTTTATTACCCACTAAGTACTATTCTGCTTTTATTTTTATACATAAATTTAATTCAATATTGCCCTTTCAGTGAATCATTCCATCACAATGAAATATTTACACCCAAGTAGCTCATGATACAAGAATATTCTTGTATACTTTCATTTAATTTATTCTTAGCAGACATTCGTCGCATAATATAAGTAAAAAAAATATTTGGTCCCACTGTTTATTAGTTATACCATATATTTAGTAAGCGTCTTTTAATAGCAGTATTTCATTCCAATTAAATCAGCTTAAAGAAACTGGACTACTTAACATTTCATATAATTTTGTTATCAGCGTTCTATTCTCTTTGTTGGAAACTAAGGAGCGTGTTTGGGAGTTTGGCGCTGAGAACACAAGGAACATGTACACTGCTTAACGCGAGTGCTGTCAGTTAAAGAGCAAAATGAGAAAATTAGGGAGTCTGTTCGTGTTCTGGAGTTGCACACGTGCTCCACCTTTTACTGGATTTATACAATTGACATCCTTAGATTCTCTTTGACTGTATCTTGGTAAATTTGGAATATGTTAACCAGGATATTAACAACTGTTTGTTAATTTTCCACTTTTGCTGTGTTTATCCGAATGTGAAATATCCCATAGCACTTTATTCTGCTGATGTAAATAAATAATTAAACGATATTTCCCGCATAAAAATAAACATAGTCCTTACTGCATATCAAAGTACAAATACCTACAATTGTAGTATTAAATTCTAAGTGCATTTGCAAGGTCTGTCATGTAGAGCTAGGGATCAAATGAAGTACTAATCAACGAGCTCTCTCTCATGTTGTGAAGTTGCCCACTTACTGTGTTAATGCATTCGCGTCAAACCATAGGGTTCTATATTCCCTACCTTTCGACCGCACATTACAAATTCGCCTGCTACAAAGGTAGAACTTATTAAGTCTTTATTTGCATTGTCTAGGTCGGAAATTTCGTGTATTCAATTCACCTGCATTATATTACTACAACTAGCTTCAATTAAAGAGTGTTTAAAAGAGGCCGACTCTTGTATTGATGCCTATTCCATTATATAGGTATTACATAGTAAATTCGCTTCAGCTAGTATTATTTCACTCCATTAAACAATGGAATATGTAAGGTTTTGCTGTTTGCTCATGACTGCTTCATTATCTCTTATCCTAGTTGAGTTAAGAACACCTACATATAAAAAATGAAATTTTACCTTGCTTAGGAAAGCCCGCTCTAGTTAAAAATGTAATGCATTTAGTTATGTTGTGCTTCGTGGCTCTTATCTGATGCCCGTTCCTCGAAGTTCACACTTGTTAGAAATGCGACAATATGAATTTTTTTCGGTTTCTAAATTATCGATATTTGACAAACTATTTGTCAGTCTTAGATAAAAAAAGTTTAAAGACTTTTACAAAAAAGTAATAAAGACTTTTTAAGAGAACCGCATAATATTCAAATTTGTAATAACGTTTTTTAATAAAGTTCAATGCTCACTGTTTGATGCTATTTGGAATAAAATGGTTTTTGCTAAGTTAAAGAAAACATATTTTTGCCTTTGTTAATCACAAAACCAGATGTAATACATTTTAAAACTCCTTTTACATTTCACTTGAGAAAAAATATTGGACTTAGTTTTCATCCCCATGTAAGAAAAATATACAAAAACCATCCTCAAATGTGGTCAACTTGACCAGTTTCAATTACAAGAAGAAATTTGGTGCAGTTTTATTGAATTTAGATCGGCTATGTTAAGGATCTACTAAAAGTGAACTTAAGAAGTTCCTTGACACGGTCCTTTACTAACTCTGGCCCTGGATGCTTTCGTATCCGAAAGTACAAATTTTAATCACAATGCAGTGTATACTATTGTGCTTATTAATTTTTCCTTATTTAAATAACCGTTCTTTCTATATGTCAACTTGTATTTTAATATGTATTTTAAATGAATTGAATGAACCATGTAGATATAGAGATCATGTTTTCGTTATTTATAGTAATAAATTATTCTGATCAGTTTTACAAATTCCATTTTCTATTCTGCTTACCTTCAAGTTCAGGGAATCTAATTTTGCGGAAACACAAAAGTATGGTAAGTTCATTGAAGTTTCGACCGTTGAAAGCTTTCTGATGAGGTTGGAAGTGATCCGAGGGGTTTTTCGAGTGACCGCTACACGTTGCGCGCAGCGGGAATAAAATTCGCTTACTGCCAGAGTGCCAATTATCCTTAGACCGGGGAATTCAGAACTGACTTTCACGTTTCCTTCTTCTCTCCGGAAGATTTTTTCTTTTATGTTGGAGTTCTCCTTATTAGGCGCCCGCGTTCTGCCAAATATATCTTTTAAACACGTCTTGAGCTTTTCCATTCCGATACTTGGATACTTCGTTCCAACGACCTTTAATTTAACATTTTCCGTTAAAAATTATATAAAATAAGGGGAATCTGATTTGTATTAAATATAAGTCTTTAAATCAATTATTCTATCACCCCCTTGTCAACGCATAATAAGCGACTGAATATATCATATTTTATATGAGACCGAAGTGACAAAGAAAAACCAGGCATTACTCCTAGAATATTTTACCTTGTATATCTATCTGTATTAATAAAACTGAAGCGTCTGTGATTTCAAACCAACCGTTTTATTTTCATTTGTTTATTTAAATGATGCAAAAAAACATGCAAATGTTTTGGCATTTTTGTTTGCCTATGTGTCCCTCACATTCTGAAATAAATTGGAAACATCTAAAATGATTTTGATCGAATTTACAGATAACATTTTAATTAACCCGTTAAGGTGCCCTCAGAAAATCCGTCGCTGTAAGCTATTTTATTAATTTTCTTAATGTTTTCTTCATTCATTGATAAACATAAGCTTTGTTTGTCATCGGATTGTATGATGCAAATATGAGTAAAATTGGATATAAAGAGTCGTTGGTGGGAATTGTAACGTTCGTGCATGTTTTTTTTTTCATAAGTTAGAATGTCTATTTTATTTGAATTTCTTATTACCAGAAAATTTATATAATTTTTATATTCAGTTTCTTCATTAAATATATTTTTTCAAGTTTTTTTTTCAATTTATTTAACATTTCTACGGCCCAGTTTGGAAATATTTAAATTTTTTTTATGGTTTGTTGACAATTTTCTAAACAGTTTTTGAAATCCGACTACGTGATATTTAAATTTATTGAAAACGTCACTTCATGACAGTTCACAAATTAAGAGGTTATTTTATTTTACATAGAATAGGAATAATGAAAAATAATAAAAAAAAAAAATTTAAATATTTCCAAACTGGGCCGTAGAAATGTTAAATAAATTGAAAAAAAACATAATATTTCCGGTCAATAAGGGTCTACCATGAAGAATATATTTTTTCAAATAAAAAGCATTCACAATGACTAACGTGGTTTATGAAATTGCGCTAAAATGTTTGGTCCCAATATCTCAGCTCGCTGTATCAATGCTGACGGTTATAATGCAATTACTGTGTTGCGTGTAATTAATAAACCTGTGCCAGTGCCTAAAATATTCACCTAAATGAAATAATTTGATCTGTTCTAATGTGCGGACATAGATTTGATTTTCCAATGTAAAATACCATTTATTGTTGAATCTTACTTTCGAAACACCTAAAAAAGTTATGTCGAATGGACCTCTTCGATTCCTGATTGTGCTGCAGAATTTTTATGTCAAGGTTAAATGTCAATTTGGCTTGTACGAATCAATTATGGAACATACGTAAACACGCCAAAAAAATGACAGTAATACACTAGATGAGAAAACTTTTTGTATGCTTTGTATATGCTTCGGGTAACTAACGTTTTTTTTTTGTTATTTAATGAGAACGAGTCAAAACTCGTTGAAAACCATTGGTGTATAAAAATTTTTTTCTCGGTAACTATACAATATCGAAATAACCTGTAATTTTCCGAAAATTTATGACTCAATATCTACTAACCCTGTTAAAATCTAAACTTTATCTTTAGAAATCTAGCAAAGTAAGCAGGGAGGTAATTTCTTGCAAATTTTGAGCCGTATCATTTAGATCATTCATAGGACCAAAAATTATGAAAAAATTACTTTAGAATACTTAGAGGCAGATTTTTCAAACGATACCTAACACGATATACCATATTAATTAAAACTGAATTTTTCTATGCACAAAGTAACCTTCAATTTTAATATTAAATACTTTTTTTATATAATCATTGACTATTGATATATGCATGGATGACTAAGAACTAACTATTGTGCCAAATTTCAAATTCCTACGTTATATAGGTTTCAAGAAAAACCTCCTTGACTAGGAACAGATGAACCATCATGAGAGTAAGATTATAAGGAGCCATTTTAATTCCTTTACGGAACCCTAAAAATAAGCATGCTTTCTTATATAGAAGGTTAAAAGTGATAGAAAATAGTAATTTCAAAAAGTACAGGGTGAGTCATTAATATGTCCGTAGTCTGTTGCACGTAAACGAAAGAAGATAGAAAAAGAATCGAAAGGAAAAATTGATTGATACACAAGGGCGCCTAAAAATAATTTTTATTGTATAGGTTAATTTATAATGTGGGTACACTCAATTTTTTTTCTTAAATGGAACACCTGTATATTATTATTACATCTCATTAGAGTATTCCGCCTGTAATACAACGGTGCCAAGTTTTTGAATTTGCATGTGCTATTGCCAACTTTTATAAAAAAATCAGAATACAGAGGTTTCGATGTTTAGCTCAAAGCAAATGTAAACTTATCAGCTATATCCTCAATTTTTACTTAATATTAGGCATAACGTCTTACAATAGTTTCTGCATAAAAAATGATATTTCCTTATACAGGTTGTTCGTAGCAGAACAACAAACTCTGCATTTTTCAATAGTCAGATTGATTTTTATAGAAAATCCCTATTAGGTTAAATGAGCATAAACCAAATTAGCAAGAACAATATTTCTAAGAACTTAATGTGGCAAGATGGAATTAAAAACTGGAAAATTACTTGATATAGGAATAATTATTTTAGTCTCAGAGACACCTTGGGTTTTGCTTCAATTTAATTAAGACTCTGCATTTAGAAATTAAATTGTTAAAAAGAGACACCTTATTTCTAACACGCTTTTGTTTGCTTTACATCAAATATTTTCGTTTTCATAAAGGCAAAAAATCCTTTGGAGTTGTTTTTCTGCTGGGTGGGATTAATTTCATCTCATAAACATCAAAAGCTCAAAATCGGATGCATGAACTGAATAATCCTTTTCGTAAGCCACTGATTTCCACTTCTGAAGAATTTCATCTCAAATATACATTTAAAACTTGCTTCTTTTAATTCATTACAGAGGCAGAGGGTCCGTGTTGCGGACTTTCCTTTGGTTAACCTCTCGACGGAAGCCCTTACAAGTGGCCATTCGTTAGATCAAAGGCGGCAAGCACTGAAAATTGCAAATTTCAGCAGTTATAATTTGTTTTAAAGATGAATATTTACCTAAACGTTGCTAGTTCTTATGCAGTCTAACAAATATTCAAAAATATTGATTCGATACCCCCTACTTAGTATGATTTTTTTATAATTATTTTCACACTTGTTATAAATTTGTAATTCTATAGGTACATATATTTTCTTGTACCCAAGTGAAATCAACTACAAAGGTATCAGTACAACAGTGATTGTTTCAATTCAGAAAAGTATTGCATCAATTTAGCAGGAAAAAGCACACAAAGCCACTTTTACAGCTTCGAGGTAAAAATACTTTGAGTTTTAGATAAATGTGCGGGACATTTATACCTCTTTTATTGAATATATTGCCAGCATTCAAATACACTGAAAGTGGGTTTTCAGTTAATATACAATCGCCTCAAGCAGCAGATTAGAATTGATCTGAAATCATGTAATATATTTATTGTGTACAAATTAAGTCTCTCCGACATAGAATTTAAATATACGGACTACTCTCCTTTGCAGATGAAATAAAAATTGGGCAGTTATAGGCAATGCCGACAGAAATGAAAACTTAAGACTATGACAAAACAGTGTTTCTTTTTTAATTTTCAAATTGTAATACCAAAAATAAAAATTTTATAATTTGTAAATTAAAATTGTTTCAAGTTTTTATATCTTTTATATTTGTAGACGATCTAGTCTTTGATCGATTCAAACTATCCTTTGCATGCTTGACACGGAGGTAATTTAATTGTTCGGAAATTAACTCAAAATGTTTATTTATATATTTTGATATATACGGGGTACATACCTAAAATTTTAAATTACTTACATTAAACTCAATCTATCTAACCTTTGATCCTGGTGTTATCCGAAATCTTTCGATTTATCCATTGTGATATGATCCAATGTATTCATCAAAATTATACAAATATACTCTGTTATTTCATATTTTACAAGATATAAATGGATCACAAAAGCACAAAATTCAAAAATTTAACTGTGAATGTTATAATATTAGTCAAATCAAAATATTTAATGAAGATTTTCAGAAATGTCATTAAATGTCCGCAGTTATTCGCAATGAGCAGGCGAAATTATGTGCGTCGTGTGAAACACATCTTTATTACGCCGATTTTAATCTCGCACGTCGCATCCGTCTTTCGCCTGCCCGTATTTTGCCAGCGTTTTGTCTTTTCTGATATGGTCAGCTTTCGTTTACGGAGAGAATAGGAATAATAACAATCAAATTGAGACACAACTTAAACAATTACAGTATACAGATTTTCGCATATTCGATTTAAATTCAGTTAGATTATCTGGCAACCTAAGGTTTTAGTTTAATCAGAGCCCGTGGCGCAGTGGTAAAGCAATATTTCGATAGTTTAAATCGATGTTTTTTGGTAACGCGAAACCATTCGTTTGTCCCCTATTTTTACTCGCTTAATGCGCCTAAAGAAGTGTTCACTTTAAAAAAGAAGCGAAATTGCTATATTTTAATTTTTTCGATATCTTTGCTCTAGTCCTAAGTATATTACAATACATATAATCGTTTTAGTAATAAAGACACTTTGTTGTGCTTTGTGTCTCTTATTTCACAGCCGTTCCAAGACGTTCACACTTTAAGCATTGTGACAATATTAATTTCTTCAATTTTAAAATTTTCGATGTAACGAAATATGCATATATTTTTTGCAGAGAGCGGCATAATCTACAAATTTTATTGTAACCATTTTAGGGATAGCACTTACTGACAAATATTTGGGACTAGCCATATTTAACCCTAAATAAAATATTTAGCACAATTCAGATGTCATAAAATATCTTACAGTGTGCCCACCCACCTCTTAGTGAAAGATTCATCAGAATCGGTTTACAAAACTTTTGTTTTTATATCATGGTATACAGCGAGCTTCCCTGGCTTCGGTAGGTTAACAATGTCTCGACTACAATATATCTGACTTACTTCTTGTATAAAATGCTATAAATAAATCTTTCTGTGTAGTTTTATTCAGAATAATTTATTTTCGTAGTTCGTAGTTGTGTGTATACTACATTTTGTGTAATACTTCGTAATGGGTTCAAAATGTGTTGATTTTCATTGTCTAATTTCAATTATGAAAATTTATACTAAACGTTTTTCATTTTACCTAATATACTTGCATAACGTCAAAGTGAATGACAGATATGGCATTAATGTGCAATAAGGGCTTTTTATTCGTGAAAATTTTAATTTATATAAAATTTGTGGCACTTTGAGAATGGGTACTCACTAGGAGCATTCATTTGTAATGTATCAAAAAGGAACATTACATCAATGAAAACGTGTGCGAGCGTTATAGTGCGCACTTTTTAAAGCTGCGTACAGACTTTAACTACGTCGCGAACCATCTCGTTTGGATGTTCATGCGAACTACGTTGAGATCCTGATAAAGATGGTTGCGTGATGGCGTTGCACAGATTTGGATCGGCTTACTCATATGCCTCATGGCTGTTGTTATTTAACTCTCCTGTTATTTAACGCTGTAAAAATGGAACACAGAACGAGGTTTGGTTCGAAGCTCGCGACGAGTTCACAACGAGGTTCACAACGAGGTTCGGTTCGCGAATCAGCTTAATGGTTCGGTTTTGAGCAGTACAGCTGCTAAGCTGAACCATAGACAGTATGAACTGGCTGCTTCAATCTCGTAGCATGAGAACCGTAGAATGCAAAATGCGGGACCGAGAGAACTCGGTATCCGCCTACTCTTGACATGACCAGATTAAGTTAAATCTGTAAATATTCTAACCATAGATCTGACACTATGGATGAAGCGTTGCCTATGCCAGCAAATACAAATTCGTGAAGTAAACTCAAAGAGAGGAATAGTTCTATACTAAGAGTCGTAAGAGGAACTGAGAAGACGGAAGGTTTGCCACGTGACCGTTGGTAAAAGCCTGCAATATTAACGTGCAGTTATATGGGCATTGCTTGAATTTAAACTGTAAATCAATTATTTTTTTGTGTTTTTTCACTATTTTATGGAACGTAGACTGCATTGTTTTATCTACAAAATTAAATACTTCATTACATAATTTTATTGTCACAGATTTTAACAAGATTTTGCAGTTAAATATTATTTAATCTTACACCAGTAATATTCGAAACGGCTTTATTGATTTCACTAAAAATTGATAATTATAATTTTATTAGGGCTAATAACACAATCATTATATATACTTTTAAATATAATTAAATGAATTACAAAGTTTCTATCGGCATATATGTATCACTATATTACTAAAGATATGTATTCACAATTTCATGTTTGAGATCCTTACTTTCACATATTTACTTATTTTTACTATAATCTTTTGAACTTATTTGCTTTTTATATTTTATTTACCTTATTTATAATATATTTCACCTTATAAATCTACTCCTACTGCACACCACGACTGTTGCTTTATTATTGGGAAAGACCAAAAAAATACGACATTTTGCCATAAAAATGCTCGGGTAATTTTGCACCAAATCAGTTGTAATATAGCTGTTTGTTTAGAAGAGAGCTTTCTCTAAATGATGATACCTTTTATTATACTTTTAAGTTGGGATTGTTGTCTGTGTGAATGTCTCTTTTCACACTGCAGCTCTCAGTTCTTAATCTTAGAATAAAGCACTATTGATTTTGGAAATGATTGGTCAAATTGTTTAAATTTTATTAAAAAAAAACATAGTTTATTAGAGAAAAGGCAAATTTAAGAATCTCGGATTCTTATAATTTTTTTAATATTGTAGGCCATGTTCCTCCCAAGTATAATGGAAAAAGGTAAGGCGTCATTCCCTTTTATTCTCGAGAAAACTTTGTTTAGCGAAAAAGTGTTTCTGTTCATTTCATCGAAACTGTTTTGCGCACGTAAAAGTTATTTATTTCAAACTGACATTTCGCACCCTTACTTTGTGAAACTGAAACATAACTATTAAATTTTATTAACAATTAAACGAAAAACAAAACTTCCACAATATTTCTTTAAATATTTGCCCTTTACAAAAGCATAGTAGCCTAAAAAGGTCGGTTTATTGCCAAGGATCACATGCTCTTTTATATACATCTCTCTCAGGGTGCATCTAACACAGTTCTCTCTCTTCGATTCATCCATAGTGTGAGATCTATGGTTCTAACGGTTTAGATGAAGCTTTCAATATGCCACGCGTGTGCACAATATTGTTAAGCTGGTGCTGCAAATATGTGATGGTTACAGTGAAACGGTGACTTGGGCACGCCGATAATTAAATATTTATATATTTTATTTTTACCTACCAGAAGAATGAAACTCTTGATTTTTCTTCACTAACATCCGACAATGTTCCACGATACCTTTTCAAGTATTAAATGCTAAAAACCGATGTCAGCTTCGCAAAAATCTGACAAGGAATAAGAGCAGCGGCCAGTCTTTGTTGTCCATGAGCTGAACGTTTATTGCACAGACAGTACTCTAAAGCGGGCGTTCCCTTAGCTGCTCGTAACAGCAATTTCAACTTCATTTTTTAAGCCGATTACAGAACATGTCGATTCGAAAAACGTCAAATATCAAATTGAAATTATCTCTCACTATTTAGAAAAAAATCTAATAAGTACACATATACATGTTTTTCACTTCTACAAGAACTTGTATACCACAAAACATGGCAGTGACAGAATCAGGACACAACAGAACACATATTTGAATTACCTATTACGATCAATTCCGATCGTTTACCCGAAGTCTAATTGTTTTGTTACACGTATGAACGCTCTTCAGTCTGTTCTTCGTATTCTTGCATCAAACGAATAAGGATTTGTTGCAAAAGCCGGTCACCGGTGAGTGACATGAACCCATATTCTAATGTAATGTTTGATATCGAATCGGTATTTGTTACATTACAAATGAATGCTCCCAGTGAGTACCCGCATTTATATTCAACCAAATCTATTTATAAAATTGGAATCAAAACAACGAACGAAACCAACAACGGGGAGGTATATATCGTTTGACGAGAGCAAATGTTGTAAAAAAAAACATTTTCGTGAGGCGCTTTATTTTTCATGTGTGCCATCTGTGGAACATCTTTATAAATTAGGAAATCTATGAAGCAGACGTCATTTCTGAAATCATAAACAATAAACTTGGTACCTACGATAATTGAGAATATAAAAAACCTAGGGTAAAGATGCCCTATATGAGATTGGTTCCTAAAACGAGACGTTGGCGCAACAGAGCAAGTCTTTTGTAGGCACCTGGGACGATAAATAGTACATTTGCACTGTGTTCTTATGTAATAATGCCATTTTTTCCGAAATAAAGAAATACAAAAAATTTTCATGGGGCAAACTCTCAGCCTAGAGGACCAAGATTGTTCTCCTAATCCTGGTTGGAATGGATCGTAGTTCATTGCCTGCATTGGGATAAGCTTCTTGTTTCACCATGGCCATAGAATTTACCTGTCGGAGAAATTCTCTGACCTTTGGTAGATCGACTTCGAGAGCTGCTCAATCCTGACAAACCATGGGGCATCCATTATTTCTGTTAGAGCAATGTTTTGGAACACCTGAAGTTTCTTGATCTGATTATCGGTAGCCTGTCAACAGTAGATCATTGCTGATTTAGTGATTGACTTATACCGGGTGTTTTTTTTAGTTGGGAGGTTACATTTATATGGAGTATTACTTATTATAAAGGCAAACTGATTTTGTCGATATGGCTAATCGGAGCTAAACTACCTTTCAAAAATATTTTCAACTTCCTCCCACTTCCCGTTATACCGAAAATAAAATATAAAATTTATGGGTTGCCATTTAAAATAAGAAAGTTGATGTCTACCTCCGGTGTAATCGGTAGTGGGGGGAAGTTGAAAATATTTTTAAAAGATAGTTTAACCTCGATTAGCCCCATCGACAAAATTAGTTTGCCTTTATAATAAGTAGTACTCCAGATAAAGATAACCTCCCAACTAAATAAAAACACCCGGTATAATAACAATTTAAGTCCAATGGGCAGTTAACAAGTTCTGCCAATTATTGCTTGCAGCAGTCCCTTTAGCATTCTAGTCTTGAATACTGCATAATCAATGTGTGCCTCAAATGTAAATTTTTTGTCAAAAATTATATCTAGATAATTAGTTTCGGTTTTCCAGTCGTTGTTAAACTCGTACATGTCCAAACAGTGGAGTCTTCTCTTGGTGAATAAAACTGCTTGGGTCTTGTCTGCGTTGACTTGGATTCTTCATTGTCTGAAGTAATCTAGTACGGCCACCTGTAGACATCTGGTGACCATGTTACGGTGTAATTTTCCCGTTCAATTATTGCTCATAGATAGGCAACACATAATACAGATTGATACTAGATTGTTGGTTTCGAAATCGCTGGTAGATATGACGATAGTCTGGCATCTGGGTAATGAGCCACCTTGTCTCTTGTCGTTCACTTTGGTGTCATTCTTCACACGGTGAGGATCGATGAGTATTCCGATTGATTTTTAAGTAGTTTTCTCTGAACGGAAATTACTGCGACTCACCCTTGGTTCGTCTGGAACTGTCATATTTCTTGGCTGTTGCTGTGGTAGGACCTTAGCTTCAGATGGCCCTACTGCCACCAAACACGCCGCAGAGCCGCCCAACACCTTAGCTATGATCATCTGCCCATCAACCCTCAGCATCTGTAAGGTTGATTTTTATATCCTCCTTATTTTCAGGCTCTAAGAAGTAGGTATTTGTATACTGAAATCTATGTATATCTTGCTTCAATGTACAAATCTACAACGTACCTCTACGCCCAAACTTGGAATAGGCCATATCAAGTGTACCTCTAGGGGGCACCCAAGAGCACCTTAATCTAGGTTGGTTTTCGATCTTGTGGAATTTCGTGTGCGAGAATACGTTATGGCAACGTCAGGAACGCCCGACCATATCGGGATATCTTCCCTCCACTCGCCCTTTGAATATGTCGAACCTACTTCTGTATTGCTGTAAAACCATATATAATGCAAGATACCCATTATTTATTCATTCTGTTTCACTCTGGTGTGCCATCAGAGGGCTGTAATTTGTATTGTCAAAAATGTATGTGATATCGTTTTTATTTTTGGATTTTTCCCGAATTATTATTTTACTTACTTCTTCTTGAGTTGACAAGTCTGTCAACTCCTTTACTTTTTTGCTTTTAAATTTTATCGCCCCCTTTGTGGACCTTTTCTTCTATCTTTTTTAGTAATTCAAATTTTATATTTGTTTTTGTGAATATTAATCTCAAAAAATTTATAATTAATTTGGACCTTAAAGTCAATTAGATAAAGTTTAAAATTGTTGTAATCTATTGTGACGAACTAAGTGCAACGCTTTTTTCACATGAATTATGCCATCTGAAAGTCTCGAGTTAGTTAACATTTAAAATATTTTAGTACAAAAGTTTACCTTATTATTATTATTTTTAATGTTTCATCACCTTGGCGAATTTTGTAAATGCGATTTATAATTTCTGCGATTCTATGCACTTTCATTAATATATATTTTAAATTTTTCATCTGATACATTTTTTGTTTTTATTGATTGCGCATTAGTTCTTTTCCTTTTGTAAAAGTAAGATTATAATCATAGACTAGGTCACAGCCCCTCGTTAAGGTAGGTAGTAAAAAAAGGGTGACAGCTATAGGTCCAGGGAGGACTTCTTGTGATTTATATTGCCGAACTCTGGAAATTACTATGCTATATGTGAGTAATCCGTCCAACTTCTATTAGATTTTGGTGATTTTCTAGAATTTCGGTAGGTAAATTGCGTGTTACAAAATGACCTGACTAAGCGAAGTTTGGAATAATTTTCACTCTCCGAGTTTTGGACTTTTAATTTTTCAAGAAGCTTTTCCTCTTATATTATCACATCTGCCCAAAACTAGGGTCCTCATAAGGGTGTACGAAACCCAACCGAGGTAAATAAGAATCTCTTGCTCTTGTTTTCCCCCAACGCTGAATAGTAAAGCAAATTATTTCACGCACAAGTAGTGACAGTTGGAAGAACTTTTCTTAAATTTTAAATACTTAACCACAAGTCCTTTATTGGGGAATTTTGCCGTAACAACTAATTTTGGCTCTGAAAAGTGAGCTATTACAACTCTGTTATCTGCGTAGGTAGTTAGTAGCCTCTGCTCAATTCTAGGAATGTCTGCTGTGAACGAAGAGTATAGGAGATGTGACAAAGCAGATCCTTGCGGGACCCCATAGAGCAGCCTACACCCCCCGGATGTACAACCCTTTACATTTAAATACACACACAGCTAAGCAGCGTTTTTGCTACTTGCCTTTATCAAAATAAAACATATCCTATGTTACTTAGAAATAGGTAGGTACTTACAAACAAACAAATTCTACCTCTTTATATTATCTTATTGTTGTTAATAGAGTTAGGTGCGAGACCATGTGTATTTTGCGCTGAGCACACGACACACTGAGGTAGTTCATTAATTGTACAGTTTATTAGGTATTACTATTATTTCAAAATAACACAAGCAAAAAAAGATAAAAGTCGAATCTACTATAAGGTCATGACATAAAATCTGTATTCCAGTGTGTATCGACTAATCGCTCAATCCTCAGAAGCTACCTAATCCAGTAATCCACAGAAAAGTATTTATAGGATCGTAGAATTCAATGAGTCAATCAAAAATAATAAGTTGTAGCTTTCTGACGATGAAGATATATTTTGCAGTAGCAAGTTATAATTTTTTTCAAGTCCAGTTAAATTCAAAATAAAACAAACTGCTTTGCAATTTAATGACAGATTTGTAAAATTGGAGAATTTCATAATTCAGTAAAACATAAAAATGTTATGTTGCATTAAATAACTGTAGGATATTTTACTTACTTGATAGATGCAAAACGGTTAAAGTAAAACTTTGTTAAAGTGGTTGGCTTAAAGTTTGGTTATTTTTTACCAGATAAAAAATATTCAAAATTCGCTTTTAGATGCATTGTATTGAAACACGTGAAATATTCAGAAATAGTCGGAAAATGCAATTCCAAAGATTTAGGAATTAGACGTGTACTCATTCGTTCAAATTGTAGGTTGATACTTGAGACGATACTCGAGATTCACTCTTTCTGAAAAGTAGGTGGGTGGAAAGACACTTGAGTTGTTGCAATGCAGAATTGCAATCTATGTGAACATGGCCCTCGGTAAGACCTTTTTAAGAATCTATTGTTCCCATTATTTTCGTCTGCTGATGCTGGAAGGTTTGGTCAATTTTTTACTTAATAGCTTGGAGTCTCAAGTTAAATAAAACGTCGCCGAAATCGCAACTTTATCAAGGTAAAGAAACCCTAAACTGCACGTTTTTGTTATTATTCCACACATAACGTTGCGTTTTACATATCTTTTTATTTTTTACAACATACAGAGGCAGAACAGATATAATCCATTTGCTAATTTACCCAAGCCACCTGCTTGTCAACCGAAGCATTAAAATATTAAGTGATTTATTTGTCTCAGGTGCGTCTTGTTTCCTGCACGCAAGAACGTTACAGGTTACATTATAATACGTTGTGAAGAATTTTCGGCATATTATAATATGTAAATACTTAGCATATAGATATCTTTTATTAATTGTGTAAAACCAAAATAAATATCATCAATTACATATAAGTCATTTAAATAATGTTTAGAGAAACATTCAAAGGTCATCTTGATCATCTATTGCATTGAATGTTATGGCCACCATGGAACTGTTAAAATTATTCACCCCTTTTAATTGCTCATTATTTATAACTCGTACACATTTAAGCTATAAAAAAGCTACATAAATATGATATTTATTGTATTGCCTTTTATTTCTTACCTACTTGCTGAAAGTATAAAGTTTGAAATAATTCTACGATATTTGCTAACATAAGGAGATTGAAATTAGCACCTAATTCGTCACCAAAATTAAAATTTTAGAGCACGTTCATTGGGCCATCATAGAGATAGGACACATCACTAAGAAAAAAAAATTAAAACTCATTAGAAAATAAACGAGATAAATAGATAAAATTTTCTTTTCTTGGGAGATTGAAATCCTTACTTTTTAGTAGAAGATCATTAATATTCAAAAAATGCAATAAATCAAACCACCACACAAAATATTATCTTCATTCCTAAAGCTTCATGACAACTTGGTAGCACATAATACTTTAGTACTTGTCATAATACAAATCCCATTTTAAGGGTTTGTTGATTGATTTTTTTATGTCGTCGTTGTCAATGATACGATAAAGCTTTGAATGCAACTCGATTATGATAAATCGCATAATAATTTAGTTACATTAATAGCTATTACAGTCGTAGGTCAAAAAATGTTTTTCAAAAGCAAACAATTTCATTTATTTCAATAAGAATCTAAATATTTTACGAACTCGGTAAGCTAAAAGAAAAATAAAAGTGTAATTCAATAAGGATCTCATGGTGAAAAACATATTAATAAGACTAATTCTTGTTTTTGCCACTATAAAGTTCAGTGCCTACTCTGATGGTACGTACACACATTTTAATATTGTGATCTCATTTTCCAATTCCTAATGGAATAAAATATATTTTCAGTTTATTCACATTATTACGTTGAGTTTGAAAAATTACTGCAATCAAACTAAATTTTGCCAAATGTCCTAACGAATTGCTCACCTCATGCTCGTAAAATTCATATCTATAATTTCTCATCTCAATTTAATTATTGAATGGTAATGAATCTTAGAGAAGGCACGATCATAATTTAGCTTTTGTAATAATGTCAAGCGGGAAAGGCCGACGTGCTACAAAGGGTCGAAGTTAATTTTATTAGACAAAGATTGTGGCTAAGGACCTCGTTAGACTTTGGGTATTCTAACAAGACCCAGTTCTCTATTTATTTTATTTAAAGTTTTATTCTCTCGAGGTTTGGAAAACTGGATATTCGGAAGGTTTAAAACCAAGCGAATTACTTATTATCAGCATAGTAACATTAAGAGAAAAACTTGAATGTAGCTCTCGGTTTAAATCATTTGTAGGATGAGGTGTGCATACAATGAAGGCAAAAAGGCATTGCCTACTCTAGAAAAATCAGAAAAGAAAACGTAAGGGTACACCTACTCGTACTAAAAATATTTTTTCATTATAGAGAAATAAGATTTCTTTTTATTAATAATTCGTTTCTCCTTTCGACCATTACAAAGAAGTACAAACCTTTAATATTATACTTCAATGTACTAACGCGAATACAGTAATATTCTAACTAACAGTCACACACTATCATAATATTCTTTTGTAGGTGGCCCAAGAGCTTGATGATTAAGTGCCCTTGGGTTCAGCAATACCATACCGCTTATATGGTGCTTAAAAGGTGCAGCCTTTACACTTAAAATATTAATATGGTAGCGACATCTTTGTTATAGTAAACGCACATTATATTGGTAATTTCTGCTTTGGTAAATCCCCTAGAAATTAAATTCTAATTTGTTTGGTTCCTTATAAAAAGTCTCTAGGCAAAGGGATGTTGGTAAGCTTTAGAGCTGTTTAACACGTTGTCAAACGTAATGACAATGACATAATTTTGCAAGAAACTTTTATTTCTTCTGTGCTTGGCATGACTTGCAAATGGAAAGACGTTTTGCGAGAAAGGCGAAAGACCAATAATTACTAATTGTCTTTTATAATAATTAGATACCCACTTATTTTACCACGGCAGAGTTTTATTGCATCTTACATCTTTACTCTGCAGTGATATTCTTTATCTTTACAACTTGCTGCAGGCCTAATAGTGAAACAAACTAGACTCTTTAGTGACATCTTTACTGTTATTTAAATGTTTGTATCTACTGAAGTTTGGGTAACTATTTATGTTAGTAAGAAAATTAATCCCTCCGCTGAAATAAGTTCAAGTAGCTGCCCCCATGGTAAGAAAGAACTACACAGCGCCGATAATCATTTCTGCCTACTGAAAACAAATATGTACCCAAAGTGCAAAGAAAAAAAAGCTTGCCTCGAATAAATTTCACAGCAACTATTAGATGATTTTTGTCAGCTAAGCCCTAAGATTATTTACTCAATAAATTGAATTAAAGATTTTTTTAATTTGGGTTTTACAATTTTTTGACTTATCAGTTTTTCAAAATAAATTAATTGGTTTCAATAAATACTATTGATAAATTTTTAAAACAATAGTCTACATTTCCTGTAATCTCCATGTTCCTTTTCATTTCTTCTACTTTCTTATGCATATAGGCCTTGGTAATTATCTTTTGATAATTGTTCGCATTGTTTCATTTTGTTTCAAATCCTCCGTCACATTTTGTTTCCACGAAGACTTCTATATAAGTATAGCGTATAAATAACTTTTCTACTCTTTATATTTATGTTTATTATTTCAATTTTTTTAAGTTATTTACAATTATGACAGCGCGATAAAAACTTTAACAGCTTGCATGCATGACAACGTCCAATTGCGCATCGATTTTGGTAAGAAATCAAATAAATTAGGGTGGCAGTTCTGCGATCACAAGCAGTTTATAAGTCTGCAGTTTGTTAGTCTGGTTGTTTATGTCTCATGTGTATATGTGATGTGGAATTAATCAGTTTTCTTTTATAATTTTTTTTTCAAAACACTTAACATAGTGTTAAACTGTTTTGCTGTTCTGTGTTAGTTTATTGGTCTGTTAATGATGGCACGAAAATGCACTGAAAGTACGATAATTGTCAAAAAGTCTTACAGCAGCTAAAAAAAATTGGTTGGCGTTCAGATCATTTTAAAACAAACAGGAAATTATCGGGACAGGACGGTTTATTTCTAGGCTTAAACCTGCATTAAATGTTTTAATAATAAACTTTATGAGACGTACAAACGACCTCTTATTTTCAAAAGCAAAAGTGTGAAGACTAAAAAGTTTAATGAAACATAATGCTGAGTGTTCCTTTTAACGTGTGAATAAGATCCTTGCAAGGATTTTCTGATTTGTGGCTACACTACGATTCTTACTACGTCGCATTTACTCCAACGTTTACTTTTTTCTACATCTGCATTATCGGATATTAGATTGATTACACTGCAGTGGCGGCTCGTGACTAAAATTAGTGGGGGTGCTGCTCTAGAAAATTTTAAGCCGTTATTTTAAAATTATGTTAAAGAAAATAAATATATCGAAAAAGAAAATTTATTTGAAAACTTGATAAGATCCTAAAATAACATAATCAATATTTTTTACATATTAAATGACTACAGTTCAAACTTTCATTTAAAAGAAAAATCTATTCTTCTTGTCTTAATTTATGTGAAAAGATCGATAATTTTCTCTTTGATCTCAGGATGAGAACTAAAGAAATCGTTTTCAATTAAAAGCACTGCAAGGGCATTTAGACTTTCTGAATTCATAGTGCTTCTTAGAAAAATTTTGATCCCTTTCAGTGTTGAAGATAAATTTCAGCAGATCAATTCATTTACAATAATCATGAATATCAGACCTAGAATAAAACACTTTTAGTTACGTTGAAAGTTTTTCTTTGTCAATCATGGGATCTGCACCAGTGGTTAGTACTACGTCTTCTGTGGGATGTTCATTCTTAAAAGCAGAGAAAAGGGTGTTGTCAGACAATTTAGCAGCCACTAAATAATTAGTGGAAGAATATCTGTCCCATATATCAACAATTATATAGTCATCCACTTTTTTAGCTTCTGCCGTCGGCGTTTTTGAAGGATTCTCACAGTATTTTGAATTTCTTAATTCTAAAAGAGCAGTTTTGAAATTGACTGCATATTCGTTAACTTTTAAACACACTAATTTCTCGAAATTGCATTTATTTTTTATCAAAGTAAACTGGGAATCGCAACTGTAAGAAAATTCAATAATACAAAAAATACAGTGGAAAGCTCATGACTAAAATCGAAATTTAAAAAAAAATCTCCTTATTTATTTTAAAAGTTTTTATTGACATTTTAAGATAAAATCGACATTTCATATTCAAGTATTCAACAAAAGGTTAAAATTTGAGTAAAAGGACAAAATTTAAAAATATTTTTTTTAAAACAAAATTTAATTTAATCTTTAATTTAGAAGATTATTGCATGACTTAAGGCAGAAAATTATTATTTCATTATTTATCGTTATCTATTAGCACGATTTTACAAATAAAAATGAATTATTCTTTATAAAATAACTCACTTTTGCAAACCACATTGTCTCCAAAGGTTTTTATTTTTTCTGAAATAATTACGTAAAACTTTTTTCTTAAGCAGATTTATTAAATTAATACCAATCCCAACTGACAAACAATATTTGATTGAATATTAATTAGTGGCAACATAAAGCATTTTTCGTTGGACATAATGTTGCTTTTCGTTGAAAGTGTGAAGAGCACAGTTCCTTACTCCATACAAATACTTACGTTTGCATCTTTTTTCATGAATTCTGGCGTTGCTACTGACAATAACCTTAAGGGTTATATGTATATTGTACAAATACATATAAAGAAAGAGTAAAAGAAAAAAAATCTTATTGATAAATGTAAGTTGGGGGTGCTGCAGTTCCGCAGTGCCTATAAGCGAACCGCCACTGTTACTATGTCTCGAAAACCACTGCAGGCCACTGGATTAGGTATAAATACTGTTTTATAAACTTTTAAAATTATCATGCAGGACAGATGACGATTTGTTTGTATTGCCCTATAAACTTACAAATATTAAAGGAATTTGATATGGAAAACCATTCAAATTACTCTTGTGGTTAGCATTCAATTTTAGAGGAACATGTTGCAAAACTTGGTAATTTTAAATCTGGATATAGGGATAAATGAATATACAAGCGAAATATTCACGTTTTTGACTTCACATCAAAATTATTTGAAGCAAATTATTTGCAGTTAAATGTGCAATGTAAAAATAAAAACTAAACGGTTTACGTGGGTTTTATGAATAGATGAAAATAATGAAGCGCTAAAATCCTTTGGCTATATAGAGATTTTAAAACAAAACAAACCACAACGTTATCGATTGTAAGCAATGTTTTAATGACAAAAAGAAAAAATGTTGAGTTCCAATAAAAATATTTTTTCGATTTAACAATCAAGTTAACGAGTGAATGCCTGGCGATTAAAAATAATCGCTCCACAGCACCGGCTGCCTTTTTCTCTGATTATATGCAAAAAATGAAGCTCGACGCTAAATACGGAAAACGCTGTTGATTTAAAGGATTTAGAATCGGCGATAGAGCGAAATCTGCTAATACCGCCTCGCTTTTATTAGTGACAGATAAGCAAGAGAAAGATAAAAACAATATTGCACCCCTTCCATTTCATTAATAATTGAATTAAGCTTGATCAAAAATTATACAAAATTAACAAAGGCTTATGTTTTGGCATACTGCATTCTGGTGCCAACTGAATTATATCACCTAAAATTTCACTACATTTGTGTGCGAAGCCGAGATTTTATTTATTTTGGGGAAAAATAAAATTTACTTAGACCTTGGTCACTCTCACTAATTTATTTTGATTTAATAACAAAAATACCTTATTACTGACATAAGATTTAGACATAATTTTTTTACCCTATGTAATTGATATGACGGCAGAACAAAATAATTAAAATGGAAAAGGAATGTACCGGGTGGCCAACTAAGAAAAGGCGCCGGCTATATCTCAGCAACGATCACTTCAGAGCTTTGGGAAAAAATTTTCAATAAGAAAAATGGCCATGAAAAATCGCTGGAAAATATTTTTGAAGTTTTAAAATGATCGCTAGGTGGTGTAATACGTAGGACTGAATAGAAAATTAGGATTTTCTCGAAATTTTGCTTAATTAAAGGCATATTGAAAGTACATGCATTTTAATCCTAGAGTAATTTCGACTTGTTTTGTTTTACACTTTTTGTTCAGTCTCTGAAAATAAAGTGGCGGGAAGACATCGAAAAAAATGTTCTTTAAATACCATTTACTTCAGATAGCCTTAAGGAAAATTGACAAATTTGGTCTTTGTAGAAAGAGTGTTATTTAGTCCATCGAAAGCACTTGCACATGTTTTTATTTTAAAATTATTGTCGCTGCTACAGCGCGTTATGAAAAATGGTAACAAATTTGGCCGTTTTTCTAAAAAAAAATGAAATATAATATGATATGTTAATTTGGATATTTTAAAATAGAGCATTAAAAGCCTAAATATCAGTAAAAACCGCAACTCAATATCTTTTGTTTAACTGAAGATATTGGCAAACCAAATTCAAGTTATGAGTAGTCGCATAGTTTGTCCACAAAACTGATAAAGTGGCTCTTGAAAAAAGTTAACTGCCAAAATGACATGAAAAAGTGCAAATCTTTAGGGCAATTTCTGCTCTTCTAACTGGATTGTTATTTTCGCTTTTATATTTCTTTATAAAATTAAAAATATTTAAACAAATGAGGAAGCCGTCCTAACTAACCATTTATTTCGAATGCATGAAAATGCAACTGATGCTGCTAGATCTACCCGTTTAGTATCCCGAAAAAAGTAAACAAAGTGAAAAAGTTTTCCTTCGACTGATACATCGCATACGCATCACAGGAAATGTGCATGTTCCTGTGTTTAGAAGATAACGTATAACGCATCGAGCAAAATGTTATAAATGTCTTAGAATATGTGCAATTTGATTCTCAGTTAAGTGCTACAGGTAGATAGGAAGTGAAAGTCAGTTTTCTTGGCCATCCAGGTCCCCAGATCTGACTTCCCTTGATTTTTATTTTGTCAGGCGAAAGAAGATCTTGTTTTTGTCAGCAAAACAAAAGAAGCGACATGATCAAAAGAATAAGAAACTATTTAGAGTGGTAGAATGGTCAATGGTAAAAGTTGAAATTACAGTGTTGTTCATTCGACAGAGGATTCACTGCATGAAAATGGTTCCAATCAATAGACGATATTAATTTAACATTTTTAATGCAATGTCTTTTTTTTTACTTTTTTGAATACTAAATTCGGTTAATTTTTTACATTATTCACTGTTATTACTATTAGATCATTCTAGTTATGTTAATTACTTATTTTTAAATTATGTTACTGAAATTTTATTTGCCGATATCTCCGGTTAGACAAAAGATACCGAGTTGCAGTTTTCACCGATATCTAAGGCTTTCAATTTTCTATTCGAAGATATCAAGATTAACATATAATTCTTCTCTGCTGAGATAATAAGCCTTGTATATACGAATATATACATATTTATTTTCCATTAGCCATAAACATGTTGTCTTATGTTTTTTACTTTTATAGAAAGATTGAGATTTGCAAATCCAAAAATTACTAAACAAATTTAAATAGAATGGCCTATTTTTATTACCTAAGATGAAAAGAAGATAAAACTAGTTTTCCAACAATACTACATTATGTGGGGGTACATTTGAAAGTTTTCATGCAAATGAACTTTTCATTTAAATTTTTTTAGTCATTAATACATTTGTAAACCTTGATTACTCTTTACAACTAAAAAATATACGATAACATTCTTATGGTTTATGAGAATTTAAGACTATCAATGATTCTTTATGTCGCAAATTGGTTAATACTACGTCATACAGAGTGTTTACAAATGGTTGCATCGGAGTCCTATTTCGGATTTAGAAGCCTCTACTAGGAAAATTACCTACCTATTACTTATTAAAAATTACCTAATAAAAAAACCAAGTTTATATCAACACTCTGAATATGATCAGTGCAATAAAATGAAAATAATTTTAAAATGTGCCCCCTATAGATGTACGTTACTGGACAAAATTTCATTTTGGTATCTTCTCACGCTTAGGAGCTATCTTCCGTCCACGCGCTAATGGCGGACCCTGTATATCGAACGTAACGGTACTCTTTTGCAATTCGAATTAAGCTCAAAGCGGAACGCGTTCTATGACATAAACTTTTGCGCTTCAGGAAGATCATAATAGGGAGTAGAATTAAAATAAAGATAAGAACATAAAGTTAGGCCTAGAAAATAAGGTGTACAAGTAAAAGGTTAGAAATTTACAAAGGTACGTCGGTTCACTTCTCAGATATACTTAACAGGCTCAGATCTCTGAGCATATGTGAAAATAATTTTAATCCGTGCGTTTTTTCTTTTTTCTTCTAGAGAGCAGAAGAGGCTCGCTGAATATTATACCCAATAAGATCAGTATGTCAATCATATCTGAGACGAAAGTCTTTCGAAATGAAGAGATAGATAGATGGATAGAAAGAGCACATTATTAACTCGGCATGTGAAGCATGTTAGAGGCGAAACTCTTCGAACCTATCGGTCGATATTTCGTTTCTACATTTCTTAGGTGTCAACAAAATATTCTTATAAGTATGGATAGATTTAATCCTCATTCAATAAATCTATCCCTATGGCACATCTTATTAGTGCTCATTACAATATAAGACCGATTTTATTTGACATAGGTCACCTATGTCAAAAATTATCGAACTATCTTTTTTTGAATTGGATTACGTTTTTTTCTTGTAATTAAACTATTATTGTTAATCAAATAAAAAATAAACATTTTAATAACAAAAAGGCCAAAACATGTGGTAGATAACTTTTCTTTTAAAATATCAACTTGCTTTCGTTTCGAAAACTCCCTTAAAGCAAAATTGTGGGATTAATTTTTCACTTCGTCTGTATTTCAAGAAGATGAGAAATAAAATTGAGTTAAAACACATGAAATTAAGAAAAGAAACTGCGCCATAAAAACCGTAATTCAAATTAGAAATACAGAGAGCATTAATTTTAGTTTCGCAGACAGCGTTTTAGAGTAAAAAACCAACTAAGAAAAGAAATTAAATTACTCTTATTTGAATTACTGGTGACGCTTGGTCCAATCGTAAACAAACGTCTTATTATATTTTCGCAATAATTATTTTGCGGTAACATCTTAACGACATCATTTTTTCATTTGTAATATATAGATTATATGGCAAAATAAAATTGCAACATTTAAATTATTTTACAATTGCCATTTACTGCAAAGCAAAGTACAAATTGCAACTAATAACCAAGAAATTGAAGCCAAGCAGCCTGGTTTTTGCCAATTTATCCAAAATATAAAAACACAATCAAGAGAGAGAAATTTCACAAGTACTCATTATTTCTGTTTATGTCTTACGTTTTCGGGTAAATTCACAATTGTAAGAAAGCAACTACACTCTACGGGTGAAATTAAGTTTTAACATTGTTGTACAAAACGTTGTAAGCAAATTTGCATACAAAGAGTGCTTGCCTTTACTAACCTGAAACAATGGAAGCATATAGTTCTATTAAACCGAGCCAAATAAGACGTTCTCATATAAGGAAAATATCCTGCTTCTATGAAACATATAGGATTAGAGATACTCTTACAGGATTTTATGCACATGACGGAATTACGACATAAATTTCTAGTTATATGTATACATAATTTTCTTAAAATGGTTCCCTTTAAGTGTCATTCTCTAAATTTATTGGAGAGTCAAGCTAAATTACGATATTATTCTTGCGACACAAGACATTTGGTTTCTTAACTAATTGAAAATACATATCTAGCTCAAATGTTACCTACGTATTTAAGAAAATTTTGTTTTTTTGTATTCCGTTTATTAAATAAAGATTAGAGCTCTTTCCTTAAATTTCATTTGAGGTCTAGAGCAGAAGTTTTACGTAATTTTGAAGCTTCTAAAATGTTGTTGATAGGAGATGATTTTCTTTTTTGTTGATTGAAGATTAATTTGATCTAATTGGTTGTCTTTATACCGATTGAAATTAATTTAATTAAAACTTATTTAATTAACTAACAATCGGATTTTAGTTGGATATACCAAAATACAGGATCTATTAAGATTGGTATAAGTATTTGGTTCCCAAATTCTAAGTATTGTAGATACTTTAGCCATTGGCGTAGCTAGGGTTTTTTCTTAAAGGGATCAACCTGCCACAGCAACACTCTAATTTCGGTAGTCCGATTAAACATTAAATAATTTTTCATTTTAAATTTACATTAACGTACATTTTCTTGTCATTTGGTAAGCGGAAGTTTTCACGAGTCATATAATAATTTTACGAGAAACGTTTTCGTTTCTTTCTTAAAATGAGTGGAATAAAATATGTATATTACCGATTTTTCAATGGGGGGTCAACGAGCTTTGTAGGGCACCTTGCACCCCGCCCCCCAGTTGCCGCCAAAGGCTAAGAAATTATTGTGGATTTTGGTCATTGGGGTTACTCTAGAAGCTCTTCGCTTCTAGCTAGTCCAGACTTTCATCTCTGAACGTAACTAGAAGTGTCGCTAGGATTTCGCTCTGAAGGAGAAACAAAGTTAAAATTCATAACTATTTCTGAAGCAATTCTCAAATATACCATTACTGCTACTATTAATTTTTTTTCTAAATTCCCAATTGTCGCCATAAAAAAAAACTTGGCTATCAACTTTCTTCTTTCTACCTAAAAAAAAAGTTCGAAAACTGAATGAAATTCCCACGTTGACCATGACTGAACGAAACGTTCTCCATTCCTTCCTTTATATCGACACGCTTAAAGCTCACAAAGTTTTGTTTAAGGATACCAGAAATCTCGCTATTAAACTAGTTAAGATGAAATTCAGCATTTCACAGGTCAAGTCAAAATTTCAGTTATCAAACTGACTTTTCGAAATCCCGAAATTGATATGGTTGATCTTTAGATAATGAAATAGATATATCTAAAACAAAGGTAAAATTTCTACAACAAAAAAAATCTAAATTATGATAACAATTTTAAATTTTGTTATTAAAGAGGATTGATTAATTTTTCTAATAATAAAATTTGAATTAAAATAAAAATTAAAATGTAATCTTACCGTTTTAAGAAAAAGAAATTTTAACAAAGTACCCCAAAATCTATAAAAAAATCTCTCTGTTTTAAACTTAAACATAAAATTCGTAATTTCTAAAAATAGAAAGGACTGTTTTTAAACTAAATGGAAATTTTGAGTTTAATAAACTGAAATTTTAGAAAACAAAATAAAAATTAAAAACTCGAAATATAAATGTAATAAAATAATGAAAAACAAAAAAAAATGCTTAAGTTAAATTGGAAATTTACAATTCCACAATTATAAATTTTGAATGTTAAATTTTTTGTTTTCTTTTTTATTTACTGTCATTTTTTAAATTAAAATTTCGAGAATGATGTCGAAATCTCAAAAAAAAGTAATTTTGAGAATATAACAAAAATTTTAAACAAAAACTTTTCTATTGGAAATTTAAAAATGTACCTCTTTCACGCTTAAACATGGAACGTCAAAATATATCTAATTCTTCTAGGAAATGTTAAGATTTTTAGTTAAAAATCCCAGAAAAATAATTTAACTTTGAAACAACAAATTTATATTTTTTCTTTTAATTAGAAATGTCGCAAAAATAGCCAAAGTAAAGGAAAATTATCAGCATTTTGAGTACTCAAGAAGTAGGAATTTCGAAAAATAAGTGAAGCCTGCGGAAATTTCAGTCAAAATAAATCAATATTACAAGTTCAAAAGAGGAATTTTACGAAAGAAGAAGAACATGCCTGAGAAAAATATAAAATAATAACGGGATAAAATTAAAACTCTGAGTTTTAACTTCATCTAAAAGTTTAAATGCTAGATTTAAAATTCTTTCAAAATTAATGTCGCAATTTGAATAATAAAATTAATTCGACAACAGAAGAGAAATTTTAAGCAAAAAATTAAAATATAATTCAAAATTTAAAAAAAATGAAATGGCATATCAAAAATTTGTCAATATTTCTATAAAATATCAAAATTTTGGGTTTGAAATCAACATTTAAAAAGAACTAAAATTTGAAATAATTAATTAGAAAAAGTAATAGAACTTTTGGAAAAACTTTGATATTTAAATTCTTTACATCAAGTATAAAAGATTGAAATACAAATCTTGTTCCCTGAAACCAAGAAAGATTTAAAAACACAAAAAAGATTGCTCCACGCGTTTCGACAGCCAAGCTATCATCTTTAGAGAGATATTGTGCGTAACTTCGTTCGCCATTGGACAATTAATAGGTAAACTAATTTTGATAAAATCTGGAAAAACTTTATTTTTTTGGCATGTTTTAAGGAAGTAGATGTCAGCAGATATTAATCTAATTTTAGTAGTTACCTTAAAGTAGATATTCCGTTTTGTAGACCCGGAAGCCATAATTTTGGTAGAACGGACTGGTCCTTGGTTATCTTCAAAAATTGAAATACAAATCTTGTCCCCTGAAACCAAGAAAGATTAAAAAACAGAACAAATATTGCTCTAACGCGTTTCGACAGTATCTCTCTGAAGATGATAGCTTGGCTGTCGAAACGCGTTAGAGCAATCCGTGTTGTGTTTTTTAATCTTTCTTGGTTTCAGGGGACAAGATTTGTATTTTAATTTTTAAAGATAACCAAGGATCAGTCCGTTCCACCAAAATCAAATATAAAAATTTTAAAAAAGTGTTCACTAAATCTACATCTAAATTTGTCGGTTAAAATTGCATAAATAAAACTGTAAGGCGAAAAGAAGACAATTTCGAGTTGAAATTTATACTTTCGAGATTAAAAATGTTGTTAGAAAATTTACACCCTAAATTTTCATGAAAAAAATAATGAAATTTCAAAATTAAAATTGAAACTTCAAAAAAAAGTAAACATTCCTATAAAAAATTCGAATTAAAAACTTAAATTTAAACTTCCAACATATTTTTTTTTCTTATTTACTACACCGCAAATTTTAATAAAGAGTAGAAATTTCGAAATAAAAAAATAAATTTCGGAGAAACTAAATATTTCTATAAAAAATCCAAATTTTGAATTTGAAATAGAAGATAAAAAGTTACAAGTGTAAACGCTGAATTTAAAAAAAATCAGAATTTTTATAAAATTCTCTTCGTACCAAATTCATGAGAAAAACTTGCAATGGCCACCGGCCAGTGGGGGCCTCCGATTCGAGAGTACCGAGTACATTCCAATGACTACAGCGGCTAGTGCAGAGTGATCTTTTTTAAAATTAAAATTGAAAGAATTCTATGGAGCAAGAAAGGTTACGTAATTAAGCTGTTGGAATAGAATAGTCCATGACTTGAAATATAAACACTGATGATGTCAATAACACTTTTTTTAATAATTATAATTTTGAGTAAAAATAAAATTTGTATTCCAATTTAATAACCGAGCCCTTTAAATTAGAAGTTAGTCGAAAAATTTACACAATAATATATTATGTATGTATGTATTTATTATTATATTATGTACTTTACGTAGTGATTGATGATGAGGAAGGGCCGCATCTTACGAATTTGCCACGAACTTCAGCAGGGTCTTAAAAATTAAGAAAGAATTTCGTTTTCCTTTAAATATTTTAAAACCTCTTAAAATATTATTTTAAATTTTGATAGAGACTAACTAGGCATAAAAACGCATTTTTTGCAGAAAAAAAAACATTTGTTCCACGTCTATCAGTGGCGTCCGTCTTAACATGCCTTTGAGTATTCCTAACAAAAAAATAGTACACCAGTACTTTTTTTAAATTAGGTACTAATTTTATAAACATCCTTCATTTCTTGGTAAAAATGCTCTCCTATTTTTTTTTGGTATGAAGAACGGTTGTCGATTAACACGTGCGTGAACATTTTTCATCAAGGAAATAATAAGAAAATCAGGCCACTGAATTTTTTTTTAATAAACTTACTAAGATTTATTTTTATTTTTTGTAAAAATTCACTCCTAATTTTTTTCGTCTGACGAATGGTTTTTGATTAAAAACATAAAATGCATTTCTCTGCATTTTGTGGTGCGCCTAATATTCTGTTCTACAAATTTAATGTCTTAATTTAAGGGAAATTTGGTATTTATGGTTTCTCTATGAACATTTATGAAAGATAAATGAATTTTACACATTTTTTGTAACTATTTTTAATAATTAATAAACCGATAGTATGAAAAAGGTAAACATAATGGTTTTTAAAGCTAAATAATTTTTTTAATAGAAGACCTTTGGTCAGTCGAAAAAAAGTCACTGAAGCATTTTTAAAAAGAAATGAAATGGTGGTGAAATGGTAAATATTTTAAAAAAACGTAGTGGCCTACCATTTTTTTCCGTTAAGAATACCAAAAGACATGTTGGCGCGGACGCGACTAATGCAGCTAAAACAAATAAATTTTCTGCAAAAAATGCGCTTTTGTATCTAGTTAGTATCCATTAAATTTCATAAAAATATTTCAAGCGGTTTCAAAATTTTTACGGAAAATGATTTTTTTTTAATTTTCAAGACCCTGTATCTTAAAAATAAAGCGGTTTCAGAAGTATGCTGATAGAATTTTTTTTTTAAATCGTTCAAAATGATGCTCTTTCAGTATTGGCATCTTATTCGAAAACACCGAAAAATCAGAATCTCGTTTTAAAATTGAAATTTAAAAACTAAACTGAAAATGCAATAAAATGGAATTTAAATTATTTATGCAGTACAAAATAGAATGTTTAAATTTGAAATTTCGACTTAGAGTGGGATTTCGAAATTAAGTCGAAATATTGAAAGAAAATCGAAATATTCCATTTTATGAAACATATTTATTATAAAAAACTAAACTCAAAATTTTGAGAGAGCACAGACGTTTTAAAAAAATATACATGATGTTCAGTTAAGTATGGGAAGTGCAATATCAGGAAAAAGATGCGATTTATACAATGTGAAAATATGATGTTAACTTATACCATGGAGGACAAATTCGCCGCTAGAAAAAGTTTAATTTTCTTTCTTCATCTCTAGGTGGCATCATAGCAACGAATTTTTTGAAATTAGGTACCATATTTCATTGCATATTTGGATTTCTTGTTACTTTTGTGACAACTTCCGCTAGTATATTATATTAGAATTTCTAACTCTTGTTCTAATGTTATATTAGTTGAGGAATATTTTTTTATCTTGTGGTAGTAAATTGAAAATTTGATGTCTACAAAAAAAAATTGTAAAAGTATTGGCGTTAGTATCGCTTTATTTTGCGTTAAGCTAATTGGAAACGTTTCATTTGAAGTAAAATAGATATTTTGCTTTTTTGTAAATTTGTCGTAACATTTTGTTCATTTTTCAGTTTAATATCACCGACATTTGTTGTGTTGGGATCATTGATTTGTAATTAGATGGATTTACGAAAAAATTGCAATGAAAATGGAAAACAAGCTGCAGTAATTTTGCATAGACAGGATATTCATACCAAGTTCGTAATCGTTAACGAAACACGTCTTTTGGAAGAGCAACGAGAAAAAAAACCTTTCTGACAGAAAATAATTTGAGGAACCATTAAGGCTTTGCAACATATTTTTCTTATCTTTTTTGAACAAACATTCTCATTTATTTATTTTAATTCAAAAGATAAAAAAACGATATAAAGACCTGCATTAGAAAAATAAATTAATGACTATATTTTTCTGCAGTAATTTTTCCAAGACGATGTTTTGTAGGGATATTTTTAACAGCTTCATGCAAACCAAAGTGATGAGTTGGGTTAAACGGGGCTTTATTGGACAACTAAAGTTTTCAACTCCTTCCTGCTAATTTATGGCATAGATCGGTCGCCATGCACGTTTGTGTCCAATGACCAATTTTACGCTAAATTATATAGCATAAACAACTGTAAAACTTTTTAAATTTCTGCATCTCCGAGCTAGTGGAGATAATATAAAATTATGCAGAAAATTCCTTCCCACATGTGCAGTTTGGAAGTTTATTTAAAACAGAAGCGGATATATATGTGAATTTATGTTTGTTTGGGACCGTAAATTCTCATATAAACATCGTAATTAGATATACGTTTGGCTGGGACAATTTATTCTATGTTTCAAAGACAACAACCTAGCTTGTCTCAGTTTCGAGTGAATTAGGAGACAAATGAAGTGGTTCATATACCTATTAGTGTCCTCGTAAATTTATCCATGAATAATGTTTTTTGAACTATAAAACATATATTTTCATCCTAAATTATAAATAGAATCAACAAAAAGTGCAAGCAAGAAATCTTTGGTTATCTTGTTTATTAGTTTATAAAAAGATTAGATAAAATATTTGTCCAACAAACCTTTCATTTTGGTTTGTTTATTTTTAAAAATTGATACACAAATCTTGTCCCCTAAAAACAAGAAGGATTAAAAAACACAACAACACTTGCTCTAACGCGTTTCGATAACTAAGCTGTCATCTGCAGACAGACTTCTTCTTTGAAGAAGATTATAAATTTCTATTTAATAACTACAGGGGCCCATAGAATCAAAAAACAAATTCGAGAAAATAATTTTTACGTTTTTACACAAGTTAATACATAAAATACATGTTAGGGTGATTCTTATTTAGGTAATTTTTTTTCCTTTTTCTGACCGGGCACCACATCATTTTATTATCTACCTTGAGGTACTATTTCAGGATTTTGTTCAGACTCTTTAGTTAATATTCAGAGGACGCTACCAATGTTTCAAATGTAATGGAGTAATTAAAATCAATAGAGTATTTGGCAACTTTTATTTATTGAGTAAAACATCTAGCAAGCAAATTTATTGTTACAATTGCAAATAAAGGAACATCTAAAATTAAAATCATTCATAACTAAGATACAATGATCGATTTCTTTGATTTGGTATAGTTCTTCCTTTCCTCTTTTACCAATAAAAGCAAATATTGCATTTGCTCTTAGTTGTTATCAGTTAAAACAGTTATCAGTTAAACCAGTTATCAGTTAAAGCAACATCTGCTCCTCGAATATAATGAAAGATTTTCTTTGCACCCTAAACCAAGTGTCATCTTTCCAAAATTTAACCTTTTTATTCAAAAACTTTGATACCCAGTATGCGAAAAAATAGTAAGGAGTTACTAGTAATGACGTCAGGAATGTTTTTCTCATTCACGTTTTTGAAATCAGTGATTTTTCTTTTTGGACAATCTTTTATCTTCGAATTTTAGAACCTCTACCATTTTTTCTCATCTTGAACTAAAAGGTCGCTATCGAAAAATGCTAGAGAAACAGCCCTTTTGAAAAATCCCACAAATGGGCCATTTTCTTTTCAGAGCAACAACAGTCGATTTTGGTTAAAACTCTCATAAATTGTAAGGTCTTTCAATAATACAATAAGTCGTTTTTTGGTGCTGACCATCCGATAGAAGCTTGAAACCAATATTTTAGGTATATCATATGCAAAATTGATATCTCTCACAAGTTTCGCTTGCTTTGTGTCAATTTAAACTGATGTTTAAATAAGAAAATTTTCGAGCCGTACACAGTTTTTGCCATCTTTTTCGCACGTGAAAAGGGTCAAAAGGTCTCTTAAAAAATGAAATACCTTTTTTGGGAATTACTCCCAAGTAGATGATTGTGAGTTGTAACAAGTCTTTGTAGTCATGTCGAGGTTAATATACTTTGAATTGTGAGCAAAATGGATCATGTCTGTAGCAACAACATTTTTGTTAAACCCGGTGTTATTTGTTATTGTTTTATAAATCCCTTTGGTCAATTTTGTCTTATTTGATCCTAAATATTTTGAACAATTGGATATAACAGGACCACTAGGCAGTGATTGATTCATAAAACTGATAAAATAGTTTTTATTATAGGATGTTGACATGCAAGTCAAAGCATATTTCCATCACTTTCCGCTCCCAGATCACAAGTAGTTTTCTTTCCATTGCTTTGCAGTAAAAAAGTAGATGTAAACTTCACCAATAGAAGGCAGTTTTAATTAAGTTTAGGCATTAATTGATCGATCAGTCAAATATTTTATTTCTAGTAACTACACTAATGCCGCTACTTGTGGATGCTGCTGCAAGCCAAAACAAGTTTATATGCTTTGAAAAACAAAGCGATCTTGCGCTCTCATCAATGACTGAAGTTCAGCTGAAGTATGGGGTGGGTTTTATCCTGACGCATAGGAGCAAGGAAGAAGTAGCTGAAATAATTGCCTAAAGGAAGTATCTTTGTATGGCATTTGAGTTAAAAATATGCAGATATACTTACCGCAGTCAGTTAATCTGATTAAGAGTTGAAGTGCCCAAAAGATTCTTTTTTTTAAGTTTGACTGCTGGTAGCGACCTCTAAATCCGTTCCAAAAATTAAATAAGAAGATACTACTTCATATTTTAAGATAGAGAATCACATAATAGGGTGTCGCGATAATATTAAGTCGAAAAATAAAGACTACCCTAATACATATAGTTTTAGGAATATTAGGACACACATTGTAAACTGTGAAAATGTTGTTAATTTATAGCAGGATTGACAACAAGTTCAGTATTGTATTGCTTTCACAAAACTTTCCGATGGTATTCAATTCCGACTTTTTACGAAGTTTCGCACTTTTGATATGCAAATTTCTCAACACAGGCAATATAAGACTTCCCTCAACTTCCTAAAAGCACGCCGCTCTTACGTTCGTTCTCTAGTTAGATAAAACCCAAAATCCCAGTTGAAGCTAAACCACTTGAGGCTTGCTACCTGTAAAATATTTAAAACTAGACCTCTTGTGCATAGAAATATTGTCACGCTATATTCTACAATTTCTACAATTTCTCCACTTCTGCCATTGTGGACAGAAATGATGGAACGCATTTTTTCAGGATGGAGATCGCGGTTACCTAGAAGGTCTAGCATCTCGATATGCTGACATGTTTAGCACGCATTACGGAGACGTTCTATGCCATTTGGAAGACCTCAGGAAAATTGCATGGGCAGAAAATTCTCCAACAGAACGGAACGCTATTACACCCGAAACACCTACGGAAGATTATAATCCATCCACACACGGTTTAGGATCAAATCATGGCCTTACTTCCTCAATATCGCAACCAATTTACGTGCCAGGCAAATATTCGGTGAGTTATTTATACGTATCTCTTCAATATACCGTCATTTAGCCCAGTATATGAGTCAAAAAGTTTCTTTTTCTTGGAAGCAATACAGGCGTACGATAAACGACGTAATTAAAATTTTTATTTTGATTACAGCAACATAAAATTAAATAAGGATATAGGAAAGTTCCGTACAATATTATGTTACGCTGAATTCGTTTATCCTTTTCATTATAATATTGAACAGGGACAGACCTAAGAGTTTTTGTTTATAGTTTGAGATGGATCATTTCTTTTTTATTTCTACATGATTTTACTTCATGTTAGTATTTTTTTTATTTTTACTTTATCTTAAAATTTACATGTTCTGAAATTTTGGGTTTAAGCTCCTATTTTTTTATAAGATAGATGTTTTTCAGAATAATCGTACTTTTTCTGAAATTTTGAATTGACACTGGTTTGTTGGTTTAATCTCGAATATTTTTGTACAACTTTTATTTATCTTAGTTGTTAACTTTCTAAATTCGACATTTGTTTTAAAAGAAGTTGTTTTCAACTTGTCTTTCTACAGACATTTTGATCTATCTTTTCGAACGACCTTTTTGCTTATAACATTTCCAAAATTGTGTGTTTTTGAAATTTCTTCTATAATCACGAAACTCTTTCTCAAAAAATCGGTTGCAAACACATTATTTTTTATTAATTTTTAGTTTTCCTCGAGTTGGCATTTATTCTGGATACCAATGGACCTGTTCTAAGTTGAAATTTAATTTTATATCATGGACGAAACATTTTCTTTAGTAATAAATTTACAAATTACAGCTGCAACTATCCAGCGGACTATTTCAGAAGCGTCTATTTATACATTATTTTTTAAATCTAGCATTAAAAACCAATAACTGATTTCAACCTTATTTCTACTTCACTTCTGCTTGGAATACTACCTAATCTGAATTGGACAAATATTTCGGCAGTTGAAAATTTTTCACCGACCCTACGAGTGCAACAATCACCTACATCCTCAGCCAAAATTATTGGGAACCCCTATCTTGAGGCAATTGTCAGAGCAAATAAAAATGATTTGTAAGTCATGAACGAAGTTAGGACATCCGATTTGGGGAGAGTGAAGCCTCGCTTCCTAATTTACATATAAAAATAATATCGACTTATGTCGTTAGGAATAAAAAAGGTTCTTCTTCTCCTGGGATCTTCTTGTGGGGGCTACAAAAACACTTCCTTCCTCTTTTTATCGGCCAAAAAAAGTACTTTATTTATATTTTCGTACTTTGGTCGAACACTTTTTGTCGACCAAAAAAAAGGCCTTTATTTATACACATTCAACCAATACAAAAGTCCTCAATTTATATTCCTCTGGTTTGACTATACAAAGTTTACAAAAAGGTTACCCATTTAGTCTGTTACCGTCATTTTTTGGCATCTTTCCTTACTTGATCTCCACTTGCCAAATTGACATTTAACTTGGACATAAGGTCAACAAAAAATTATAATCAAGAGTTACGATTTATTACGTATTAAAGAATTACATCAAGGAATTAATAAATTTACCAGCAAGTGATGATTTAGAAGCATTGTCCTCGCTTTCGAAGAAGATAGTGACGGTAGTGACATACAGTGCCAATAATATGTTAGAAATGATAAATACAAAACACTCGATAACCGTTTAAAATGAACCCCAGAATGTTGCCAAATACTGTTTAATAGTAGGCTGATTTTATAATTTGTTGAATATTCCATATTACCATTTAATGTGGAGACCTGTTCAAAATTGTGATATGGAGATCCGGAATCAGCTTATGTTCGTTTTAGGTTGTTTTTAGGTTATGTTCATTTTAGGTTACGTTTAGTTTTTGAATTTTTTATTTGCGCAATAATTGATTGAATTAAAATATTGCATTGTTAATGATTTAGGTATCTAGCTCATCGCGAAGTTGATTAAATATCGATTGCAAAATTTGTACGATGGTTTAGCGCCGGCGCGTATGGACAATACTAAATTAGTCCATATTTCTATTAAAAAAAAGAGATAAAGCTCTACAAAACACGAAGAACACGATACAATAACCAAAGATAAACACCAGCGGATTGGCGGTCTTTGGTTGCGCTCAGCAAGTGAAATCACACCTAAAACTATCATGTCCAATTCCGTTTTCTGACATTCGTTCATCGAACAGAATATTGCAATTTTAAAATTGTAATAATAAACAATTAAGTTTTTTTATGAATAGAAACCGATAATATTGTCACTTAATAATTTATCATATTTATATCATTTAATAAGGTTTGTAAAAAAATTATATCAACCTTATTATTTCTTGTAGGCGCCATATTAAATTTTGTTATATTCGAATTCAGTATATTTTTCTGATTAATTTGATATATGACATGCCATACTTCAAATGTAACAAAGTGGGTGAAATAAAGTAATTTATTATTTTTAGACAAAAAATTATAGTAGGCGATACAAGGCTATAACATAACATAAAATACAATACCTAATTATTTAGACATAATTATTGATAAACTAAAAATACCGTAACAAACTGAAGTAGTTATTAGTATAACTGTAACGTTCATGGACCCCTTTAAATGACCTAATATTCTGGAAATGTTGTAGACGTTCTAAAAATTTTATTACAGAATACTAGTTCAAAAAAATATTAACAGGCGATGCAAGAGCCATAATTATTAACGATACATTTCAGGATAAACTATTTCAAACATGTTTCCTTATTAGAGCATTCCAGTGCTATTAGCTTATTAAATCTTTAATTCAAAATTTGAAATATTCGACAATATTGACGAAAATTCTAAGACTTATTTGAGATCGTGATACTACTTTAAAAACGTAATTTATTTGCTCCCTAGGTTTTCACGTTAATTATACGTTTGGATGCCAGTTTGAATATTGTTAGGCGCGGCCTGCTCGATAAATCAACCACACTGGGTTTTCTCACACTTTTATTTAATACTGAAAATTTATTCATGTAACGTGAACTAACTTAGAAAGCATTAGAAAGTCGTATTTATTCAGATCATCTGGAATACCTAACTTCTAGAGAAGTCTAAAATGCACTCCTGCGGATGAGTCATGGGCAAGTCTCTCCTAATAAAATTCTTAGAATGTTTCCAAAGAATTACGTCCTATAAAGGTGTCCATCCATACGCGTTACGGTTACTAACACATATTTTAATACTATACAATTTGTTACAATATTTTCAGTTTTTTAATAATAATTATTGCTTTTTCAGGGACTGTATTTTTTATTATTAAGACCTATAGCGATTGCATCGATTTATTTTTGTCATAAGTAATAAATTATCTTATTTAACCCAGTTTGCCACATTTGAAGTATGTCATGGTATATATCGGATTAATCAGAAAAATATACTGAATTCGGAAAATGGTAAAGTTCAATATGGCGTCCATAAAAAATATCTGATAAAGTTGGCATACTTTTCCCAGAAATGGTTTATTTCAGAGAAGTTAATGTATACCAATGAAAAGGCCTTAAAAAACAATTGACTTCAGTCTTTGATTTATTTGACTGGATTTCTTCAAATAAACCAATTACAGCCGATTTTTAAAAATTGCGATTTTCAGTTTTTTCTAAATAAATTGTTTAAGTAGTGTTTTAAACAGAATATTATTAGCCATTAAATTCTGCACTACTTGCCCATTGAAACTCTGATAGTTTACGAGTTCCCTGTAGTGGAAACCAATTTGGTTCGGCGTGTATAGCATATAGAGATAAATAAACAAATTATATCGAAGGAAGCTTCTTTGTATCTATATTTATTGTCAATTATTGCTTTCTTCTCCCATTAATGAAGTTTGTGAATTCTGCACTAGTGGAAAGTTCCAATTTTGTTGTTTAAGAATAATTCATAATCTATTTAATATCTGTAATAAGTTAAATTGAAAATTTATTTAGCAGAAATAATGCTTATTTAATAATGGTTTGCGTGTAGACTACCCTATTACAAATTAAACAAATTACATGTATTGCATGCAGAGTTGAATGTTTTTATTTTATCTGAGTTTTCACTTGACTGATATACGGAAACATGGAAACGCCGCAGTAATTACATGTTAGCATTTCTGCAACCTAGAGCCGTAAAGCTGGAGTTTCATTGTCAATAAAAAAAAATTTAAATCTGCATTACACGATTTTACCATATCTTCTATTGAGGAAAGAATATTACAAAGTATTTTATTTTAGAATATGTAGGTGCAATTAGATATTTATTTTATTAAACTTACAACTAAGAATCATCATTGTTGAAAATTATGTCCTAAAATAAAAAAAATATCTGTTAATGGTCCAACAAAAAAAAAATTTAATATGCTTAATTTATGTTCGTATTTATTGAGTAATGATGTTCTATAAATATTAACCTCCCTCAAATGTAAGAATTGCTCCGTAGTCCAGTACTGCTAAAAGTACGTAGAATTAAAACTGCTAGATAAACCCATTTATTATTATTACTTCATTATATTATATTATATTATATTATATTATTGCATATTACTTTATTCTAATCATCACGTGCAAATTGTAAAAAATAATACTTCTGAAAGTCATTTATATTTGGTTAAATATTTTACTTTTTGATATTTGCTTTATTAAAAGTTACTAGAAAACGGTATGGATAATGGATATGTAAACCTTGTTCCTTATTATTCTATTTTAAGTGTTAATCTAATTGATTATATGCTAAGGATTAGTCGTATTAAATGTACCTCGCCTTTATTTTCTTTATTCTGGATTTTTCAGAATATTTAAAAAGCCACTCCTGCATAGTTTGGTCTGATTTTTTTTACTTTTTCTGTAAAAAAAGGTATTTTGATGTATGTATACAGGATGAATCAATTTAAAGTCTCATTTTTCTTACGGAACACCCTATATATTTTTTCATATTTGGATTCTGCTAGTTTTCCAGAATCCAAATATATATTATATATAATTGTTATATATTTCATCGACAAATGGACGATTTATTTGCAATTATAGAATTTAACTGTAATAGATAAGAACAATTATAAATTAGTAAAATATTATTAATAATAATAACTAAATAAATATAAAAGCTTAAATTATGTGATATTTCATCGTATTATAAGTCCTCTGCATAGGAACCATCATTTAAGGAAGTTATATAAGTATAATATCGTCATGATACCATTTCATTTCTCAGAAAGGATTTTCTAATGTCCTTCGTCTCTCAATTAAGATAATTAATCAGAAGTAAACAATATGTTGACCAATTAGTTTGACAGGCGTTAGCCAATTTATTTTTCAAAACCATCCAATAAAATCCATAAGTTACCATCAAAATAGGTGATTCTAAATGTAGTACCATAAATCCAAGATCGTATTTTAGAGCCCAAAATAGGACCAAAAGTATATATAAACATATATCGTAAAATGCTACATTTCCGAGTTGCAGGGGGTGGAAGGTTAGTTCCTAATTATAGTTTTTAAATAACAGTTGCGAAACGTGTACAGGTAATTGACTGAAATTTGGCACAACTCCATATTTTTTTGTGTTCTTTCCAAAAATCTAAGAATCAATTACCACAACTAAACCAGTGGCAGGTTTATCGAGAGGAGCGATGCTTAAAAGGTGCCTTATTTATTTTGTGTGCACTTTTGTCGCAATTTTTTAACAAAACTATAAACTACAAACATTTTTACATAAAAAAGTACTCTTACAGAAATTCTATATTGTCAGCGGTTTTCGAGTAAAATGCATTTTTGTATTTCGATGCACTGAAAGCGCTTGCCCAAAAATATGGAATGTAACACATAGTTGGCATTGAAATGAAAGAAAATAAATAGTATTGACATTTCCATGTTTTCTTGTCACCGGTGGCCACTTTGAGCAATTTCTGTAAATAAAAGCTAATGCTTTTAAATTTGTTATTAAATATTTACGAAACATTTTTTTTAACAAGACTAACCCTTACATACTTTAAAAAGGAATTACAATTTTTAAAGAATATTAAATATAAATTATTCCTACAAATAAGCAAAAATTTTGAAAAATAATAGTATTATTACACAAATGTCACTTTTATACTTCTGAAAATAAAATTTATACTACTACTGGAAGTTGAATTTGAACAAATTTAATGTAAATATTAAATTATTGCTTTGCAAAAATGTACAGTTATCCTAATACATTTTTCAGTTGTACAGTTAATACATTTTAAGTAAGAACTAGGTATAATAATAATAATTATTGTTTACAATATTGGCCCAGAATTAGTTCACTTCTAACCTTTAATGTTGATTGAAATCAATAGCTCATTTGACCTATTTCCATTACATAATATGGCAAAAGAAAAATTGACGAAAATTATTGAATCATACTTTTATTTCAGCCTTCAAGTTGTTTGAGTGATAAAGAAGAAGATGAAATATATGGTTTCGGTTATGGTGTTTTTGGTGCTCAAATGGTTAGGCAACAGCAACAAAGATTAATTGGACAAAATGCTACTAGTCAACAACCTCTACTCTTACAACAGCAGCATAATTACCAAACGTAAGTGTGCCTAAATACTAACTTTAAAAATATATTATTATTTTATTATTTATTGTTTCAGATGCTTAAGTCCTAGGTCGGCGTATTTTTATGAATTTCCCCCTAGCGGTAAGTACTTATTTCTGTCGGTTACATATATCCTCCGCAAATCATCGGAAATGATCCAATAAGCGGGTTTCTGCTATATTGCATAGATCTGATTGTCATTAGATTTAATTGGCAATCAAGTAGTTTAACCAAGTATCCATATTTCTAAGTTTCAGCAATTATTAGGGAACTAACAGAATCTTACGAGCACATCTACTTAATACACAAAACTTTGATAGAGTCTAAAGACACTAAAACTTAGTTTTGTTTCAAGGTTTACTTGTCAAGTTGTAACGATAAGTAAAGGAAATATAATCGCTCATCATCATTAGAAAGTTAACGCAGTAATGTAAATGTTAAAATCACATTTAATTCATAGTGTCTAATAACACTATACATATACGGGGTATATTGTTCTGCCTCTAATAACTTTTAAACAGTTAAGGATAAAAAAATAAGGAAAGGGTGGTTTCAATATTATCAAACGGTATCATTTGTGACATATCAAATATTTCCTGACTAGCCTGTTACCCACGACATCGTCAACGAACTTGAATAGATAGCTGCAATGCAACTGAATGGAAATTTCAAAACCATTTTACATTTAAATGAAATTTGAAATTAGTTTTCAGTGAAACTTGCAACCGGTAACGTAATATTGCTAAATTGGTAATACAGATGACTACTTTTACGGTAATATGTAGTTTGAGATCTTGGAAAAGAGACCATTGTAAAATAAAGATCACAGAATGGACACTCTTAATGTTTTCAATGATTGTTTCCATCTTATAAAAAGGTTATAAAAGCTATTTAAGCTTTCTGGATATAATAGAAGTTTAGAATAAAAAGGAGCCTACTATCCATTCCGCATCGTAAAAAATATCTATACAGACATGTGCAACAGGCGGCCTTAGACATGGTTTTACTTTATACCAGGTATAAGCAGCCTTTTTTTTTACAGCGGGCCAACTGCAAAGCTAAACATTTTTTTTCCGGGCCGCATGTAGTAACAATATGAACTCTAGATTACATTCTAATGCACTGACCAATAGATTTGAACATTTATTAAATTCGAAGTTTGGAAACCAAATACCGGTTTCGATCTTGTTAGATTCTACTTGCATACGACATTGTTGGCGATGGCCATGGTTTCTCTATGGACCAGTAGGTGATAGTACTAAGAAGTCACGCGCTTGACATCCGTAAATTCTTTAGTACTTACTTGTCGGAACATTTGTTAGCATTCGAGTTGGATATACCAAACTGACGAGATCTAACAAGATCGAAACCGGTATTTGGTTTCCAAACTTCGAATCTAATAAATGTTCAAACCTATTGGTCTGTGCATTAGAATCCTTGTCTTCTGGGAACTTTTTCCTAGAGAGCAACCGCTTGGCTAGGTGGCAGTGTTTCAACTGTTGGTAGTTCAGCTACCTATGATTCACTATACACGCCTGGAGGGCTGCATGAATTTGTAGTCTAGGTTGCATTCTACATGCCTAGATTAGATGATTAACCCTAATTATTAACTTTCTATTAACAAAACAAAAATAACTAAAGTAACTTCTGGTTATGTTCTAATGAACATCTTAAGTAATGGTAATTGGGAAAATGTAATGAGGTGACCAAAACAAGTCTATTTATTCACCGGTACAGTATGATACTGATTCACTATACACGCCTGGAGGGCTGCATGAATTTGTAGTCTAGGTTGCATTCTACATGCCTAGATTAGATGATTAACCCTAATTATTAACTTTCTATTAACAAAACAAAAATAACTAAAGTAACTTCTGGTTATGTTCTAATGAACATCTTAAGTAATGGTAATTGGGAAAATGTAATGAGGTGACCAAAACGAGTCTATTTATTCACCGGTACAGTATGATACTGATTCCTTATCGCTGTGTTCGTTTATTGTGCCCACTACAAAGCAAATACGAAATGGAATGTCTTATCTATACATTACAACTTTCACCACTTAATTAATACTTGTATTGTAGAAAAACAAAATATTTACAAATAATCCGGAGGTTTTACATTCCTATTGCCAAAAAAATGGAAACTGGAAAAGTTTCCCGCGTTTCAGAGTAAAAATTTTTGGTTGGCTGTATAAACCAGGGGAGAGCAAGCGCCCCACCCTGCTTTATTGTATCTAGCTAGTAAGAAAAGAAAACAACAAATACTTTTTATTAGGTGGGACTGGATAAATTACTTCATTGATTATTATCTTAAGAAATGTTTATCCGTCAAGGGTTCATGGATCCCAGTTAAAGAAACACTGCCTTGGCAGTTGCATTGCTATGTCATAAAGAATGTCCCGTGTTATTGCCAAATACATTTGCAACATATTCGCATAATTTCTTGCGAATGCGAAAATTAATAAACAAGCAAGTATTCTAAAATTCTAGAATGGGAATGAGAATATTCGTTGCATCACTAATATGTACAACAATCTAATATTAATAGAAAGGGAAATAAGATCTGCTTCCAATGATGAAAAGAGGAAAAATTTTATTTAAAAAAAAATGAGTTATGCGTGTTTGAATATTTTAAAGTTTAGGGTACTATACAGACTGGGTATGCCAAAAGTAATACTCTTTTCTTAGCAGAAATGATAAATAATTTTACTGTGAATCGATTGGTGGAAACCATAATTTAATAATATTATTAGCTTAAAAGGTATCTGATGTAAAAGACCCTGATGCAATCGGATTTTTTTTAATAATTGGTTAAATAACTTGGAAACGCAACCGTCGTAACCTAAGGTGTTTAATTAATACAAAGTCAGTTTAAAATTTGACGGGAATCTAAAAATGGAATAATATATAGGATGTTCTATTTAAAAAAACTAAAGTTGGTTAACGTTCAGATTAAATCGAACATCCTACATAGTTACAAATATTTTACACGGACAAGCAATAAAAATTAAAGCAATTTTTGTAATAAACAATATTTTTTTTTAAGTGATTTATAAGGAAGCTATGGAACGTTTATTTTTAAATGGGACACACAGTCGAAAGAGAATGTGGTTGAAAAAGGAAAATGTCTATGAGATAGTAAATATACTGGTTATGGTCAAATTGTGAACAAGATGATACAGAATTTTAGACCCTAGGGAGCTTTGAATAGTTTATATTTTTGCATTTAAACTTATTTACTGATAACCTGATTCCACTTTTGTATGTCGTCACTTCAAAAATAGGATTCCATTATTTCTTAAAGTTCCGCACCCTACTTTTAATTTAGTTACAATTCCATTAAATTTTTGTTTAGATTTTTTGGCAGAATAGGTTCCTTTATTAGTTTTCTGCAACACCAAAGTCAATACATATATGGAACAACGGTAATTTATTTTAATAACTTTAGGCAGATTAGTTGAATGATATTTTTCGTAGATTATCTGATTTTTGCAAGCAACATAATTTTGACTAAATTAAACAAAGCCAACCCTTGTTGCGAAAATTAAATCCAAACATTAATTCATTAGAGTGTATCTGCAATTAAAGTATGTGAAAGCTAATTTGATCACACAGAGGGAGTAAAGGGTGCGGTGGGGGTACAAACACGTAATATATGAGGTAGGTGTTCGGTTCGGTGTACTACACAGATTCTACATCCCCCATTTAATAGGGGATGGCGAGGTTCCGTTCCAGCGACCATTCTCTTTTTCATGCTTGTACAATAACACGGCAAAGGCACGTAGATCGTTCACGACTGAAATTCTTTTTTTTTTTTTTTTGTTTTTAGCGAGCCACGTTGAGAGAGTGCAAATTGGAAACGGAATGTCGATAAAATGCATTAATGCAATTTAAAATCTGCCATGGTGGTGGATTTTGCCGTTTTAAATGTATATTCATTTCTGGAACTAAAATAGAAGTGTTCGCATTATCGCTGACTAAATCTATGAAATCCTAAAAAATCACTCTACTCTTAAATATCTGTATCATTTTTATATTGTTATTATTATTATCATTGTAAAGTTTTTTTACCAAACACAGATAATGTTTTAATATGAATCCAATGATAGCTAAACTGACGCCTGTAACACAAACCTAAAATTGTAACAAATCGACAAGTTACAATCAATTTGAGTGTACCTGCAATTCCTACTTCTTTCGGCAACACAACCTAAATTACTACAATTTCAGAAATTCCACGATTCTTATATACAGCATGTCCCGCTAATACGCTGAGATCCGATGCCTCCATTGTTCTGTCGAGACTGGCAGTAACAGTATAATTTTCTTGTAAAAATTGAAGTTTTATGAGTATGTTACGTGTAGAAAGTTTGGGGGTTTTATCTTCATAAATAAGGAAAAAATATAGGGTGCGCCACAAGTCTGTTACACCCAATATAGTTTTAGTTACATTCTATAATTTTATTTTTTACAGCACAGAAATATTTTTTATTCAAAAATTGGTACGCGAAAATAGGTAAATACAAAAAAATGCATTTTTAATTGTTCAAATAAAAAATACATAAATTCAAAAATAATTAAAATGTACTTTTTATTTTGCAAAAGAAATTTATCCAAATTGCAGAAGATACATTTAATTGACATCGAAACAACCTACTAATCTGATTATAGAGTTTCTTACATATTTGTTAGCATTAAGGAACCCGCCACTGTCTTTTCCACCTAGAATGTGCCACATGTGATACATACAAACCCAGGACCTCTAGGCACGTGAGGGAACAAGGGGAAGAAGGCAGTCGAGAATGAGCCGAGTAGATATCGAGAGCATATGTAGAAGAGATCAATAAAACGTGTGTTAAGTAAATTGTGCGTTATTGCATCGACAATTAATTAAGAATCATCAATAGAGTTTACATCAGAAGCGGGATATCTCCTTGTGTAAACAGAGGAGAAAGGACCTATAGTTTTTTTTAAGTGACTTTTTTGGTGCGTGTAGTGCGTCAAGAACAATGGAAAACGAACGAGAACGCCCTACTGTAAGTGAACCAGCCGCATTCATCGACACTGAAGGTGAGAATGAACTTTCCGCATCAGAAAAAATGTTGAGGATGTGGAAAATTCAGCAAGAGACAAACCAACACTTGCAAATTGAAATGATGAAAATCTTATCAACAATGGCCACCGCCCAAACAGCCCAAGTGTATGCTGAACCAAGTGCGCAGGGTAGTCACGCAGCTGGGACTGATGGCGTCAACGCTTCGGCGCAAATCCGGCTAACAAGCTACGACCCTGACGACACACCCTTTTCGATGGTCGAATGGATGGATGACGTCACCAGGATACAGCTGGAGTTTGGGATCTCCGATACCCTGATTATCTTGAAAGCTGCAGACGCCCTTAGAGGTCGAGCGGCGCGATTCTTCAAACACTGGAAGCCTGTGGTGCGCGATTGGGTGTCATTTCGTCGGGACTTTGAAGTGGCTTTTCCCGAACAAGGCACACCTGCTACTCGGATTCGTGCGTGTATGGCTATTGTTAGCTCCAATTTTGACAGTTTTGTGGAGTACGGAAATGCTAAACTGGCATCAATTAAACGCTTTTAAGTCAGCTTTCCGTGGCACATAATTTTAAGTTTGATCGAGTACGATATACAGGACAAAGAGGTTAAAAGCCAAATTTCTTTGGAAGCACCTACAAACGAAATGAACTTACTAAAATTACTAGCTAGGTGCGACTCGCGAAAGGCTAGTGAAGAGGTGCACATCCGTGATGTAACTCGAAAACGACGTTATAATTTTAACTTTCGGGACGAACAGTACAGTTTCAAAGGAAAGTGCCGAAAATGTCACCGGTATGGACATAAAGGATGAAACTGCAAAAGTGCATCCCAAATTCCGATAAAGATTGGGTCATCATCAGGTTCTTCTGGCGTAAATTCAAAGAACTTGAAAACGTAACACACAGAAGATGTCTACTCTACCAAACATGGAGCAGCAAAACGAGTCATGCTCACCCAGAACACTCATTTCATCGATCAATTACAATGGAACACTAACCAAAGACAATACAGTTTCCCCAATTTTATATTTGGTCGACACAGGAGCAGACGCTTTCTATATTGCACGAGAAAATTGCCAAAAGGTTAAACCCGAAAATTCAGCCGCAGACTCATTTTTAACTGGAATGGGAAACTGTGTAATGAAACCCATAGGTAGCTGTATAGCTCTACTATTTACATCAACGATGACGCTCGAAATTGACTTTTTAATTGTGCCAGACGGATCAATTTCCGGAGGCGAAACGGATACCATTATAAGTTTGGATGTGTTGTCTCGACCAGGAATTAAGATCGAAATAGGTAAAAATGGCGTCACAACCCGTCACAACATTTTGCCCATTCGCATAACTGACGAAAGTAATTTGGATTTGTCAGGACTGGACGAGCGCGTTGCCGAAGCCATAAAAACAATGCTTAGACAAGCACAAAAACAAAACCATCTACTGTAACTTGTCTTTGACTGTAACAACAGGAAAACTAAAGGTAACACTCAGAGATTCCCAGCTAGTAACTTGCAAGCCTCGCCATTTGTCATATGGCGAAAGAGTACAAGTTAAGCAGCATAAAGGAACAATTAAAAAATGGATTTATTCTGAAAAGTGAATCTGCGTACGCCAGTTCAATAGTGCTTGTTAAAAAAAAAATGAACGGGGATACAAGAACGTGTGATGCGAACTTTATTTAATGCTATGCGCGCAACTGTGAACGATAAAGACGAAAAGAAATGGACAAAAGTGCTACCTGAAATTGAAAATGACCTAAATGTTATGGTCAATAAATCAACCGGGTATGCACCCTCGGTGTTAATGTTCGGCGAGAATAGTCGTTTGAAAGCTACGGATCAGCTGTTTTCTGGTGTACCATTACATAGTGATGTCAACTTGAAGTTTATGGGACAAGTAAACAAACGATTAAAAAGGATTACGGAGCGGGCCATAACCAATTTTAAGGAAAAGCGGGTCAAAGCAGTGCCGTACATTGTTGGTGATAAAGTGGTTGTAGAAAATAGTCAGATGCCCTATGGAGGAAAGCTGAAGCCTTTTCAAATTACGCATTGCCTGGAAAATGAAAGGTACGTCTTGCGGTGAGTAGCCAGATGTAGCAGAACGACCGCAGCAGCGCACGAGCAATGCGAAAGGGGTTGGAAGAGGGTATGCAAGCTTTCTAAAAATAATTTTGGCTACATAAGTTCGGTAAGTAGGTACACTAGATCCTCAAAATTAGTTTTGGTTTTTATTAGGTCCCTAAACCCAGGTTTAGGCTATAGGTCCCCAAAAACAGTTTTGGGCTAAATAAGGTCCCTAAACCCAAGTTTAGGCTATAGGTCCCCAAAAACAGCTTTGGGCTAAATAAGGTCCCTAAACACAGGTTTAGGCTGCTCTAGGTCCCCAAAAACAGTTTTGGGCTAAATAAGGTCCCTAAACTCAGGTTTAGGCTATAGGTCCCCAAAAACAGCTTTGGGCTAAATAAGGTCCCTAAACCCAGGTTTAGGCTATAGGTCCCCAAAAACAGCTTTGGGCTAAATAAGGTCCCTAAACCCAGGTTTAGGCTATAGGTCCCCAAAATCAGTTTTGGGCTAAATAAGGTCCCTAAACCCAGGTTTAGGCTATAGGTCCCCAAAAACAGTTTTGGGCTAAATAAGGTCCCTAAACACAGGTTTAGGCTGTAGGTCCCCAAAAACAGTTTTGGGCTAAATAAGGTCCCTAAACACAGGTTTAGGCTGTAGGTCCCCAAAAACAGTTTTGGGCTAAATAAGGTCCCTAAACACAGGTTTAGGCAATAGGTCCCCAAAATAATGTTGGGCACGACGAGACAAAGTAGGCTAAAAGTGACCAGAAATCATTTTGGGCTGCAAAGTTTTTTTCAGGTTAAGATTTGAACAGAGAGGTTCAGAAATACTAACAAGTATGGTGCGAGGACGCCCCACAGTCAGGAAGGCCGTGTTAGCATTAAGGAACCCGCCACTGTCTTTTCCACCTAGAATGTGCCACATGTGATACAAACCCAGGACCTCTAGGCACGTGAGGGAGGAGCAAGGGGAAGAAGGCAGTCGAGAATGAGCCGAGTAGATATCGAGAGCATATGTAGAAGAGATCAATAAAACGTGTGTTAAGTAAATTGTGCGTTATTGCATCGACAATTAATTAAGAATCATCAATAGAGTTTACATATTTAAATACAAATCTTGTCCCCTGAAGCCAAGAAAGATTAAAAAACACAACAAAGCTGCTTTAACGCGTTTTGATAGCCAAGCTATCAAAATTTCCTAGATAAGACTAAAAAACCACCTTTATAAAAAAAATCATCTTTTAATGAAACAGCTGTATTATAAGGTTCAGATTAAATCTGCCATAGATCGTTTTTAAACTTTGTGCACTTTTTCGTATACTGAACCTGACAACATTACTCGTGAGTGTATTTCCTCCTTACTTATTGTTAACCAGTTAATACAAAGGAAGAAAATGTAGGTACTACATTCTTACTGTAATAAATTAATTTTTTGATTAAAAGATTATTACTAAGAAATTATAGTTGCGTGTTTTACAGTTTTATACAAAAAGTAGTCGTGTATCCGATCAGTTTTCTCATCAGTAACCTTTTCTTATTTTTAAATCATAGAATAACTAATTATTTACAAAAGCTCCTAACCCTTAAAGTCGTCGTTTTCTCTTTCCAAGACAAATTTATATGTTGCTTTATTCAATTTTATATTTTGTTCAGATATAATTTCATTTCCTTTTAGTAACTTTTATTGATAACTTGTTGGAGATGGAGACTTATAAATGGGAAAAATGGAGATAAATACTTAGCTATATGAATTGGCGATTAATAGTAAAGGAAACAAATTTTCAGGAATTAGTCTATTCTACATATAAGTGTGTCCCAGTGGAGGTGAGATAATATGGGTAACTTCGTTATCATAACACAATAGACAGAAACAGACAGAAAGTAGTGTTGGGCGACTATAAGAGATATAATCGAAATATAGATCAAGGTATAATTAGCCATTCGCTGATTGCAAATAAGAAATAAATGATGTTTCATATTCCAAATAGTCCATTCTATAGCGCGACACCATGCGCACTTTCTACCGAACGACAGAGAGCATTCATTTCAATACGATTATTTCGACTTCGATTGAATGATACTCCATATTCCATATTTTAAAGTGTCCGAGAACTGAGAGTTCATTTAACAACTCGACGCAACTGCGCAGTTCTGCTGAGATCGATCATTCATTTCAAAGCGATTATGATTGAAATGGAATATGGAATATGAATATGAAATATGCGAATGAGATATGAGTGAGCAATCATTTAGTATTCATATTCCATATTCCGAAATATAGAGGCATTTGTTATTTAACTCCTCGAGAAATAAGACATCATTCATGTCAACATGATTGTTTATAATCCTAAATATAATGTTATGGGACAACTCATTGCCACCAAACAAAGCTGATAACAATTATACTTAGGCGAAACGCGAGCAATTCTCATGGCGTGTTTGTTGTGCCAAATTTCATTCAATTGTCTGTACAGGTTTGGCAACTATTAATAAAAACTATAATGAGCGTCCATCTTTTTATATCCTGTAACTCGGAAACGAAGCGTTTCGCGACACATGTTTATATAAACTTTTTGTCTTAATGTTAGCTCTAAAATACGAATCTGAATTTATGATACTACTTTTAGAATCATCTTGTATATTTAAAAACAATCATTTGTTTTATTTGTTGAGAGCAAGCAACCCAGAAAATGAATTATGATTCATTTGATTCCCATTATAACTTCCTTAAGCGCTTAATTTCGAGAAATTCTTTCTTAATGCTTACGTTATAGGTTATACCAGAAACTCATGCTGAAAATTTTACGCTTCTTGACCCACAAGATTAGACTGTGTCTGTCAGTTAGTGTTTAAACAAAACTCACATCACGAATTTTTGTTGTTGAACCAAATGACTACACTCATTCTATGTCAGAGTTAAAGAAACGAGGAAGTAAGCAACTCAGGAAAAAAAATTCCGACTTTACTAAGAACCCTTATGTTGTTTGCTAATTTGAATAAAAAAAGGTTTTTCAACTTAACATGTGAAATTGAAATACCATTGGCATTATATTTTTAACGTATAATATCTCTAGATAAGGATCTCTGTGTAAACACAGGGTAACGGAGCTCACCGAAATTACTGATGATTGATACATCCCAAATCATATATGAAACGCACAATAAAACAAAATGAAAATGATTGCACATGCTTTCAATATTGTATGCAAATGACACTCCTATATTGCCGAGTGTTTTACAGGCCGGCATCATGTGCAAATATTTTAAAAGCAAATGGTATGTATGCAAATTGGCAATATAAGCACGCACAAAATAAAATAATGTGCCATTAAAAAAAGTCACGTAGAATTTAATGTCAAAAAAATACATCAGCACAATTTATGCTACATACTATACTACATAATACTTAAAATCGAATAGCACATCTTGGATGACATACAATTGAACCTGGATCTAGTTATGTACGAAGACGAACAGGAAAATGAATCCACTTTTGTGAATTTTAAAAGTTCAATGATTTACTTTAGTTAATTGTAAAAGGAAGAGATATAATTTTTCTTACAAACTATGGGAAATATTTTTATTAAGTTTTCAGCGGATGAAGTGTTCTTTTTTCATAAAGCGTAGGGTATAAAATATCCATGTATTATATAGAAGTTGAGAGTGCTTCTTTCAATTTTGCTGGGAGTCAGGTCTAATATATCCTTTAGGCTTTCCCGGCGGTCCTTATAAATTCAAAATTTTCAAACCTTATATGACGCCTGCTACGCACATGTAATCTACCTTCGAAAGCAGGTGTATTACTAGTTGAATTATGCATGATGAAGTTCTTTGTACTAGTCCTTCGATTAAAGTAAACTCAATAGCAGTTCACAGAAATATGGAGTGAAATTATTGAGTAAAAGTTATACTTGCAGTATAAATATGCATATGTAAATTAATATATTTATGCAAAATTAATACAAATCGGTGTTTTTCAAATTGCTGATATTTCGTGTAACACACGCGTTTTTTACGTTTCGTTGGCTATGTAGGAAATGCAATGATTTGGGTTGGGGAATGAACCTATGTAACAAGTGTATAGAAAATTTTCCCATCTAGTGCGTTGCTGCAATTTTCTGGCATGTTCAAGTATGTTCCTTTTTTGATCATTACTTGGCTGTTTAAGGTACCAATCAGTTAAGGAACATACACGAATATACCTAAAATTGCAACAACACACCAAATGGGAAAACTTTTTATACACATATTACAATATGCAGTGGATTCCATTTAATTAAAACAATTGCATTTTGTTCCTTTTGATAGCTCCTGTTAAACGACTATCCCTATAAAAGAGATTCAACATAAAATCAAATAAAAAATAAATTTTAAGTAGGAGTAAAAATTGATTTTTGGTAATTCAACTTCTAAGGAGCAGGTTCAAAAAAATACCAAGGTTAGTATGAACAAAAAAAAATTAACTAGAGTTGACCAATGAATTTAAAAATTCATATTATAGACGAAAGAATTAGTTTAAAAAATCTATTAAGGTAACAATTAAACCTGTAACTTGGTATGTGACGATAATTCATTCACCAGGGTAGCGAAAAGGAGTGTCAAAGTTTGTATGCAAAGAAATTAAAATGCGCTTTTTAAATTAAAATTATGTTTAAAGAATATGTCGATAAAATACTCGTATTCAGTCGATTTTCAAATTTCTACTTCTAGAAGGTGGGTGAAAAGGAATTGGAAGGAAAATTAAAATGCAATAGTGTGTCCCAAAACTAAGGTGTTTCGTATTAAATACTTGATCTTCCAGTAGAAAACGTATTCTGCTTTAACAAACCCGATTAATCTGAACCACCACAATTTTAGTGATTGCATTTAAATTAATGAATTAAAATTGTTTTTTATTTTGAACATTTTAATAAAAATGCATTATTATGCATTTTAGTCCATAAATTTTGATTATCCCATATTATGTTATTATTTTTAAATTTCAAGAAACATATAATATCAATATCAAAAGGAACAACTAAACTAAAATATGAACATTTCCAGTCATTGAAAGAGGAACGAAAAAATTTTGAAGATTAAACCAAAGTATATTTTCAAAATGTTAAGTCACTCGGAAAATAGACTTTTTCTTAAAAATCGTTTTTAAACTAGAAATTTTGACTTTTAAATCCAAAGTTTCAATTTTATTTCAAACATTGAAATGTAGAATGAAAGTCAAAAATTTAAGATTGAAGTAGAAATAAAACTCGATGTTTCAAGATTAGAGTTAGAATTACAATTCCAACCTGTATTTTTTGGAATGGACTTGATATTTTAAAACTGAAAAGTCGAAACTTATTTCAATTATTTTCTTCGGAATTCGCATTTTATTTTAAAATTTCCAGTTTGTTTTCGGTAGATATATCTAAGAAATTCATTTAATACATCACAAGCTACAACCCTGTTGAGTCTCGACTACTAGTTCGTCCATATACCATCCGAAGATGTTACGTCACTTGCGGTCTAAAATCCCTTTGATATATTTATACCTTTCTTAAAATTTTGATTTTAAATTCGAACCTTTAGTTCATAGATTCGTTTTTTTTTAAGTTATTGCAAACACGAATTTTACATAAAATGTAATGAAAAGGAAGAAATTTGCTTAAACTGTGAATTTTGAAAAACTCGATATTTATAAAAAACCGAAATATGAAATTTAAATTCGGGATTTACTAAAAAAAATACCCAAGGTATGACAAAAAATGTATTTTAAAAAATTCTAGTATTAAAAGAATAGTCAAAATTTCGAGAACCAAATTCAAAACTAGAAAAAAAACTAAATTTTGAAATCAAGTAACACATTTTAGAAAAAGTCTATAATTCGAAAGAAAGACCTGGTTATGACTTATTCTAATTATTTCTAATGGACCACTACAAAAAGCAAATCACGTGAAAATTGGAGCATTTCATTCTTCTATCACGTGATAAAGTTTTTGTATATTTTGGTATATGCAAAATATTCCACTTGCACTTTTTTTTTAAATAGCGATAAGAATTTAACTGACTACTATTTAAAGTATTAATACTTTGTATTACGCCCATGATTGTCAAAGATTGCATGACACCGCTTTGTCAAGGAGCCTACTGAATGTTGGCATCGTTCAACTTGCATTCAAGTCCAACATCTTTGCTTAATCCCCACATTTCAGGTTATCTTAAGTTATCAGTTGAAGCGAGTGTTTTGCTTTACGTAAAGTGTGTTTCAGGTCACTGTCTTCCTGGTAGATTTATTTGAGTAGCATTTTTCGCTCTGACTAATTTCAAAAAACCAAAAATTTAATCCCAAATGTACAGCTGGAATGTTTAAGCATGACCGAGAGAACATCAAAATTTGGAGTTTCTTTTCATACTACGGAATATGTCAACATTCTCACATGAAAAGGGCTAGGGATGCTGACTTGTATGCTCACATATTAAAACAACCATGTTACCTTATAGAGTGAGAGATGTCACTGAAACAAATCTTTCATCAAGACATCGACTTTAAACACTTCAAGGAAGGCAAAACAGTGGTTTTGCCTTCCTTATCTTAACCCAGTTGATAACTAATTTGTAGGTTGATGTGAACGAAGCTGCTTTTAACAAAAAGCCAACAAATACCTATGAAATGTAAACAGCAATTCAAAGATGCTGCGATTTACTTGCGGTTAAAGATTGTTGAAAGTAAGTTAACTTCATGTCAAAACGGTATCATTGACAACCATGGGCATAATGAAAAGAATTAATATTTTAAATATTAGGCAATCAGTACAATTTTTACAACTATTTAAATGAAAAATGTTATTATTTTGCTCGCTCAAAAAATGAAATTTTCTTTTTCTTTCGTTGTTGTTATCATTTGGAAATAAGAAGATGTTATATTTTATTTTTACTGTACGTGTATCAGTTATACGAAATACAATAAAGTTTGGTTAATTAATTTTTTTACAATCACATTTTATGTGGTTTTACTTTTTTTTCACTTGGTGCTATTATTTTGCACATAAATGTACAATGTACATATGTCTGAAAAAAATTTGGAAATATGCCACGATTCCTAAGCGATGAACAGACTCAATGTCGTTTAGATATCTGTAGAGATTGACATCACCTTTGCCAAATAGGTGGAGACCAATAATATACAAGACTTACGGAAGAATCAACATAACAGAACTTTACAATCCAACCAGTATACCAATTTAGTGTCTTCACAGAATGACAAAACGTTTGCAAATGAGCCTAATTTGACGCGAAGTCAACACACAAATCAAGAAAATTTTGAAATTTTGACCCATATTAGAAGAGTTCATTCAAGTTTGAAAAGATCATGTCTAAACTAATTCAAATTTTTTAACACGTCTTCTGCGGCAGTCAATTTTAATGTACCAAAATAAAAACTGTTTGTCAAGAGTAGTATCTAAGTCGCTTGTACTTGTACTTTGGATTCTGATGGGATTACATCTACAAAGATTTCATATCCGCCAGTGATATGATTAATGAAAAATTGTATCCTAATTTTTTAAAACGAACGATTGGGATATGAGAAAGAAACATCCACAAAATAATGTGAGAACACACACATTTTCATCTAAAAGCATTTTTTATGGAAAAACAATAACTGTGTTGATTCTTTTTCACCTTACTCGCTCGATACTCCTTAAGTTTTCAGAAACTACTTTTTCGATATGTCTGCTAAAGTTTTGGAAGGTTTGAGTAGTGTGCTGTAACAAACAAGTTCACAACAAAAATCATGACCAATTACCACACCCTTACCAAAGTCTCAACAGATATCAACCACCCCTTCAAATAAAAAACCACCAGTACTGCCAAATCGAACGCCACCTTAGCGATGTCAACACTTTATTTAGATCCTTTCTTGTAAATAGAATTTCTAAATATAAGGAAATGTGGATCTATTTTGATGTGCTCCTTGTGGTGATCTTTTCTGAACAAATTTTAAGAAACTTCCCTTATAAATTACTGAAAATGCTTTTAAAAACATGTGCCTAAAATTGACTAAAACATTAGGGACAAATACATGCAGGAGCTAAAAAATACATAAAGAAAATTTGCTAATATTTGCAATCCTGATCTAAATAACTTAAAACTGGCCGCAGGCAAATTTTATTCTGTCCATGTGTTGAAAATTGCTTTCTGTAACTTTTCGAAGATAGGAATTAACCTTGAATAAAATTATAAAAGGAAAACTCATTTCAAGTTAATTTTTGCTTTAATATTATAAAGATGACAAGTCACAAAATAAAACCATTAAGTCATGATTAAAAAAGTTCGGTAATGAGAAAGTTGAAAACTCTCCTGCTAATTGTATTGGCAATTGCCGAACCATTATGTCATTTAATTAAGTAGTTTTCCGCTGAGCCTCCTTAATTACCTTTAATAACTTCACTTTCAAGTATCCTTAAAGTGGATTATTTATTTGTTGTGAAGTAACGAAAATAATTTGATTTCAGATCATAATTATACCAATACAAGCAAGAAGAAAACGACATTTTCCAGATTTCTGAGAGGTCTTAAAACATCCCATAGAAAAGAAAAACATGGAGCAAGTTCGCCTAGGCACGGTAGGGCATCAGCTAGGGGAGTACCACAAAGGGTAAGTGTAAACTTGAAACCTAGTATGGATAGATCATGAAATGTTATACATTTGTATATAAACCAATTTTAACCTTTCAAAATGTTTATAACATTTATAATATTTTTGAAAAAAGGACTCATTTTCCGGTCCTTTAGTGCCATTATACGATGCGTTTTAATGTAAACTGACCACCTTAAGTAACTTTTTAGATAGTCATTTTTAAGAAAAAGGAAAAACACGTCAATAAATATATACAGTGTTTCCCAAAAGTAACGGATAAATTCTATAAAATTTTTAACAAACATATTTTAGAAAAATGCTTGTACAGGTCAATTTTTATTTCCAGTGAATTCAATGAGTAGTTTAAATATTTGCAATTGGTCCAAAGATAATTTAGTGGATTGGCCTGCAAGATGACAGATTAACGGCATGGATTCTTTTCTGTAATTTTATTTCAAAACTAAAGATTGTTTTAATGTTGCTTGTTTAAGTGTTGTCTCACGAATGGTAGACAATGTTCAACAAATCCTAGTGACTAGATTGAGATATTGTCTCGTCGTTAACGGGCAACAATTTAAACATATGATTTAATTTGTAATTTTTCAGTTTTGTTATTTATGAAAGATTGGTTTTTAAGTTGGTTGGTTTTTCGGTTTATTAAATTTCCTTGTAATATTAAAGGATATAATGCAGTCGTTTCAACCACTCATTTCTAGGTCCACTTCAACAAGGTTCGCTCGAAAATTAGCACTTATTTAAACATATTTTGGCAAATATCTTCATTATTTGAAAAACTTGTTTGCTGCATTCGGTAGGTAATCGAGGTATCACAAGGGGTACTTTGCTATTAGACTTTTTAAAATTTGGGTTGCTAGCCCGAAGGGGTGGGGGGTTGAAAATCACATGCCAAAATGACAATTTAAAAATAAAATTATACGTGTCTGAACATTTTTTCTAAAAAATGTTTGTTCGCGGTTTTATAGAATTTATCCGTTACTTTGGGCAGCACTTTACAGGGAGATATATTTTGTCATATTTATACTGAGTTATTGTAACTGTCATCCCTACGTCTCCAGACCAATTTTTTTTTAATATAACCCCCCTATATTTTCTTAAAGTGTTGGTTTCCTCTTAACGTAGATTTCCAAAATGTGTAATACCTACTTAGAATCTAGATTGAATATTTCTTAAGCTAGAACTATTTTAATTTAAACTAAGCGAGGATTAATCGAATGAATGAAACAATTCATCAGATTTAGTAATTTAATTATTATTTAATTAAAAACAAACAAGTATTAGGCGTTCAAACTAACTTCCACTGAATGATATAATCAAATTTCAAAGGCATCCCCAATATTCCTTATGGTATTATATCTGGGATGAATTTTCAACATTCATCAATAATTCTTTCTTGTAATCTATTTATAGATTTTGGTCATGTTGCATATAATAACAGAACTAGCTTAAAGAACTCCATGAAGGTCAAATCAGGTGACTTAAGATATTTATGTACGGACAGACTTAAATGTGTCTTTACCATTTTGAAGCATAAGTATTTTCGGATAGATTTTCGTCATGCTCTAGTGTTATACAGTGCTTGCCTAAAGTAACGGAAAAATGATATAAAATTCTTTATAAACATATTTTAGAAAAATGCTTGGATGGGTCGATTTTTATTTTCAAGTTGCCACTTAAACATGAACTTTTCAACCCCTACTCCTTCATCCCTAAGGGGTAGCAACCTCAACTTTAAAAATTTAAATAGCAAATTACCCAAGGGGCATTTTTGATGAAGATTGTGTATGGCAGATCATTTTTTTTTCGCTAGATGTTCGCGCAGATGCCAGTGGTGGAAGTAGAGTAAATATTTTTTCTAAAAACTATTCATTTTTATCCCAATTTAATACAAGGCAAAATTCAAAAAAAATATTTCAATGGGTTTCAAAGTATATTTAAGCTAGAACTAATTTTTTTTCTAATGTTCATTAATCTTTATCTTAAAAATAAAGCGATTTTCCAGACCTACAAACAGTGTAGACCACAATAGAGTACTGAAGGGGCATTTCGTTTTTATGTGTGGGTTTGTGAGAAACTCCTGATGCAGAGAGTTCAATATTGGAAAATCTCAAAAAATGGCCAAAAGTAAATTGAGGCGTTTAGTGCAACATATTTAGACATTTCCTAATCTCCAGTTTATTTTACTCAGAACATTGATATGTAAGTGCAACCCAGGCAAGTAGCCAGGATTTTCGTTCGGGGAGGGTCCAACTCCCCCCCTTTTTTATGTTAGAGACATAAATAAACTTCTTCGAAATGAGCAATATTGCAAAATTTAAAGAAAAAGTTAAGTTGTTAAATCAATAAATATTCTTGGTCTTTTACTTAGTGCTCATTTTTTTACTATTGCGTAAAATTTCCAATTTTAACTTCGAAATTTAGACTAAAATTTGAAACTCTCAAGTTCGACTTTAGTCTCGATATTTAAATCGTTCAAATTTCGACATTTTGAAAAAAAATTAGAATTATCCAGTATTTTTTCAAAATACGTGATTTTTGAACTTTTCAGAACAGCTTTCAAATTTCAGATCAAAGACGAAATTGGGAATATTAGATATTAAAGATGAAATAAAAAAATTTCAATAGAAGCTTTCATTTTAATTTGTAATTTCGATTTTTGTCGAAACTTTATTAGAAAGGAAAAGGGTGAATCTAAAAACCTTCAGGAAAAGCACAAATTTGGACGAAAAATTAAAAGGATGAAAAAAGAAAAGAACTTTATCAAACAAAATCCAGGAGCCTCGAATTTAAAGTCAATTTTATTAAACTAAAAATGTTGAGTTTACCAAAATATTTAGAAAAAATTTAAATATTGAGAAAAAACCGAAAATTTTCTGATGAAGCAAAAGTTTTGGGTTTAAACTAGATTTTTTTTAAAGTAGAAATTTCGTGACTAGAATTAAAATTTGAAAAAATTAAAGCACACAATTTTTAGTGCAAAGCGAAAAATTTAGAAAAGAAATAAAAAAACTGAAATTGTAAAATAAAGATCTTTAGAAAATTTTAAAATTTTAAACAAAAAAAAATGCAAACATAAAAAATATTTCTAGCTAAACTGAAAATTTTAAGAAAAACGAAATTTATAAAATCAATTTTTTAGAAATCGAATAGAGTCGAAATGGAAAAATGAAAATGTTGATATTTCTAAATTATTTCAAAATGTTAAATCAAAATTAAGTCTTAAAAACATCAAAAGTTGGAATTTCCAATGAATATTTCTTTTAGATAAAAGGAAAATTAAAAGTCCAAACTTGAATTAAAAAAAATTTATATTTTTAAACTAAAATAAATATTTTGAAAATAATGTCAAACTGCAGTATAAATATGTTTATCAAAAGAGAGAAATCTGTGAAAAACTTGAAATGTTGAATTTGAATCAAAAATTAAAAGAAAGTTGAAAGGATTTTACAAAAGAAGTTGATTTCGAAAAATTTCTAAGAATAATCGAAATTTAGAAAAACGTTGCAATATATAGAAAATGTATGAATCAAAAGTAAAACATTTTTGAGAAAAAACACCAGAATTCCACAAAAAATTATTTATACGTCCTTGGAATTTGAAAAAATAAATTAATGAAATCGGTTATGTGCTTACAGAGACGTAAAATTGAAGAAAATAATTTACAATTTTCAATTTAAGTTCGGAATTTTGTTAAATTATCAAAATGTCTAGAAAATATTCTTCAGAAAATATAAGAAGACACATTAATTACTTCTACGTATTCATTTCTTTCATTTTTTTTTCATTTTGGTAATTAGTAAAAATAAAGAATAAAATCTAGTGACCTTAAAATTATATAAATTTGACAAATAAAAACGTGAAACTTACCAAAGAAAAATTTTCCTAATATCCATTTTAAGTTCACAGTATTTAACTTATCACTGATCAAGAGTCGACTTGTCGACTAATTCTTACCTCGTACCATAGTCATAATTTGTATTGTATTTCCTATGGCAATTTGGCAATATGAAATATGAGCTTAATATAATAAAGTAGATTAGGTATAAGAATATGCCCTTTGAGTGCAATAGCCGCTGCTGCACGTATGTGACGATTGAAGCATATATTGGGAAGCCTTGAGCTCATTGCCAATTCTTCTTAAAATGCCTACATGGCGATTTTGCTTATCATAGACTTAGTAGTTAGCAATTTCGGAAATTATTTACATGCTTAAATATACAATCAATCATTTTTCTATTGATATTTCAATTCGTATCATCGTAATTTTTTTGGCGAATATTCATTTCGGGGGGGGGGGGTCCGGACCCCTTGGACCCCTCCCCTGGATACGTGCCTGGTGCAACCGCTAACGGTACAACACAAACCCATGTTCAATACTTGTACCTACTACTTAGCAGATGGAAACAATATTTTATATTTGCCTTACGTATTACAAAGTAGACTTTTCTTTATTAACTTTCAGTATGGATTCAATTGGGCTACTTTTGCACAAAATATCTCAATTGTTGTTATTTTAGGAGGTATCGAAAATTGTCACGAAGAAATGTAATTTGTAATGAGAAAAGATGCTTAAAAACCAAATTTTGGTTTAATTTTCCAAAAACTAAGCAAAACAAGTTAGAAATCAAGGTTAGACACAAGAACATAAATATAAAAATGATAATAATAATAGGTGAAAATGTATTACCACCTGAATTTGTGCAAATTTATATTCTCTTTTAAATTTTTTATGCATTTCGTATCTGCAGTTTCATTTTGTGAATTCTAATGCACAGATCGGTAGGTTTGAACATTTATCAAATTCAGGGTGTGGAAAACAAATACCAGTTTCGATCTTGTTAGATCTCGTCAGTTTGGTATACCGAACTTCAACCTAAGAAATTCTCCTTTTGAAAGTATACACCAAAAAATTACGAATGTTCCCAAATGTAATTTATGGTGACGTTAAATCTTCTATGCTCTCTGGAAAGGAAAAAAATGGATGACTAAGGCAGAAATTGGAAAAAAAATATCTTGGTGATGATACTTATCAAAATAAGTCAAGCTTGATTAAAAATAAATTTTATTTCAATATTTCTTTCGAATCATTCTTTGTGGTGTTTTCTGAAGTAACCACAGATTTTTAAGTATAGAACTACCTAGCGGTCTGTAGAAGAAACTATAGAATAGCTTTAACAACTGTCTTGCAAGCAAAATAAACCCAGAGTGCAATAATGCTCACGTTTATAGGCTGCGTTATTGCAATCCAGACGTATTCTGTTTGCGAAAATTTCTGAAAATAAATTAAAATTTGAAATTCATGGATTTTTTTGTATTTCTAAACCATATTTTTAGGTAATATTTCTCAATACTACCAAAAATGAAGGCAATTTACTCCAGGTCATTTTTTAGAATTTTCAAATAATTAAAGTGCTAGTATAAAAACTAAAGAAAATAATGGCATTTTCAGTGATTTCTGATCAAGCAGGAGCTTTGATAAAAAATAATGTTTTTCTCGTAAATCCACAGATAAAAAGGAAACCCTCTCTTCAGCACTCTATCTTGGGACACACTATATGTTGTTATAAATTTTTTTAAACCACCCAAGGATTAAGCTCCTTAAGTACAATACCAGCATCTTAGGCGGAAGCACCCTGTATATTGTCTCTTATATGAAAGTGAGTTCCCATAGTGATCATTATTATGGTAGCTTATTGTTGGTAATGCTTCTTCCTTTTTTTTTAAAGTATAATCCAATCACATGCGAAAATGAAAATTGATGGTGATAAAATGGCCTTTTAAATGAGGATAGGTTTTATTTCTTGGGAAAATTTTCGGTAACGAATTCCGGAGCTTGAAAGTTTTATCTTCAGTCTCCATAGATGGAAGTCCCTTACTGTGTGGACTGCACAGGATTTTGCTATCCCGAATGCCTTGTTTGTATCAAGAAAACTTTCAGCTATAGCTATTTTTAATGAAACAAACGCTGACGTATCACCTAAAAAATTAAAAACTGAAATTTCTTCATGATAATTTGGTTTCTTGGGTTTTACATATTATCACGAAACAGCTTGCTTCGTTAATAAAGTAAAATGTTTTTGGAATATCTCTAAGAGGTAAATATTATTAAATTATATATTTTATTATTAGGCAGATGCCTAGAACAGAAATCATCGATTGTTCGAAGTACATCAAAATTCAAAGGTAACTGGTTCGTATGTTGAACAATCGGTTAACAAAATGACAAATATAAGTAAAAAGCTTTAAGAAGATACTACTATTACAGATGCGGAGCGATATGAATCGAACGACTCGAAATTAAATCCAGACCGTACAAACTCGCTCAAAAATGATATGAAGATAGTATACGTATCGCCTAATTATTTATTTAATTGCCGATGTGGTAAAGGGGTGAAACCTTCTTTGGACTTAATCACAAGCCACTGTGTTTAGTTCAGTGCTTTAGAGAGTATAGGAACTGTTCATGTAGATTTGTATATCCAAGAATTTTTTGAAATTTTACCGCAAAACGTAAATTTATTTAAAGTCAAAAAATCGACGAATGATTCTTCATCATGACATGACAATACTGCCCAAATAAATGAACTTCTAATGGAAAAATATGTTACACAGGTCTATCACGTAAACACTGTTTCTTATGGCTTTACGTTTCTTTAAAATACAAGTAAACCCCCATACAAAGATGTTTGGTATTTAACACAAAATAGCCTCCAAAAAGTATTCACCTACTTTGAATTTGCTTAGAAGCGAAACGTAGAGTTTCATATCATGAATATTCATTGATTTTAAACAATTACTACAGAAAATTCAACTCAACCAGGGCTCTGTTTGAATTTAATTCCTCATAATTTTATAACCTTAATTTAGTGCTATAATTGATGTAAACAAAAGACCCCAATCTCTTATGCACCAACATTATAGAATTCTCGGAATGTCATAGTTATGGCAAAACTCTCACACCGCCCTTTCTATTAAGTTCCGAGAGCGTGTAAATGGCCAGCGAAGAGGTTATTTAAGGACGAGGGTAATAGCAATAGCACTACATTAGCGTTTATATCTTCCAACTTTCCAGACTAAGTAATGGAGGGGTTAAGGTGCCAAGATGCGGGATAAATTATCCCGAATGCCCGTTAAGTGTAAGTGTGGCAGATTTGCATAAGGTAACAACGCACACACAAAACCGAATTCGGGAACTCTTCAAAACAAATAACGACTTCCGAGAGCAGAAAGGCTAATAAAAATGCATATAAATCCTTTGTTGGATGTCTTGCTTGCGAAATTTTACTCGGCGCCCCTCCACCAAGATGGATTGTTATTGTGGGTTGCATTAAGTTTTATTACAAGGAAAATTAAGGTTACTCCATTTGCCAACAACAATTTCTAAACTATACATTATGTCAAATTCAACATGATATATACAAATCAAAGTATTGCATAAAGAAATATTATCATTTTTATTCCCAAGTTATGCAGTTTTTTTATTGCCTTATTAGTAATCCTAACCGAGGGATTAATTATTACGGCTAAATCCCTGAAAATCCAAATAAGCAGAAACTACTGAGTATTAATCTTAAAGTTTTGTCTCTGGAGCATTAATGTTTGATTACGTTCTTTGTCGTCAATCCACAACTAATTAGAAACTTTAAAATTGCAGTTGGGCCCAATATGGCATTATTAAACAAATCGAGAAATTCACAAACTACTTAATTATTGATTAAATTGTTTAGAAAGGGCAAAGTAGAGACATTTAGATAATACGACTAAATTACCTAGGTCCTAGATGATTTCATCAAATTTAATTTGTTCACTGTGATGTGAAAAGCTTAATAATCGGAGAGCTGATGACGAACTTAGGGAAGGTATTTTAGGGAAGTTACGATTATAAAAAACATCAACATTTTAATTTAGTGAATCTGAAATCTAGAATCGGAGAGTACATTTGCGGTTATTTAGGCCTCCAAAATTAACAAAAAATTAGTCCAAAAAATATTCTTTAGACAATTTAGAATTATCTTAGTATTTAATTGTGGCATTTATACACCCCAAAAATAAAGGTCTCAGACTCTTTGGACTGTTTTTATTGTTGCAGAATGTCTCATGACGAAATAAATCTGGCAGTTTCTCAAAAAGTAGGGCCTCTACAATTTTAAACATTTGGTAGAAAATTTTAAGCAGACCAGTTTTTCATGCAACAAAAAAAATTATTCCACCCAGGGCGAAAAAATTTCAAACATCTGTACAAATCAGAATCATATATTTTTAAAGAAGTTTCAATAATTAATTTTCTAATAGTAATACGTAGGTAATCTGTATAAAGTGAGTAAATAAAATGTTTGTTTGCAAAATATTTTTTATTAAACTCTTTTATTGGATCATTATTTTATTTTGTCCAACTTTGAAAATCTTTTCTATTCGCAATATACTTTGGTCCAAACAAAATTTGTTTACTTTTCCATTTTTTTTATAATGGAAAGAAAATGGGAATATTTTAAGTGTCTTCAAGTTTTTCAGTTTTAACTGCATACTTCTAATTTTGAGTTTTTTTTAAGATCTCTAATAATAGATCAATTATGTGAAAAAATATTATTTTCAAGAATGAATTAAAACGCCAAGCTGCATTATATGAGTTGAAAAACAATTCTTAATAACTAGCTGTTTTATTTAAATAAGTAAAATTCATATAGAACTGCTTTTAAGAAGAAATTAATATACATTTCAGACGCAAAGTGAACAAAGCAAGATAAAGTAAATAAGCCTCTGCTAAATATTGCCTCCTAGTACAAAAAATGCAGAGATCTTTATTTCACTTGCTCGTTTTTATCTGCTTAATTCAGCAAATCTGGAATTGGGATAAATATTTTTTTAATTTAATTCATTTCATTGTAACAGTCTAATATGCAGACATAAAAAAAGCAATCGGAATAGTAATTTAACTGTATATTTTCTTTGGTATTGTTTTTAGTTAAAGATGTGTTTTCTTGAAGTATCACTTGTATAAATCTACAGTTTCCAACGTTCATTTTGGATGCTGAATGTTAACCTGATTTAGGAGGCATTTGCCTGCAAGCCATGAAATTGAATTGCAGGAATTGCAGATCCATTCCAGTTTAATATTCTGCTTGTCAATATAGTCACCTCTGTCGAATTCTATTCGACTAGTGTATTTACTAATGGCACCAGGTTTAATTATGACGTTGTAGTGAAATATATTAATTATTATTTACAAAGTATTGGTCGTACTATTGAAATAGATCCAATATAAAATATTAAATTATTTTTACATTTCACTGGCAAAACAAAGAGGTGAAAGAGGTGATCGGTGAATAAATGATGTGTTAATAATAATTATTATATTTCAAGCCCCTTCGGACAAATTTGAGGCTCATCCTCTTTTGTTTGTATAATTGATACCATATGATAATGCTTTCATTAAAATGTTTGAAATTACAACCAAACTCAATTATTTTGCAATTAGTGGTGTTAATAAATATGAAAATTTGAATTCCTCTGCATATTATTTAGTATGTGTTTATATATTTATTATGTTTCATATATCTATAACGATTCTGCTTAATGTTCAATAGTATAATAATGTATTTATCCCATGAAATAACTAAAGGCCGGATTTTAGGTAAAATCCTTGATCCTACCTTTTCACCTTTTTCGACGTTTTCATGCGTTTATTGCCTAAATTTCAATGTCGCTCGTTTTTTGCCTTTTTATACATGATTTGGATCTATTTTCAAAAATGTTCATAACTATTTATCCTTTTCTATGGGTTTTCCCATGTACATTGTGATACACTTCCGAAGAATTTCAGCAGAACTATGTACTTAATGAAACAAATCTGTAAAATGGAAATTTAATCCATCATAATAACAAGAAAAAGCTTCAAAGATAAATTTCCAAAGTATGTAATTTTATTACATTACTCTTATGATGCACCCAGCCCCTTTAAAATTTTGTCTGCGATTGTGGAGGGGGACAATTGAATTATAGGTTGTTTGTTTATATCAATTTGTAAGTAAAAACAGATGTTCGGGTGAAATGACAAAATTATCCGGAGGATATTCCTTTTCTGATTTATCTTTGCTTTGCGTAAGTGCACTTTTGTGCTCCATAAAGACAAAGTGCTCTAATTAAACACTTACTTTAGAATAATTGTGTAATTTTGTATGTTGAAAAACTTGTTGTAATAATTTAAATTATATAACAGCAAACATTTTTTTCAGTAAAAACATTGTTTGTTTTAATTAAGAGCAAAAAAAACTCATGTTACGCAGCATCACATTTCACATTTGCCCTTAATTAAAAAAAATAAAATAAAATAATAAAAAACAATACTAATGATAATAGAAACAAATCTATCAGGCGATCTCCTTTAAAAATGTGATTCTAAAATCTAATAAAAATAGTTTTATTGGAACCCTAGATAAATAAAGTAGTTCCAATTTTCATAATTCTTTTGGTGCAAAAATATACCGAGGAAAAACTACTTAATAATATGCTATCAAAAAACACGTTGTTTATATTTTTTATCGTCAAAATAATGTACTGCATTATTTTTTTCTCTCTAAATATTTAATATTAGAGAAGACATACGTTGTTTAAAAATATCCATCTTTTTAAATAATTAAAGATTTTGGCTACGTTCACACTAATGGTAAAAGCAATAGCTTATTACCGACTGATGTAATTTGGATATTGTCTATTTACGTAGAGAAAAACTTTTTAAATTACGAGTATTTATTGCCGCGAAGACGCAAAAATTGGACAGTAGAAAATATGGTAATATCTAATTTGTAGTTTGAAAAAAAGTAATGCTCAAAATTGTCAATAAATATTTTTTTCTGTTAATTGAGATTTTAACCTTTTAATGCCTTTTTTTACGGGATTTTGCCTTTTCGGTGCCTTTTTTAATTGTTTGTTTTTGTCTAATTTAACATTTTGATCACCTGTTTACCTTATTTGTTTGTGCCTAACATCCGGTCTCTAATAATAACACACATAACATATACTACTAACTGCAAATTGAATAAAAATATTTCAAACATTATGCAGTTTATGCGTTGCTTGAATATCCAAGATAATTCGGTTTTTATTTTAAAATATTGTTCAATAAGCCACATCTCTACACAAAAGTAGCAATAGAGCTTTTATTCAAAGCTAACTTAACATATGCATGTAAAGGTACTTTGTTGAAAGGGAGAGTATACAACGAGTAAGGGTCTAATAAGTGCCCCACTTGAGACATGCTGAAACAAAAGGAGACCATGACATTGACAACCCTTACGTATTGTGCAGCAGATCACCGTTGTTTTGTGTAGCACAGGATTCAAGGGTTAATCTCATTCTGTCGTCTTATTTACTTATTGTGCTAAATAGATTTGTGGTTGACAGCGTCCTGATTTAATATCCTCTGTAGTTTAGTTCACGCAACTTGAGATTTACATTACAATTTTTGAAAGTACCTTAATTCAATTAAATTATACCAAACTACGTTTTAGGAAATTAGGTTCAACCTACGAATGAATAGATACTTATTTATGGCCAACTTTTTTATTAACTAGCTTATGACAAGACTCAGGCTGCTTATTCGGTACAAATTTTGTATTCGGTTTTAACTTCTGATGAGCCAGAGTCTTGGAATGATAAACACAGTTCAAAATTGAATGACAATGCAATACTTCAATTGTAGAATGATGATTATTGATCAAAAATTAAAAATAATTTCAGAGAAGCATAACTCTAATTCTTCATTGATGAATATCAGTGCTTCTAATACCTCCCATAATCAGGTTTGATAACCCAGTGGTAAAAAGCTATTCTAAAATATTTTGAATTAGGTACAGGGTTATTGATCGTTGATCAACTCATAGCCTAATTCGCTTATTTTTGAACATACCAAAAAAAAGCAAAGTGTAAGATCTGAAGTTGGTGAGGATCTAAAAGACAAGAGCCTAGGATGAGGCCCGATGGGAGCTAACGATGCCGATGCCATACCGACAAGATCGCAGCATAACTTGTTGATTAGGATCTATTATGTCAAAATCATATCATGGTTAAGTTGTTGTGTTTGTGTTTATCTTAAATCTCGATAAGGCATTTGTCTGTTATTTTTAAATTAGCTTAAAATGTTCAAACCGCTCTAGTATTCCGTATAACTTTTTATTCCCTTTAAGTAAAATCTCTTTATGTGATGAAATATGTGAAATAGAATTCACTTATTTAAACTGGAATGGAAACATCAGCCGCCATCTTCAAACAAATGGTGACGTCATTTGTAGAGTAACCAAACAAGCGTAAGTAATGTTCGGTATCATGTGTTAAAATTTTCATATAAAATAATGAATTCCCTTCGAAGGTTTAGGGCCGACGCGTTTACACCATACTAAATTAGTTCATATTTCCATGGAAAAAAAAATGCGGAAGCACTACAAAACACATAAAAATAGATGCAAAGATAAATACCAGCAAACCGGCAACTATTGGTGAGCATAACCAATGACAATGACGTCATACTTAAAACCATCATGACCTGTACCGTTTTGTGACATTCGTTCGTCGAGCAGAATATGACAATTTTACAGTTGTAATAATGAATTAATCACTTGTTTTTATGATTAGAAACCGATAGTTTCTTATTTGTCAGTCAATAATTTATCATATTTACATTATTTAAGAAGGTATTTTTTTAGTATCAATTACCCTATTGGTCTTGTCACTGATTATGTCTGAAAGTGTCTTTGAATTTTGCAGAATAATACAAAATAATCCGAGCCGTAGTGAGACATGTGCAACCGCTCAAATAATAAAGATGTTTTTTTAATCGAAGAAAATAAACTTAGGATCAAGACACACTCTAGAGGCAAGCAACCCAGTCCCAGTTATTTGTGATGAGAATCAAAATTTTGAGATTAAAGTCGAAGTTTTTAAATGAAATTAAAGTTTGGTGGAACGGACTGGTCCTTGGTTATCTTCAAAAATTGAAATACAGAATTTATCTCCTAAAATCAAGAAAGATTAAATCTCTCTGAAGATGACACGTGTTAGAGCAATGTTTGTTGCTTTTTTAATTTTTCTTGGTTTCAGGAGACAAGTTCTGTATTTCAATTTTTAAATTAAAGTCAAAATTGCAATTTTTAATTTAAAATTTTTCGGAGGAAACTTGAGATTTTAAAACCGAAAAGAAAAAATCCAAACTAACTAAAATATAAAACTTCAAGCAAAATTCTAAAAATTTCCATTTTCAGTATGTCCAATTTCTCTTAAAATTAACATGTTGTTTTGCAAAATTTCCGAAGTTTTATATTTGTAATTTGAAATTTAAATTCGAAACTCCGACTTCAAATGTAGACATAGAAGATAAAGATTAAATTTTAATAGAATGATAAAGATTGAATCAGAATTTTTAGAAAAATGATAAAAAATATAAATCTAAAATTACGTTTTTATATAATTTTCAACTTTTATAGTTGAAACTTCAAATTTTCTATTCTCTTAACAAATTAGTCATTTTATTCCGTTTAAATAGTCCAACAACACACATATATTTATCATTATTATTTAGTTTGCCCCAGACCATAAAAAATGGCTCTGACAATTTTTGATAATTCGGATAGATTTATTCTTATTCGGCGGCTCCCATGTGGCCTGGCCCTAAACTCTTGTCTGAAAATAGTATATTAAAGAACAAGTACACTAAACTGCTTTTCTCACGAGGTTGGGTTAGACTATTTTTTTCTTATTTTGTGTTAGTAATTGTAAATAGATAATTATAGACATAAAAGCATTAGAAAGTTAGAAATTTAAAAAGTTTACCTCTGTAGGATTTCCATAACCTAGTAACTGACAGGGGTTTGTTGATTAATTTACTTAAAAATAATTAACAAGTTTGAGTTTCGTGGGTTAAATTAAGCTTAGGTTACCATACGCGTTGATTATAGATAATAATAAAAATTAGTCTTGCTACTGAAAAGAGAAAATGTTTCTCAAGACATAAATGTCACCCGGGAAGCGCCTTCGAGCTTATTTTACGCCCAACTGTATTAAACTGAAATTGATATTGTAACGCAATGTAAATAGATGAAATAGGATTTAGAATAGAATTGTAGAATTTAGTAAATAAAAAAAGTTTCTAGAAGGTTCTGATAAAGGGAAAGCGGCCGCGATAACGAAACAAACGGCAGATAAGCGTTCCAGAAATTTCAGCATTCGATAAGCCTTATCTGCCGAAAATTCTGGAAGCCGGGGGCCAAAACTATAAAAAGGCGGTCAGCTTTCCCTCGAGTCAGTCAGTTTGAATCAGTGTAATTGTTGAATTAGTTAGTAGAAGTCAATAATAAGTGAGTTAATTGTCAATTGTGGTGATCAAAGTTGAGTTCAGTAATAAAGTGGGAATAATCCATCACGTGTATCAATTCGAACCGATAACGCACGTAACATTATTATACGAGGATAAATCAAATATGAATCTGAATTTCTATCATGTCGCCATGAGGGCCTCGGGAGTGTGCGCGTACTCTTAGCAGTGGCGGCGTAAGGCCTGAACTTAATGTGGGCAAGGTATATTTCGCGAGGCCCTCTGATGGTGCAAGAAGAAGGGAATATAAAATAAAAAATCACTTGAAATTAAACAGTTTTTTATTCATTAAAAAACAAACCTAAATTTTTACTTATACTTCCTTCGAACATTAAAGAAAAATGAAAAAAAAATAAAGAAAAAATTAAAGAAACAGAAATTTTCTACTTTTGGTTTTAATAAACTCCTTAATGATTGGTTCGTAATTTATCTTAGATGCTATATCTGCTTCAATAGAAAAAGTTGCCAAAAACTGAAAATCTTTCTTGACCCATAATATTTCTTAAATAATTTTTAATTAGTTTTAATTTTGAAAAGCTCCTTTCAGCGGAAGCAGTATTTACAGGTATTGCTAACAAAATTCTAATGACAATGTAAACATTTGGGTAAATTTCTTTCAAATCGTTTTCTATGATATATTGGAGCAGATGTTTTACGTTTTTAATAGAGCTGGGTAAATTTGGGATCATATATTGTAACTCCTCATACAACTCATAAGGTTGGAAGTCACTGCTCTCACCTACTTGCAAGACTGTGTAAATCTTGACAGTTTTTCAGAATCTGCTCTTTTGGATTTTTTTTTAACTTTTCTCTGACCGGGGATTCCCTGTGATAGCGACTTAACGCCAACTAATGTTGCCAGACCAAATATAAACGATTGATCAGAAACGACAAAGATGAGATTTTTTAATTAATTAATTTTTTGTAACATAATATGGTTTATGAGAAATATCGATTATTTCATTCACATTCATATCGTGTGTCGAAGAGTGAAATATGTTTAAGTTGAGAATTAATCGTAATATATTTATTATAAAAGAAACCTTGTGGCGTGTACTTTTGGATTTTCAATAATTTTTTAAATTTATTTTCGGCTGTGAGGCGCGAGGCCCTTTGCACCGCGAGGCCGTGGGCGGTGGCCCACACCGCCCACGCCTTACGCCGCCTCTGACTCTTAGACATGTTAGGTGGGGATATCACGTGATTTCCTTCGCTCAAGCGAATTCCGTTCTCGCCGTTTTCAGTTGTAAATACAATGAGTAAGCAAGAGGTTCATCCGCACGTTGCGCAGCGCATTATTATTAAATTTATTTCCCTTGAAAGTGTAAAGTCCACCGAAATTCTTCGTAGACTAGAAGGGGATACTTGTTTGAAAAAAAACTCAAGTGTATGAATGGCACAAAAAATGTTTGGAAGGACGAACTCAAGTTGACAATAAACCCCATGGCCGTCGTCCTCGGACCAGTGTGACTGCGGAAAAGACTGACACTATTCAACGCCTTTTGAAAGGTGATTGCCGTTAACTGTTGGTGAAATTGCAGCTCAAATAGGGATAAGCTTTGGGAATGCTCAATACATCATCAATTTCTGCCAGGTGGGTACCGCGTCTTTTGACTAAAGAACAGAAACAGCAAGTCTGGAGATTTGTCAGCGCTATCTTGGACATTTTCAACGTGAAGGTGATGGTTTTTTTTTTGCAAAGTATCGTTACGTTTGATGGGACTTGGGTCCACCCACGATAGACTTATACCGCTATGCTGAGATTTTGACGCAAACTCGTCCCGGGCGCGCAGGCTACGTTGACTACGAAGCAAATGTGAGATGCAGAACATTGCTAACATGCTAGCATGCTAACATTTTGGCAGATATCTCCGCTATTTATTGACTGATTTTAAAAGACTTGTTTTATTGTATTCAATATAAAAAGACCTATTAACGGAGGAGGTATTGCAAGGGGTACTTTGCTATTTGAATTTTTAAAGTTGGGGTTGCTAGCTCTTAGGGGTGAAGAAGTGGGGGGTTAAAAAATATCCTTAAGTGGCAATTTAGAAATAAAAATCGACCTGTCCGAGTATTTTTTCGAAATGTGTTTGTTCGCGGTTTTATAGAATTTATTCGTTACTTCGGAAAGCACGGTATAATATAAAAACATCTGGGCTTTTGCATCGCGTATTACGTCAAAAGATGCGCCTGGACATACCGGTATAAGTTTATCGTGGGATCCACCATTACACCTCTGAATCTAAACAGGCACGCATGGAGAGGAGAAGAAAGGGGGAAGGTGCAGCCGTCAAGACAAAAACTCGCCTCTCAACGAGAAAGGCTCTTGTGACAATGTTTTGGGGTTTTAAAAGAGTTGTGCACGTCGATTTTCTGCATGAAGGTCATACGGTTAATGCTGCCTACTACTGCCATCTATTGGATGAAGCAAAACGTTCATATCGGCGGAAGAGGCGCGAATTTTCGGTCAGAATTGTGGTTTTGCTTCACGATCATGCCCGCCCCACTCAGTGAATCTGACACATCAAAAATTAGAGAAAATGCTTTGGGAAACATTAGAACACCCTCCTTATAGTCCCGACTTCTCACCATGCGAATATCATATGTTTTAGCCACTAAAAGAAGCTGTAGGAGGTGAGCAATTCCATGATGATGCTGCTGTTGATACATTTGTGCGCAATTTGCTGCAAATACGTTTTCCTTCTTTTTATGATGATGTCATTAAAAAACTTCCAATCCGTTGGGAAAAATGCATAACAAATTCAGAAGATTATGTAGAACAATAGTTAATAACTTTTGTGTCTTGTATCTTGTACCAATAAATTTTTAAAAACAAATTAAAGTTCATATTTCATTCATCCTCGTACAACTTTATAGGTTAGGTTAGTTTACTGCATAGTAAGGTCTCTATGCGGTAAAGTGCCCGCTTAATACACGATGTTTAGTGTCATCTAATTTGGAATTAATAAAAACATATATTTTTTTTTTTTCTATAATATTTATTGGTGCAAGAAATCTTGTTGGTCAATTTTACTATCCGCGATCCAAAAATTTTAGAAACGCTAATCTAAATAACTTTGGAAGAAATGATACTTTTCTCGAGGTTCGAACCCTGATCAAGCGATAAAAGACTGAGAACGTTCGTTTAGAAGCCAGCCATGAGACTTATGACTAGAGCATTTGATCTCGGGATGTCGACCGCTTTTCAGTCCCGAAATTTTCGGGATTAAATTTTTCTCATCATTCAGATCGAATTTTCAGGATTGACATCATTTAAAAAAAATCCAAAATAGGCTCCACATAGCGAAACGCTCAAGTGCTACTGCTCTCAGTAAAATTGCTTAACTATCTTTTTAATATAAGATACAAAGTTTTATTCCAAGCAAGTACCATAAATTAATTCACCGAGGATGTTATGCATATTTAAAATAAAACTTTTTTATTTTGAACTAAAAATTTGGTGACGGGCGTGTTGTTACTTCTCAGATCATATTTTTTTAATTCAAATTAGAATGTTTCTATTAACTTAGTTTTATTTATATTTAATAGACATGTGACTGGTTAATATTATTTTTAAATACTTTTACTTTTTTTTTGGCCACTGACTAAGGAGTTACATGAAAGTAATTGGTTTATGTTAAAAGGGAATTTGTTAAATAATTTGTTAATTTTTAAGCTTTATTTCCATAATTAGTTACAAAAAGGTTTTTTCAATGTATGTAAGTTTAAATAGATTTTGAAAAAAGATAACTTTAACATGAAGAGTAAATGACTTTAAGTCTGGTTAGTCCGACACTTTTAGACTGATTGGTTAGAATAGACATTTTTGTAGATTTTTGTCTAAAATTTAATTACGTTGATTGTTGTCCAAATTTTGATCTGTTTATTAAAGAGGTGACTTCTATAAAGTTTTCTTCTGCTTTATTAGTAACCCTCAATACTGACCTATTCGCACGATCCCGGGATCGACCAAACATAATTCCGAAATCCGGGATTAGAAAAACAGGACCAGGATCGAACTTCCTCCTTATGAACCAGTTCAATTTTCTGGCACAATGGTTGTCAATGATTTTCCAGAACTAATTTTTATTACATGAGAGCTACTAAAGCCACTGTTTAAAGTCACTCACTCGTAAAACATTACAAGAATAATCGGAAAAATTTCAGAAACGGCCAGTTTTAACAAATGTTTTATCCCTACTAACTGCGTCTAACCGACAAACGTTGAAAACCAATATAAGGATGTAATAGGTTTAGAACAAAACACAACTAACTTTGTACAATAAAAAAGTGCAATTAGGAACTGTTCAAACTTTCAGCAGACGTTGTTCGAATAAAACTTTTGCCAGACAAACTCGAATTAATTTGTCAGTTTATCGTTTAGCAGAGATGCATTTTTAAAGAACTTTTGTCCTTTGTACACGACAGGCATTGTAGACGTTCCGGAGACGGCTGGTAAGGGAAAGTGGGGGACGCGGACCGGAAAGCGAACATTGCCGCCGCCGATTCAGCAAGAGCGCCGTGACGCGCCACAGCCTACCTTACACTTTAATTGAGGCTTAGACTAACGCACACAAAGCCCAGGCTAAACACTTCTTCCCTGTGCCTGCCAAGTATTTGAAGATTAAAGCTCCAGATACTTTTGTTCATTTTTTGTATAGTCTGTGAGTTTTTTAACAAGTGCATACAAGTGGTGCGCTCGCTCGTTTGAATCTAGCATCCAGAGACGCGATTTATTCAAATAAGAAGGATTTTTGGAATTATGATTAAAATTTTAGCCGGGCTTTTACAAAAGCAAAGTCTCATTCGGAAAATGGTACGTCTCTATACTTAAAATTTTAAAATAATGACTTCTCGTCTGAAATGATATCCAGGTTTATTACTAAAAGCATAAAATATTAATTTTTATTGCTTCTGGTATCATATAATCAATCCAATCAGTTATAAATTTCTCTTATAGTAATGTGATGTAAGTTTTAAAAACCGTTTTTCAAACAGAGGCTATAGATACAAGGCTAGAGATTCTTCAAACTCATATTTTCGTTATACACGCACTGATGGCCCCTAACCCAATTACCCTTCAACCCTGCAGACAACGACGACGGATAGGCCTTATTTGTACGCATAATGCGTGCGCAGTTCTGCCAAATCTGATTTCTCCTTTCAATGATGTTAGATGTACAATATACACAAAGAAAATTTCATTTGAACATAAATAAACATTGTAAGATTTGCTCTTTGCGCAATCAGTTCAGAAAACAAACCTATGAGAAAATTTAAATTTGTTAGTATTGAGAACAAAATGGGCGATAATAAAACTACACTAGTATTAAACATCTAAGGCCACCTAAGCAAAATATATTTGATCCATCGAGTCCACATTCATTATTAGGCATAATAATCTAAACCAGAAATCTTGAAAAGTATGACCCAGGAGTAACACTAACCCATTATAAAAGTGTATTTACCTTTTCCTATAAATACTGAGAGCATATATGGTCTTTTCAATAAGAGATGCAATTTACATCTCAGTTTTTGTCAATTTGTCGAATTTGTACGGGTGATGTTTTTCAAATTCAGGCTTTACTTTCAATGTCACTCGAAATATTTGTAAATTTGCAGTTATTTTGGACATTTCAACTTTATTTCCAAAATGACTTAAATGAAATTTTGAGGAAGTTTCAGCAAAGAACTTAAAATTTATAAATTTAGGAAAATTTTGTTTACTTATGTTTCTCTTTACTGTATAAGATGTTTTAGTCATAATGTTACTAATTTTGACCACGCATATGGAAGGTTTAGTAAAGAAGAAAATTTAAATTAAAATGGTTTTTGACCTTTTAAAAGAAAAATGCAAATAAACCCATATATTTATGCTCAATGCACAAACTGCTAGATTATTTCATTTCGAGGTTGTTGTTCGGTTATTGTCAAAAAGTCAGTTTTTCGGAACTAACCTAACCTAAGCCAACTATATTGAGGGGAAAAAAGATGATTCGTCGGTGACCAACACATGCTTTAACAATATTCAACAATGTTTCCCTCATTTAGAATTTGGAAAATATCTCTCAAGTAATATTCGCTTTTCTTTTCAAAATATTAGGCGCTACGTTTCTTCTGCAATTCGTTATCTCTATCGACCAATTAAATGCGAAAAGGCCAGTCATCTAACGAATTCGTCGGGGCTCTCGAAGAAGAAAATATGACGGTTTTTTTCTGTCACGCATAACGTTAACAATGTTTTGTTAATCCCATTTCTGAGTAATTTTGGGTCTTAATCAAATTTTTTGTCAATACATTCGGCATTCAGTTTCTTCTGCAAGTCGTTATCGCTAACGACGACCTATTAGATACGAAAGAGCGAATCATTCAACGAATTTTTTGGGGCCCCCGAACAAGAAAATATCACTTGATCATTTGCATGTTTTCCTCTGTCAGACATCAGGTAAATATAAGCTCCCGATTCCCAAGTAACGATATCGAAGCCGTTTAAAGTCAAGGCAGCCTGAAAGGAAGTTTAAGTTATTATTTGAAAATATTCTTTTTCAACGTAAGTAAATATATCTGAACAAAAATCTAATCACTTAATCGTATCAATCATATTCATATTTCTCTCTATTCTATTAAAATGTTTGACATGTGACTTAAACACCCTATATATTTTGAGTGTATTTTTGGAAATTTTAACTATTTCGAAATTTCCGAATTTTGTCAAAATTTTCAATTTAAGTTTTCAATTTTTTCTTTTTTGTTCAAAATTATGACATTAATCTCGAATTGTCAGTCTTTTTTAAATGACACTCTCGAAACTCAAACCTAAGTCACATTTGAGGATTTAATAATAAATCTGAATAAAACAAAGCTTTTCTACTTTTGTCCTTTTTTCACTAAAATTAAAGTTAATATTAAACTTTTTTTTGCTATATTTATTCTCTTTAAAATAAAAAATAAAAATTTGAAGTCTTTTCGTTCTTCTTTTTCTCCTTGTTCTTCCCCTTCTTCTTCTTCTTTTTCTTCTTCTTCTTTTTCTTATTCTTCTTCTTCTTCTTCTTCTTCTTCTCCTTCTTCTTCTTCTTATTCTTCGCATCCTTCTTCTTCTTCTTTTCGAAGACCTATTGGTCTTGGTGCAATCAACGGACTGGTTCTTGGTTATCTTCAAAAATTGAAATACAAATTTTTCTTGGTTTCAGGGGACAAGATTTGTATTTCAACCTATTATTCTGTTTTCCTTCGAATTCAGGCATTCTGGTTTTCTTGAGATGTGGATTGCCAGCTGCCTTTCCATCTCTTCGGTGGTCTTCCTCTTGGTCTACGTTGTACAGGCCTTCCTCTTGGTCTACGTTGTACAGGCGTGTCCTCCACGGCCATTCGAACAACTCTATCTTCTTCATGGTTATACCATTGGCGTCTTCTTTGTCTGCCCCATCTTACTGAATCTTCCACTCCACATATTCTTCTAATCTCATCGTTTTTAACTCGGTCTATAAGTGTTTTCCCGGTGATTGCCTTCAGCGTTTCCATTTTTGCTGACCTCACCATTGATTTGGTTTTGTTTGTGTCTGCTCTCGTTTCGATTGTCTTAATACCAGAGACTATCTTATACATTCTTATCTTGCTATCTATTCGCATGTATTTGTTGTTCCACACGACACAAATTGGAAATGTGAACTCAACTTTTTAATGAAAAATCAATTGGCTGGAATTATTATAAAAACAATTCTGTTTTCTCTATTTAGATATTTCGGCTTCACCTTAAAATATCCAATTTACACTTTTAATTCTACTTTTTTAACTTCAGGTTTCATCCCAAAACTTCGAGTTTTCTCGAAATTATTTTTTTTTTTTGAAATTTGAATTTCTTTTCACAAAGGAGTTTACTTCTTTCCTTTACTAAATTATCTACTTTAAAAGTTTAAGTTCCAAACAGTTTTTCTCAAACATTTCTAAAAGGTCTGTTATAATTCCTAAGTTTTTTATTTAATATCCTCTTTAATATAAACGTTTCAAATTTTTCCCAAAAGTTCTAGTAAATTTTTTTTTCCGCTAATTTCTAATTTTCTTTGCTTTTTTTCTTCAAAATTTTACAAAATCAATATGGCTCTTATTATGAATAGATTTGGATGCCCTGACCTGATCTATTCTATTTAGCGAATGGACAATCCTATTTCGGCTAACGCAGCTTTTTGCAAAGTTTTTAAAATAATAAAAATGGACGATTTTAGTGGCGCGACCCCCAATCAAATCTTTAATCGAAATTTTAAGTAAAATTTCTACATCTTTACTTTAATCTAAAACTTCAAACAAATAAATATGTAGAAATGATTTTAAACCAACATTTTTTATTAATGTCGGATCATTTTGAAAAAGATCAAATTTCGAGTTAATTTTTTTTAAGGCAAAGTTTTAAAGCAAAATTTTACACAAATGTGAACATTTTCAGATTAGGAGAAAAAAAGTAGAATTTTACGTTTAAACTGAAAATGTTCAGAAAAAAATCAAAATTCAAAATTTGTAAAACAATTTTTTTTTAATTTCCTGCTTGAAATTAAAATCTTTGGTTAATTCTAAAAATCCAAAAAAAACTGATAACTGAATAAAAAATTAAAAATGTAAATAATCAATTTATACACACATATTTTGAATCACAATCATTTCAAGTTTATTAATAAATATATTTAGGTAATGTCTAGTCAGTACGCGATCTAACCAGTTATACGCATATACTGGTTGAAAATATGAAAATGAAAATAAATTACAGCATGTAACAAAATCATTCATCCATGTTATTCAAGATCTTGACAAAATGTCTGGGTGTAGTCAGATTTGTTCGTAGAAGCAGAGGAATATACAAAAATGTAAATAAAATTGCATAAGTTTTAAAGACGTTTATGGAATAACAAATATAAGAAAGGCGTCCGCGTATATACGGTGGGATGCAATAAAATATGTAAATGTACCATTTTGCCCCTTCGCGCTAAAATAACTAACCAGACTAGGGCATTTGTCCCCTTCATAGACCGTTTCTTGTTCGCGATTGTTATTCCTTTTTCAGAGCATTCTCTCCAGGCATCGTTCTATCTTATCACCGGCAGATTAAAAAGTTTGAAAAATTTACCCTCCTCCGAAATGTTCGGATTAATTGCATGCAATTTACATGAAATAATCTTAATTATACTTGACTACGCTGCTGTAACTCATTTTTAAATGCAATTCAGGAGTTATTCTCGGCTCCGGTTAATTTCGAAGTTAACGTCACTTTTAAATTGCGACATTACTTTCTGTTACTTGGATTCTAAGATGTGATCTCAATTTTATGTTTTTGAGTGATGAAATAATCCTCTTAAATTTAAGCTGTACTGCTTGGTCTAAGAAGAAAAATTGCACTTTTTTTGTAATATATCTTAAATAATTAAATCATATTTTATTTCCCATATTTTATACATAAAATCTCTGTCCTCTAAACAGAGTTTCTTTGAAAATATAACTGTCAATAAATGCAAAATTTTTGCTCGTTGGAACTTTGTCCTGGAATAAGACATATTGAAACCTTTGGCAACTTTGCATTTTTCTTCAAAAGTGTTAACCCTAAAACCCGAAAAATTGTATTCACGATCCAAATTCCAATTTATTATTGTTTTTATTTTTAATAGATAAAGTAAGTCAATTGTGACAAAATATGGACAATTATTGTTCTGTGCACAAAGATTTAAATTTTTATTAGTTTTCTAGATGTCGAGGAAAATGGTTTTTAAAAAATATTTCAAATTGTGATAAAAAAGTTTACTTTGAAAATAACATCATTAAATATTTTTCTTTCATTAAATTTTTAGAAAATCTAGTTTAAACTTGAAATTTCGAGCTTCATATCAATTAAATGTTCCGTAATTAAATAGTCAAGCTAAAGTTGAAAATATTTACAACCCACAAGCACAGAGGGAGTTCCTTGGCCTTAGAATGATAAAGTCGCTGTAAAGATTTTCATATACAGTGCTAGTCTGTAACTTGGAATAAATGCAATAAATCAAAGACAGTTTTTTTTTCGGAAATATGCTCGGAAACGTCGATTAAAAATTTAATTTGCGCTCTTTTTGATGTAGAAAAATTTTATGCACCATGTCCGAAATTTAAGATATGACGTCATCGACAATTTTTTTTAAATAGCAACCCTATTTTTGCTTCACTGTTCTTAAAGGGTATATGGAGCTACATATGCGTACCAAATTTCAATTTTTTATTCCTTGTCATTTAAAAGATATTTACAAATTTAATAACTAATTCGAAAAAGCAAGAAATCTGATTAAATTCAATACCATTTTCAGAAAGTTTAAAAATCGCGAATCAGAAGGTATTCGTTTGACATTATTTGTCAAACTGGGTTGACGTCTTATCACAATCTTATAAAAAAATTTAATAAAAACAAATAAAAAGAATAGTATCGTATTGATCGAAGAGGCTATTAATTTGCTGTTTAATGAGAAAAACCAAAACCATTTATTAAAAAATCGACCAAAATGCCGAACTTAATTGAAACCAACAAGATTGAAATTTTAATAATGATTGGCTACGGAGATGGAACAAGAACACAAAATGAAGTTATTTGTTTATTCAGAGAGAAGTATCCTGATTTACCACCCATATCGCAAAGTACTGTAAAAAAGATTGCAAAAGAGTTTCGGGAAAGTGAGCATTTAAGAAAACCAAGTAATCCCGCCAGAATGTGCTCAATGAAGATGTCAAAATTAATTTACTTCTTTCTGTCCAAGAAAATCCTCATGTCCCCACTAGTCTTTTATTCTTTTATCCTGTGAAAAAGTTACGAAAAATGGTTTTTATGACATGGGTAGATTAGTTATTAATGGTACCACGAAAAAGTACCATCGCCAAATCTATCACGGAAACTATCCTGATTGGTATGGAATGCTTAATTCCCCACTCCCAAAAGAAGTCTGCCTCCAGTAAATCTTGGTTCAGTAAAAAAGTGCTCGGGCTGTCTCCTGCAAAAATCGCGCATATCGTCGTTGGCGAAATAATCCCTCGGTCGAGACTCGGACGAAATTCTTGTAAACAGGTTATTGACGAGGCAAAAGGTGATTTCGATCGTGAAATGCGCCAGAGGCGTATCAACTGTCCGAACGGTTTCAGGTTCTTTTGGGGATTTGCAAAGTCTATTGGAAAGAATTTTACACCTTCCAATTTTCCACCTTTACTCGATGAAAATAGCAATATTGCTACTACCTCCAAGGGAAAGGCTGACATGTTCGCCTTAATGTTTGCTGAAAATTCCAATCTTAATTCTCGAAACGCAGAACCTCCTATTCTCCCTAAGGTTGGCTCTTCAATGACTGAAGTTGTTTTCAGACAACGCACAATCAGGAAGATTCTCCTTGAGCTCGACACCTCGAATGCTTCTGGCCTTGATGGTATTCCCGCTATTGTTCTTAAGAACTGCGCCCCAGAGTTGCCTCCTGTCCTAAGCAAATTGTTCACACTCTCTTACCACAAAGGTGTATTCCCTAACATCTGGAAATCTGCTAGAGTTCAGCGTGCCCCAAAAAAGAGAAAAAGGAATTTGGCTAACAACTATCGCCCAATATCTTTTTTGTCACCCGTTATATCTAAAGTGATGGAAAAGATTATCAACATCTAGATTCTCAAATATCTGGAAAAAAATAGAATCATCTCCGACAGGCAATACGGTTTTAGACAACAACGTTCCACTAGCGATCTACTGGCATATGTTACTCATATCTGTAACTCAGCTATGGAAAAACATGGTAAGGCTAGGATTGTGGCATTGGATATCTCAAAGGCTTTCGATGGAGTCTGGCATCGATCTCTTCTCGCCAAATTAACACCTTATGGTCTTCTTCCTGGACTCATTCATTTGATATCCAATTTTCTCGCTGACAGATCTCTTCAGGTCGTTGTCGATGTCATCTCATCCGAGACATTTGCGGATTGACGGATTCTCTCGAAACACTAGAGCACAGGCGTATGGTTGGTGACTTGTTTCTTTTCTACAAGTACTATCATGGAAGATGCTCGCAGGAACTAATAGGATTAATCCCCCCAAGGGCAAGATTCTTGAGGCGTACTAGACCGTCGAAGACAGCAAATTCTTGTGCGGTCCAGCTTGACATAGTGAGGACTTCTGTCTACGGAGACTCTTTTTTCCATAGAACTTCTAAGTTATGAAACTTGTTACCGAAAGGAATTTTCCCCAAAAATGTCAACCTATCCTTGTTTAATCGCCATCTATCCTTGTTTCCTTATCCTATTTGCAGTGCTTTGACGGCATAATGGGGTTACCCTTTGCGAGTGGATTAAACTTTCCATACCCATATTTTTATGTTTGCTTTAAAATTAATAGAACCGGAATTATAGCTGAAAGTCTTCGGAATATTCGATTTCATTTTAGGATTTATTCAATAACAGTATAAGATATCTATGGAAAACATATGAAAATGAAATAACGCTTCCTAGGTTTTGATAATTTTTTGTAGCATTGATGTGTTCGGTTAGAATTAATTACAATGAGCCCTAACCTTCTAGCCTAAAAAACTAACTTTATTTAAAACTTATTAGTTTGTCATAAAACTCAGTAATCAATAATTACTTACTTCATGTGCACTCTATTTAGAAAGTTTTGCAAGTTCCAAAAATGTAATAATATTAAGAGTGTTCCATTTAAAAATCAAACCTTTTTTTCACCTCTGGCGAAACTGACTGTACTAGGGATGAATGTCTTTTTAATGTCAAAAACTGACGTTTTATAAATATTTTAGGTGTGGCAAGTTTGATTTTTTTTTTTTGATTAAGAAAATATACTGGGTTGAGCAAAAGTCCCGGAACGGCTCGATTTCAGCCGAACGGGACCTCGTATGTATCAACTTCGGGTTTTCGACACTGTATTCAGCGAAATTTTTAGAACTTCTTGACATGTATTTCAGGAGCGTGACGTCATTGCGGTCGGAGATGTGACATAAGTGTCAATTTTTTTAATGAAACACCCGCTATATTTTTCTATATTTGTATACTTTAAGGAGTCCCAAATTCAACTATGTAACGTTTGTATGAATTCTGTTATGTAATGTGGTCTCAATAAGGAAAAATTACAATCGTAAGTAACAGAGAATATTTATTTTATTAAATGTTCAAATTGGAATCCTTCCACTGCCTGACAATTTGCTAGCCGGTCCACAAATTCCCGCTGAACATTTTGGAGGGACTGAGGTGTAATATTATCAGCAACCGCTAAAATTCTTTCTTGAAGCTCTTGTACCGTGGCAGGTTTTGTGCGATATACCACAGAGTTCAAATGACCCCAGAAAAAGAAATCAAGAGGGGTTAGGTCAGGTGACCTAGCTGGCCATTCGATATGACCCCTTCTACCTATCCATCTCCGGGGAAAGACATTGTTCAAAAAATTTCTTACAATTCTGGCATAGTGTGGCGGAGCTCCGTCTTGCTGGAAGTACACGTCATTTGCGATCATCTGAGGATTTTCGCGGTTGGGAAATATCTGAATTACAGCGGGTATAACTCTTCCGCATAATAAAGTTAAAAAGGTATCACCAGTTAAATTATCATTTAGAAAAAACGGCCCTATTACATGTGTTCCAATTATAGCCACCCAGACATTTACTTTTTGTGGATGTTGTGTGTGCATTTCTTCCATCCAATGTGGATTCTAAGCAGACCAATATCGACAATTGTGACGATTGACAAATCCATTTAATCAAAATGTAGCCTCATCGGAAAACAAAATGCGATTTACAAACTGTGGTGTCTCGTCTAAGAAATTCATAATTTGTTGGCAAAACTGCATTCGATGATCAGAGTCATCTTCCGCAAGTTCCTGAACTAAGCTGACTTTGTAGGGATGTATTTTATTTCTCCTGAGTATTCTTCGAACGGATCTTTCACTCTTACCAGTTTCTAATGAAAGTTTCGGAATTGACGTTTTAGGCTCCTGCTGAATAGCTAACAGTACATCTAAAGCTCTGGCGTCGTTTGTCGCTGTTTTTGGGCGGCCAGTTTTTGGCAAATTCTTGACATTTCCCGTATATTCAAAACTGTGCAAAATTTGACATGCTGTCGACTTGGAAATCGGGTTACGCTCAGAAAAGGTATCGTTGAAGAGGTCAGTTGCTTCCAGAAGGGATCGACGCCACTCTCCGAATCCAATCATCATGAGTAAAGTTATCCGTTCAGTGTCGTTCAGTTGAGCCATTTTAAAGACACGTTTTTAGAGTCACAAATTAGTATTACAAAAGTAATGTCACAGTGACGTTTATACCACGACTTACTTAGATAAACTTGTAAAATAATGAGAACAACTTAACTATGACATGTGTTTTCATTAAACTACTACAAAACAACTTTTTTACGTGGGTCTTGGTTTTGTAAAAAAAAATTTGTAAAAAAAGGGTGTCTTTTTTGGATACAGCTGGTTCATATTCAGCACGATTTCTTCTTTCAACAAGTATCTTTCATCGGGTAAACTTTTCCCATATCAGATGGACAGGTAGAAGGGGTCATATCCACTGTTCTCTGTTAATTACGATTGTAATTTCTAATTTTTCCATATTGAGACCACATTACATAACAGAATCCATACAAACGTTACATTGTTGAATTCGGGACTCCTTCAAGTATACAAATATAGAAAAATATACCGGGTGTTTCATTAAAAAAATTGACCCTTATGTCACCTCCGACCGTAATGACGTCACGGTCCTGAATACATGTCAAGAAGTTCTAAAAATTTTACTGAATACAGTGTCGAAAACCCGAAGTTGATACGAGGTCCCGTTCGGCTGTAATCGAGCCGTTCCGGGACTTTTGCCCAACCCGGTATGTTGGTTACCATAAATCTGTTACACCCGATATACAGTGCGTTTCAATGAAAACTATCCATCCTATATAACTTTTTAAATCGTCATTTTTAAGAAAAACGCAAAAACACTCAATTAATATATACAGGGGGACATATTTCGCCATATTTAAAACTATTATCCCTGCGCCCCTAGACCAAGCCCTTTTATTTTTTTTAGATAAGACGCCCCATATTTCCTTTGAGTTTTGGAATTCTCTCGACGAAAAGGTTTGAAAAATGTATAATGTTTGGGGTCTAGGGTGAACAATTGGAGAGTTATAAATAAATTCATTTCAAAATTATGTTAACAAAGCGTGAGTAGCACTAACAGTATCATGACATTTGCACTTGTAAACCATTTAACGTCTGTATTTTAGACATACAGCAGAAATTATCGCTATTATTATAATTATTACATTCTTACAAAGATTTACACTATTTAAGAGTGGATTAAAACAATGCAGCTAAATTTTTTCATTTTGCTTTCCCTAAAGAAAAAAGCAACACATAAGAGTATGTATCGGAATTGAACAGAATTAATTGAAAAATTATTGATTTCAACATTTCCATTTTCCATCCTCATTCCACAGTGGTTGGCGGTATTTAGATATGACATCTACTATACAGTGTGTCCCACCGGGAAACGCCGCGATCGACATTTAGCAAAGTCTTTATCTAAAAAATGTGAAAATTTTGTAACTTAGCAAAGTCGGCAGACCAACAGAACTAAAATATTCGCAAAGCTATAGTACTTCCAGTTATACCGGAAGTTGACATCAACTTCGTTATTTTAAATGGGACAGCCTATATATTTTTGCATTTTTGGATTTTATTTGATATTTCAAAGCCACTTTTTTAGATAGTTGGATTTTTATAAAAAAATTGACAGCCGCAAAGTCCTACGAAATTCTGTATATCTTTGTCCGGAAACCGGATATTAATTCCATATTTGGTATGTAGAACACATAAGAAGCTACTTTGCACAACTTTTATAAATTCGAAAGCATTATACCGATTGTTGAAGTCATGACTGTACATTTTGGTAAATTCAAACAGCGATAACTTTTGATGTAACGAACTGGCCCTTGGTTATCTTCAAAAACTGGAATACAAGCCTTGTCCCCTGAAACCAAGAAAGATTAAAAAACACAACAAAAGTTGCTTTAACGCGTTTCGATAACCAAGCTATCATCTTCAGAGAGATACTCTGAATATGATGTGAAGATAAGTGTTGAATATCTCAGTCATGGAATTATTTCGTTTCCAGATGCCTTTGTGCAGAAGAAATCATCCGTTGAGTGCCACAAATTTCCAAATTTGGTTGCTTCAAATGCTTAACACGGTTCAGTAATGTAAAAACAGCGCAGAATGTTGACTTTTTCCGGAAAAAAATTAAATGAACTGTCACCTTGTTTAGTACAATTTTAAAAAAGTGTCTTTTTTGAAAATTCTGTAACGCAGATAAAATTGAGTTTAGAAAAAATAACTTTGTATACTAGATTGTAAATAAATTCGTGCTCTTTATAAATGATAACGACTATTGTTATGGTGTCGCTTAAAAGAAAGTTATTCTCGGAAAGCTAAAAAGAGTACGAAATGTTTATCTTTTCTTGAGGATTTCGGCTTAAGCATAGGGTTTCCAATGTTAAAAACTTGTTTTTTTCTACCTCTACCTCACTCCAAATAACATAAAAGAAAAATCAGCATTATTCGACCTTTTGTAAGGTTACATGAATAATTTGACCGGGCTTTCTAGTAACCATGCCTTTTATCATGTTAATTAGCATCATGTTAATATGGTCTAGCAATTAGAAACATTAACACTTGTTCAACTGGCGTGATCCTTTCTTTCTTGTTCTGTGTATTTTTTTAAGATGAGCAAACAGGCTTTGTGAGGTTCAGTTACATCAGTTTAATAAAATAATGGTTGGTCTAAAAGTATTATTGGCTAGCTTAGACGTGATTTAATAAATTTGTGGGGACTCAGCTGTTCGATGGTTCGTAAGATGTGAAATGAGTTTTATCAGGCCATGTTTTATGGTCCTGATATAAGGAAAGAAAAGGTGTAATATTTATTTTATTGCTGGCACGTATAGTGTTGTCATTATCCCTCATATAAAGGAAAATCAATTGCCCTTAATCTCTCATTTTGACGTTATCCTCTTATACACATCCCTGACTTAAACTTTGATAAATGTAGCAATGATCTATCCTATTTATTTTACTTAGCATGGTGAAATTATTGCCTTTTCCGTTTTATAAGCGAAGCTTCTACACAGATATCCATATGTAGATATTTTGTCCGAGAAGCTTTTGATGTCTCAATTATATCATCTACAAAAATAATGTGAGCAAATAGGACTAAAAATTTTAAAAGTGGAAATACCAAAATATCAGGAAGTTTACTAAACTCTATTAAACTTTGCTTTGAAAGGTAAAAACTTTGAAACTCCTGCTATCCCGCAATATAAAAGCTAAAGGCTGGGAACTTTCATGAAATGTGTTAGAATAGTTTTCAACTGAGTTTACCAAGAGATAAAAAAATATGCCTTGATGTTAAAAACTTTGCAAATGTTTTTAGGAAAGCCTGCGCCACAACAACGACTACAAATTTAGTTTTTGTTCATTTTCCCGCTTATTTCCTTTTTATCTGGGAAAATAATAAGAAAGTGAGGTAATTAAATTCCTTAAAAGCCATTTACATATATAAAATTGTATAAAAACATATCTTATGTTTATGAAAAATCATAGCTTTTAGCGATAAAACTTCTAAATGCACCCTTCATTTGCTTGAAAAATTGCGCATGAAGTAAGTAGCTTACCAAAATAGTAATAAATCAATCTCCTGTCATGCCTTGATCCGCCATAAAAAAGTTTGTAGCTAGAATATCGTTCTTGTATGTGTACCTACTATATACAAAAATCCCGGGAAATTCAGGATTTCCATGACGAAGGTAAATTTAATAATTCAGGTAAATATTGAATAAGATAATAGCTAAATAGATTTAGTATTTAAATATTACGGAAGGCAAAGCTAATGCATAGTATTAATAATAAAATAACCACATTACCATAACCAATATTCTCCAGGCTGCAGTAAATTTATTTAGTTTCATATTCAAGACTATCTGGTCTAAATTAAAAGTAAACCAAGCAATATAATCTTATATAATAAATTGAGCAGACCACAATTACTTCTCCCGAAATGATGCTCAAATTTTGTAAACGTTGATTTAGATAAGTATTTATTGCAATATTAATAAGTACTGCAAATCCTATAATAATTTTTAATCACTAATTGCGAAACAGTTTCCATTGAACATATTATTTACGCTTTTCTGGGACTATCCCGCTCTAACCTCCTTAAATCCAGTTAAAATACCCATGCTTGCCAACAGTCAGTATAATTTAATTGGTTAAGGCTGCAGTTTTGGCTTTGTAGGTTTGATAGGTCGCGGGCTGTAGATCACGCTTTTTTAATTCTATTACACGTCTTACTCATAGGTACACAATACTGTTAACATTAGATCATGTTGATAAGGCAAATTAGAGCGAAACTATAAATTTTACCCCATCTAGAATTGCTCAACGAAACTAAAGATGTTTTCACTTCAAAAAACTTCGAAAGTTAGCAAAGCTCATTTATAAGTTAAATTGCTGTGGATCTAATGCGGGCTACATACACCTGACATCAGATTTTCATATTAAATATAAGGAACATCCAACTAAATTCAGGAATACAACGAAAGAAGTACTACACATTTGTAACAATGTTCAAAAAGTAATTTGTTGAAAATCAACAGCTGAACAACCACCCACATATTTATTATATTATAATGTTTGCTTTGGACGGGAGCTTATTGCTTTGATCAATGAGTTGCGATAGCAACAGCCCAACTACTGGTATAATCCGCACATAATGCTGGCAAGGCGAAACCGATCGAAAATTCAAGGATTTTTTATTTATTTTGTTGTATCTATTGTCAAATGTAGAGCTAAAAATATAATTGTAACACGTTTGAAATATTCTACTGTTATTTTATCATTTCAGGTTGATACTCCAGATAGTGTATTACAAAGTGGCTTAGGACTTACTGATTTAGGGCAACATGCAGTTTTGCGATCTATGGTCGACCCTAGAGATTATGATAGACTGAGACATCTGCAAATTAACGGAGGAACACCAAATACTTTTGAAGAAACAATTTATAAGGTATGTCGTAATAAAATATTCATTTTAATTTTTTGTTTGTATACTCTAAGTAATTTTTTTGCCTATGGGCAATTAATTTTTTGTTGAGGGAATGTTACCTAAAGTAGTAGTTGTGCCAATTTCCAATTTTAAAAGTATCAACAGTAACTAGGCTCTTCTGTTCTGTTATTTGTACATTATCAAATAGTATTATAAAAATATAATAAAAAAATATGTGTATAAGTATTAGCAGTATTAGTGCATAAGTATTAGCAAATTTACGGACACAATACTGTCTTGGGATGGTTTACGGTTGGGTATATCAACCATCTGTTAGAAATTATTCTCCGACAAATGACTTACAATACGCTTATTATTTAGTTAAATCAAAAACCCAAAATGATCGGTCTTTTAATTAATAAACACATTTCTATTTATTTACTCATAATTATACCAAACAGCTGTCTTGTAAAATTTGTTTAGAATAAAAAACTATGAAGATAAACTTTATTGAAATAATAAAGAAATAATTGTGTGTACATCAATAATCAATAACTGCAAAATGAAGTAGCTTAATGTCATCCATTTTCGGGTAGCATTTAAATTTTGAATTTGGAAATCTATTTGTCCCCTGTTGGGATTTATAGCCAAATATCTGCCTTGAGCCCCATGACTAGTAACATTTTCTTGTGTTGACACGCAGATCATTTATCGCATCTCTATGTTCGAAAATAAATTGTGTCTTGGATTTCTGCAATTTATCATTGAGATTTTTCAAAATGCAGGTAATAATGATATTAATAAAGTAATATTTGGTATAAGCTGCTTTGAAAGCTGTCTTCGAAAAATTAATATGCAGTAGGTCCCAAGATAGAGCACTGAGGGCAAAGCATTTGTGGGTTTAAAAAAAAAAGTAATTCTTTTTAGAAGCTCCTGCTGTATCGTAAATCACTAGAAATGGCATTATTTTCTTTATTTTTCATACATGAATTCTAGAAAATGAGCAGGGGTAGAATGCTGTTATTTTTGGTGGCATCGAAAAATAATAAAGAGAATAAACCTAAACTGCAATAATGCAGCCCTCTAAACGGGTCCATTATTAGACACTATTCTCTTTGCATAAAACTTATTGAAGCTATTCCTCAAGTTCTTCCACTGGCCGCTAGGTGGCCCTGTACCTAGAAATAGCATTTGGGACATTTGTAATTTTGTAGTGTATACCTTCTGCCCGAGCATTTGTTAAGTTCAATTTGGGGATGCCAAACTGACGCGATAGATCTATTTGTATTTAGTTCCTAAACTCTGAGTCTGAGAAATATTTAAACCCAAAAATGTCGGCCTGTGTGTCAGAAAAATACACTGCGAATACGAAATTCTTATAGAGAATTAATAATAGAGTAGAATTTTTCACAGACCAGTTTTCATGCAGCAAAGGTTTTAAAACAAACACCAATTTTTTTATTATCCCTGTCGTGCCCTTTTTAAAACTTCGCCTCTATTTGTTCACCCATTTTGTGGCGAAGAGTTTTCTTTTTTAGTAGTAGGTGAGACAAAAATACCAAAGTCACATTAATTCGCTTTATAATCGTATTATGAAAGCTTACTTTGTTTTAGTTACTAATTTTAAGACACCGAGAAAATATCAATCATTTAAATGAAATAAACAAAAACTGTAGAGTTACGGTTTTTGTGTTGACCCCGTTAAATGATTTACGATCACAGACGCTTATCACGTTATTATCCACTCCACCAGCTGCAATGATAAGCATATATGTAATACTTCTATATGGCGTATTCTGTTCATTTACTTCAGTAAAGAATTTGAGATGGATATATATCTTTGTCTCGTTAAAGGACGACCAATCACAAATTTTATTTAGCTATTTAGTCAATAACACAAATATCCCTCCCTCTTCTTGTTAGTTGGTAATGTTGTCATTGGTTGTCATTGATTTATTTGTTCCCACCATAGAGCCGATTAAGAGGATTTAGTGGATGCAAGATATATCTTCCTCTCAAATTAGGAAGTTTCCATTTTTTTCAAAGTACGCTCAATTATTGTCCTAAAAATTATAAAACAACCAAAGAAATTTTTTTTGAAATATCTTTAAAAATGGCTGACTTATGGTTCTTTGAAATTTAAATTTGTTACGTTCTCTCAATTTGGTGCTGAAAACATCTGTGACGTCATAAAATATGATAGAAGCCTAGATCGCCTAAAGTCGCCTTGTCTTTGCCGTGCTCTTTCAGTTAACACTACTTCGCTGCACTTTGCGAATCTTTTTCCCTTTGAAAACAATCGTTATTTCGCCCTAAATAATAACCAGCAAAAAATGAGTACAAAAACTTGCTCATATAAATATTTTATTGTTTCTAAATGTAGAAATACTGTTGTCTCTTGCCCTCTATGCGTGCGCTTCCGGATCTGCCACGAAATTATTTAATTGTACAAAGGAATCAGTAATAGTTTTTATCGTCCTTAAACATAAATAATATTTTTTAAATAAATCGTTCTTACATACAAAAAAAACCTCAAAATCAAACATTGATATCGACATACTGCATAACAGTTACATCTACGACTTTGGATTTAGACCAGAATTTTTGAGCTTCGAGACAATCAGATATTAACATTTATCAGGTGTTATTTACAGTTGGAGTGCTTTTTCGCGAAGATGCCCACTTAAAACTCCCAAGACAGTCGTATTCTATCAGTGCTCGCCATAAAGTTTATCTGTCTATGTGTTCCAGCCGGCACGCGATATTCGCTTTCCGCCCCGCATTTCCAATGAATAAATCTCTGGGGATCAAGAAGGCCTCTATATCAAAATGTCACTGCAATCCAAAGTCCAGTTTTTATAGCCTTAAAAGTTCGCGTTGGTCACGAGGTGATGGGATTTTCTCGCCTTTATTGCAGTCTTTACGACCGGACAGGATGAACGACGTCGCGATGCAACCGTGCATCAGATTTCTTTAGTTTTGATACCTCTAAAGTCCTTATGGTTTTATTAAGCTAACTATTTTCATTGTATACATCTGGTTTAATTTCTGTTACTTTTGTTTCAGTTAAAGTTGCAGGAAGTACTACGGAAAAGAGAGAAATTCACCAAAGAACACGAAGAGGTAGGTTTTCCTTCAAGTAAATACCGGTAGCTTATGTAAACGTGATGATTGCATATCGGGATCATGTTTTTCTAAGGGAACTGAATGCGTGAAATCCACTAGTCGCCCATACATCTCAATGCAAAACGTGAATACAGATCCGAAATTGAACTAACATAGCGGACAAATTGAAATATTCCCTAGTGACGAATACGTATTTCCATGCAATCAGACGTTTCCGCGGTAGGGGCCTCTCCAGACCATGATATGCATCCTATCTTGGAGATTGGCAGACCTCTTACCACATGCGGCTCAACAAATGCACTACAACTTAATACCACACCTAGTTCCTACATGTTCTGAATAACCAAAGATGTAAATACGTTTGAAGAGATGTATAGGCTGACATAAAATGATTAACACCCAGGGCAATTTAACAATGCTTCAGGTGTTAATTTCAACTTTGTGTATTTGTTGCTATTTTTTGCTATTTGTTACTATTTTGAAGAATTATTGATATTAATTTGCTCAAATTGTTTATTTCTGCTGAGGAAGTAGTGGAAGCAGGGGTAATTGTGTTAATCAGGTAATGCCACTTACCTTAATTGTTGGATAAGAAAACACGTAAAAAAACGTCATGGAAGTTAAAACGCGGGGGATTTGATGCATGAGGAGGAAGAAATAACACCATTTAATCCACTCCAACCATGGCAGAGTAAAGTGCGTGTTTTTGTTTGTTTATCTAATTTTTGCAAGTTACTTTTCGGCAATAAGTCAACAATTTCAGTAATTATTCATTACTGCTAGTAATGTTTTCGGTATAAAGATACCCTATTTAGCGATGACGTAAACCCTTTGGAATAATTTTAACTAACTGTTTTTACATTTTAACTTCAACACAAAACGCCAAAGGACCACCCCCAAAATGACTTGAAATAAAAAAGATCTGCGAGAAAGGTGTTTTAGAAGGGAAAGCAAAAACAAGTAAGACTAGAAAAAATTACAAAAATAATATCAATAAAAACAAAACTGCACTAAATTGTAAAAATATGAAAGGAAAATTTTACAAACCTAAAGTTTTGCAAGAAAGTTCTTCGGAGGCCGAACATGAAGAAAATCAAGTTCTTTGCAATAGTGATGATATGGACGTGGACGATGAAAACTATAACACATGCAATATTTTGCTAAGGCTTTGGATGAAATAACTAGAGGTGTTACCAGTGCACTGGCCTGATCTCATGCTATATGCTCTGGATACTGTATAATCCTCCTCTTAAGAGTATATCTGTAATTTGTATAATTGAGATTAAAACCTGATAATTACTCATACCTATTACTTCTAATAAGAATAATTTATGCGTAGTTGTAATTGTAGACTTTAATTTCGTTGTTTAAAATCGATATGTCTAATATTTTATTAATCTATTTATAAGCTTCAAACAATTTATTTTGAATGCCATTACCCTTTTACCTGAACGGAATTACCCATAGTCTAGGTTAACGCTGCCGAAATCTGTTTTTTTTTTATAAGTTTTACTACTAATTTTTGATACAAGATAAAATAAATATTGTATCAAACTTTTGGTATAAATCATTATTGTAACGCAATAAGGGAAAGCGGCCGCGATAACGAAACAAATGGTAGATAAGCGTTCCAGAAATTTCGGCAAACGATAAGCTTTATCTGCCGAAAAGTTCGTTATCGCGGCCGCTTTCCCCTTATCAGATCCTTCTAGAAAGTTTTTTTATTTACTAAATTCTACAATTCTATTCTAAATCCTATTCCATCTATTTATATTGCGTTACATTATATAACAAAAACAAAGCCTTTTTTCCTTAAGTGAACGGCATTCCCCCATCCACTATATCTTTTTTTTTCTATTTCATTATAAAAGTCATGGAAGGGAAAGGGCTTGGATTTAGTACAATGAGGCTAAACCAATAAGTTTGCAGATTCTAAAAGTGGTTTAAGATTCTCCAACTACTTTGAGTTTCTTTCACCGAAACATAAGGTACCTCCGTTGTATCACTAAGATGCCATGAGTAAAACTCGAATCATATTTTTTTTTAATACCTAAGTGGGCTCCTCGTATTATTTTCTTCCAGGTTCTCTTCTAATTTTGCCTTTTCATGCCGATGTTTTTCTCATACTCTCCTGATGCTTATTTAAAATAAAATAAACAAGAACTAGATTTCGCTTAACATGTTTCACAGGTATACCTTCCCATTCGAATCTCCGAATGGAAGGAATCCGAAAGGTTCCATATCGAAGGTTATGGAAAATTTTAGTGCGGCTCGAAGCAACATATGTTTTGGCAATCCATTCAAAATTGAATTCTGAACATTCGACGGTTAAACTCGAATCCGAACCATGGTCGCTAAGAAGTACTAAATGAAAGACCATCTATTCATTACGATTTATACAAAAAATTTTAACTTATGAAGGGAATCAAGTGATATATCTGTCTTACGACCGAGAAGAGGCTAGTATCTACCGATCATGATGTGATTTGGTAGAAAATTGTCTCAAAGAGTGATGTACCGTTCATTTGTATACACTTTACCTGCCCAAATAATTCCTAATACAGGCAGCTCTTGTCCTTTATCTCAATAACGTTTGACTGATTACAGCCGAATTGGTTTCAATAGCGTAACATGCTTGAATGTTTTTACCAAACTGGCGATGCAGACACACCAACATAATCTACGGCCTGTTACAAATGGTTAAAACACCCGCAATCCGCAAGAATACCTGATGTAAATAACCATCAATCTAATTTACTCGTCACTCGACATCTTTCATATCACTTCTCTAGAATCGTATAAAATCGCAGTATGCAGTATCACTTGAAAACTGATCGAAAACTTATGTGAGCTTGCTTCTCACTATTATTTCGGGTGTGGACCTGTAAGGTTTGGCATTCCATTCTGCAAAATGGCAATAATTTAGGCTTCTTAGCACAGATTCGATTACCGAAACTATTCTAGTAGATATAAAGTGTTCGCTTCAGTATTCTCATGTTCAGTTTGCATTAGATAAATCTTACTTTATCTCGATCTGTTCCTTCGAATAATCGCGCATGTCTTGGTAGGAGAAAGAACTCTTCAATCAGGAATCTAGCCGCCTTTATAGACATAGAAAATTCTTTAAACAGTTTATGGATTAATCGAAGAATGATGTCGATTATAAAATATGTGAGAGGCTAGTCAACAGGAAGGAAGGTCCGAGCAGCTCTAGGTCTTTTTTGAGATTGGTAAAGTCAATCAATGCGACGACCTTGGAGATAAAGCTTGATATGTTAACCAGCAGCTTCATTATTTGTCCAAAATTCGAATGCAATTTTTCCTGTTCTAGAAATTTTCCTACATCAGTGTCTGAAGTTTGTAAGAAAAGCGTTTCTAAACTGATTTTTATTTTGAACAGGTTATTCACCAACCAGAATATAAAACTCGACATCATTTTATTATATTTATTTACCTGGAGAAGAATGGAATCTCCTTCTCTTGACAACTGTGATCCATGTATGGAATTAACTATCGAAAAATGCGGTGAACTTGGAATTCTCCTCTTGAATATCTCGAATAGTGTCTGCTTTAAGCCTGTTCTTGGTACAGGATATACTTCTTCCGGGATTGGACCGTGTCAAAGAACTACTAAAAGTGCTCGACGTTTCGCCCACCATCGTAGGGGGCTTCTTCAGGAACAAAGAAAAGAAAAATAAATGAAAAGAGGAATATAAGGGAATATGCAAAAATGAAAGAATGAAAAGGCCAATTTCAAAACATCAGAGCACGGTAACTCAGTATGTCCACCATACCAGAGGCGAAACTCTTCTGAATTGAAAATTGGTACAAAGGATAAGAAAGTTTAGACAGAAGAGCACGGTAACTCAGTATGTCCACCATACCAGAGGCGAAACTCTTCTGACAGGAAAGAGGGAAAGGGAAACTTTATATACCATTCGTCTGCGCGATCACTTCCGAAGATTTCCGATGGTTGGTTTCCAGATGGAGGAAAGCATGTAACCGTCGTCTCTGTTGATGTTTTTGGGGAATTTTTGGATTTCAATGGCCTCGCGTATCTTCCTATTATAGTAATTGGGAATATTGGATATAATTGAAATATTATCAAAGAGAATCTTATGTCCGGTCTCATGTTGATGTTCCGCAATGGCTGACTGCGAAAATAACCAAACCTAAGACATCTTTGGTGCTCGGATATTCGCGTCTTAAATGATCGCCCCGTTTCTCCGATGTACACTGAACCACAAGAACAAGGAACCCTGTACACACCATTAGAACAAAAGGATGAAATTTTATCTTTGGGAGATGGGAGGAGCTGTTGAATCTTTGAGGATGATGAAAAAATGGGTTTAATGTTGTGTTTTCTCAATAATTTTCCTATTTGATCTGTTACTTTGTGAAAATAAGGAAGAAAGGCTTTAAAAGAAATTACTGAATTTTGTAAAGGACGAGGGGTAGGGTGAAGATGTCGTTTAATGACAGTTTCAATGTCGTGCGATTTGTAACCATTGTTGCGGAGGTTAAAACGAATTTTGTTCAATTCGTCTGAAAGATTTATCGGTTGTGAAATTGCTACAACCCGTGAAACTAGTGAATTTATCAGACCTTTTTTGGGAAGGGTGATGATGGGACTCTGCATGCAAATAACGATTATTATGGGTGGGTTTTCGATAAACGGAATGATAAACGCGATCCTTTGGTAAACGGATGACCAGTACGTCAAGAAAAGGAAGAGAACCGTTGTTTTCGATTTCCATGGTGAAGCTAATGGAAAAATAGGTTTGTTCCAACCGAACATTTCTGATTAGTTTCCGACTAATTCATGAACTAGTTCGTACGCATGCGTGCATTCCGTATTATACTCCGACTGGTTTGGGATTGTACACGTTGGAACACACTTTGGGACTTCTCGGCAAACCTCTGGTCTTCGCCATCTGTCTCTAAATCTTCATCACATATAAATCCCTCTACGAAATTCATTTTTGTTATTTTTGAGCAAATATAGTGGATGAAAAATAGAATTCAGAACTTAACAATACAATTTACACTTGCTCCGACAAGATCAAAACATTTGACAATCGTATTGACAAATAACAGCTGAGAAATTAGATACCGCTTATCGATTACTTATGGCGCATGTTCCCAACTGCCAGTACAAGCTCTCGGCTGCTGACTGTTCTGATTGATCACAAATCAATTCACGAACTAGTCAGAGCACTGTTGGAACACCGGACTGCCAGTTGGGTTGGAGTTTGCACTTGGTTGGAACAATAAATTTTGAATGCACATGCGCCGGATGGTTGCAAACTAGTTTGATGTTAGGTTGGAACAAACCTAATGGAAACTGTTTAGATGTTTTAAAAATAAATTTAGTGAATCCTTGCCATGTGGCCATACAATAAATATGTCATCTACATAACGAAGCCAAACCTTAGGTTTTAAATCCGCAGTTTCCAACGCAGTATTTTCGAAAGTTTCCATGAAAATATTTGCTACGACTGGGGATAAAGGAGAACCCATTGGGGTGCCGGAGACTTGTTCATAGAGGCTGCCATTGAAAGAAAAATAAGTCGATGTGAGGCACATTTCAGTTAAATCAGCTACCGAATCTGCATTCTCTTTGCCTGAAAGTAATTGACGAATTATCGTCATGGAGTTGGAAATTGGAACATTTGTGAATAGTGAAGTGACGTCAAAACTTACTAGAAGAAGTATATCCTGTACTGACTCTGGCCGTGGAAGCCTTCGTTATCACTGTTATTGGTAAATTGAAATATAGCTAATGAATTTCGGCAGTGCTTTCTTTTTCAAGCTAACAAATACCTTACATCTAATTAGCTACTCACGCAAGTTACATCAAGAGTAGACTAATATTCCCATATATGAAACTTAACGTCAACACATATCCTTTTGGATTCCATTCAAAGGAGAGCGATTGATCATAAAAAACTGGATTCCTTAGCGAGCAGTTCAGCAAGGATTTCAACATACCCACATTTAAATTGGAAATTTATTGCGATCAATATTCATTCCCGCTACCTACTCTCAGTACTCTTAGTACAATTATTTTAACTTATTGCAAATGGAGCATAATTAAAAATAAATTATGGTAATAACTATAATGGGCAGTGTGTGTTTTTAAGGATTTCAAATTAAATAGTAATTGCAAGGCAGCAAAAAAGTAAACTTAATCGACTAATCCATAAATATAGTGAATATAATTTCTTCAAATAAAAATATCAATTTCCCGGTGTTATTAACCAAATTATTATCCTATCCGCAAACTAATAGCAAATTACTATTGAATATTTTTATGGTCCTGGCTCCAGTGATCATAAAAATGTCCCCGTAAAAATGTCAGAGTTTTCCCCCCTACTAATATTTACATTGAAAACAAACCAATATAAGTTGTACCTTATTTTAAAAAGCGAACGATGTTTCACTTTTATTACATCCGAAAAGGGAGTACACTCACCGAATTTAGAGTCTCATATTTTACGGACAATAAAACCTGAGTTATTTTAAAGTTTCACTGCCGCAAACCGAAGTTACCGTCGCCGAGATGGTAGATAATACCGTACTATATATTGCTTACTTTATTGCAAATTATCTATATTAAACTGCCACCGGGGCACCAACTGAACAATTTGATATATTAAGCTTTTATCGTAGCATCCTAACTGAGAGAGAGTAGATGAAAATTAAAAAAATATGTTTTTAAAGACACAATGAAGAGGCTAGAAATTTGTTAGTGGCAAAATATACGGCAAAAATTATTATTAAGGACAATTTCGGGAAAGCACAAAATGAGTTCAGCCAAGTTGAAATAGTCGTGGCATATTTAACAAAAATTTTAAAAAAATTGGAATTTCCAAGTCTAAACCTTTAAAAAATGGACAAATTTACACGTAAATAGCAACGATAGCAAAACAATAAGAAATTCTTTAAGCTAAAGCAAGAAGACTGGAAGACGTTTTATTTTATAATTTTATAGAATCCTAAAATGTGGAAGATGTTCAGTCGAGACAGCACTTTGCAATCTATAGTTCTTTTTTAACAAAGCAGATTTTTCATCGTAGAATTATGTTATTGCTACAACTGTTTCAGCTCGAGTCTTTATATTAGGTTTGCAGGGGTCCTCAAATTTCACTGACAACGATTGACAATAGTTTCAGGACTATAAATAAAGAAGAAAAAAGTTTAATAAAAATTGTTGGTTTCCAAGTTATAGACTTTCAAGGTTATCAAGAAAAAAGTAACCTAATAACTTCATAATCTCTTTATCGATCATATCAAAATTTTGCACCTACATTTGAACTATTATCATTTCCTAGAATCTTAGTAAAAGCGATACTGGTCGTAGTTTTCTCCCAGCACCTTCCTACTTTACCGATCATAACTTCTATAATGGTGGCATTTTTGTAAAGTGAACAATTCCTCCAAAAAAGGTCATCTTTTTCAAGTAAATTTGGTTTCTTAAGAAAATCGCCTACAGATAAATGTTTCAGAAAAAAATGGCTAATTGTGGGTCTGTTTGTGTCTATTTCTGTAGTAAATGTAACAGAATAAAACGTTTCATTCAGTTCAATAGACCATGGAAAACTGTATAATAAAAACTGTATAATAATTTCATTTTCATTATCAATTTAAATTTGAAATTAACATTTGAGCTTCAATAACTGATAATTTTTCAATAAAAATTTTATTCGACTTACCGCAATCTAAACAGATGTTCTTCAGTTCTCTTGTATGACATAAGCTAGTACATTAATGCTCATTTTCCTTTTATTTTCAGATCCTGAGAGATATTAAACAAGGTCTTCTACAACTTGGTAAAGAAGGTATTCGGGGTCCACTTGCAGCAGGTACATCTTTAAACCTGCATTAATTGTTTAATTTATTGTCAATGACGTAGAAATATATGTTTCCATTTATTCAAATTATAAAACAGTTTGGATCTTGCTTTCATTGTACAAAAAATGAAAAAACATCCAAACACACAAAAAGTTTCACATTCAAACTGAAATAAATTCTATGTCAAATCATTACGGTTTTACTTTTATTTTAAAATTACAGATTCTTTGATTATAAATGCACTCCACATCTAACTCCCGAAATTTAATAGATATGACAAAATTTTAAATACAAAAACCAAAAATGCTTAAATTTTTATTTGATATAAATTTATCAGATACAGGGTGTTGCTTTTATTCAGAAATCAAGACGCTTTTTCAGAAATCAAAACGCTTTTTCAGAATCAAAGTCAACTTTGGTTTTTTAAACAGAATATCCCAATTATTTATTCATTTACGAATTCTCTTGAAAATTCTACACATATTTTATATAACATGCCAAAGTCCTAAACTCAACAGTTTCCGAAATATTGTTAGCTGGAAATCATCAAATCGAAATTTTTTTGCCACTATGTAGTGTCTATATAGATTCACATTTTTCAAAACACTTATTTTGACATTTTTAATAAGGCAGTCGTTTGTTTTAGTGTTACCATGATCACATATAAAAATATGCAAAAGATTCAGTAAATCTACAAGGTCTTGTAAAGGAAAATGAGCATCATAGTGACGATTTTCAACTAACGATATTTCAGAAACGGTTGAATTTAGGAACAGGGTATGTTATATAAAATATGTGTAGAACTTTCAGGAGAATTCGAAAATGGAAAAATAATTGGGGTGTTCCATTTAAAAACCAAAATTGATTTTGGTTCTGAAAAAAAGTAAGTATATCGCAAAATTAATTCAAATAAAAATTTAATTGGAGTGTAGAAACTTTTGTATTCAACATTTTTTGTATCTATCATGTTTCGAAAGATAAATGGGGGGTGCATTTATAACCAAAGATCCTGTACATTTGATTTAATTATTTTTATCTGCCAAATAGCAGCCACATATCGAGATTTGAAATTGTCAATGAGATTTTGGTAAAAACGTGGTTCAATTTGCCAATGACACAAGTGATTTTGGTTAAAGTAAAATGATTGTGGTTTTTTTGGAATATAGCTGAGAGTTTTCGTAACCTCACAAAAAAAAATGGTGGTGTTAAATCACAGGATCCATTCCAATCTAACCATCCACTACTGGCTTCTACTGGGCTTTATAAGAAAGCCTTCGAATATCATTTGCAATAAAATATTCCATGTGTATTTCGCGTAAAACTAAAATTACAAAATCATGGCAACTAAACCATTAACTTTGACTAAATCTTGACATTGGCTTTGACTTACCTATCATTTTAACCTTTATATTCGTGTGAAATAATTTATAATTTGTTTAATCCTTTTAATGATATAATTTCTTAGTAATTTCAAAATTTTCTTATTTATTTATTTATATTTTTCGATCTGTAAAAACAAAAAAGTTATAAGGTATATTTCTTTTTGTTTTAATATTCCAAAAAATTATCAATTACAAGAATTACACTGAAAATGGAGGAGCTGAAATTTGTGTTAAAATATTTATTTATTTTTATACTAAAGAAGAGTTTTTACAGGGGCCAAGATACTGTTAAATCTTTTTCAGAAAAAGCTATAATCGACTGATTTCACGCTCAATCCTCCTCCCAATATAAACTTAAATAAAATATGTGTAATGCTTCATGTATAGTGTGTCCCAAGATACTGAAGAGTGATTTTTTTTATTTGTGAATTTGCGAGAAAAAGTCACTCTTTATAAAAACTCCTGCTTCATCTTAAATCACCGAAAATGATATTATTTTGCTTATTTTTGTACAGGCAGTTCAATTAATTAAAAATTTTAAAAAGTGTTCTGGAGTAAACTGAAGTTATATTTGGTAGTATCGAAAAATATTATTTAAAAATATGGTTTAGAACTAAATTTCAAATTTTAATTTATTTTTAAACATTTTTTTTTTTCAAATAGAATTGGTCTAAACTACAACAACACAGCCCTCTAAAGGTGGGCATTATTACATTCTGGATCTATTCTGCTTGTATGAATATTGTTGAAACTATTCCATAGTTTCTCCTACAGACCGCTAGATGGCTCTACACTTAGAAATTTGTGGTAACTTGTGAAAGCATCACAAAGAATGATTCGAAATATTGAAACAAAATTTATTTTAATCAAACTTGATAAAGAAAGCGAAAACCTAAGTTAATTCCTTATTATTAACAAATCAGCCAGAGGGGTAGCGAAGGAGGGCGGCACAAATTCATTGGGACCGAGCAGTAGTAGATACTTTATTGTAATCGTAATGTAATAAATACTAATGTTCATACTAATAGTATTAAAGTTGTTATATTTACTTTAATAGCTATATTTTGTTCAGGAAATTGGTGATATTTTCAGCGGCAATTTAGGTAAGGAATATTTGTTAGGCTTGGGTTATCAAACTTAAATTAATGTTTAGGCTAATAGAGGTTGTAAAAGAGAACAGGCATTTAAATTTAAGCAATAATTGTTTATAAATTTAAGAAATCATTCTTTAAATCTGTCACTAAATTTTGAATTTGATAAATTTATTGTTTATTATAACATTATAAACATTAAGAATTCAAAGGGGCTGCAGTTTGAGTTGCATTTAAAAATTATTTCAATATTAATTTAGCCATGTCCATCAGAGCATTTTACACAGTTGGTGATCAGCACTAAGGGTACAGCGGCTTCAGGGCATTTTTAGAAGAGATATTGCAACGAATTCCCAGTCCCACTAATATAAAAAATAAAAGAAAAAAAAAGGCTTGAAAGAGCAAATTTTAAATTTGTTAAAGGGGAAAAACCATTATTATTGATTAAAATGAAGAGTTTTACAAATTTTTCAGTCAATTGCAGCAAATTAACGAAAATTTCAGACGAGACTGGTGCGGGAGTCAAAGATTGAAATTTATTTTAAATCATTTAAATAAGTCAAAATTTTGAAAAACTATTTTAAATATTAACTTTGTAGTAGAGTTAAAAATATATGATCAGCAACTGGGAGTCGAACCTAGAACCTTCACTTTAGTGGCCAGACTCCTAACCACGGAACCATCGCCACCACTACTCTCAACTCTACTCATTCATTTTACATAACGTACTCTACGGTATCTGCTGTCTACTACAACTTAAAGATCACATCTTTGATTTTTTTATTGGAGAGGTGTTTAATGTTAGAATTTAAAAAAAAATCAAAAATGTTCGAGTTTTTAAGTTTCACAGTTGAAAAATAAAAGTTTAAAGTTCGAAAAAACTTGATAATTTATAAAAATATTTTTTTTAACAGAAAATTTTGAGTGGACATAAAAATTAGCACCACATAAAACAATTTTACAATTTCACAAATATTCTTTTTTTTTTGTTCAATAAGAAGTGGAATTTTTTAGAAAGAAGTTGTATATTTTTTAAAAAATAAAATTTTCCAATTTAAATTCGATGTGTTAAGAAAGCAGTAAAATTAAAAATATATATTTAAATTTCTTTACTAAGTTTTGCTTTAAATTTTAAAATGTGATCTTTTTATTTTTATCAAAATAGTGACAGACAGCGTCACCAATTTTTTACTTAATAACGATAATAGGGAGAGGCGACAAATTTTGGGGGAGCCCCCGGTAATAGAAATCCACGCTACGCCACTGAAATCAACAAAAATATTTGTTTTGGTAGGTATCAACACCAAGATGATTTTTTTTTAATTCCTATCACAATCATCCATTTTTTTTTTCTTCAGACACCACATAAGATTTAGTGTCGTTACAAATTACATTTGAGAACGTTTATAATTTTTAAACAGAGCATTTGGTTGAAATTGGGTATGCCAAACTGACGAGATCCAGGAAGATCAAAACTGGTATTTGTTTTCCAAACCCTAAATTTGATAAATGTTCAAACCCATTGGCCTCTGCAGAGAATTCAGAAAATGAAACTGCAGATACGATTTGTCAAAAAAATTATAAAAAGATTAGACATTTTCACAGAGGCAGGTGGCAATAGCTTTAAATGATGATGTTTTAGTTTAATCTCGTATTATTGTTATCAAATATGCCTTCATTTTCTTGTGCGTAAACTTGATTTGTAACCTATTTTGCTTAGTTTTTAGAAAATTAATTAAAATTTCGTTTTTGACCATTTTTCTTATTAAGAATTTTCGATACCGCCAAAAATGACAACAATTGAGTTTTGACCACTTGTTGAAATTTTCAAATAATTTAACTCTCTATACAAAAAATCTCGAAGAAAATGTCACCGATGATTTAAGATCAAGCAGAAGTGTTTATAAAGAATGACTTTCTCATAAATACAAACAACACATAACAAACAAATAAAAAAAATCGCCCTTCAGTACGCTATTGTGGAACACACTGTATGTAAGTAATAAATTAGGTTAATAATATTTATGTGATGGACGTATCCTGTAGATGACACATACATGTACGATGAAGAAGCGCGCATGCTGGCTCCAGGAACTCATGGTCACGATCGAGGACACTGGTACGACGAACCACCGTACGAGAGCGACCCAGAAGATTTTTTGATGGGGAGCAGTCCCGGTGGTCCAACAGCTACTATCCAAAATGGCCGTGTTTGCTTTACACTAAACCTTCGGCAAGAGCAACGCGGTGAAGGGGTGATTACGTTGAGAAGTGCAGGGGATATTTCTATCCCCAGAGAGACACCGTCGGCGACCACTCCGAAGGGAACGCCAAGAAGAGGGCTTATTCTCCCCCAAGCGGGATATCCACCCACCATTATACCGCTGAGGTAAACTAATTTCGAACATAATTGAAAAATACTTATTTGCATACGATGATAGTATTGTTGTGCGGCCGTATAGCCTAAGGGTGCTTTTTAATGCTTCTTAAAATATTTTTACAACTGTATGCAAAATTGACCTACTATTAGCGTGTAATTTTATGGTTACGCACTCACTCTTCAAATTACCAATGGTCTATTTTAATTAAGTGCTGCAAAAATAATCGACTCGTTTTGTACTAATGTTATTGATATCTACTAAAAAGATTTGGAGGTGGACCGCTTTAATGGCAAATGAAAGACTGATCTTCAGTTAATTCAGCTTTTAAGTGTCCTCGCATTTTGATGAAAAACTATCTATTAATGATATTTAAAACTTATGTTTATTTAGTAGAATTTAGGGACCCTCTAGCAAGAGTTTGGCACTCCTCAGCCATAATTCAGCTATTTCACAGCGCGAAGATTCCAATCTGTCATTTTTGGTTTATTTACTTGTTCACACTTTCATATTTTGTGAATAATGTTTATCGTTTATTTAAACCATGTTTCCTCAAAGACATAACTTTTTATAAAAGACCTTTGAAGACTGGTTGCAAAATTCTAACCTTTTCCTGAAAGGAAAACAACAAAATTTGATAGCGGCACTTGTCAATACAAAACAATTAATAGGAAATTGTATGCCAAATCATTGAAATCAATCACTTTTTATAAGTTTTTCATTTGAACAATCATAGTATGAGTATTGTCCTTATTATGAAAGTTGAATTCTACGTCATAGTCATCTGCACTTATCAACGACGTGCAAATTGCTACCTACGCAAGTGCTACCTACACAAGTTGCTCTTCTTTAGAATCGAATGCTAAAATACGTAGGGTATCTTTTCCGAGCGTCCATTATAATAACAACGTACGTTCCTTTTATGAAGTTATGGGTTAGACGAAGATACATTTTAGATCTGTACCCCAAATCACCCACGTAATTTCAGTAGCGTGCGCCTGAGCTGTTATTTTCATTTTTGACGTTCGACGTTTCAATTTTGAAAGGTCTGCCCCATTTTCGAAGTTAACAAAAATCGTGTTTATTATGTGATTTGTGACATAATAGATGAATTTAGCGCTGGACTTTCCGTGTTATTTGATAAAATAATTTTCAAAATGCCCGGCAACAGATTAAATCTTAAAGTTTTGGCGGCGAAATTTAGTGATATTCTGAACAGTAAAAAGATCACAAGCATCCCTGACGATAGTATAGATAGTGAGTGACATACAGTAGCAGTGAAAATTCCTTCCAAGATATGTAGGCAAACAGCTCGTTTTCTAAAAGTGCAGACCTTTTTTCAATTCATTTTATTAGAGAAATTATTAAAGAAATGCAAACACACAGAGGTAAGAATAGAAATGAATTTAATAATCAAACATGCATAAGTGGCACAGAGATATTTTTGTATATTAGTCGCGCTACGAAGAAACGATCTGGGAAAACATTTTGCCCGCACAACTTACAGAGAAAATAATAAATGAAAAAGACTATGAGAAAGCTGTGGAAATAAATTAAACGAAACTACTCAAAAGAAATTTGAAAAATCGTTAAAATGGAGGTACAGGCTGCGAAAATGTTTTCACAGACGACCACCTATGCAGAAACAGTGTAGGTTTTCTAAAAGGAAAAGATAGTTTCTTCTGTTCCTTATCCACTGTGACAAAAACAAAACCATGATAAAGATAATCTTGTTAAAACTTACACATTCTTGACTTTCTATGGTACACGTTTAAGAAATTGCAATTTCTAAAATTGCGAGCACCCCTAAATAATTCTTTAAACGGGGTGTATACATAACAACTTTCCGTAGTGGAAAATAATTAGAGAATTTAGTATTTCTTGTGCCTTTTTAGGTGAACGTTTTAAGGAATAAAACAGGGTCCAGAGAAATGCTCCCAGAAAAGGATGTTTTTTTTAGTTGGAAGGTTACCTTTATATGGAGTACTACCTATTATAAAGGCAAACTGATTTTGTCGATGGGGCTAATCGGAGCTAAACTACCTTCTAAAAATATGTTCAACTTCCCCTCACTACTGCTTATACCGGAAGTAGATATCAACTTTCTTATTTTAAATGGTAACCCCCAAATTTTATATTTTATTTAGATTTTACGTAAAAAAATAAGGTGAGTTTATGTATACATGTTTATTGCTACCTTTGATAGTTTTAAAGATATTTCAATTTTTCGAAAGGAAATGACAGAAAAGAGGGTTATTTTGTCTCTTTGTATCTTTTTTATTATTTGCAGTAAACACATGAAATTTGGGTGAAAGTCGCAAAATATTATAAAGACTATAATAACGTAATCATATTTTACATTTATTATACAGGGTAATGGTAAATTTTATAATCCTTGCTGTTTTTGTTTTATTCAAAAAAACTCCTGTTTTTTTAAATGGGAACTATATGTTTTTTAATCATTTTTGGATTCTGCACATAAAGAGAAGAAAAAAGTTATATTACTTATTTTTTAAAATTTTGTGCCGTTGCAGAGGTATTTTACATAAATCTCAAAATAAAAAAAATCAAACATGTCTTTTTTGTTCAAGTAAGAAATTAACTGTAGGCAATAAAAGCTTAAAGAATTAATCATTATAAGTAATAGGAAAAAAAAATAATTGACAAAAAATTCACATCAAAAACAAGGACGATCTTCGGTTTCAATAGATTTAAAGGCATATTTTAAGATTTCGAATTGAGTAACGTTCCGATTGTTCCTAGCAATATGCTGGTCACGCAGTAGTTGTAAAAAAATCACTAAAAAATTTCCATTTCGATTTTCATTATAAAATTTAACGCTTACAAATCCTGAGTTCTAATCTAACAGCATGACAGTTAAAGGACACATTTTCTTGAACATTTGTTGTTGATTTTCATTACTCCAAAAATGAGAAGTCTGTTTAACAAACCATTTTTACGAAACTTACATTCGTGGCTCCCTAAATATTTTTCAATACGTTTTCTAACAATTAGTCAAAAACTTATTCGTCTTGTACGGTCATCTTTTAAATGTTATTTAGCCTAAAATTTTTGGGCCTTGTGGTTATGTTTTATTTTTAAAAATTTTGTTTTCTACTAAGTTGCTACTAGAGAAAAAAAAGATATATTTTTCTTTTTTATTTTGAATTATATCTCTGTAACGGTGCAGAATTTTAAAAAATTAGTTATATAACTTTTTTCTTCCTTTTATGTGAAGAATCAATCCAAAAATAATTAAAAAACATATAGTTCCCATTTAAGAAAACAGAATTTTTTGAATAAAACAAAAAAAATAAAGATCATAAAATTTCCATCGCCCTGTGTATTAAATGTAAAACCTAATTACGTTATTATAGTTTCCATAATATTCCATGACCTCAACCCAAATTTCATGTTTTTACTCCAAATAATAAAAAAGATACAAAGAGTCAAAATAACCCTGTTTTCTGTCTTTTTTTTTGGAAAATTAAAATATCTTTAAAACTATCAAAGATAGCAATAAACATGTATATATAAACTCACCTTATTTTTTTACGTAAAATCCAAATAAAGTATAAAATTTGGGGGTTGCTATCTAAAATAAGAAAGTTTATGTCTACTTCCGGTATAGCTGAAAGTGGGAGGAAGTTGAAAATATTTTTGAAAGGTAGTTTAGCTTCGATTAGCCCCATCGACAAAATCAGTTTGCCTTTATAATAAGTGATACTCCATACTAAAAAACACCCGGTATATATTCTGCATAATTAACAAGTAATAATAAATAGTAAAATTTAGTTTCTTATTCTTTATAGATACAACCAAAGTAAATTACAATATCATTATAAATTTACTTTTGCAAAACAAACTTTTTTCTTAAGCAAACCTGTATTTATTTTCTGGAATAATCTATATTCTCTTTGCCCTCAAAATCCAATAATAATAAATCTTCTAGTGTATCTTTCTCTCAAACAGCATGTACAAAAATTTTTTCTTTTTCTTCTTCTTCTTCTTTGACGGGCTTTGGTCTTATATTTGCTTGTATTGTTAATTACAAAAACCCTGTTTAACGAAACGCTAATTAATTACCCTCCAATGTGACATTCAATCGATTGTTTCGGAAACTACATTTGATGGCATAGCATTCAACTTTCGTGATATCATTAAAATTGAAAATATATAAATTTAAATATTTGTTGTGATTGGTATGATGGTAAGTATTTGTTATGGTTGGTTCATTCCACAAATAGCTGAAATATGGTGGACCCAATCACAAGATGTAGTGCCAGACTTTTACATTGAAAAGAAGAATTGGAAAAAGAAAATTCCAGTTCTTGAAAGTTGCTTTTATAGTTCAAGGCAGCCCATGAGTACAGAAGTGATGAAAATATTCTGCACACGCTTAGACCACTAACAACAACCCACTCATATTTAGATCGACGCGTCTCATATTGAACTCACTACTTGTTCATTAAAGTTTGCTGAAATTCAAAAAGATTGAATAATGGGAAATTTCTATAGAAGCTTTTGAAAAATTGGAGATTGATTTTTTCTATTTTATCTTAGAGTTGGAATTTTGATGAATTGGAATATTTATAATTTCTTGGATTGGAATCCAACTCCTTCAATTAGGGAAATATGTGATAATATAATCAAGCAGCGCTGAATCTGCGACGGACAGCTCATTCGTCGCAATGAAGGTTTAATATTGACAGATCTCTTGCTATCAAACAATGAATTACAGCCCGCCTTATGGGCGAATTGTTAAAACGTCTGAAACAATTTAACATTTCGAGATAAACCTAGCTACGATTTTTACACAACGCATTCCATGAGACTTTTGATACTTATACACACATACTAAATGTTTCAAAAATTTGAAACTATTCGTTGTTCAACAATATGCCATCTGAAGCCCCAGAAATTGATCTAAAATTTTCCTTGTATTTTTACTGCAGCCAATCAAATCTTACATAAAAAATATCTTCGACATACTTATAACACCTTATATATTTTTGAATCAACGTTTTTAATACAAATTTAATTAACAGATCATCTAAGGACAGAGAAAATGGCGATTATGCAAGTTCAGATATACATAGTGTGAGCTCCAGACTTTCCAATTTGTCAGTAGACACTAGCCGATCGGAACAACAAGATATTTCGCAGATGATGTCATCGCCCTATTATATGCAGTTAGAAGGTAAAATTAGGCACTTTAGAAAAACAAGCGCTTATCCTACCAGTGAAGACGGTCTTTCACCCGGGCAAAGTTCGGACTATGAGGATCAAGATGATTTTAACAACAGCACACAAATCGCAACGGTTCATGTAGTAAGTCATTTCGTAGATTTGCATTTTAATATCTCATTCTTTATATTAGTCTAGTGACGGTAGGTGTGCGGGAGTTTCCGGAATTGTGGATAAGGTCAGGGGTATTAGAGAAGACGTCCAAAGAAAATTATCAAGACTTAAAAACTCCGATGTTTCCGATCAACAACGTAGAAATGAACAGGCTTTCCCTTGCTCGGCCAGCTCAGTTGAAAGTCTTCCTAGTGGATCCGGTTCCAGTAAGTGTAAAGGTTTATACTGCATAAAAGATATAATTTTTTACCTTTAGGTACTCAAGCTTTAGTGCGAGCTGGAAGTAATCACAGTTCAATATCGACTGAAGATGCCGACCCAAGTCCGACAGATCAGATAGTGGGAAGAGCAAGAGCGCTTGTTGATCACATACCTAGTCCTTACGACAAAGATGCCTTAAAATATAAAGTAAGCTAGAAAACGTGTCTTTCATTGTTTTACTTTTCTTATTTATTATCAAAAATTATATGATAATTCTATTGTTTCAGAAAGGTGATATTATTGATATAATATCCATGAACGCCAGCGGGCAGTGGAGAGGAATTTGTCACGGTCGTAAAGGCACTTTCAAATTCATAAATATCGAATTGCTTTCGGAACGCACTGTGAAATCCGGAAGGGATATAAAATGGCAACGAAACATTAAAGGGAAGCCTATATCCGTGGAAGATTTACTACAAAAAATCAATTTGCAAGAATATATATCCGTTTTTATATTGAATGGCTATGAAGATTTGGAATTATTCAAAGAGCTGGAGCCATCCGACCTCGATTATTTGGGCATTGTCAATACCGAACATCGGGCGAAATTGTTAACAGCAGTTCAACTTTTACACGACCTTGACTGTAAGTAGTTGTAAATTGTATGTTATATTGCTAAATATTTATATTTTCTCTTGTTTGTATATGTGTACACTAATGCGACATCTCGCAAATAACTAGATGTGTATAATTCAAAAAGTATATTATACAAGGTGATTCTAAAAGTAGTACCATAAATTAAGGATCGTATTTTAGAACCCAAAATAAGACGAAAAGTCTATATAAACATGTATTGTAAAATGCTTCGTTTCCGAGTTACAGGGTGTGAAAAGTTAGTTCCTCATTATAGTTTTTAATTAATAGTTGCGAAGCATGTGCAGATATTTGAATGAAATTTGGCGCCACTTTATAACATTTCATGTCCTTTTAAAAAATCTAGAAAATAATTAACAGAACTTAACCAGTGGCGGGTATATCGAGGGGGCAGTGCTTGAAATGCGCCTTATTTATTTTGTGTGCACTTTTGTCGTAGTTTCGTAACAAAAATGTAAACTACAAACTTTTTTTACGTAACATAGGTGCCCTTACTGAAACTCGATATTGTCAGCAGTTTTCGAGTAAAATGCATTTTTATATCTCGATGCATTTAAAACACTTTCCCAAAAAAAAAGTTCGCTTTAAAATGTAAGAAAACCTATGATATGTTTATTACCTAAAATGTACTTTACAAAAAAATTATTTTTAACTAATAATTAAGTTAAAAAAATGTTTCGTAAATATTTATTAAATAACAACTTTAAAAACATTAGCTTTTGTTTACAGAAATTACTCAAAGTGGCCACCGGTGACAAGAAAACATGGAAATGTCAATACTATTTATTTTCTTTCATTTCATTGATAACTATGTGTTACATTCCATATCTTTGGTCAAACGCTTTTAATGCATCGAAATATAAAAGTGCATTTTACTCGAAAACCAATGACCATATCGAATTTCGGTAAGAGTAACTTTTTTATGTAAAAATGTTTATAGATGTCCACACAAAATAAATAAGGTACGTTTTAAGCACCCCCCCCCCCCCGTTATACCTGCCACTGGTTAAGTTGTGTTACTTAATTCTTAGATTTTTGGAAAGGGCACGAGAGGGTATGAAGTTGTGACAAATTTTATTCAATTATCTATACACGTTTCCCAACTATTAATAAAAAAACTATAATCAGAAAGCAACCTTCCACACCCTGTAACTCGGAAACGAAGCGTTTTACAACATATGTTTATATGGACTTTTCGTCTTATTTTTTGGCTCTAAAATACGATCCTGAATTTATGGTACTTCATTTAGAATCACCTTCTATATTAAAGTTGCTCTTAATATGGTTTTTGAATTATGAAACATTTGGCAATCCACAAAGTAAAGTTTTGAAACATCAACAGCATGTTGAGTGTGTGTTATGAGTGGTGTGAAATGTTTACTAAAACATTAAAAGTGAGCAAGCTAAATGAAATACAGTGCTGAAGATACATAATGTAATTCTAAAACAAAATTGAAACAACAGAGAAATGTAGCATTTGCCGAATAATTATATTTTTAAATTTGCAAAGAGTGTTTCCTTTTAGTTACATTTTTGAAGCACAACAACGCCCAGATGTCCGATTACAACTCCAAGTAATTTTAAGCAGTACTTTATCAGGTTTGTATTGTTCATAATGAATTGATTGAAGTTTAAATTAGTTTGAGTTTATTTACCTGTAACTACGTTTACGTTCATTCATATACAGGTGGTCTGCGAGGAATTGAACAGTCCAATATATCAGGAACAAATAATGATTTAGGCAAAGTGAACAAATGATGTTAAATTGTACGAATTGTCAGGAAGGTTACATAAAATCCACATATGCAATAAAAATATGACATCCTAGTGCCACCTAGCGATAAAGAAATAAAATTAAAATTCTTGTAGCTGAAAACGTGTCCTCCATGATATAATCAAATTTTCCCATTATCTACATCACTCTTTGTTCCTGAGATACTGCAGTATTTCATTTCTCGCTGAAAACAGTATGTATAGATTATTTTAAATAACGATGGTTGCTCGATTCTACTACGATTGTTGTAATTGTCAGTAAAAGCTAAAATTCCAAGCCTCATGTCTAACTTAACGCCAAACCTAAAAATGGTTTATATTATGCTCCAGTAGTTTTAGAAAACTTTGTTTTAAGGCCGGCCTTTGGTCAAAGTTTCCAAAACGGAATTTCTTTAGTAATTGGCATTGATTGGAGTTGAGGTTCATTCAACTGTTATGTACCGGGTGGCCAATTAAGAAAGGACGACGGCTATATCTCAGCAACGAATCACTTTACAGCTTTGGGGAAAAATTTCAAGAAGAAAAGTGGCCCTGAGAAATCGCTGGAAAATATTTTTGAAGTTCTAAAATGACCGCTAGGCGGCGTAATAGGTAAGACTGAATATAAAATTAGGATTTTCTCCGAATTTTGCTAATAATAATCCTAAAATATTTTCGATTTGTTTTGCTTTACACTTTTTGTTCTGTCTTTAAAAATAAAGTGGTGGGAAGACGTTGAAGAAAATTTTTTTAAAATACCATTTACTTCAGTTAGCCTTAAGGAAATTTAACAAATTTAGTCTTTATCGAAAGAGTGCTATTTAGTCTATCGACGGCACTTTCACGTGTTTTTATTTTAAAATAATTGTCGCTGCTACAGTGCGTTATATAAAATGGTAACAAATTTCGCCGTTTTTCTAAAAAAAATTAAATAGAATGATATGTCAATTTGGATATCTTAAAATAGAGAATTAAAGGCCCTAAATATTAGTAAAAATCGCAACTTGATATCTTTTGTCTAACCGAAGATATTGACAAACAAAGTTTAAGTTATAAATCATCACATAGTTTGTCTACAAAACTGGTAAAGTGGCCCTTGAAAAAAATTAACTGGGAAAATGAAATAAAAAAGTGCTAATCTTTAAGGTTGCAAATGTGTTTACTACCTGCTTTTCTTACTTAATTGTTATTTCCGCCTTTACATTTCTTTATAAAATAAAAATTTGGTTTCCGGGGACAAGATTTGTATTTCAATTTTTAAAATTATAAAGACTTAAACAAATGAAGAAGCATTTGACATGTTAACTAACCATTTATTTCGAATGCATGAAAATGCAAGTGATGCTGCTAAATCTACGCGTGCAGCATCCCGAAAAACGTAATCAAAGTAAGTTCGACTGATACATTGCATACGCACCACAGGAAATGTGCATGTTGCTGTGTTCAGAAGATAACGTAGAGGTCGAGCAAAATATTATAACTGTTTTAGAATATGTGAAATTAAATTCTCATTTAAGTGCTAGAACAATAGCTAATGACTTGGGGATATGATGAACCACCGTACAAAACCAGGCCCACGTGGCAGGTAGATAGGAAGTGAAAGTCAGTTTTCTTGGCCATCCAGGTCCCCAGATCTGACTTACCTCGATCTTTATTTGTCAGGCCAATAGAAGACCTTGTTTTTGCCAACAAGCCTACAAAAGAAAGGGCATGATCGAAAGAATAAGAAACAATATTTAGAGGGGTAGAATGGTCAATGGTAAAATTTAAAATTGCAGTGCTGTTCATTCGTCAGAGGATTCACTGCATGAAAATGATGGGCTGCAATCAGTTTAAACATCTAGGGCTCCAGTCAATAGAGGATATTAATTTAACATTTTTTTTTACTTTTTTGAATATTAGATTGTTTCTTCGGTTAATTTTTTTACATTATTCACTATTATTACTATTAGATTATTGTAGTTATGTTAATTACTTATTTTTATATTATGTAAGACAAATTCTAAACCGCCTCTGATTTTGTAATCTAAATGGTAAACATCATCAAGCTTTTACGTTACTGAAATTTTATTTGCCAATATCTCCGGTTAGATAAAAGATATCGAGTTGCAGTTTTCACTGATATCTAGGGCTTTCAATTCTCTATTTTAAGATATCAAAATTGACATATCTTCCTATTTAATTTTTTTTAGAAAAACGTCGAAATTTGTTACCATTTTATGTAACGCGCTGTAGCAACGACAATAATTCTAAAATAAAAACATATGAAAGTACTTTCGATAGACTAAATAAAACTCTTTCTATAGAGACTAAATTTGTTAAATTTTATTGAGGCTAACTGAAGTAGATGGTATTTGAAAAAATTTTTTTCAATGTCCCCTCACCACTTTATTTTTCGATATAGAAGAAAGAATGTAGATCAAAAACATATTGAAAGTACTCTGGGATTACAATGCATGCATTTTCAATATACCTTAATTAAACAAAATTTCGAAAAAAATCCCAATTTTCTATTTAGCTTCACGTATTATGCCACCTAGCGGTCATTTTAGAACTTCAAAAATATTTTCCAGCGATTTTTCAGGGCCACTTTTCTTATTGAAATTTTTTTCTCAAAACTGTGGGATGGTTCGTTGCTGAGATATAGCCAGCGTCCTTTCTTAATTGGCCACCCGGTACATATTTTTTTTTAAGTACGATTCATTCGTAAAGGGAAAATTGATTAAGCCTTTTGAATCTTGCAAAAAATAAAGATAGATGGCGGTGAATCGTCGTTTTGAATAAGGTTAGGTTGTAATTGTCTGGAAAAACTCTACTTGGCAACCAGTTTCAAATTTTGGCACTTCTATAGAAAGAAGAGTCTCCATAGACAGAGATCCTCACTGTGTCAGGCTGGACCGCATAGGAATGTACTATTCTCTGTAGCTTGTTTGCGAAGTTTGGTTAATTTCGTTCCTAATGTGTGGCATTTTCTTAGCCAGTTACTTCTTTCCACACATCTAGATTTTCAATTACCTTTTTTTAAGGATTGGCAATCTTTTATAAGGATTCTAATGCACAGACCAATAGGTTTGAATATTTATTAGATTCGAAGTTTCAAAACTAAATACCGGTTTCGATCTTATTAGATCTCGTCAGATTGGTATATCCAACTCAAATGCTAACAAATGTTCCGACAAGTAAGTACCAAAGAATTCACGGACGTCAAGCATGTGACTTCTTAGTACTACCACTTATAGGCCAATAGAGAAACTATGGCCATCGCCAACAATGTCGTATGCAGGTAGAATGCCACCTAGACTACAATTTCATGCAGCCTTCCAGGCGTGTATAGTGAATCATAGGTAGCCGAACTACACACGCCTGAAGGGCTGCATGAATTTGTAGTCTAGGTTGCATTCTACTTGCATACAATCTTTTATAGGTTGCCCCAAACAGCGATTGCGTTAGATCTTAGTTTGTTAACCGCGGTTAGTGACTTAACACTCACTAAAAAAAACCTAAAAGCTATCGTAAAAATTAACGATAAATACAAATTATAATAAAATTTTACGTCTCGAGTAGTTCACCGTTCTGCCCATCGTCAGAAATGGAAATTATTTCTAATATTCTCTCTACGAATTTATCCACTGCCAGAAATAATTCTGCTAGTTTGATGAGTCATTCCCTAAGAGATGTGGAAGTGATCCATTTGTTTCTTCTTTTCCAACAATGGCAACCACATACTGTTTGTTTTCCTTCGATTCCAATGTTTATATTTCAACTTAACAATTCGTTACACAATTATCCCTGTTTAATAAAATCAAAGCTGATTATTTTAATTTTCTTTCTTTAGGATGTGTTTCCCTGCAAATAATAGTGAATTCAGACCATTGAATTCTATGATTAGAATCAAAGAAGTGTTCACATATTTGTGATTTTGAGAACTCTCATTTGATTAGGTAGTTTTTGTGTTCAATAATTCGGACATGCATAGGGTATCTTGTAAATGCAATCTTTCTTACGTTGTGTTTCGTTATCAGGTTTTGTATTTACCAGCAATGATCGGAGCGTATTTTGTGTTTTCAATATTGAAACATTTGCCTATTTGTTTAATTTGATCTTAGAAACCCAGTTTACATCGAAGAATTAGGGTTTTTGGTTATTGAGTAAATGATTCGCTGCCGTTTATACCATGGTTATTATGTTGTGATATAGTTTCTTTCTTGTTTATTACTTTTTTCACAACTTCTTTTTCGTACTCGTTTTTTTCTAATATTTTTATTATGTTAGATTTTTCTTTATCATATATTACAGAAGGAGTTACAGAAGTAGATGCCATTATGGATCTAGTTGAACTCTGGGTTGAGGCAACATGTTTTCAAATAGACAATGGATTCTATCAACAAAAATTTGATATGTCAATGGACTCACCCTTATCCTTATTTACGACTAAGATTTTTATAGAAGAACTTGAGACAGCCATATTAAACTACACTCAAAAACCACTTGTCTGGTGGAGATATGTAAATGATGTATTTACCATCTGGCCTTATCCAATAGGTAGTATAAATTCATTTTAAAATTATACAGGGTGATTCAGTCATAATGGCATTAATTTTAAGGGAAGATACAAAATAATACGTGATTCAAAAAAAAATTTTCAGGTATAATTACGCTGAAAAAAATATTTTAAAATCATATTTTAAACCCCTTTTTGAGCTGTCATTGACTCAAAATCTTCAATGCCCAGATAAATAGAAAGAAGAAGAAAAAGAAGAATTTGCGGCGGCGCAGTTGGGACTCAGGCGAAACAAATAAACAGAATATTGCTAAGTTATGTCTAAATGATAATACGAAAAACATTAAATGATCCTGGCGGCACCGATGGTTACGAAAAAGTCGTTGGGTGATTTGCTTTTTTATATGAAAATCGGGTAACAACGAATTACAGAAGAAAGTTACGCGAAAATAAAAGAAGTGAAATCGTGAGATGGATGTAAACGTTGATATCGACGCTGCAAGTTAAAGTTGAATTCAATGTTGTGAGTGCAAGTGTTAAAAGTGGTTAATAGTCGAAAGTTATTTTTGACGTCTTATTTTTGCGATACAATTTTTTAAACCATGTGAGTTTACCGAAAAATCATCACTTTTTTCATGCAGGTCTCAAATAGTTCGAAAAGATGCATTCGAATATTAATGTACAAACCCTGCACATATCCTGACCGTGGATTATCGTTGACAAAAAAATGTAGAAAGTTTTAAGAGTATGAATATACAAATACTTAGTCGTCAAAATAACTAGTAGAGATTTGTTTCCCATTAATTAGCGATGTTTCGCCCTGGCCAGTCCGACTTATCATTGCAGCTGTTGAGTGGATGATAACGTGATAAGCGTCTGTTGTCCTAAAGCATTTAATCTGGTCCGCAGTGCCGGGCTTTTGATGGTCAATGGGTTGATTTGGGTCTATTTTGAAAAGTTGAATAAACATTTTTTGTTCGATTTTCTGTCTTTACTAGGCCTTCCGAATACTAATTAAAATTAATGTCATTAGAACTGAATCACCCTATATAAACTAACAAGGGCAGACAATAAAATTTACATTAATTGAATTGGATAATAAACTTCCCTTCCTTGATGTATTGATTGAGAAGGGCCAGGATGGGGTATACACATCTGTCCAACAGAAAACCAACTAACACAAATAGGTACCTAAGTTTTACATCAATCACAGTAAAAATACAAAAGTAGATGTAATAACCTCCTTGAGAGACAGGGATAAAACTATCAGCTCTACTTCTGTAATATATGATAAAGAAAATTCCAACATATACTAACTTAAACTGACATAAAAATATTAGAGAAAAAACGGGTACGAAAATGAATTTGTAAAAAAAGTAATAAGCAAAAAAGAAATTAGATCACAACATAATAATCATGGCATAAAAGGCACCGAGTCATCTGCTGATCTACTCAACAACCCAAAATCCTAATTCTTCCATATATACCAGGTATCTCAGATCAAATTCAAAACTACATTTAAATTCCAAAAAAAAAAAACGTAAAATTCTCCCAATATGGAAAGTGAACTTATGAATTTATTAAAGTTAAAATATTCAGAAAACTGTAAGTGTGAATTTTAAGAAAACGGTAGAGATTTTAATTTTGATTTTTTTTTAAAAAACGTGCTCTAAAGGAGAGAAGAGTTGACATTTTGAAGTTAAAGTTAAAAATTACATCAAAATTATTAAAAAATCGAAATCTTCAAATTAAAATATTGGGTGGAAAATAACTTGGGTATTAAAGCTTAAGGTTTCCAGTAGAAAATCGGAAAGTTAAAATTTCAAGTTTAAAGTAGTTTACCAGTCAAACGCAAAATTAACAAGATCCGTTCTCGTATCGAAACCGAGATTGTTTCAATATCAAAATTGTTGTTATTGAAGTTTAGCTCCAAGCTTAGCCGTAACACAAATGGTTAAATGTCAAATTTATTTTTTTCCATATCAAGTATAGCCGAAAGACTTTTCGATAAGATTTTAATTCATTTTGGTAAAATATTTCTAGACATTTTGCTAAAACACTAATATAAACCCTCACCAGCCCGAAATGGAACCCAATATACAAACACCACAAATTCTAGGAAAAGAATAAAGGACTCTCGTAAAATAACGGTGTCGAAAAAGCGTGTAGATAGTAGATAGTATCTTCTCGTGATATCAGGAGTGATGAACTTCTACCATCAATAATGGCCGGTTTGCATTAACCCAGTAGAGAGGCAAATCAAGTTAGCAAGTAAGTACAAGTTACTTGCTTAGCTTGTACTTGTACTTGCTCACCTAGTAGCTTGTAATTAGGTGACTTACTAACTTGACTTTTCTGTCTACTATCTTAGTGTAAACCGGCAATAAGGAACGAAATTAATAATTATGGCTTATTTATTTATTATTTTCGTATGACGCATACACAATAGTAGATTTAAGATATACAGGTTGTAACAAATTCGCTTCTCACTAAAGGGATCTCGAACATTGTAAGAGATACAGCATCGGTTAAAATAGGGCAAAGTTGCACAATTTGGCGGTCAGAAATATTCCGTTGAGAAATCGAAAATATCTCTTGCTGTTCTTGAAATTTTTGATAAAAAACGTCAATGAAAAAGTGTTTTTAGTTTTTCGTTTACTCTTCAAATAATGCCAAGAAATAATAAAAACGAAAATCCAAAATTTTTCTATTTTTCAAAAACCTCAAGAACAGCAAGAGATATTTTCGATTTCTCAACGGAATATTTCTGATCATTAAATTGTGCAACTTTGACCTAATTTAGTCGATACTGTATCTGTTACCGTTTTCCAGATCCCTGTAGTGAGAAGCGATTTTGTTACAGCCTGTATAAATAAATTAGTGGTTAAAGCTTCAGATTGAGTTGCCTTCAGCAGTTGGCCTTCAGCGTGACTTCAAGAAAGTCATTATTAGTACCTAAGAATCATCTCTGAGGGCATTCAAATGTAATATGATGTATTATTTGGTCTGGGGAACCGCAGTCACAGTCGGGGCTCTGACGTATGCCCCACTTATGTAAGGCTGCTGCACATCTACCATGACCTATGCGAACTCGGTTTAGCCGGACCCATGTTTTTCGCGGTAGATCAAACCCGCTCGATGGACTGGGCGGGTCCAGTAGAGAGTGCCATGTTGGACTCGATTGGTTTTGCCATTCTGTTACCCACTCGTTAGTTCCGTTGAATTCCTGATCAACGAGCTTCTGGACTGTCTTCACCGGTGGATTTCTAGATTTAAATCTGCTAAATGTAGTAGGTTTTGGTCATGATAATGTATAAGTTAGGTACTCCGACGCGAGGCGAAATCGCAATTTTCGATGTTAATGGAAACACCGCGCCGGGCAATTTTTAAAAAGGTTAATATTTTGTAATTTAAAAAAAATAGATTTATTACGAATTATTAAGTCGAAATTGAAAACAAAAACTTAAAATTTCGAGTTTATACCATCGAGATTTCAAGAAAAATCAAATGTTGAGAGAAAGCATATACTTCGAAAAAAGTTCAAAGAATTTTACTAAATGTCGACACGTTAAACTTACGGAAAAAATAAAAATTAAATTTTTCGACATGGAATATAAAAGTTTTAGTAAATCCTCGAAATTTACTGAAAAAGAAACGTCTCCATATATTGAAGTTAGGTTTATAAAGACTAAAAATTGTGAATTCAGAGTTGAAATTTGGAGAGAAAAAATCAATGTCGAACTTTTGAAAAATCAATAAATCATAGTCATTATAATTATTTTATTATAAATATACTATTGTAAATAAGTAAATGAAGTTTACAAGTTGAAACTAAAAATTTCAAGTTAAGAATTAAAATTTGGAGAAAAAAGTCAAAGCTCGAATTTAATTTCGAAGCATTAGAAAAAATTAATTTTAATATTATAATTATTGTTATGTATGATCCCAACCTGAATTTGTACATGCTAAACTTAATAAAAGTACACGAATAGACGTACTGCTGAATAGCGGATATCGGTTGCGGCGAAAGTAAGGCTGCATAAATCGTGGTTGAAGAACCGAAAATAAATAGTGTAAAAGAAATGATCTCAAATCTGTTATGGAATAAAAGGAAATATTTTTGTGATAACTAAAAATAGCGGGATAAATTTTTGATAATTAATAACGTTCCTTTACAAGAAATACGCGCTGAAACACATGATGTACATATAAGATATCCGCAAATTTCACTCTCAGGGCTGGACTGTAGATTCGAGATACTAAATAAATACGATTTATGAAAAATTTTCATAAAAGAATTTAGTTTCTGAGTTATAGGTATTCAAACTTGTCAAAAAAAAATAATTAATTACTCCATAATCTCCTTACCGATCATGTTAAAGTTCAAAATATTTAAGCTATTAAGACCCATTGTTTCCTAGAATCTTAATCAAGCCGATATACTGGGTGGTAGTTTTTTCTGCTCACCTCTCGATTTTATCCATCAAAACTTTTACCATGGTGGCGTTTTTTTAAGAACAACGCCAGGGAATAGATCACTCACCGTCGGTTCCTAAATAAAAAATGTTTTTTTGAACAAATTTCCTACAAGTAATCCTTATTGAGAAATATGACTGATATACAATTGCGACGGTTTATTCCGGAGGTGCAAAGGATTTATTGTCGATGGCGAGGGAAACAAATCGTTATTTAATATTTTAATTTTATAAAATGATGTTCTTAGTTTGGTAATTTTTTAATTGGTTAATTGTTTCGTTTATTTTGATTTAATAGACTATGTGTAGTTTTACATATTATTTGCCTTCACATGTTGCCAACACAATTTGGCTTATTTTCAACAGCATTTAAATTAACTTTGTGCCTCAGATGACAACTGGTCAAATTATTCGTATTTATAGCATTTTCTTAAAGCAACCATATTCTCTAATAGGATTAAATTTAAAAGCTAGAAATTTTTCAAAAGACTAAAATTTTTAGTCATTAGGTCACTTGGTCATTCATAGTCATGTCAGTTATATTAATTTAAACTATTAATAAATGTTCACGGCCGAGTTTTTACTCCCACGGTCATTAGTGACAGTGTTGGATTTACATATAAGCTGCAAAAGTATAGCTTAGGGACCTCACTGTCTTGGGGGCCCTCAAAAAAATCATATTTGGCACTGACATATATCTGGACTTATAAAGGACCCTTTATCTCAAACAGTTCAGGACCTTATCAAGACCCTATGAACTAAGGGATGTTATATTATGAGCCATTTTGGTGGCTAAGAAATCAGCCCTATAATTGATGTAATATGGTGTGTTTCAGTTGTTTTAAAAAAATTCAAATAAAAATCATCATAATAAAGTGCACGTTATATGGACATGGCAAATACCGCATGGTTTTTGTACTTATGCATGTCCAGAAGTTTTCCATAATATTTTTTTATTATTAATAAATGAAATGCATATTACGTTGTTTCAGCTGGAAGTGAAGGAGACATAGCGGGGTCTAGTAGTGAGGGAGATGACCACAACCGTATGCTCTCATTAGAACCTGGCGGAACTCATTCTCCATTTGATAGAAGACATTTTCCTCGGGATTCTGGTTGTTATGACGCAGCGTTAAAAAACTCCCGACAAGCACAACCGATTTCGCCCCAAGCTGAATCAGATAATAGTGATAACTTGGGATTTTGTGATAACACCAATAACCTAGACGCTGTGGTAGAACAATGCAATAACGAAATTTTAGCTAGGGTGCGGCAAGCACAAAAAAACTCGATTAATCTAAAAGAAGAATTGTCGTACCATCCTAATATACCAAATAACACCAACATTCCCCATTCGGCCAGCAACGATAAACTGCGAAGAAAACCGAAAGACTCATACGTAAGTGTTCATGGGCACACTACTCTAGTAGATCCGTGCCGCAGGAACCTCCTTGGCAGAGGTAGTGGCAGAGGCAAACAGCTAGAGGAACACTGTGAAGTGGACCAAAAGGTGAACACGGTCAAATATGTTGTAGGTGTATCGACCGAAATAGAAGGTGCCAGCATCAACGTGTTCAGCGGTAGAAGTTGTTTAAGTGAAAAATCAAGTGATTCAGGGGTAAGCAGTAGTTCTTTGTCATCTGCTAATAATAAAGACTCTCGACAGACCGTCCTTTCATCGAACACTGTCGATCAGACTGCTCATGGAGGCTTTAACATAAGCAATTGTGCCAATCGTACTACGTCCACAACTGCCAATAAATAAAAAAACTGCGTGTTAGTGTAATAACGCTATTAGCATGAAAGCATATTCAAGTATTATTTATTATTTAATATATCAGATCATTCATATTTTGAACACTTACCTAAAAATATTTTCCATATGTTTTACGAAACGAAAGCATATGTTTTTATCAATCGCTTTACTTGACGATGAAAAAAAATGTTAAGATTATTTAAAATCTTCATTTCAAACGATATGCTGAGGAATGGTATCAAAGCTGAAAGAAGAAATATAATTTTTGTTATTGTTGTTTCACATTTTAAATATTTTAATTGCTCTGTTTTATTTTCTACTTCACAGACATTCCAAATTTGAAATCAACTCTAGCAATTCCTCACGCGATTTTCAAAAGAATTTAATTCAACTGTCAAAAATTGCAGTCAAGAAATGACTATACATTTTCATAGATTAACAAAACTTGTTGGAAAGGACATTACTTCAGATTATAAATATGAATGGATCACTAATCATTTTAGGATCTATGATAGGTGCCAACATTTTTAATAGTAGAGATAAAATGTATAACAGTACTAAGTGCTTAACAATGGTGGAGTTTATGCATCATTTTTGACACCCTCTCAATGTTATTTTTGTATATCTTTTGAAACATATTTTTTTCTACTTTTCAAAGCAGTCGTCCCTCAAAATGGTCAAATTTTCATGCAGTTTTTACTGAATGCTATTGAGAAGTTTTGCTGCAAATAAAAAAGCACATTTAGTATACGGGACGATTCAAAATTCGATGCACATACTTTAAGAGTATATTTTTGGGATCAAAATAATAATTTTTCTTTATATAAACATGTGTCCTAAAATGCATTCCCCTACCAGCTGCAGCCATCCTAAATTGCGCAAGAAAAATCGATTAGGTGAAATTGTGACTACAGTTATTATTATCATCTAAAAATTTGCAGGCCCCTGTTTTTTAAGCCCTCTATTTATTTTTTTAAATCAAAAATAGAGTAAACTTAACTTTTCAAGGGATGAAGGGGAGTTTTCTTGGCCAAAATTTTACGTTTCCACCGGGAAACCTTAAGTTCGAATGAAATCGTCTAGTCGGCCGCTTGAAGTTTTTTGATAAAACTAACCGTTTGCAAGCAAATCGTGTTTAACCAAAGGAAAGTATTAACAAAATAATTACCATCTAAGCTTAGAAGACATTTTAGATTTTTTAGTAAACTGCATTAATTATATGAATATTAAAAATGCTCCCACTTTCTCCGCGATATATAACCCTCCATTCGTTTGCACGTTAGACACGATCACTGTAACTCGGAGGAGATACATTTTAGAAAACATGATCATAGGAAGAAAGTCTTATTATGGGCCCAAAAATATGTGCATCCAATTAAAAAACCGCTCTCTATTTATTTAATAAAACTATATTCTATTTTCGACCCTTACAGATGCAAGGCAGCGCTGCGCTACATGGCGTTCTAGAATTCTACAATTTTAAAGAAATTTATCCACATTCTTGAAGTTCCAAGAAAGTTCCTATACCCCAATAAATTCAATAATAGATCTAAAATTCTTAATTTTTAGGGTAAATAGTGATGACTATTAAAAATACTAAATTAGATTCAAACTTCTCTTGACATGACATTTATGGTTAAAACTTCTCAAAAAGTTTTATTTAGAGTTCCAAACTTCTAACTACACTTTTTTAGAATCCCAGTTACCCAATTCAGTGCAAATTGAGTCCTGAGGTATTAAATATATGTGCGTAAATTGAGTTCATGATACGTAAATTGCATGCAGAAAAATAAAAGTATGTACCCATATTGCAGTTTGTACCGCTTTGTAATAGTAATGATAATAGAGCCTTAATTTTCTCTCTCCGGTGTCTAGAATTGTTAAAGAAACATTTGTAGGAGTCAATATTAAGACTCAGAAGAAGAATCTAAATTCTAAAAAACAAATATTTGCAAAAATAATAAACTATTTTTTAGCTCGGCATTGATTACGAGTTCATACATATTTTATATTATTATTTAACATAATTTTTATATTGTCTACGACGAAAGTCGTAATAATAACTGAGAGATTTTTAGTGAGAAAATTTTTATTGAAATAGGCAAATTACTATCTTTAAAATTATACCAAGAGATGTATGGGGTTATGGGATTATGTTTAATAGTCCTTTATGGTTAAAAAATCCATTTTAAATAATATTATAGTGATTTTTAAAGTTCAACGTACATAAAATTTTCGATCTAATTATCGTACCATTTTCATCGTAAGACATTTCTATTACGCACCGAAAATTCAAAAAACCTAACACCGTTGTATGACGGGTGAAATATATCAAGAAAGAAAAAAATTTTGGGTACCCAAATTTTAAGTCACCCTGAATAAATGAAAATATTTTTAGGCAAAGCAATGATTTTTCTCTGTCTGTTTCGTTATATGCTAACTCTCTATATGTATAGATTCAAGCATTAGGTTTTTTAAATATTTTATAATTTACAGGGTTGATAAAGTAACAATATTAGGATAACCCATATGGAAAATATAAAATCCTGAGCAAAAAATTTATTTTTCAAGGAATTTTATTTTTCTTAATTAAAATCAATTTTATTTAACTAGTATTTGTTTATGGTTCCTGCTAATAGCACCTTAGTAAATTTTTTCTAGTAATTTGTACAAGTTTTAAGATCTTATCATTTACGAATTCTTTATACCTGGACTTTTATTTTGGCATAGATTTAAATTTAAGTGTTTTTATAAAAATATTTTTATCTATTGAATGTTTTAAAACTAAACGTGATAGCAAGCTGAGATCTAAATCAAATTTTATCTCTATTGTAGAACTATTTGTAAATAAATTATTAATATTTGTAAAAATGTATATAATAATTTATTAAATAAAGCAACTAGTCCATAATTTAATTTTGTACATATCATGGCTTCCTTTTAGGTAAATGCAAATTTTTAAATATTTTATAAATGACTGGAATATACATACATAAATAACAATATGCTGTAGCTGCATATCACAAACTGTACATGTTTTCTGTAATTAGAAAGTGTTTATAACTGTCAGTCAATAAAATAGAAACTTTATGAAATAAAATATTGCAACAAATTATGATTGTTTTCTACTTGTAAACCTCAAAACCACCTATTTTTTTCTCATTAGCTTAAAATAAAATTGTTTTGATGCTTGATGCTCATTATACGTTTATACAGAATGGACCATAAATAATGGTACACTAAGCAAGAGTAGATTTTTCGTATAAAAATCATGTGGTTCAGCTGAATTTACCTTATACAAAAACTTGGTACAAATCAAGATATGTTATAAGGTGTCAAAGATTTAAAATATTCCATCTTTTGTATAACTTTTGAACAAATTGTAATATAGGCACGAAATTTGGCATAAGGAGATTGCCTTAAATCGACAAATCCTAATTCGCTAACATATTGCCAATAGCTAATAGGGAACGTAAGCTGCGTTATCCTGTACGATTATAAATTACACTGGTCAACGCAATTTTTGTCTTTGTGTTCTGGATATTTTTCTCTTATACTCCTCACATTAATAATTAAGGAAAAAATAGTTTTGCCTGAAAAAGTTTACTTTTATAGCTGCTAGAAAAAATTACTGATTTTAAGAAAATTTCCAATTTTCATCACTTTACTCTATGTAAAAATAAAAATAGCCTTTTTCAGTTAATTTCAATTCTTTTATTAATTATAAAACAATTTGAAACAAATAACTATAGCAACAGATTGTATTAAAAAAAGTTTAAAATATTTTTTTCCTAATTTTTTGTGATTGTATGGACTTCTTTAAATATGATCTCTCATCATTCCCTCATTAGATTGATCCTGATGAGGAGGTTCATTTTGTTCTTTTGAATAGATACCCTTGTTGTATTTAAATTAATCCAAATAATCATGTATCATGTGCACTTTAAGGAACATTCTATAACTTTTGAAGTACTCAAGCTGTAATCTAAACTTGATAAATTTAGGGTTTAAAAATTAAAATACAAATCTTGTACCCTGAAAACAAGAAAAATTAAAAAACACAACAAAGGCTGCTCTAACGCGTTTCCACAGTTTTCCACAGCCATATATAAAACAAGGCCTTGTGAAGCAATTTGTAAAATCTGTGTCAATTGAAGCAAATTGTTCAAAGCATCTATTGTGTCATTTCCTAGAATGTCCTTTGAAAAGATAAAACTCAGTGCGTTTGATGGTCCACAGATTCGACAACTCGCAAAAAAGGAACGTTTAATCGCAACAGAAAGACAGAATTTGAAAAAAATGATTTATTGGCATTTAAAAACATTTGTCAAAGACTTTATTGGAAATATACGAGCTCAGAATTACATCGAAATTGTCCAGCAACTCTTAGAAAGTTTTAAAATGCCTAGTTGCAACATGAGTATCAAATTGAATTTTTTACATATCCATCTAAAAAAATATTGTTGCAATGATAAACAGAGTGAATGATTCTACCAAGATTGGATTCCATAAAAACACAGTATCTAAGTAGTTGGGATGCAATGGTGAATAAACGAGGTGTGTTCAAAAAGTAAGGTAACTATATTTTTATAAAAGAATATTTATTTATTCATCAACATTTATACTGTCCCCTTCAAAGTAATCCCCCTCAGATACAATGCACTTGTGCCAACGCTTTTTCCAATCTTCAAAGCACTTTTCATAAGGACTTTTTGCAAATCTCCGTCCTTTCAGAGGTCTTTTAAGATTTGGGAAGATAAAAAAGTCGCAAATCAGGTGAACATGGTGGCTGAGGCATGATCGTCGTGTTGTTTTTGGCCAAAAAACCTCCCACAAGCAACGATGAAGAGCAGGTACATTATCGTGATGCCGGACGTTTTTTTTTGCATTGTTTCTCGCAAACGGCACATAACTTCAAGATAATACTCCTTATTGACCGTACGACCTTGAGGTAAAAACTCCTGATGCACTACGCCATGGTAGTCGAAAAAAACAGTTAGCAAAACTTTGACATTTGATCGGACTTGGTGCTTCTATAGGGACGATTGGGCTATGGTCATAACCATATACCCATAATTCGTCACCAGTTATGACCCTTTTGAGCAAATCAGGATCATCACTGACGTCATTCAAGAGCTCCTGAGCGATGATCATGCGACGGTTCTTCTAATCAAAATTCAGAAGTTTCGGAACAAATTTTGTTGCCATAGGTCTCATGCCCGAAACATCCGAAAAAATTGCATGACACGAGCCGACTGATACGCCAACATCCTCAACAACTTCTCTTATCGTAATTCGACGATTTTCAAAAACAATTTTCTTCACAGCTTTGACGATAACTTCTATTGTTGATGTGTTGGGACGTCCAAAGCGAGGTTCGTCATCGGCTTCTTCTCGGCCATCTTGGAAGAGTTTCTACCACCTGTAAACATTTTTTTTTACTTAGAGCAGACTCACCGTATGCCACCGTCAACATTTCAAGTGCTTCAGAGCACGTGATTCCATTTTTTTACACAAAATTTGATGCAAATTCTTTGTTCCATTTTTTATAATAATAGAAAGTCGCCCAGCACAACAAAATACGTCTAACTTTTTTAATTGTTAAAAACAAACTAAGTATGCTATGTACTTGAAACTGTGAACATTTGTTCGGGACATGTGTAACACATCAATAACAAAAAATTGATAATCGAATGTACGTTGTCCGCGAAACTTGAAAACTCACCTTACTCTTTGAACACACATCGTACAATGGGGTTGACTATTGTTGGAGTATTAATCATCAGACGACAATGTTCACACAGTAAGCACTAAAGAAGAAACCGAAAATTTTTATCTTAATATGTTTGTTTACTGATTTTTAAAAAAAAAACTTTACACCCAATTTGATTTGCAGTAATATCTAGCCTCTGAATGAACAAAACTGTAATTTGTGAACAGCATATTTGATATTTTTTACCTTTACTTGCCTTTAAAGGCGCATTCTCCATGACTTTTGAGACGAGGAGGGGGTACCCTCTAAATTAAAAAGCTGAGATGACAGAAACTGGGGACATTTTTGGATTCAGAGGCCGAAAATTAGTCGAAAACAAGTCACAGATCTAAGACAACAAAATTGCTGTTCCTCAGTGTAAAACAGCTTTCAGAGTAACTTATGTCAAATATTACTTTGTTGATAATATTATTTCCTGAATTATGAAAATACCAATATAAAGATGCAAAAAATTAAGACATGATATTCTCAAACAAAAAGATACGTGTTTGCACAAGAAAATTTTAATGGCCTCTGGTCAAAATATATTTGGATATGAATTCCAACAAAATACCACCAAATTTTTAATTGTTTACAATCCTTCTCGTAGACACGAACTATTTCTTGCATCTTTATTTTTGAAAATTAATTTTGTTTTGGCCTTTTGTTTAAATATGCATTAGAAATTAAAAAAATATGTGTAAAATAATAACTTCAGTAGAGCAATATATGTTATTAAATTAGGAAAAATTAACATTTATATAACTTAAAATATAGGCACTCCAAATTTTGACGGCAAATAGCTTGAAAACCGTTGCTCGTATCAACATTCAGAAAGAATATCTTTTTTAGATTAAAAAATGTAGATAAATAAAAGTACCTATTTAAAATAAGTTTACATAGAGGCACAAATAAGTAATGCTTTAGAATACAGATGACGCCCCCTGTGAGTCACTGGTAATTTATTTGCAAGTTAAAATTTCCCGACCCAAGAAACCCCCTGTGCCAAAATGTTTGTCTACAACGAAATGTATTCAATAATTGCGAAAAAGTGCAAATTTTTGCTTTAACTTTGACATGCTATACCCCGATTAGTATCAATTTTTGGTTTAAAGAAATTCAACTAAATTACGTAGATAACCAAGGATCCATCAAAAAACGTTACTTTTATTCGAAACATCTACTTTTACTCTGCGTAGCATTTCCTATGGTCTGTCCTGTATATAAAAATTACTTTGATTCAAATTTTGAATATCGTATTTTGTTTTGTTTGTTTTTCCTGATTAAAGTCCGTGATTTTAAAGTAAAATAGGCCATGCAAACGATTTAAAAAGTCATAGCTATTTTTAATGTCGATAATTATTTTTTTTCACCTTTTATATGTCATATTCACGAGCAAAAACCATCGAAAGTCGATGTCTGAGAGTACTTTCAGCGAACTTGCGTAGTGTAAACACTCTCTGAGAGTGCTCTCAGAGCAAGTCGTAAAACTTGCGCAAGTACTTGCCACAACAATTACTTGCACGTATAATAATAATTTTTTGGAAGTTATCTGCAAGTGGGTTGTGCAAGTCGTACATTTGGAAGTAGAAATAGTCGTGTATGATCAATAAATATATTCGCTCTCGCAAATGCTATCGCAAGTTACTGTCCCGTGTAAGCGGCACATTAACAATGATATAGACTTTGAGAATTATGACCTATTTCAAGGTTTCTCTACCACTGACACAAGTGTATTGCCCAAGATTAGTCGAAGTGTGATCGATAGGTATACAAAATATGTATTTAAAACTAAAACTTGAACATTTTGTATGATATTTTGTTGTGTTAATTTCTTCAGTGCAGTTAGTTTTATTTCAGATCCTATGTTTAAATTTAAATAAACTTATTATCATAACATTGTGCTACATACTACAGTTTCTGTTCTCCCATAATTATTTTTCCATGGCATGCTAATTTGAAAGAAAATAAGATAATTATTGATAATTTCTGATAACTATATTTGATGTTTGACAAATGACGTATTAAATTATTCAGAAAATGTTGCTGATTTCGAAAGTGAGAAAATCCAATAGGGCGCTCATAAGAAAAAACCATGTTATCATAATTTTTTCAAAAATTACTAGCCAATGTAAAGCATTTGGAAAACCCAGCAAAACTGATTAGTTTTTTTAACTCTGATTACTGAAGAAGTTATAGCAGATTTTTTTGTTTTCTCAATAACATGTTAATGGGCATAAAATTCACCACACTCGAAGATACTCAGTTATTTCACGTCAAATGGGAGATGCGCTGTATATCAGTAGTAGCTAAGCTTTTTTTTTTCTATGGTTGAAAGGAAATTATGTAATGCTGTACTGTAATTAAAAACCTTTAATTCGCATTTAGTGTAACACAAAACATAATTTTGTTCAGATCTTGTAGTTGGTAGTAGTTCTCACGTAATTTATTCCTGATGGCATAGAGACACGATCAATTCCTCCTGGGAAAAGTTGGTTTGCTTCTGCATCGCTCACTGTTGGAAGAATCATTACTTTTTCTCCGGGCTAAAAAAAATATATTTTAATCTAACACTGACAGATTTAGAACGACATCAGTTAAACAAAGAAGTAAGCAGTTTTAAGTACAACTGTGAAAATTCTTATCCCGAGGACTTCCACTGCCATATTCAATAAAAGATATACTTTTCCGGGATTGTTCTTTGTGAAACTTCTTATTATATCATTCGACGTTTCACTATCTACTTCAAAATAGAAGAGCAGATATAAAATGTATAATCAACCATGAAGACAAAACTGTTCTGAAGTAAAATTGTCACAAAAGAGGAATAAAAAGAATCAGCGCAGAAGATCAGAGTAATTCAGTAAATAAATTTACCAATTATACAAGAAGCAAAACTTTTCTAAAACGTCAGGTATTTGGCTTTTCCAGAAACAGAAAAAGTGCTTTACTAGGGTGATATAAACATCGAAAATAATAAGAAAAAAAAAAGAACAACAATATCAAAGGAATGACCATTGTTTATATTTTTATTTATCACTTAGAATTGGTAGGCGAGATACATAAATATTAAAAATATTAAAATATTCATTTTGTTTGTTGAAGGTAGTGAGTTGGTTGAAATTGTTCTGTCATTTCAGGGCATGCAAATTAGTTGAGTATTAAATTAATATCTGGTTTCTGGAAAAAGATACAAAGAATTTCGTGGGACCTCGCATCTGTCAAATTTCTTATGAAAATCTGTTCAGCTCGAAAACGACAAATTTTAAGAACAATGTTTCTTATCCAAAGTGGCCTTAAAATATCAAATTGAATTCAAAAGTGTGAAAATATATAGCGTATCTTATTTAAAATAACGAACTACTACAACTTTGCGAATATTTTGGTTGTACTGGTCTTTGTTAAGTTAACAAATTTAAAAATTTTTAGATGAGTGCTTTGTCAGATATCAATCGCGGCGATTCCAGGTGGGGCACACTGTATATTTTGATCCTGTATTGTGAAAAATAATTTTAAAATATGTCTCTCATATTAGTATACTTCTGTACTAAAAGGATTTTTATTACGGAAAAAATTGTACGAATTACAGGGCTTTAACGTAGCTAATGACTCACACTATACAGGTTTCTCACTACAGGGATCTCGAAAACCGTATGAGATACAGCATCGGTTAAACCGGGGGAAGAGTAATCGAAAAACTCAAAACACTTTTTATTGGCGTTTTTTATTCTTTGGAATATAGTATAAAAAGTTTTTTTTGATAAGACGTTTCGTCCTTCCGCTGCCATCACAAAGACCGTTATTTTAAATACTGTACATTTTATTGCATTTTTGTGTAGCTTTTAAATCTCCGACTTTATTGAGTATGTGGCTGAACGTTTCGTAATTTTAAACCATCATCAAAGAGAAACACTTTTTTTAGATTAAGGTTACCTTATTATTTTTTCATTATTACTAAGTAATTATTATTAACAATAAAATTAAAAAATGTAAAAATTAATAAATTTTAACAAAAAACAGCAGACATAATTATAAATAACTGACCACCAAAAATAATGACTAATAACTATGGACAAAGCAACTATGAATGTTTAGAATAACAAACAATAAATAAAACAATAACTGTTACATTTCGTTTGTCATATTTTATTACATTCTGGTTAAGTATTATTCAAAAATACAAAATACTCAAATCTGAAAAAGGCTTTTTCCTTGATGATAGTTTACAGTTGCGAAACGTCTTATAGTAGAAGTTTAATACATCAGTGAAGTCAGAGATTCAAAAATTAAATAAAAATTACAGGTCCGTATTAAAATAACGTACTTGATGATCGTAGCAAAAAGACAAAACGTCCAGTAAAAAAACTTTTCACGCTATTTTGTAAAGGATTAAAAACGCTTAGGAAAAAGTGTTTTTAGTTTTTCAATTACTCTTCAAATAACGCAAAAAAATAATAAAATCAAAAATTGAAAATGTTACTTTTTTTCAAAAATCTTAAGAGCAGCAAGAGATATTTTAGATTTCTCGACGGCTTATTACTCGTCGCCAAATTACGGAACTTTGCCTTAATTTAATCGCAGCTATACCTCTCACCGTTTCAGAGATCCCTGTAGTGAGAAGCGAATTTGTTACAACCTGTATAGTTTAATTTTTTCTGCATCCCAAGATATTATTAAAAGGGAAAATAAAAAGTTTTTTCATGAAATTTCTCATATATGTATTCTTACTTTTACTTTCCTTGGATTAAGGATTAGAAATACAATTTCATAAAAAGATTTCATAATAACAAACTAATAAGTGAAATATTTTATTTTTTTTTAATCATCATTTCTTCTCCACACCTAATATTTTTTAGATGCGCCTCTCGGGTTTGCATCTTCATATTTTCGCAATTGTATCAAATTTATTAGTCTCAAGTCTCAAGACATACTGCGCTATTAGAACAGATTATAAATCCAAATAATTTTTACTTTGGTCTCTTAAAAGTTTGTTAGTCGAATTCGAGGCATTATTTTGAGTCTTACGATGCATGTTATAACAAAATGTCAAGTGATAAATTAATAATCGTGGAGTATCTAGTCCGCTTTAGTAAAATTTGATGGACTGTTATTACGATTAAATAATAACTCATATACTGGTGTGTGTCTCCAGGCTGGCCTCCAGAAGCTTCGAAAATTGAATAGTTTGGAACTCGTGGTTTCGTAAATTTAATCGCTCCCCTAATAATAGGATTGACTCATGTTATACGATAAGCTAAGTAAGTTACGTTTCTTTAAAAATAAAATGTTTAAATCCACGATATATTTTTAATGGAACTGGCAGAAGTAATAATATTTATTTTGTCTCCTGTTTTGTCGCAAAATAAACTTAAGTGACATTACTAAAGCTGAAAAATGAAACAAATAATTTCCATGTATTTAATTACTGAATTATTAGTACGATAACCTTTATATGCTACTTATTTTAATTACATAGAGTAAATCTTCAGTATTTATTAATAAGATAAAATTACAGAAATAGGACCAATTAATATTCTTTATATTTTATATCTCTAAATTATTAAAGCGATAACCCCGAATGATATTTTGTTGATTGAAATCTATATGTGTAATTAATTATCTAACTAAAATTGTTATTGTATAAGTATCTTTAAAAGGGTATTAAAAACAGTTTGTTTAAAAATAACTTTAAAATGATGGCATTAATTCATATACTTACAGTCCAATTAGCTGGCGTTGCAATTTGTGGAATTTTATCTACCAGCTGCAAGGAATCAATCACCCTCAGAATTTCACTGAAATTAAATAATGTTTCACATGACTTTTGATTGTTATCAACTTAACTTACTCAACATTTCTTCCAGTTGAAGCCGGATAATGCATAGAAAGTCTCAACACATGATTGGGGTCAATGATGTACAATGCACGAACGGTGAGGGCATGATCTTCACTGTCTTTGTTATTTGGATCGATCATATCCAATGCAACGGCGAGTTCTCTTTTTTCATCAGAAATTATGGGATACGGAAATTCTCCGGGAATATCCCTACAGTACGATTTAATGTCATTTACCCAATCAACATGGGCCTTCAACTTGTCGCATGAATGGGCCAATAACTTGACATTTCTTTTTTGAAATTCTGGAGTGTGGACCGCAATACGTCCCAATTCAGTGGTACATACTGGTGTAAAGTCTGCTGGATGTGAAAATAGCACAACCCACCTATAACAAATTAACAACTCTATCTACACTTGCATATTACGCATATTAATAAATCAATAGAAAACCAGCTAATCCGATAATATTGTCTTCATTTGTATTCTTTCATTAAATACTTTGTATAATCAATTTTGGAAGGTAGGTACTTAACCTTTGCGCTGCCCAGCTTAATACGACTATAAGAGTTTGATCAATTGGATATCTGCTTTTGAAGTAATAATTTTTGAAGTAGACCCTTTTTTGGCGCATCATGTGCAAATTGTTTTCAGACCAGCGCACAGTGGGTTAATTTGAGTAATTTCTGGCCAAAACTAAGAAGGACTGAATTTTTCTGACTTAAGGAAAATAACTAAATGTTTGGTTAATTAGCAAAAGTAAAGCTTATTGTTAAAGGAACAATTGATTATAATTCCCATATATTTTCCCATTTCATACTGCAGCCCTTAGAACGAAGAGATGTTTAAATAAATAGTTGCATAGTGAGGTTTCAGTATATTTGCGATTACTATATAATTTGATAATTTGAAAAATTAGCTATATCTCATATGAAACAAATTAAGTGTCCTATTCTAGATTAATTTTTTCTTTTAAAAAATAACATGCGGCTTATGACTTAAAGTCTGTCATCAGATAAAAGTATCAGACATCCGTGCGGTAAAATCAGCAAAATTCGTTTGTTTGTTTCAGTTTTTTTTAACAAACTTGAGCCTTGTCGTATTTTTTTTATATTGAATGAAGTATGGACTTCGATGTTCCATAATTTTTGGCTGCGCCTAACTGCGCCTTTTTTTACCATAACGGTTTAAACATAACAATAATAATAATAATGCAGACGAGAGATATTCCCACTTTAGGAGTTAATGACTGATTCAATTTGACTCGTATCATTTTAAACCCCTTACTACTCTCTATTTTCGCAAAAAGATATTTGTATTACTTTTAGGTTGAATTATCTCTGGTAATAATTTTTAAATTTTTTTTCTGTAATGACCACTATTAAGTAAGTTTGATAATTTTCAAAGTTTTGGCCAGAAATTATTACTTTTGACCCACTGTGCAGCGAATGGATCTGAGACATCACCTTCGACCGTCAGATGTCGGATGTAAAGATAAATATTTATTTTTAGAATGCTAAAATTTTTATTAAAACAGTGAAGGTAAGGCTTATAATGTAAAAACAATAAAAAAAATTAGATGTTGAAGTTTCACTTCAAGCATACGATCTTAAGCACACATTATTTTTTTAACTAAGTTAAAATTACATTCCTCGATTTCTCTTTCTCCGACGCCACAGAGCAATGGAGATCATTTTGTCAATTCAAAGACAATGACGTGGTTTAGGATACATTATTGATTATTGATATTTAGAAAGCAAAACTTCACAAAGATAAAGAAGACTAGCCAATAAAAGGGTTGATAACCTTCCCATTAATTGAAATGTTTGTGTGATAAGCATTCATCACACAGGCCCAGGTGTTCATATGAACAATTATTAGTATTTTTGTTATCATTAATTTACTTATCCAGTATTCGTCACCAGTAATGTCATGTTCCAGAAAATGAAGATAATTTTCAATCTGTTCCGAAAGTCGAAACACCTTTCTCGTCTATTTATATTATTGCTGTAACCCTGGTGAGGTTTCTCTTTATTATTTTCGCGCCTCTTCCACAATACGCCGATAAAAAGCTAATGAACATTTGTGCGAGTCATATTTAACTATTATATTGGATCAATTAATCGACAATCATCAATCAATATTCACAACGGACAACATTTCCGGATCGGCAAACATTTTCATTAATCATTGTATTTGAAGGCACTTGACTTCGGCGTACAACATCAGTCGAATCTAAAGCTTCTGTCAATGCACTAAAAGCACCAATCCTGACCTAATACTATTGTCTCCATAACTATAAACCATATGTGTGTACTTAAATGTAAAGTAAAATTTAAAAGTTTTTGTTTCTTAAAAAAATTTTCAATATACAGGGTCATCCAAATTAAGTTGGTAGCATTGCTAACTTTTTTATTATTAAAAATGCAAAAATATTTAAATTAGCAAATTTGTACAGTTTTTGATGCTGAATAAGATGACGTCATGGGAAAAACAAATGAACATGGCGTTTTCGATATTTTGAAATAGTTAAATTGTTTAAATGAAACATTCCCTATATTTTATTAAAGGTAATGGAACTTAGAATAAAAATGGCTACTATAAATTTTTTGCAAAGGTGAATAATAACGGACCTATGAGCTTCTCAAATTCGTTTTAATCTTAACGTATGGCGGGGGATAATTTAATTTAAAATATTTGAACCTTTCATTTTTGAATTTTCCCTGGATGATAAAAGATATGTGAAAATTATGCAAAATATTTTAGACAATAATTTCTCACATAAAATGGAGACAACATGCCACATTCCAGCAGAATTGAGCTCCTGCGTATAATTATTGGAAAAGCCGTCATCTTTTAAAATATATGGATTTGAACTAATGGAATTATTGAATGGCCTCCAAGGTCACCTGATTTGACCCCACTAGATTTTTTTTGTGAGATTATCTTAAAAATCGTACTTATTCAACGCAAGACGTTAATGTAAATAATCGAAAATATTTTGACAGTTTGAGAAGAATTTAATGAAAGTGAGATGGCAGAACTATTTTAAAAAGTATTCCTACTGTTTTGAAATGGACAGAAAAAGGTATTGAAAAGCAAACAGACATTTTTAAGGCAAAATTAGCGGTTTCAAAAAGATACATTTTTATTAGGATTGGATGATGCCCCTGTTTGTTAATACTTACTGTAATATCCCCAAGACCGGTTGACATTTGGTTTCACAGTCTACTAAGCTAATTTCACATAAATTTTCGATTTATTATTATGTAAGTTAAGTCCGTATAATTCCGTTATTATTCATTTTTGTTACCCGTTATATCTAAAGTGATGAAAAAGGTTATCAACATCGAGATTCTCAAATATCTGGAGGAAAATAGAATCAATTCCGACAGGCAATACGGTTTTAGACAACAACGTTCCACTGGCGACCTACTGGCATATGTTACTCATGTCTGTAACTCAGCTATGGAAAAACATGGTGAAGCTAGGATTGTGGCATTGGATATCTCAAAGGCTTTCGACAGAGTCTGGCACCGATCTCTTCTCACCAAATTAACATCTTATGGTCTTCCTCCTGAACTCTGTCATTTGATATCCAATTTTCTCGCTGACAAATCTCTTTAGGTCGTCGTCGATGGGATCTCATCCGAGACATTTGCGATTAACGCAGGGGTGCCTCAGGGGTCTGTTCTGTCTCCTACTCTATTTCTGTTACACATAAACGATCTCTTAGCTTCAAATTCCAATCCTTTATACAGCTACACAGATGATAGTAACCTTGTGTCACCTTTTTTCTCCGACAAACCGTTATCTATCGCTGCTTCAGATCGACTAAGGGAACAGCAGATACAGACGATTAATCGGGATCTCGAGATTATTCTGGAAATGGGGTAAGAACAATTTGGTCGACTTCAACGCTTCAAAAACTCAGGCCGCGGTTTTCTCTAAGAAAACATCAAGGGATAATGCAACAAACATACTCATGGACGATAAAATCCTTCCAATGGGATCTAATCTATCTATCCTAGGAGTGAATGCGAGCACTAACGTCTCTTGGGACGATCATGTCCGCGCCATTGCCAAATCCGCCTCTCAGAAGCTAGGCTTTCTTTTTAGAGCTGAAAAGTACTTCACGTCTCATCAGCTATTAATACTATACAAAGCTTAAGTTAGGCCAGACAGAATACTGTTCTCGTGTTTGGAGTTCAGCCCCAAAACACACGTTAGCTCTCTTGGATTCAATTTAAAGAAGAGCGATTCGCCTAATTGATAACGAGGGTCAGACCGATTCTCTCGAAACACTAGAGCACAGGCGTATGGTTGGTGACTTGTCTCTTTTTTACAAGTACTATCATGGAAGATGCTCGCAGGAACTAATTGGATTGATCCCCCCCAAGGACAAGATTCTTGAGGCGTACAATCAGTCGGAGACAGCAAATACCTGTGCGGTCCAGCTTGACACAGTGAGGACTTCTGTCTACGGAGACTCTTTTTTCTATAGAACTTCCAAGTTATGGAACTTGTTACCGAAAGGAATTTTCCCCAAAAATTACAACTAACCTTGCTTAAGAAGACGGTTCATCGCCATCTATCTTTGTTTCCGCATCCTACCCACAGTGCTTTGAAAGCATAATGGGGTTCCCTTTGCGAGTGGATTAAACTTAAAAAAAATCTTAGCAAAAAATTCATAACAACCATTTTTATTCTAAATTTCATTACCTTTCAGAAAACATAAAATATACAGCGCGTTTCATTTAAAAAATTATACCTTTTTTAAAAATCTCGAAAAGGCTATATTCAAATGTTTTTCCCATGGTGTCATTTTATTCAGCATCAAAAACTGTACCAGTTTGCTAATTTAACTAATGTTGTATCTTTAATAATAAAAAAGTTAGCAATGCTGCAGACCCAATTTGGATCAACCTGTAGAGTGCCAAAGAATTTCAATCGTCCACATTAATGCTACTAAAAATCAGATCACATCATAAAAGTATACACTATTATCCAATTAGTGAGTTTGAACTGACCTAGAAATCATAATGGTTAAACAAACTTTTAGGCATTAGGGGGAGAGAATCAAGAAAAGTAATAGCTGCCGGACTGTAATTTAATTTTTTGAATTACCTTATTAGAGTACAAGATACCGCTACATACTGAGCGGCACAACAGGGGCAGAAATGTTTACATCGTATTAAAACGCCGTGCAGGGAAAGAGCAAAACTGCGCCTACAACTTTCAAGCAGTAACCTTAAAATTGTCATTGTCGATTAAATGTACTACAGAATGGGCATCATAAACGACCCAAACTGTAGAAGATGTGCAGAAGGAAATAAGAATATCGGGCATGTGTTGTACCTTTAAGCCTTAGCTTCAATAAGATGAACCCACTGGGGGCGTCTGGCCTAATGTTGCCAGTTTGAGAAAGGCATCTCCAAGAGACATTCTCCGGTTTCTCAACAAACTTGGATGGCTGAATGAATAACCAAAGACATGTTGATCACGAGGGAATTACAATGGGCCCAAAAAGCGTCCGTGAGAGTTGTAGTCGTGGGATTTGTAGTCAAGCGGATTTTTTATAACATGCAGTGGGACTTTCAGTCAGTTTTATTTTGGCCTTGGGACTTGCGGTCACCTCATTATACATGCAGGTATAATGATGTAGTTTCATTATTATTATTATATGTATCTACCTATCAGAAAAAGTTAAAAAGAATATGGATACAAACTTTTCTTTACAACTATACTATTTACAAGTATACATACACAGAAATAATATTTACAATTTTTTTCTTACTTAAATTTAGCAAGAATGCTAAAATTTATATATATTTTTTATGTCTTTTGATTGTTTAAATACCTTCAAACACTTTTCAATTCTTTCGTCCATTTTCATATACACCTTGCGCAATTTTTTTGCTTTTAACTGTAAATGATATCCTTTTAATAAAAAAGAGCTGTGGTTGGCTTTTGCGGTTAATATTGCGATTAATGTGTATAAATTTGGATGTGGTTTATTGACAAAATCATTTAACTTCCGATTCCATCCTTCAACGGCATTCTTTGTTATGTGTAAATTTTTGGTGTAGTTTCATTCTCCTTGTGGGATTGTCGGATTTTCGAGCCACTGCTCAACAAAATAATCATAAACTGATGTGAGTTTGTCGTCAATTGGTGTGCTTTCTTGAATTGCTGTCTAACCTTCGTCAATATTGGCAATTGGCATATATGCTAATGCTGCACACATACGTAGATGTTGTCTTATTGCACAATCTTTCCTATAGCTTTAAATTAATCCCAATTCTTGAATTTTACGCCAGAAAGCCTGGCTGCAATTCAAATTACATCCTCACAGCAGCCTTCTCGAAATCTACTAATAGGGTGTCCGGACTCCAGGAGGTCGTATCCCTAATTATTTGGAATAGTTTGCTGTATGTTGCATAAGATTTTGCAGAGAAGTGCAAAAATTACTGGAACAATGTTCACTTCATTCGATGAATTTCCAAGATCGACGTGGACGATGTATAGCTGTTTTTAATGCTTGGAACAGCTTTTAAAAGTCCCATAAAAAATCGCTTGTGTAATTTCAAAGCATCTTTTGCTTCGAAATTGCAAGATAGCAAAAAGCGTATCTTTCTCTCCTAACTTTGATAACAGAAAGCTTGTTCCATTCTCCAAGTAAAGCACTTTTTCCGCAAAAGCAATCCTGGTGGTGTCTTTTGGATCCTGCATATTATCTTGTGCTTTTCTTCTGGCTTGATACAGGGACATTTTCTGGTTCTCATGAAAGGTCACATGACTCACAAACTCATATCTCTTATTTATAAATGTCTCCATTTCTTCGCTGAATGTTTTAGCAATCGCTGGGACTTCTTCCCAGCTCTTTTCTTTGCTTTACACATAATTATCTATTGGAGGTTAAATAACTTTATATCATTATGCCTGCATGTACAATGACGTTAACCGCAAGTCCCACCACCAAAATAAAAGTGACTGCAAGTCCCACTCAAAAATCCTCTTGACCGCAAATCCCACGACCGCAACTCCCACGCTGCGAGCCCTACATTCTGGCCTATTCTGAGGCACCTCACCATAAATAGAGTGGGTCAAGATAGGCAACAATAAACCAAAAAAAATTTAGACGCTTATAAGAGAGTTTGAATGATGATTTACTATGTACCACTGGTTCACGGTTCACTGTTTACCTCTTGATCTTATTCTAATACACGGCTGAATAGAATTTTTGAGTATAGAAGAGTCGAAATTACTTGTGATGATGAACCTTCACAGGTATTTGACTTATATAATTAACAATTAAATATAAAATCCTTGTTTATTACTTTCTACGTTTATGGAACGCCATTTATTTAAGACTTTTTCAAATAACAATAAAAATTTCGAAAAATCAAGGCTTTATAAACTTTGAGACATTTGCTAGCAAGTCTGCAATAACACCATTACTAATTTGACTACAAACATCCAGCTGAAACTATTAATAAAAAATCCAAAAAACCTACCACGCCTCTACCTATGCAAACGTATTTCTTTGGATGATTAATCAAATTTAGAGCATTGAAACGCAAAGGCCGATTTGAAGCTTATTTTGATTCTTCAGTTTTACATACACAACAACTAGCTCTAAAGGGTCTTAAAGAAACTTATTTACAAGTGCCAACATCTGCAAGGAATTGTCGTAAGCCTTGATACTACTAAATAGTATCATGATCGTAAGCATTACACAAATACTACAAATATAAGCCATACCTTATCTATTGTGACAGAAAGACGAACCAAGGTTATTTATTCGCTTGCAAAACCGGCTGCTCAACGTTGGCTCTTAACTCTTTACAAAATATTCTAAACTGTTTGTGCATTTAAGTACTTTTGATATTCACAATTATATTAATTATAATAGCAATTCAAAAATATATAGCACATGAGTGGTTTATAAATATTTGCAGGCTACCAGCTACGTGCTACTACTCCTAATTGATCACGCCTTGGCAAGGACAGTTCAGCTAGTAAATATATTGGATACTCTTATTAATTACATATACTTATATCTAAGAGATTAAACATCAATCTAGACTTAAAACAAGCGGTTCCTGATCCTTTCTTTGTATACCTATTTTAAACTAATTTAGCTGTTATTTATTTCATTGATATACATATATGCAAAAAACTAACACCTATTACAAGTTTTATTTCACAAGAACTATTAACATGGACGTATTTATAATGTGTGATTTTACAGTTTACAAGTAGGTGTTAAAAGGACTCCGACTTAGCAAAGCATCCTTTAAACACCTGTAAAATGTGTAAATTATGCACATTTTAAACTTCTCTTGCACTAAATTTACATTATAATTTGAAAATACCCATTTTTCCAATTTTTTTGTCATTTTGGTAACACAATAATGCGTTGCTGTAATCCTTTTAAAAATATCTTTTTAGCGAGGGATAACAAGACATTCCTTATTATTTGCAAAAAGGTTAAGAAGCAAAATAACAAAACCACCGTAAAATGTACCAACTTTTAACAAAAATCGACGCATTTCAGGAATTATGCACAAAAAAATAGTGCAGCTCTATTGAATTTTTTTGAGTTAGACACCACACTGAATATTTCAGAATGTTTCATTAAGTTCCAAATGAGTTGATCAACAAATCAAATAGGTATTTAAGTGGAGTTAAAATTATTCTTCGACTATGATTTTCTGTTCTGTTCAATATTTATTGTACTTGTGATATGAATTTTTGCAAGTAATTTTTAACCATTTTCCTTCCAAATTTATGTTACAAATTTGTTAATTGTATGGTATTAATTAATTCAGTTATTAACTTCGTATAAAGTTTAAGACTTTGGCGGGCTATTAAAATGAATTATTAAAAAATATTTACTAATAATCAATTCATAAAATTACAGACATAAATGGAAATACTGTTTAGTGCAAGTTATAGATATTTTTCATTCTCTCATTGGTGAGTGTTTCGTTATTTGTTATTATTAGTTGTTTTTATTTTATAGTTGTTGTTATTATTGTTTGCTAATTTTTAAAAAATAAACAATAATAAATTTAATTAATTTTTGAGTCTTTAACAATAAACATATAATTCACATCAGTTACAAACATACGATAGTGACTATTTTATTTAAATGCTATTAAAGAAATGAATATGTATTAATTGGTCTACTCACTGATTTCCCTGCCACTTATGGAATTCAATGGGACCTTGAGTAGTTTCGACTTTAAAGTTTGGAACAACGTCGCCAATTCTTAACGGCATTTTTATTATGTCCACTCTAGTTACAACAATACAACAGCTTGTCTGGAAGCAACTGCTTTTTAAACATTTAAACGACTAATAAAGGTTATCATTTATAACACACAGGAGGGGAGAGTTAATTGTAATATGACATCAATTTCAATATAATATTTTAGATCTTATCACATTTACTTAATCTACGTGCTAAAACATAAAGATTTTCGAGAACTTATGTCTGAATAGATATCTGAAGTAATACATTTTCGTTTCAGAAGTGAAAAGGGCTGAACTTTAATTTACCAAAATGCAGTTCACTCCTTCATTCAATCATAGGTTGACTACAAGCTGCAAGCGACTGCCCTTGAATATAATATAATAATAGAAACAAATGGAGAATTTATATATCCTAGCCGCGAAAAACATGTTAAAAATCAGTAATCGTAATACATAACTTCAGTATAAACAAAGCATATCGTCGTGTATTATAAAATTTTGACATTTTGACGAACTTTAACCAGTTGATAATACATAATTGTATGGTCATCTTAAAGCATAAATATTAAATAATTTATTACAAGATTTCCCGGTATTGATAAGTTATTAAACAACTAGAAATTACTAAATATTGACAAGATCTTATAGTATTCTTAGAATTTGATTCAATTCCGAGATTTGAAATTCATTTAAAGTGTTAGAAATTATCTGTGTCAAATCTTTAATAAATAATGGCAATTAAAAAAATATTGTGTAACAATACGAAACAACCGAAATGGGGTTAAAAAACTAGTGTTGTTCATATATTTTCTCAGTTTTATTTGGGAACAAATTAAACGCTCGATCTTTTATTTCCAATGCACGTTACATTTTCCAGTTAGTTTATTCAGAAGCATAAGTATTCGATAAAAATAATAAACTCTCGGTAAATATAATAATGCTCGATATAAAATTTTAGTACTTGTCAAAATAATAATGTTTCGATAAAAAATATTTACAAAAATATAGAAAAAAAAATAATTGCTTTATGTATAAAATTCATATGGTTGAAAAATTAACAAATATTAATATAGGCTCGATAAACAAATTCTTAAATTAGTAAATATTCGTTAAAAAATTATCGATGCTCGATCAATTTAAAAAATGCCCAGTGCCAAATTTTAATGCTTCCTAAATTATTTAATATTACCTTTTGGTAAATTTAAAAAGGCGTATGTCGTCGTGAGCGGAATTGGAAAAGCTTTAAAATGAGTGTCATTCAAACAGAGTGCCTTTTAAAATGTAAATGTATTTTATCCTCCTGCCTAAGGGGTAGCTTCCAAGACGACAGAACTTTTGTCAGCATATAACCTCCTGAAAAAGAAAATCCATCTCCGTCACTTTATTTTTTTTAATTTTGACATTTTCCAGGTGGAAACTTTCTTCTGAAACACCCTACATTTGCTGTGTAATATACATATTACTTTATTGCAAATTTGATTTAATATTGAACACCAGTTGTCGAGTATTTATATTTTTGTAGAGTGGATTAGCATAAAAGGCAAAATTTCATTTAATAACTACTATAGATTTACCGATCATTTATATTTTTATTGAGTTTATATTAGATTAAAATACCAACCCGAACTTACCGTGCAAATTATATATTTTAATAAATATACAAGGCATTTCCTAAAATTTTATACCGAGGTTTTAAATTTTTATGGCACATTTACTATTTTAGTCTGCAAATTGAATTAAATTACATGGTGTTAATTATAACCTTTTTTATTTTATATTGTACTAGATTTCTCAACACAAATGGCGACATCTCTAAAGTCTAAAACCATTCGACTGTTACCAAACCACGTTTTTAAATTTCCACACAAACTGTTGTTCCTTATTTCACACTCTTAAGGGGCCATTTGTAAATCATGTCATGTAAGGAGAGGAATCAAGCAAATAAACTACAACAAGGGGGGGGGGGGGAAACGAGTCATAGGATTGAGATGTCCCATATATCGAGTGTAACAGGATCATGGTACACCCATTTTGAGATTTCAAATTTCATTGAAACCTATTACCCATAATATGATAAAAAATGTTCCTTAAATTTAGAAAAAAAGAGAATCTTTAGAAAGGTTTAGTATATGTTTTTTTTGCATATTTGGATAGCCCTATAAAAATGCAGCAAAATAATATAGGGTTTATGGGGGTTTTCCTAATAGAGGAACATAAATTCGGAGCCAGGACTCCGATACAGTCATTTGTAAACACTCAGTATGATGTAGTATTAACGAATTTGCGACATAAACAACCATTGATAGAAACCATAAGAATGTTGTCGTATATTATTTAGTTGTACAAAGTCATGGAGGTCGCAAATCCAAAAATTACTAGCAAATTTTAAAGAGAGTGGCCTATTTTTATTAGCTAGTATGAAAAGAAGATAGAATTACCTTTCCAACGGTACAACATCATGCGGGGTTACTTTTGATAGTTTTCATGCAAATGAATTATCCATTTAAAATTTTATAGTTATTATTGAATTTGCAAACCTGGATCACTCTGTACAACTAGCTAGAATATTTCCCAGTTTAAATGTTTTCTATTTATTTTTCTAAAACCTTAAATATTTTAAAATTTTGAAAAATGTTTATTTCAAAAATCATAAAAGAGTTATCGAATCTTTGCATTTTTTACTAAAAATTTGAATTAGTTTTTATAAATTAATCAGCTAATACATTCAAATAGTCTTTAGGGGTTGAACCCAAAACTTCAACTTAGAATGCTTTAAAAAATAGAATTTTTAAACTGGAATATTAAAACTGAAAATCGAAATTTCGAGGAAAAATAAAATTTGAAAATTAAACTTAAATTTTTGACTCGAAATTTTTGGGAGAAAGTGAGAAATAAAGTTTGAAATTTTAAGTTTAAAGTAAACATATCGAGATGAAAGTTAAAATTTCGAGAATAGTTATAGTCGAAGTTCCGAGAAAAAGTATTTTGAGATTTAACCTTTCATTTAAAATCTTTTTAAAAAAGTACGAACTTCGAGTTTAGAATTTAGCTTCCTTCCCAAAATCGAATAAAATAGCAAAACTTTGAAATCAAAGTTGTAATTCTAAAAAAAATCTTTTTTTTTCAAAGCTGGACTCGAAATTTCTACTGAAACCACTATTTAAAATAAATAAAAATGTTGAAATTGAAATGGGGGTTTGAAGATTATTAAAAATGTTAATTGAGATTTCGAGGGTGAATTTAATATTCTGAACAAACACTTGAAATTTTATGAGAAATATTAATATTTTGAATTTGAAATCAAACTTCCCACTTTTCTTTTTTCAAATGTGGAATTTAAAGTCGAAATATTGAGCGGTTAGATTTGCAATTCAAGAAAAAAGGTTAAAATGTTAGGTTGAGACTACAAATTTTTAATTTTGTAAAAAAGTTTCAATGTCAAAGTCTTTTTGTCTCGTCGTTGTTGTTAGAAACTTGCTTGACAGCTCTACTTAAAATGGATTTCTATCAATTTTACACACTATGATTTTGTGTATATTGTTTGTAAGTTTGGATAGCTGATTATAGTATATTGTTTTTCTGTTGATTTTTTACGTAGTACTTTAGACCACTGGTTTGACTTAAGATTTGTGTTTAGCGGGAAATATTACCCTAGAAAATCATAGTTCGGCCCTCAGCAGACGCCACTTTTTTTGTGGACCCATGTAATCGTTAACAGCAGAATATATTACAAATTACAGAAAAAAATTAAGCTTAAATTTAAAATTTCGATCTTTTTTCCGGAAAATTTAATTGTTTATTTTTGTAAATTTTTAGTTTTTCGAAATTTTTAATTTGTTGTTAAAAAGTACATAGAGTTAAACTTTTTTTCCTCAAAATTGTAACTTTGGCTTGAATTATTCAAAATTTCAACTTTATCTTCCCTTATTAAGCCCAACTTATAAAGACTTTTGTATAACTCTTTATCAAAATTCAAAAAATAAAAATATAGAGAAAAAACTATAAATTACTGAAGCAAACTCAACATTCCTAGACAAAATATTTTCCAAAATTTTGGGTTTAAAGTTCAAATTTCACGTTCACAGTCGCAAATAATGCGAAATAAAAAAATATGTTGCGGAAATGTCTAGTTTAAAAATTCGAAATTCCAATCAAATTATTTTGATGGTAAAGTCGGAATTTCGGGAAAAAATTTGGAAAATTTCAATTCCAGAAAAATAATTTTTTTTAGAAATGCTGATTTTTTTTCAAAAACTCCAATTCAATCTAGAAATTTCCAGTTATAGTTCAAAAAGTTAACTTAATTTTAACTTTTGAAATTAAAATTTTCCAAAAATATTTAAAATTTAGAAATAACGTAAAATTTTGGGGAACAATCTTAATTACGATTATATTAAATATTAGTTGTGATAATATTGCCAGAATCTTTTTTTAGTCTTCTAGGGTGTCCCAAAATATACGCAAGATTTAAATTAAATATTAAACGCTTTTATTCGCCTTGAAATTATGATTCTGTTAATGAATTATAAACTACACAGGATAGGGTTATGTATGAAATAACACATAGGGCAAATGACCTCCACGGCTTTGCTGGCAATACGCACTCTTTTGTCGAAATTTTCCATCACAATTGTGCATAAATATGGCCCAACTTCAGTAATGCAGCGTTGAATTTCCTCCTTCAAAGCACGGGTTGTGTTAGGCTTGTTGGCGTAGACCTTTGATTTCAAATAACCTAATAAAAAAAATCCAAAGGTGTTAAATCGCATGATCTAGGGGGCCAATTCTGATCACCGAAACGTGAGAGTAAACGATCAAAAAATGCAGTAAATTTATTGTTTTACGGGCTGTATGGCATGTGGCACCGTCTTGTCGAAATCACATGTTCTCCACATCAATATCATCCAATTGAGGGATAAGGAACTCTCTTATTGTGTCGCGATATCGAGTACCAGCAACAGTCACTGCTTGACCACCCTCATTTTGGAAGAAGTATGGTCCAATAATGCCTTCAGCCCATAATCCACACCAAACAGTGACACGTTGTGGATGCAATTGTTTATCGACAATCACATTTGGGTTCTCTAAACCCCAAATGCGGCAATTTTAACGATTAACAAAGCCATCCAGGTGAAAATATGCTTCGTCGTTTAGGATGATTTTTTTCGAAAATGCAGTGTCCACTTGTTGATGTTCGATAATCCATTAAACAAACTCTCTTCGCTGGGCATGGTCATTAGGCTTCAGTCCTTGTGTCAATAGAACTTTGTAGGCATGGAGAGGCAGATCTTCAGTGACTATACGCTGTAGAGCTTCGTGAAATGTTCAGTTCTTGTCCACGTCGTCGAACAGATGTTCTTGAGTTTTCACCAACACTGTCACCCACTGCTTCGACCGTATTTTGTAGGAAATTTTCGAACTGTGGCCGCCAAACTTTCATTATTTTTGAAATATTCTTCAGCAATGAAAGCACGTTGTTCTGTCGTGTAAAGCTCCATATTTACTAACCCTAGACTGTCTGCTGTTAATTTGTTTATTTTTCAGTGTTGCCAATACTTTACTATAAAAATTACGACAAATTCAAATCTTGCGTATATTTTGGGACATCCTTTATTTTATTTGATAGACAGGAGTTTTTCTTCAGTTGTACGGCCTGTTTAAGAATTTTCCTCCTGAAAGTGGCCCGGGGTCCTAAAAAGGTTGACGAAGCCTGCTTTAGACCCATTTGTTTTATTGCGCTTAATTGAACTGGTTTTATAAATGGAAAAGTGTATCGTTACATCTATCACTTCGCCCTCTGCCGTTCTATCTTAGGACAACCTTACTACTCAGGGATATTTTTTGCTTCAAATGGAAACGTTTTTTTTTTTCGCTGGGCCGCTAGCAGAAATAAAATAATATTTGTGCTGTTATCGAGTTCATGTGTAAAACAAATCGAACTCTTTCAATTTAAAAAAACCATGAAATGCCATAAACTCTTGGCTACTTTGGATAGTTGATTACGAAAAGTTTTGTTTCTGTTACCTAATTTTTTTAAACGGCATTTTAGACCGTTTTGTTTTATTACCTTTTTTACGTAATACAAAGCAACATGTCCTAGCTAACTATTGACGAACCAATGCATAATCTAAATCTCTGGATACAGAAATCTAAACTTAGTTAATAGATTCAATTAATGACTGCACCACGAAATGGCAATGCCTTACATGAGAAATTTTTTTCTATAAAAACAGTTATTTATTCCACTCAGACGAAGTTGCGGGTAGCATTTAGTATTATAATAGATCTCATCCATCTATGCGAACTTAAAATGAGTATATATTTTAATTACATATTCGAACAATTTATAATTTACCCTTTATCATCAAAAGCAATTGCCTTTGAATTTCGAAAAATAACTTTTTGTTATTTTTGGTTGTAATGCGGGGCCCTCTCAAGTGCGGGTCCCCATTGGGCCCAATAGATCCAATCGCCTTAAATCCGGGCCTGCATACTGAGTGTTTACCAATGACATAATAGGTTAATGTGTCATTGGTGTTTACAAATGGCTGCATCGAAGTCCTGTCTCTGAATATATGATCCTCCATTAGGAAAACGACCCACTTAAACCCCCATAAACCCTATATTATTTTGCTGCATTTTTATATGGCTGTCCAAATATGCAAAAATATACATATACTTTCTAAAGATTTTCTTTTTTTCGAAATTTAAAGAAATTTATCATATTATGGGTTATAGGTTTCAATGAAATTTAAAATCACAAAATTAAAACTTCATTTTTTACTCGTACTTCCAAAACCGATAAAGATCATAACAATTTCTAGAGTTTGATTTTTTATTTTTAAAAATTCGAATATAATCTATTTAAATTTCTTCCAATGATTTTGATTTCTGGTGCAAAATTTTGTCCTCAACCTTGAAATGTCGACTTTTATTTTGAAATTTCTAGAACGTTTGTAATTTTTTGAAAGCCTTTGTTAGCTATCGTAAGATTTTAGTGTAAGTAATCGTCAGATCGCCACTTGTCCACCAGAAGCATGTGGACTGGCCAGCGACCCTATTCTAACAATAGAGCACATGTGGGTATAAAATTTGGTGTTTTCAAGTAGTCTGTAGGTTTTGTACAAAGGTATTGCATCCCAGATCTCGGCTATGTCAGTTCAATTAATAAACGTCATTAAGTTTTTATAAAAACGCGTTTCATTTATCGGAACTATCAAGTATCTGACAGTGATCCCAAATAGCCTTATTACTTCCTATTTTCATTTTTTTTCTAAAAGTGTTAGTGAACTCGGAGATTTGATAATGTTTAGCTATTCCTACTTATGTTTTACCCTAATCTCGAAGTATTTGATCTTTCTCTCGAGATTTCGAACGCAAACTTAAAAATTGAAATATTTTTCTTTCATCTCTTCTATAATTTTAAGTTAGCCAAGTTTCTTCTAAAAGACTATTTTCTAAATTAAAATATATGATCAAATAGACTTAAAACCAAAATATTATTGAAGCATTTGCTCATGGCTCTTGAAATACTTTGCGCCAAATCTAAAACAGTAAGATATTAAAATACATTTGCTCTACAAGAAATAATTTTTCAACTTTAGTGTAAAAAAATTCTACATTTATTTGAGCCCTGAAAGTTATAAATGCAGATCTTTCATTATATTCCTTTATTGAAGACAAAATGAGTATTAAAGGTTTTCAGTACAGTATATGAATTGGATTTACTGTTCAATTCTAAACATAATAATGGAATGAAAACCTCTCAATAAGTGGCCGCTGGCTTGGGTAATCCACCACAAAATTTGGAGCCAGATCTTACCTGAATATATTAACCAGAAAATTGAAGTTTAATATCAAATTGTCTATATTAGACAATAGTAACATCTTAAGTTTTCAATTTAAATTTCAGAAATCAAAAAATAAATAGAAGAAAATCTCAATATTATACTTGAAGATTTGCGGCAAACAGCTGAAAATTAAAATAAAATAACATTTTAAATAAAATGTTTATGTTTAGAAAACTTGCAACTGCCTGACTGACTCCTTTCTGAAACATTAACTGTAATGCAAGTAATATGCAACCTAGAACCAAACTGACGAGATCTAACAAGATCGAAACCGGTATTTGGTTTCCAAACTTCGAATCTAATAAATGTTCAAACCTATTGGTCTGTGCATATTAGAATTAACTGTAATGTTGAAATATACTGAATTTAGAAAAAATACTTTAAAAATGTTGAAACGGATCGCACCCAACGGTTCCCACTGTACTGATTGTACTTTTAAAATAAGTAAGTGTTGTTTCGTGCTTATTTCATTAATCAAGGCTCATAAAACAAAATCAACAGCAGTTATTCTTAAAATCATTAATTTTTTATAAAATTTAACACACTATATCTCTTGAAGCTGTCAAGGATCATTTTTTATACATGATACTAATATTAGTTAGTTTCATGTGTAGAAACATTTTTGTCTTAAAACAATATCACCTTCTGAAATTTGTCAAAACGCTTTTGAATCTTTACTAATATGTAAAAGCGAAAGTGTGTTTGTCTGTCTGTTTGTCCGCTTCAGTGTTGCCAGACCTCGCGCATTTTCTCGATTTTCTACTCTCGCGCATATGGCACGACTTATTTTCTATGTAAAAAAAAAGGCAAAGCTTGGCAATGATGACACAAAGAAGGCGTCATCTAACGAGGAGGGTTCAAACCTAAAGTAACTTGTGGATCGGATTCTTTTAGAACGTCATAACGCGATAGGGCGCCACTCCTCTTCCCGACTTCTCTGCGATTACAGTTACCCATAGAGAAAGTTACCATATCTCTCGTATTTTACAGGTTCTTACATATTTTGGTAACCCGATTTTGTTTCGTCTTTTTGTCATATTTTCCGCGTATTCGACTTTATACTGGGTCGACCATAAGTAATGGTACATAGAGCAAGAATGGATTTGCGGTATAAAAATAATGCGATTTATCCACATTTACCTTATACCAAAAGTTGATAATAACCGAGATACAGAATGTCAAAGTTGAAAAAAAAATTGATTTTTTCCCATAACTGATGAACGCATTTCACTATAGACATGAAATTTAATGTAGGGGGTTTCTTTGGTCAAGAAATTCCAATTTGCCAACTGATTGTCGGTAACTCATAGGGGGCGCCACCTGCGCTACCTTGTATTATTCTAAAGCGTCACAACTTTTTTGTGCCTCCATGTATACTTATTTTAAATAGATACTTTTATTTATCGACGTAAAAAAGGTATACTTTTTAAATGTTGATACAAGCAACCGTTTCCAAGATATTTGCCTTCGAAATTGTCCGTGCTTTTATTTTAAGTTACGTAAATGTTAATTTTTTGCAGTAGATTTCAAAATAAAAGTAATAAAACTGACTCTAAAATAGTTTATATCAAATATTATCTTATTGACATCATTAGTACACATATTTTTTAAACTTCTAAAGCAAATTTAAATAAAATACCAAAACCAACTTTATTTTTAAAAATAAATATTCCAGAAATTACCTTTGTTATGTTAAAATTTTGGTTATCTTTTATTGGAATTCATATCCAAATAACTGCTTTGACCACCCAGACTATTAAAATTTTCTTGCGCGGACTCAGAGATCATATCTCACATCTCTATGTTAGAAAATAAATTGTCTTAATTTTTTACCTTTTCATTATTGATAGTTTTAAAATTTAGGTAATAATATTATCAGCATAAATTGCTTTGAAAGCTGTCTTTTTATTACTTTTGTTTTCAAGACAAAATTTTCAAAACTAACTGTGTGAAAAAGTTGTATTTTCCAGAACAAGTCGAATTCAGGTAAAAAATGCAACTTAATTCTCCCAAAATTTTTATTTTATTTCAGTTTTGTCATATTTTTGATATCTTTTAAGAAATCTTTTTCTCAAAATTTTCTAAAAATATTCTTCTTAGATTGTTTGGATTTTTATTAAAATATCAATCCAGTTTGAAAAAAAAAAATAACCGAATTTCGTGAAAAAGTCTAAATCTTCAGAAAAAAATTAATTTGAAATGGAAATGTCCAGAAACAGATAAAATCGAATTTTGAGATAAAAGTCAAAATTTGAAGAATAAAATGAATTTCTAACAAGTTAAAATTATCGTGAACCAAATTTTAAGAAAATCAGAGAAAATAAAGACTTCGAAAAAAATTCACGATTTTTGAAAATTACGTTGCAATTTCCAGAAAAATATTGAAGGTCCAATTTTAAGAGTGAAATTGAAAAAGTTGAAATTTTCAATAAATCGTAGTGAAAATAAAAACCTAACCTTTCTCGAAAACTCGAGAAATGTTCAAAATTCAAAAAAGTCTAATTTTGTGAAAAGTCGCAATTTTCAAAAAAATTCCAATTTTGAGAAAGAAAAATCCCAATTTTCAAAAACATTGTTCTCAAAATTTAAAATTCAGTAAAGATGTTGAATGTACAAGAAATGTTTTTCTCGAAATCTCCAAAAACATTTTTCTCATATTTTCATTAACATTTCGATCTAATTTAGAGAGAAAAGTGAATATTTTGAAAACCATAAGACCATTTGATCTAAAAGATGTAATTTATTGAAAAAAAAAAAAACAAATATTCAAAAAAATGACAAAATATTAAAATAAATAAACCATTTTTGAAAAAGTCCAAAAGGTACGATTTTGAAAATAAGGTCGAAATTTCGAAAAAAACAAATTTTAAGGAACAGGCAAATTTTGGGTAAAAAGCTATTTCAGAAAATTTTGAAATTTTGAAAAAAAGTCAATTTTAGCAGGAAAAAAAGAATTATAAAAATATTAAATATTGAGATAAAAATCACGATTTCCTAAAAAAAACATACTGTAGGAAACCAGTCAAAATTTAAAAAAAAAAATTAAAATCTAAAAGATCGAAATTTTCAGCAGAATGTTCAGAAAAATATCGGAATTTGGAAGAAAAGCAAAATTTCCAGAAAAGTTTGAAATAGACAAGCAAGTGTCCAAAGAAGGTCAATCTAAATAAAATAAGTCGAAATTGAAAAGATAATAATCAAAACCCCGACGATATTGGGAGAGAACTTTTGCAAAAGGATCTAAATTTTGAGAAAAAGCGTTTAATCTTAGTGGAATTTCAAAATGTCCCAGAAACGATTAGATTTTATCGAAATTTATAAAAAGAGCAAATTTTAAGAAAAAAATGGAATATTTATTTTCTCTAAACTCCTCAACGAGCGTCAGAAAATGTCAAATCTTGTGATGCACATCGAAATTTTGACAAACAAGTTTTTTATCAAAATTCAGAAAATGAGCAAATTAAAAAAATCGAATATTTATTTTCTCTGGAATCCTTGAGTCAGAGAAAGACAGGCCTTGCCTCAGAAATTTGGATTAAAAAATAGTTAAAATTTACAAAGAAATTTTTGTTCTTTCACAAAAATGTTATATTTTTAAAAAAGCTACCTATCGATCAGATTTCGAGGAAAAGCCCAATTTTAATAAACAAGATGAAATTTTCAGAATGAAAAAAATTCGAAATTTTCAGAAAAAGTCAAATTTCGAGAAATAGCGAAATTTCAGGAAAAAAAACGAGGAACTTTAAAATTCGAAATTTTGACGGTGATGTTTGATAAAGAAGTCAAATTTTATGGATAAATGCGAAATTTTAAAAGAAAACGACAAATTTTATAAAAAAAATATACGAAATTTGAGAAAAAGATAGAAATTTCGAAAAAATGTTTTAAGAAAAGGATAAATTCCGAAGAATTGGAAAGTCCCCCGATTAAATACATATAAATTTTCAGTTTGCTGCATGAACCAGGAGGTGCAAGCGCCCCAGCATTCATATTATTCTCACATGCGGCCCGCGCAAAATTTTTAGCCTTGTAATTGCCCCGCTGTAAAAAAAGGTTGCTCATCCCTGTCTTAAGTAATTTAAAACGGAGACACGTGAAATTTTAAAGGCAAATATCTTGGAAATGGTTGCTCGTATCAACTTTTAAGAGATATATCTTTTTTACGCAAAAAATATGGGGGAATAAAATAACCCATTTAAAATTAATATGCATGGATACACAAAAAAGTTATGATGATTGAGAATCATGCAGGATAGCGCAGGCAGCGCCCCATATCAGATATTGGTGATATGTTAACAAATTAGAATTTGTCGACTTAGGAAACCTTCTTGTGTTAAATTTCGTGCCTATATTACAATTTATTCAACAGTAATACGAAAAAATCAAAATCAAAAAATCAAATTTTTTTTTCAACTTTGACACCCTCTATCTCTGCTAATATCAACTTTTAGTATAAGGTAAATGTAGCTAAATCACATTATTTTTATACGAAAAATCCACTCTTGCTCTGAGTACCATTACTTGTGGTCCCCCCATATAGGGTGCGTTTAAAACTATTCACGAAATAAAATTTTATTATTTGAAATAGAACTTTCGTGTATTTGGATAGATCTTTTCTTTTCACATTTGACGATACTTGCTAAACCCTTTAGTCAAGAGAAGATGCTGAAATCTGCACGAACTCTTTAAAGCTTTGCATAGCTGATTAAGTAAGTTCTATTACGTTTATCTAAACTAATTTCACAAATAAGAAAGCATATTTGATCGGCACCACAATCTATTGCAGATACAAATTAAAACATATAGATTGCTTCAATTGGACAGTTTCTCTGTTAAATTCCAATTATTCAGTTAAATCAGCAGACAGTCTCAGGCAATAGCTAATTAGCTTTATAGAAATCGAATCTTCGAAAAAGTCGACATTTCTGAAAAAAATTCGAGATTCTGACAAAAAATTGAAATTTCGAAAAAAAGTTAAATTCTGAAAAAAGTCATATCTTACAAAAATAGCCGAAATTAGATGACAAAAGTAAAAATTCGGAAAAAAAAATTCGAAAATTTTAAAAATCGAAATCCAGTGCGCTACATAACAGTCGAAACTTAGAGAAAAAGTAGAAATTTTTGAAAATATTTCGAAATTTTTACAAAAATTTGAAATTTTGAAAAAACTTTAAATTCTGAAAAAATCCATAAAATCTTAAGAAAAGACTGAAATTTGATGACATTTTCAGAAAAGTGAAAATTCTGAAAAAAGTTGCAAAATTTTAAAAATCGAAATTTTGCGAAAAATTTAATTTTTGTAAAATGTCAAACATTTTCAAAAAAGTAGAAATTTTCAGTTTTTCAAATAAAAACACAATTTACTACATAAAAGTGGAAATTTCAAAAAAAAAAAAATTTTTTGAAAAAAAGTCGAAAATTTTCACAAAAAATTAAAATTTTGAAGAGTTCAAATTCGGGAAAAAAACATATCTTAAAAAAGAGCCGAAATTTATGACAAAAGGTTGACATTTTCAAAAAAAGTAAACATTCTAAAAAAAAGTTCGAAAATTTAAAAAACTTGAAATTGTAAGAAAAATCCTAATTTTTCAAAAAAATATGGAATTTTTTAAAAAAGTCGAATTTTTAAATAAAAAACCAATTTGCTACATAAAAGTCAAAACTTTTGAAAAAAAGTTGAGATTTTCGAAAAATTTGAACAAAAGTGAAAATTAAAAAAAGCGGCTTTCAAAAAAGCAATATTTCAACAGGATCAGACTTAACAACAAGAAATTTTTGAAAACAGTCAAAATTTTGAAAAATCAAAATTTTGTATCAAAATTTTCAAAACTGAAAATAAATCAAAATCTTAGAGTCAAAATTGTGAAAAGGTTGAAATTACAAATTAAGTTAAAATTTGGAAAAAATGAAAATTAAAAAAAAAGGATAATTGGAAATTCGAAATGATTAAAATATAAAGTCGAAATGTTTAAAAAATTCGAGATTTTCAATAAATATTGGAGTCAAATTTTTTTTTAAATCGTTATTTTCAGAAAGCCGAAACGCGGAAAAGCTGAAATTTTGAATAAAAAAGAATTTAGAATGAAAATAATGTTTTATTAAAATCGAATTTAAAAGCAGTCAGGTTTGCAAAAGAGTTGAAATTTCGAGTCAAAATTTTAAAAAACATTGCAAAAATTTTTAATAACATGATGGAAAATTTTGAAAAAATGTCGACGTTTTACAAAAAAAAAAAGCCAAAAATGTGATAAAAAGTCAAAAATTCCCAAAAATTCAAAACTCCGAAATAAATTTAAAAAAATTTAAAGTATTGAAAAGTAAATTTTCAAAAAGGACATTTTTTAACAAAAACAGAAATTATCATAAAAAGTTTCCAAAAAATAAAATCAAAATATACCCTAATATCATTATGTTAAAGTTGGAATTTTCAAAAAAAGTAAAACCTTCGAATAAAATCGAAATTTTCCAAATTAATCAATCTAATTTCGGGGCATCCTGTACACTCTGTAGGAAGTTATCTAATTATCCAAATCCTCGTTCAATAGACGTTCAAATGGGTGAAGTTCCTGATCGTGCACATAAGAAGAAGAGTTTTTGAATTTTTTGTAAGTTGACTCTCCTGACATCCTGACAGTTTATCCCAGTAATGTTCAGGGTGTCGGAACTGGGATTTATCTGCGCAAGTAGGCGTTTGGGTACTAAGAGATGGCAAAAGGTGGTGCTGATATCACAACAAAGATATGTGCATCTCTTTCTATCACATTGTTAATTTGACATTAATGACATTTATTAAAATTGACATTTACTATGTCAATGTCAAAAGCTGTAGTCATTTAAAACTTTCATCAATAGATGTCTCTTTCAATGTAAAATCTGGGAATTTATAATTTTAAACGTTGATTCATTGGTAATATTGTTTGAATGTCATTTTAAAAATTGCTGACCATTCAAATTTTGTCTTCCATTTATTGCAGTGTTTTCTTTGTTTATTTTGATATAAATATTCTTTCTGTTTGTCTTAAATGTTGTTGTTTTTCGTAATTGAAAACTACTTTACACTCTTATTGAGTTTATACGTTCAACAATAGAACTGACGCCTGCTACAAGGTAAGAAATCTTAATAATTGCTCACTGAATTCATAACATTTATATGCTTTGTGGGAAAGAAAATCTAACAATAAAAATTGCTTTAGGTGAGCGTACTAGCTGAAAATTGTGTAAGGAATATTAGAGTTGGAGAATCAATAACCAGTAGGCTGTTTGAAATTGAAAAGGAGAAATTTATTCAAGGAGCTACCACTAAAACTTAGAAAACTTATACTGCCAACGTTAATTTTATCAAGTTAGTATCTAAAAATGTGTTTTAATAATGATTACTTATACATATATTTTAGTACTTTAAACCTATTTAAAAATAGCTACACGTAATTGTCAACAGAGTTTATATTATATCATAACAAAAATTCTATCAATTATGAAACAAATTATGCCGAATCCATATCAATAAAAATTTGTGTTGTTACGTTTTCCACACAGGGTCAATTGTTTTGTGATGTTAATGTGCGTTCTAATCCCTTCAAATACAGTGCAAAAATCGTAAATATAACCTAACTTTTTGTGCAAATACAACATACATTTTTATTTATGTGCATCGAGCTTTAGATATAGTAATTTAAAATAAAATGTTGAAATAATGTCAAAAATAAATAATTTTTTAATACATAGAATTTTATAAATGACTGCCTTATAATTTGCCTTATATCCATAAATCCAAATTTTTATAGTATTGCACGGTATTAAATATTTGTGATTTAAAATATGTGGCCTAGTACATTTTATATATGTATAACATATTTTAAGTATACAATTTATTCTGTGCAATATTCGAAATAATTTTAAATTAAAATATTTTGAAGTTCCCGCGTTCTGAAAAAAAGCTACAGTTTCCTGTAATAATGACATTGACAGTTAAGATATAGGGATAAGAGATTCCCATAGATGGCCGTAAAAACAGTATCTCATCTCTTTCTAAAGGAGTGGGGCATCTTTTTTGATCTTGTCTTTGGTAATGTTGGTATTAGTTGACAATAAACCTGGTAAACAAATTTGGCGCTAACTGAAGCATTGTTTCTGAATGTTTTGTTTGATATTTTCATATAATTCAAAAAACATTAATTAGAGAATTGTTCCTCAGGGTAATATGAAGTGTTCTATACCGGAAATTTCATGGCATAATCGTGAACCTGTGTTAAGTGTAGACATACATCCGATTTCTAAGGACTTTTATAGGTTAGCTAGTGGCGGTGCCGATTGTCATGTATTGGTAAGGAAAACTGTAAATGAAAATTGCTTTTCCGTTAAATAATATGTGTGTACCTAGATATGGCAAATGATAATAAACATAAATGGTGCAATAAAACAAGAAGTAATATCGGATCTAAAGAGACATCAGAGGGCCGTCAATGCCGTTAGGTGGTCACCCAATGGTCTAAATTTAGCAACTGCCGATGATGATGCAAATATTATAATTTGGCATCTGAAATCAGATAATATTCCTTTGCTGGAAGGTGAGGTAGAAGATCGTGAAGTTTGGATGGTTTCAAAGGTACAACAAAAATTTGCAACTTGTTGCAATTGTCCAAAAATATATGTTTTAGGTTCTGAGGGGACACAAAGAAGACATATATGATATCTGCTGGTCTGTTGATAACTCAAAGTTGCTATCAGGTTCAATAGACAATACAGCTATTTTGTGGGACTTTAACAAAGGAAAAAGTGACTTGATTTTAACAGATCATAAAGGATTTGTCCAGGTAATTGCTTAAATCACTTACTGAGTTATTTGAAACAAATATTGAAAATTAATTAGAGTCCTGAATCAAAAGGTAAATTTTACATGGGGCTTCTAATGTCTTATTGGTGTCATATTTGAAAATAATCATTATAGTGCTTTAAGTAATATAAAGTAAAGGCCAATTATACTTTAAATACAACAGTAACAAAAATATTAAATAGAATGCATTTGTTTATGCTAATGACAGTTTTTTTGTTGGTTGACTTGGATTCAGAATAAAAAATAGAATCTCCTAAACATAAACTAAAAAAATCATGACCATGTAATAAAATTAAGTTGAGAAAAGGCGAAATGTTAGTATCAAAAATTTAATTACAGCTTTAGAGGAGACAGAGTGGCAATGAACATGTGAAATTTATTTAAACTTGATGACTTGTCTCATCAAATATAATCAGAAAAAATATATAAATGAAGATGCAGTAATTCACTAAGAAAAGAAGATTCATGCACATAAGGCAATTAGAATTGAAGGGTTGCTGAGAAAAGTTTTTAAATTACATCTAGTGAACTGTTACTGTATGTTCCAATAGTGTGTTCAAGTGCAAAGCTTGGAATACGGAAATTATAAAAAATGTTTGACATACACCATACACTGTCAAATTTATTTGCAAATAAGTAATATTTGGTAACATTTGATTAAATCAAAAGTTTTTAATTTTGTATGGTCAGATCCATTTTATCAGTTGAGAATTTGTGTGTGTGGCAATGTTTGAAGAAAATATTTTATCAAATAAGGGTAGTTTGTGTCAAGGTTTATGTTGTTTTAAATTGTTTTTGATAGACTTTATATGTATAACATTGTCCAGTAACGATATGGCGATTCCAAACAATGAAAAGTTGCAACATTTTTTCAATTTTTGTTCTTGCCCTTAATTAGGCGTTAGACCTGAAAGTTCCAACTTAATTCTCTTCTGATATAGATCTCCAGGAGTCCTTCCATCTTTTTGGGAGTATACCTAAAGGTCGGCGTGTCTGTGGGATTCCGTCTTAGTGCTATTTTTGCTGTTCCGTCATTGTTCATTCTGCCAACATGTTCGTGCCATGCTCTACGTCACTTGCGTCCCCACCTCACTAGGTCCTCGATCTTACACTCATGCCTCAGCGAATACCCTGCTATGTTCCGAAGTATTTTCATTTCCATTGTTTGTAAAGTGTTTTTTGCTTGTTTCTTGTCTGCTCAAGTTTCTATGGCATAATTCAACACAGTTTGTACGCAGGTCTTCTTGGTTTTGGATCTCTTGCTCATATATTTATTGTTCCATACGATGTCTTGTAGACCACCAGCTATTCTGCTAGCTTTGTTTACTTGGTCTCTTATTTCGTTGGTTCTGCTTTGATTGGAGGTTATTTGAACTCCTAGGTAGTTAAAGTTCATGACTTGCTCTAATGGTTTGTTCTCAAAGGTCTGTGTACATCTTAGGGGTTCTTTAGCCACAGCGAGTATTTTTGTTTTTGTGGTAGATATTTGCATGTTGTATGTTTGAACTTTCACAAAGAACGAGTATAGGAGTCTTTGTAGGTTTTCTTCGCTTTCAGCTATGATTACTACGTCGTCGGCATAGCGAATGATTTTTATTCTGTGCTTAAAATATTATCGGGTATTTGGTTTTCTTGTAGAATATTTAATACATTACTCTGTTGAAAGCTTTAGTGAGATCGATAGAGCATGTGAAAGCTGGTTTTTCGTATTAAATGGTTTTCTTCATGATTTGTCTAATTATAAAAGTAGCGTCTAAGGTTGATCTATTTTTTTTAGATCCTTGTTGTTCTTCTATTATATCTATCTATTATTCAATTCAACTGTATCAAAATCTGCCGGAATTGTGGCAAGTTAAGGGAAACGTGCACAAAAATAAATCGACACCTTCTGTGATTAGCTCAGTGTTAAAGTAAAAATTTGCAATTTTGTTTGCTCATTTCTCTGAACGTGTATGCTGAAAGGGTCAAATCACTTTGCAAACCCATTTACAAATAAATTTGGTTCGCATAATAATTATACAATAGGATTACATATAAGTAGATACTGGATTATACTCATTTGCATATGAAAAAGCATATTTAACCTAATTTTATCGGTTGTTGCTTGTTTCAGCTAAAATCTAGTGATGAGGCATATTTTTGCTACTTAAAAAAAAATTCAATGGTGTAGTTAATGAATGAACTCTGCTAGGTTATAGCACTTGTAACAATTGTAACAAAAAAAAAACCATTAGTGTGATTAACACTCATTCTTTCCACATAAGTGTGTATATTAGTGATGTAATGTATATTCGTATGTTTTTTCATATTCGCATTTGCAAGAAATTTTGCGAATGTATTTGGCAATAAAACGGGAAATTATTTATGAAATAACAATGCAGCTGCTCAGGCAGGGTTTCCATGGAGCCCTTAAGGGATTAATATCATCTTTTCCTGAAAATTTGTCCTTTACTTAAAATTTCGACGTTTTCTCGAAATTTCGATTTTTTTTCAAAACCCCTCTTTCCACAAAATCTCTTTTTTTTTAGAAATTTCTAATTTATTCTAAAATTCAACGATGATTCATGGGTAGCGTACCTAACAACATTTATTAAGATAATAACATTAATAACTAATACAGTAATTTATCCAGTTGTACTTAATAAAAAGGATTTTCAAATTCTCTGGTTTCCTTTTCCTATTAGCTAGCTACAATAAGGCAGAGTGGGACGTTTTCTCCTCCTCATTCATACAGCCAACCGAAAATTTATTTTCTCAACTGCGGGAACCTTTTCCATTTTTACTGAAATTTAGTCCGTTACTTGAAATTTCGACGTTTTTTTTTTATATTTCATCCCCAAATTCGACGTTTTCTCGAAATTTCGACATTTTTTTTTAAATCCGACTTTCTCAATATTTCGAATTTTTATTTGAAAATTCGTATTTTTTCAAATTTTCGTAATTTCTCAAAATTCAACTTTTTATGAAAATTTCGATTTTTTTTTAATTCAACTTTCTGTAAATTTCGACTTATCAAATTTCGCCTTTTTCTCGAAATTTGGAAGATCTTTTGATAAAAAACTAGTAATTTTTAGAATAATATTAATTTACTTGGAAATTTTTAAAAATATTTATTGAAAATTTTGAATTTTTGCAAAAAGACAAAAATTTTAGAAAATTTTAATTCCAACTTTGGTCTCAAAATTTCGACGTTTATCGAAATAGTCGACAGTGGGGCAGGAGGGAGAAGCTTATCCTTCACTTAAGCAGCCTTTAAAAAAAAATTTTTGTTGAAATTTGGACAAAATTTGATTATTTGTTGATAATTTCGAATTATTATAAATTTCGAATTTTTTTCGAAATTACGATATTTATCTCAAAATGTTTGGGTTTTGGAAATTTTCGATTTTTACCTCGAAAATCGTTTTTCCAAAAGGTCAGGTTTTCATTTTAGTTTTGATTTCCTGAAAATTCCGACTATGGCAAAAATAGTTTTTTTATTAGAATTCGTCTTTTTCTAAATTACGACTTTATACTAAAAATTCTACTTTATCCTCTAAAAATTGAACTGTATTGGAAATTTTAAACAGTTCATAGAAATTACGTCCTTTTTCTCGAAATTTTGGCCAGAAATTCCAGCCATTTTCTGAAAACTCGTCTTATTCTCGGAAGTTTCTGAAAATTTCTACTTAAAATTGAGCTTTTTATCCAAAATTCGACTTTTCATCAATATTTGTTTGTTTCTAAAATTGGACGAAATTTCACAAAAAATATTAAAATGTTAAGAATAACATGTTTGCGAACTTAAGATAAAGATTGTCTGTAAATTTCAAGATTATTTCAAAATATAAATGACAATAAAAATTGCGAGAGAAATACAGGGTGTCCCGCAGAGAGTCGCTGCGATCGATATCTGCAATGTGCTCATCTAAAAATTTGACAATTTAACAACTTAGCTAATTCGATGAGGCCAAAACAACTAAAATATTCGCAAAGTTGTAATATTTCCGCTTATACCGGAAGTGGACACCAACTTCGTTATTTTTAAATAGAACTACAGTCGAAACCGGATATAACGACATTGAAGGCACCATAAACTATGGACGCTGTAACCGGTAGTTTTTATAAGCAGTATAACTGGCAGTATAGTTAGTTTTTAAATTAATCGGCCGGGACCTAGCCAATAACCAATGCGTCGCTGTAAACGATGTTATATCCGGTTTTGACTATATATTTTTGCATTTTTGTATTTTATTTGATATTGTAAGGCCACTTTGGATAGTAAACATTGTTCTTAAAATTTATAGGTTTTGAGATAATTGAAATTTTATAATAAATTTGACAGATGCAAGGTCCCACGAAATTCTTTGTATCTTTTTCCAGAAACCAGATATTTCATATTTGGTACGTAAGATCACATACGAAGCTATCTTGCACAACTTTCATAAGTTCAAAAACATTATACCGAAAGTTGAATTCAGGTCTGAATATTTTGGTAAATTCAAACGATAACTTTGTTATATCAAATGGAACACCCTATTTTTTTTTTTTTTTCACCTGTCTAGTATAGATTTAAATTATCTTTCAACTGATATAGGCATTGCCGGGGTTTCTTTTACAACTTTTGGAAATAATTGCAATTTTAACTTTTTTTTTTTTTATTTCACCGTCATTGAATTCTTATTGAGTAGCATATCAGTGGCATAATGAGTAGAAACAAATGAAATGTACTTTAAAAAAAAGAAACAATCGATATCGACAGTTAAATTATGAAACAATCGGTCAAATTATTTATAGTAGTTCATAGTGTGTGTTGAAGCTAAAATTGAAACATGACCAGTCGACATAATTGGAAATGCTACTTCATTTTCATTATCAACAACAGATTTTCTTCTATCTGATTTCTCTTTGACGGAGTCGAAATTTGTGAGATTTTCTACCATTCGCTTTACTGGTTTTCCTGAGGGCTTTAAAGGTAAAGTCCTCATTTTCATTTGCTGTTCAATATCCAGATAAGGTCGGGATATTGATATTATTTTGTTACATCGTCAGAAAATAATAACCAATCTAAAATAATTATCATTACTAAAAAAACATGGTCAGGCGTGTTTTCATTTTAGTTTCACCTAATTCCATATTTTATAAAACAATTGAAATATTAAAGAGGTACGTTTTCAAATTGACATAGTGCATAAATTTGTTGTAAACCTCACTTTTTTAATATGGGGTTATAATGTTCTGCACAATGTTATGCACAATTTATGGGTAGGTACTTTTCTCAAAAACTGATCTTTGTATCTTTTCCGATGAATAGACAATTGATATTAGAAAACCCTTCTAAATAGGTGTGAATACTTTATTAAAATTCTGCGTGGTGTGGAAAAAGTTTAACCGATCATGTAAAATACTAAGAATAAACCCTTCCATCGTTTTCTCACCTTGCCTCCAGGCTGCTGCATGTACTCCCTTACTTTACTGTAACAGGCTCGTTTTTTTATTTCATTTGTTTACCAATGAGTACCAATTGTATTTCGTCTCAGTGAGCAAAAAACGGTGATCAAATCAACAGACAAGAGAACATGTAAATAATGCAGATCGTAATAAAATTGTTGTATGCTGGTCTCAGTTAAAAACACCGCATAAAGCAATGATGTAGTACTAAAATGTCCATAAGCACTGATCGCCTGTGTGGGATCCGCGCTCTCCGTTGAATTAGTTTGGTCGGTGTAGAGGAATACAAGGTTCCACCAATACTTTCTTCATAGAAATGTCTCTATTAAATTCTCTTCGTTAAATATTTTCTTTCTTTGTGTAGGGTGAGTCAAAACTGTTGATCTAAGTTTTTTCGAACGATTGAGGCACTCCGCCTACGGCGTCGTGCTCAAACTTCGTTCTCGTGCGATATAGACATCATATCCGCTCTTGTTGTACAAACTACGCATACCACATTTGAAGGTATAATGTTCATTTTAAAAAGTTTAAATAAATTTCGATTTCGGCCCAAACCAAAACAAAAGCTTAGGTTCGCCGGAAAATGTTGTTTTCTGTCAGTATCTAACTTCCATAAATGCACAATATTCCTACCTCGATAAGTTTTTATTTATGTATAAGAAATATAGGTAGATATTGTTCTACCTAATAAAATAATCATCTATCGTCTTATGCAAGATCGAAAACGACAATCTTTAGACAAACAAATTTTGTTTTAGGGAGTGGCTTGGGATCCTAAGGACCAATATATAGCCACAATAAGTACGGACAGAGTGTGTAGAATATTCGACAAAAATGGAAAACATGTCAAGGCGCGAATATGTAAAGGGAAACTCCCGGTTCCGGAAGACCATTTTATGCATGACAAGGAAGTGAAATTTTTTCACGACGATACGTTTAAATCATTTTTTAGAAGACTACACTTTTCACCAGATGGATCTATTCTAGCTGTACCATCGGGTAGTATCGAAACCGAAGACTGCAAAAAGACCTTAAATGCTACCTTCATATTTTGTGTAGAATCTTGGGGAATGTATGTAGTACATTCAGTTGGTTTTGATAATGTATTTTATGGAAACTTCTGTTTCAGTCCAGCTGCAGTTCTACCCCTTCCAAAAGAATGTAGTACGGTCGTCCGCTTTTGCCCTTTACTGTTTGAACTTCGGGAAAGCGGACCCGATCCGTATATTAACCTTCCTTACAGAATGATAATGGCTGTAGGCACAGAGCATGACGTTATATTATATGATACGCAACAACTTTCCCCATTTGCCCGTTTTCATGATATACATTACACTAGATTGACGGATCTGACGTGGTCACAAGATGCCCTATTGTTAATTGCTTCGTCAACTGACGGTTTTTGTGCTTTAATAACATTTGATGCAGATGAATTGGGAGCTGTTTACATTAAGGAAGAAAGTGAAGTTGAAGACAACGTTTTGAATATTAGCGGCTGTGAACCTTTAGAAGATACAAAAGAGAATGATAGCGGTAAACAAGTGGCCGAAAGTAGTACTAAGGTCAAGAAATCTAGCTTCTTAGAAAAATGGGCGAAAAATACACCCAACAAAGAAAAAAATGGCAGTTAAATTGAAACAAGTCGATAGTACAGATAAATGTCTCAAAGCTGATTTTAAAAATAATGACATCGGAAAAATTAACACAATTGTACCAAGGAGAATTACACCTACTTCTGTTACTCGAATAGCCCATGAAATAAAAGCCGTTGGTGATGATGGGTCTAAAATTAAAGATGAGATTAGCGGCTGTGAACAGTTCAGTAATTTAAAGAAAAATAAGGACAACGAAAATAAGTCTGATCATGCAGTTGAGCAAAGTAGCTTTTTAAAAAAATGGGTCAACAAAGACAAAAAAGATACAAAATCACAACAAATAAACACTGATTTAAAATTGAGTAAAACTGAGCCAGAAACAAAAAATAGTAGTGCTAACGTATCAAACAGTGATAATAAATCAAGTAAAATTGATTCAGATGCAAAAAATAATAGTACTAACATATCAAAAAGAATAACACCTATTCCATTTGTGGATGTAAAACAGGCTAATAATGACAATCCAGCAAATGAACTAACATTAACATCCACAAATGTGAATCAAAATATTGAGCCGCCTAAAACACCAAAACGTATAAAACCAATCCCACTTAACAATAAGACCCCAAAGAGAATTAAGCCAACTCCAGTCGATGAGGGTGCTACAACACCCAGAAGAATAACACCAATTTTAATTTCTTCTAAAGATAGTCCAAAAGCTGGTGAAAAGAACACATTACAAAACAGTTTTCAAAATGATACAAAACCTCCGAAATAGTTGAAATGTGTTGCAGCTCCGATTGATGAGGGTGCCACAACACCCAGAAAAATAACACGAACTTTAATTCCTTCTAGTGAGGATTGTCAAAAAGCTACTGAAAAAACACTTTAGGAAGCATTTTCAAAATGATATAAAACATCTGAACTAGTTGAAAGGTGTCCACAGCTCCCTATATAAATTTCTTTGTTTTTGTATTGAGATCAGTTTTACAAATTTGGCTTTAGGATGTTGGATTTTGAGTCGCAGTCAAAAATCTTTTGTTTTATATTTTCCTTTTAACACTTCTATTTGGATTTATTGAATTGATTTGTTTAAGATTGCCGATTGTATTAATAGGTTAGTTTTAAATAGCTTTAACTATATTTCATATGTCAATAAATATACTGACAGCAGCATTAATTTATGGGGAGTTTTTCAATGTGCCCTCAGATAAGGTTATGGTACTACTTTTTCAATAACTATACATTTAAAATTAAATCTTTACATTTCATTTCTTTAATGGGTCTGTATCTTGATGTGGGATGTTTACAACCCAATCAGGTGTAAGTCAAGAACATTTAAAATGGATGTGATAATTTAACTATTTTAAAATACAACATAAGTAAAAGTGCTATACATATTTTATTAAATAAGATGCATTAAATCTAATAAAAAAAAAGAATTAAATCATGATTTGATCTGTAAACATTTTTTGATTTATTAGGCAACAATTAAATTTTCTTGATATTGTTGACTTATAGCAACTGGTCTAAGGTTACTTACACTGAATGGCTTTTAAACATTGCCATTTAGTCATTGAAGAATTATTAAATTATTCCTCCTCGTCACCTCTAAACTTTTATCCAAAAAATGAATCTGGCAGGAAGTAATTTAATATTTTTCAATTTTAGGTTTACAATGCAGCAGAATTTATTTATCCTTTTTGTAAAGATTTTGAACAAAGAATGAATATCAAAAATTAAAAACGTTCACTATTGAAAATAATTTTAGCAAATCAAATCAATATCTTTTGTAGTTTCAGTTTTAAAAAAATAGGTTACTGTAAAACTGATTTCCTCATATTTTCTTTAGTTTAAGATTTTTTCCAGAAATGAGTTCAAATACTGCATTACAATTATGTTTTCAATATGTCAATTTCATTTATATCTCTCATAAACATATAAAAGTGTATTTTTGTCTGCAGCCTTAACCCTCAAAGACTAAACGATGTAAATATCAGTGCCTTTGTAAGAATGTGAAAATAAGTATAGGTTTTTAAAAACTAAGCTATTTATATATTCCCAATTTATTTTTAATAAAATGAAAAACAATTACTTCATTGTTTATTTTTTTTATACACAGAATGTGATGTAAAAGAAAATACAAAATGTATTTTTGAGAAGTATTTAGTGTTTCTCAAAATATATTTTCTTGCCTACCGGACTTGGTATGATCTGAAATACAAAATATTACAACCTTAGTGAACATAATAAATAAGTGACTAGAAGTTAAACAAAAACACCACTTACAGTGTCTTGGCCAGGTTTCCATCCAGCTGGACACACTTCGCCATGCTGATCCGTATACTGGAAAGCTTGCACAAGTCTTAAAGTCTCGTCTACACTTCTTCCAACGGGCAGGTCGTTCATTGTTATTTGCCTTAAGACCCCCTTAGGATCAATAATAAATAATCCTCTGAAATTAAAAAGGTACGTATAACAGAAAACATATTCATATTTACATACAGGATGTCTCATTGGTCTGAGGACAGGGGATTACTTTTCATTAAAGTTTAATTTTAAGATTTTTCACTAGAGAGACTGTCATAATTTCTTACATCTAAAATTTCAATAAAAATCTCATGGATTTCTCCATTTTTATAATAAATATATGTCAATAATAAGCACTTTCAGACATTTATATTTTTACTCATAAAATCATCATTACTCTCAATGTTTTCAATAAAATTCGGTATAGGACCATTTGAAGGGTTGGCATGCTTTTTTTCTAACAAAAAAATCCCTTATATGAATTCTTAGAAGTTTACACTGGAAAAAACTGAAGCAATCCCTCTTCAATGTTGTAAGGATTTGAAAGTGTTTGTTTCAATAATTCAGTTCTTCAACCCCTACAATTAAAAAAATCAGGTTAAAATCGCAGGATTAATATAAGGTATTCTACCGAAAACAAATAGGTCAGAATTTATATTGCAGGGAAGGCAACCACAAAGATTTCGAAAGTGGCCCGCGAAGCCAAAGTTGAATAATTTGCTTCCACTTAAATTTAAAATTATTGCACTATGAAAAATCCTAAAATTGTGGCCCCTAAGTATGTAGAAAAAAACTTTTTCTAAGGAAATAGCGCTTAGCGCATTTATCGACATAGAGGGAGCCTTTGATAACACCTCATATCGATCCATCGAATGAGCCTTATAGGAAGGAAAAGGAAGTTGAAAGTCCCATAGTAAGATGGATTGAGTCGGTGCTAAAAAGCCGTTTGATCACGGCCGCAATAAACAAAAAAAGCGACGTAACAATGACAACAACAATACTTGTCGATAATCTATCATTAAGTAGGGTTAAGCAGATGATACAGTCATCACGATGAAGGGAAAGCATGATACTGAAATATCCAGATGAATGCAAACAGGCCTAAACATCATAAGGAACTGGTATAAGGCAATTCCATGTTAATCCACACAAGACAGTTCTTATTCCATTTACGAGGAGAAGGAAGCTAAACCTACAAGTTCCTACTCTCAATGGAATACAGATACAATTTTTCAATGAAGTTAAGTACTTAGGGATCTTCCTAATTGGAACACTCATTTGGAAGAACTCTTTCAAAAGCCACAATGGCAGCATGAACTTGTCGTAGACTGGTAGAAAAGACATGGGGGCTGCAACCAAAAATGATATTTTGGATATACCAAACGGTAGTATATCCCATGGTCAGCTATTCCTCAATAGTATGGTGGCCGGAGCTATGAGGTCATGTCCAAAAGCTGCAATAGAAGCAATGATAAGCCTGACTCCACTTCACATTTGTGTGAAAAAGGAGGCAGCGCTCAGTGCCTCAAAGCTATTCCCAAACGAAACTGAAACCGGGTGACTTGGTTGACTTCGTACAGATTCTGGAGAAAATTCCATTGGGATCCATTGCTAAACCAACTGATCAAATACCTACAAAACTGGACTTTGTTGTTCCATACGATATGGTTATCGGGGACCGCTGGACATGGACTAGACTCAGTGAAAGGGTAGCCAACAATGTAACTGTCTGGAAGAAGTAGGACTAGGAATATGGGGTTCTAATTTAAAACTCTCTGAGCCCTTAGGAAACACTCCCACAATTTTACAAGCAGAACTTCTTGCTATAACTCTGTGCGCAAAAGAATGCCTTCAAAAAAGACTCAGAAACGTACAAGTTTATATTGTTTCGGAAAGCCAGGCTGCATTAAAGACTCTAAAGTCGTTCAGAACCGAGTCTAAAATGGCCTGGGAATGCAAACAATCCCTAAAGCAACTGGCTGCAAACAACAAAGTAACTTTGATGTGGTTCCGGGGCATCAAAGCATAGAAGGGAACGAAGAGGCAGATAAATTCGCAAAAGAGGCCTGAATCACACTACTCTTCGCCCCAGAACCATACTGTGGTTTTACAAAAAGCCACGAAAAAAATGAAACAGATATTTGGGAGACAAACCAAAGGCTGTCATACTGGAGGAAAACTCCAGGCCTAAGACAGTTAAAAAAGTTTATCACTATCTCAAAAAAGAAGTCTGAGCAGATTCTCGAACTGAACAAGAACGATTTAAAAATAATAACGAGACTTTTCACAGGACACTTCCTAGTAAAGTATCACCTTCAGAAGATGGGAAAAGTGGATGATGAAAACTGCAATTCTGTAAGGCAGCATGCATGGCTCAGTTCTGTAAAAGGCTTAAATTTCTCGAAAGGGTGTCCCTGATGCCCCAAGAAATAAGAGAAACAGCTCCTAAAAAGATAATAGATTATGTGGAAGAGTCTAAACATCTTGGACAATCATTAAAATTAGGCACAACAGATCCTAATGAGTTGCAGTGCTGAGAGGTGTAAAACATATACGACTATTTAAAAAAAAATCCTAAGGGATAAATGTTTGGCCACACTGGTTATTTTTAACCATTTTTCCCTTACAGGAGGTTTATTGCAGAGCTTTAGGGTTTCGTAACGTTTTTTCATTCCGGAAAAAAAACTACAGGTTCGGTTCCGATTTTCGTTGCTACAAAGATACCGGTTGTTTTCGGTTCAGTTCCGGATCTAATTTTGTTAAAATTTGTATTAAATATTTATTTTTTACTGAAATGACAATGATTAATCTTCAACTAACAATCGGTTATTTTGCATGAAAAAAATAAAATTAAATTGGGGGAAATTCCAACCTTACAAAAAAAAATGTCAAAGTTAAAATTTTAGAACAAGGAAAAATTTACAGTTCAATCCCAAAATTTAGAGAAAGAATGGTCGAAATTTCGAGAAAAAGAAAATTCTACAAAAAAAGATCAACTTTAAATTCGAAATTTTGAAAAAAAGGTCGAAATTTCAAGATTAAAACCGAAATATATTTCTTTATATTTAATTTTTGAATTGTAATTTTCCTCATAGCAATGATTCTTTTTCTTCTAACGAGTTTAATTTTTAATTTATCTTCGACTTTTTTTATCTAGATGTCGACTTTAATAATAAAATTTTGACTTCATACTCAAAATTCAATAAACAAAGCAGAAACAGTTTAGAGCTGACATTTTAAATGACGATTAAAAAATTTAAATTCTTTGCATTTCAATAGATAGATAGATAAGTGGGAAAAGGCCATTTATAAAAAAAAAATTAACTTTAATTGTCAACATTCTTTTCAGAGTTTCCACATTAAATTTAAAATTTTCCAGAAATTTCGAAACAAAAATTGACATTTCGACGTTGAAGACAAAATTTTGCAACAAAAAGTTGACTTTTAAATCATTAGAAATAAAATTAAATTCGTGCATTTATAGTGAAGATTTTGAATAAATAGCCTAAGTTCTTGAGAAAAATATCGAGATTAAATCCGAAATTAAAAATGGTTGAGATCTTTATTGATTTGGGGAATATGATGTTTAAATTTTGGAACTTTTTCGAAGAAAACAATTTTAAAAAAATATATATTCCCGAAATTTCTATAAAATAGTTGATATTTCGAAATTTACATTGAAATTCCGAGAAAAATCTCAATATTTCGAATTTATATTCGTAGTTTAAAGACATAGAATTTTGGAGATTGAGATTCATCAAGAAATCAAAATATTAGAAAAATTTAAGAACTGTAATTTTCAAAACAAGTAAAAAAGTAACAGTTTAAATCTTGAGAATAAGTCGAAGTTGTGAATTTATAAGACAAATTTTCGGAAAAATAAACAAAAAATTGAAAGTTTAAACACCAAATTTTGCAAAAACAAAAATGGAAATTTCGAATAATTACTCGAAATTTATTTTTTTTAATGGGATTCTTTGGCTTAAACTTGAGAGGTTGAAATTTTGATGTTGCAATTGAAGTTTAATTGTCAAAATTTGGAAAAATTTCACATATCTATATCAACTTTTGAGTTTATAACTAAATTTTTGGGGAATTAAAATAAAAATTAACAACGCATAATTTGAAGAATACATCCTTAGCAAACTAATAGTCTGGCTGTCTGAATGTATTACACAACGAAGGGCATCGGCCCAGTCTGGAGTCCGTCATTGTAAGGAAATTTCTCCATTTTTAACCTATTCGGTGCTTCATTTTCGAAAAATTTTAAAATACTCTTGTTTTTAATGCAATATACTGTATATTTACAGCTGATTGAAGCTAGATTTTTTATAAGCTTTCTTTTGATACTAGATTTGTATCAGTTAAAGTAAATAGAAAAGAAATTACAATAATTAAATTTTTGACATTCTTAAATTGGGAACTAACCAGAACGTTCGAGATTGAAATAAAAATTGCGCTTTTTCAGGTATTACTTTTTTCTTAAAATCTCGAGAGTAATCCTGATATATTTTTTTTAAATGTCTACTTTAAGTTCGATATTACATTCCAAAAATTGCAGTAACCTCTTGAAACTTTGATTTTTAATTTTATTTCCTAGTTAAGAGTGAAATTTGTAAAAAGCTAACATGATTAAATTTAAATATTCCAATTTAATCTACCGTTTTCGAGTTTAACTCGAAATTTCAACATTTTTTAATGTAACAATTTTGATTAACAATAAAAGTTGAAATGTCGAGCTTTCTACCATGTCTTGAAACTTGCCAAGTTTTAAATGTTAAAATTTTAAGTTTAAAATCAGAACATTTGAGCTAAAGTGAAAACTCTGATTCTGGAAAAAAATTTGAAAATTAAAAAAAACTTGTAATTTATATGAAATTTAAATATAAAATGTGTAAAATAAAACTATCTCTAAATGTTCAAAACAAAGTTATATTTCGATATCGAAGTCAAAACTTTGGTAAAAAATAAAACTTAGAAAGTTAAACTTTCAATTTTAACATGAGTTGAAATTTTGAGAAAAAAATTAAAATTTATAAGAGAATTTGAAACAAATGGAAAATAATTAATGATTTTTGCTCAAAATTTAATTTTGACTTCTTATAAACATTCATAATTTATTTTAAGATTTGAGACTAAAAATAAGTCAGATGACTGAAGTATAGAAATTTTCAAAAAAAACTCAGGTTTAAATACTTTTTTTTTTAATTTAACATAAGAAGTCTTAACGGCGAGTCAAATTTGAATATGTAAACTTTTTTTTTAAGTTATACTTTATTAAAAATTGTTTATCAAATTTCAAGCTTAAATTTGCAATTGGCGCAAAAAATATCTCAATTTTGAATTTAAAGCGCCTTTAAGAAAATATGAAACATTTCGACAAAAAGGTTGAAAATTTTCATAACATATTTTCAAAAAAATTCCCAAACTGATGTTCATCCTAAAACCTCATAGTTATTAACTACTTTAGAATATAAATGACAAGTGTAAGAATTTGGTATTTTTAAATGTTTTGAATACACAATTGAAATCCCAATTTTTTTAATCCTATCTTGGTATCTGACCCATTTGATTGAGCAACAAGGGCAAAATACAAGAAATTATCCTAGTTCTTCATTTTGAAATGACCCCTTATCAAAAACTCACAAGATGGTTTTTTTTTTCCTTGTTTTTTATAATGATTATAAACGAAAGAGTGATTTTTAAGTTAGAAAAATCAAAAAGGATCCATAAGAGAAGGTTGACCCACATGACCAAAAACGTTACCTCAAAGTATGTCCCAAATCTTCCAAGAAAACCCCATAGTCTTTAGAAATACTATGATTCAAGTCAGACAACAGTGGTATATTAATCTTCCCCAAACCACCTTCTTTCCTCGGAGTATTTATCCATGCAAGATGTGTGAAATGTGAATCCACAGAACAAGCCACTACTTCTGTATTAATTTTTTTGAATTCTTCAAGGCGATCACTAAATGCCAAAATTTCTGTTGGACACACAAAGGTGCTAAACAAATGAAATTTATTAAAACTTGGATATTTGATAAAATTAGTCACACTTACAAATCTAGAGGATAGAAGAAGAATACCAAATATTTTCCTTTAAAATCTGATAATTTTAGTTCAACAAATTCTCCATTCACCACAGCTGTACTCTTCCACGCTGGCGCTGGTTTCGATACTTCAAATAAAATTAGATTTTATTTAAAACAAATTATTTTACAACTTGTTAACTTACTGACTGCTTTTGTCCACTGCAGTTTATGTTCCGCATGTCCAGGATTAACCCCCAAAGGGTACACCGAACCGCCCCCATATTTATGACACGACTCCTCTTCTAATATAGAAGAAAACGAAAAATAAATATTTAAAATTAAGCAGACTGTAAATAATATCCTAGTCATAATGATTATGTATCTAAATTTAAAATGCGTGATGTAAATGGCTAAATTAATGTATTTGAACTATAAAATTGATTATTTATGGGTTTATCCCACTGATTTTGATCTTTATCGTTATCACAGTAAAATACAAGATTTCGATAAAAACGAGAAACCCGGCAAAATAAATAGCATCAATTCAGATGACGTTTGTAATGAGAGCAATGGAGCAACCCAATATACAGGAAAATCCAATACAAAGGTACATTTACTGCGGGTAATTTGTTATAATCGGTGCAAAATCAGATATGGCGTTTACCGGGTAAAAACAACACAAGTTATTGTCAAACCATCCCAAAATTAAATATTGTTGCATAAGGGTGCTATCACTTTACCTAATTTTTACTGACTCCTCAATATTAAACAAGTTTTTTATACGAAATTACGAGTGAAGTGGCCTTTAGTTTGGTTTCTGTGGTTACGGGTTGTCAACTTTCATCGCCATCTATTTTCTTTGGCTAACAGGTTTCGAATTCAAATTAATTAATGTTACTGTTTAATAATTAGCGAGAATGGCACAAATTGTTGACGATCAAGAGGAATCTGAGGACTATTCGACGTTTTGTAAGTGTCTACTTTGGATTAAATTTTATAATTTTTAAATGCCAACCAATGTTTATTGATTTAATATTCCTAATTGTTGTTGTAACGCAACAGTAGTACATTGGCGTATCAGTAGAACAGGCAAAATGTAAATTCAGATTGTGATTAATTAAACAATTTTGGTGTGTATTTTAAAATCAAATATTGCCAAAGTTGATGAGTGTTTGATACTTTTACATACTGATTGTATTATTTTTGTGAAATTAATTAAATTAGTAGATTTAAGGAAGATTACCACATGAAAAACATATTTTGTTATACGTATTTTACGGGGGGTTTTATCATACAGTAAAATTGACGACCAAAAAAAAAAGTTTTCACATATCTCCTATAAAAATTTGTATTACCGTTGGCCACTAAAGACGCTCCTCGCCAACATTTTTCTGACCAAAATACGAGAGAGCCCGTAAAATACGAAAACCTGGCCACCCTAATATGTAGAATACAGTGTAACTCAATTATTTATAGGTCACTCTGTAGATATTTTGCAATCTAAATCGCTTTTTTTAAATTGTAGGGCTTGTTGAATTGTAAGTATTTTGGAAATAAATACTTTCAAATTCCGTAACATTCAAGGCCTACCAATTTTCAAAATTTTCGACATATTTTAAAATGTTGGCTTTTTAATGAATCTTCCATTTTTTTTTGAAGAATTCGATTTTTATTGAAAATTTCTACTTTCTTGAGGAATTCGACTTATTTCAAATTTCTTCAAAATTTTGACTTAATTTAGAAAATGTCGACTTTATTATTTTTTTGGTTGAACGGAGTGGGCTTGGTTGTATTCAAAAACTGAAATGCAAATCTTGTCCCCTGAAACAAAGAAAGATTAAAAAGCACAACAAAGGTTGTACAACACGTTTCGATTAGATCAGTATCTCTCTGAAGATGATAGCTTTGCTATCGAAACACGTTAGAGCAACCTTTGTTGTGTTTTTTATTCTTTCTTGGTTTCAAGGGACAAGATTTGTATTTAAATGTAACTTTATTCCTAGTTTTCTAAAATGTTAACTTTTGTTGTATATGTACAGGTATTGTGTGGCGTTTCTGAAAAGCTTTAGTTGCTTTAAAAATTTTAACTTTATTATCTTATTTTTAGTCCTTGGTTATCTTTCGATTTCATTAGACAAGATTTGTATATCAATTTTTGAAATTGTATTTTTGAAAGTTTAAACATTTTTGAAAATTTATTAAATTTTTTGAAAAATTACCGCTGTTTTCAAGTTTCCAACTTTTTTTGAAATGTTTGTTCTTTTTTTAAAATTTCCGCTATTACTGAAAATTTATAGCTTTTTTAATTTTTTTTCAAAATTTCGACTTTTCAAAATATTGACTCTCTGAAAAAGATGGGCTTGGCTTTTGAAATTGAATATTTGGACATATTTCGTAAATTTCGAGTTTCAAATTTTCCTCAAAACTTTCACTTTTTTCAGTTTTTGACTTCTTTTGAACCCTTTCGCTTTTTTCAAAGTCTTAACATTTATTTGCTTAGTTTCAAAATATCGATTTTTTTGTAAAAATTTTTATTGATAATTTCGGCCTTTTATTAAAATTTCGACCATTTTTCTTCGTCTATTTTCAATAATCTAATTATTTTCGTGAAATCTATTATCGAAAAATATTTTTTAGAAAACTTATTCAAAATTTGAAATTTTTGAAAATTTCGACTTTTTGCCAAACACTTTTTTTTTAACTTCAGCCTTCTTTAAAAATTTTGACATTTTTGGAAAATATCGACCTAGGGCAAAAATTATTCTTTTTTCGAAACTTTTAAAAAATTTGCAATTTCTTGATAAATTGCCAGTTTCTTGAAATCTTTGATGTTTCTTGAAAATCTTACTAAATTGCTATTTAAAATTTTGGACGAATTTTATATTTGTAAAACGTATTCGAGACTTAATATCAATATTTTAAAACTGGCACTTTAAAAAGGTATATTTTTTACGTTCAAACTTAAAATTTTCAAAAAAAAAGTTGAAATTTAGAAGAGTTTTCGAGTTTATAAAGTTTGAACAAGAATTTTGAGAAAAAGTGCACTTTGGCATAAAAATTTAAAGTTATACAAAAAAACCTGTGTCTGAACAAGAAACAGGGGCGGCCTTTGGGGGTGGCGAGCAGGGCAACCGCCCTGCGTCTCGCTCTTGCAGAAAGCCTCGCGCACTCACGCAATAGTACGAATTCTAATGTTCACTAGAATTTGGTGCCTTATGCCGCGCATTATAAAACTTGACTCGCTGCTCTCTTCTGTGTCATTCATGAATTATAGAATAAGGATAGTGCACACCATATATTGGCCATGTATAAAAATTTGTCAGAAATGCGTCTAGAAAGTGGAGTAGCTCTGACTATTTCTTTTCTCTCTCTCTCTCAACAGCTCTTTAATTACCATAGTTATTTACTTGGTTCCTCATTGGTAGTAGAAATCCATCACTCCTGACCTTATGAGAGCGTACAACCTACTCTCTAGGCTCTTTTTCAACACCGTTTTCTACGTTCGTGCACTATCCTACTTCTATAATCCGTGGCTCTTCGTTTTTTTCTTCTCTTTCACATTGACGAAATTTCGTACCAGTGTCACAAGTGCTGCCAACTGCAAGGGCTAAACCAGAGACTAAATAGACTGAACATTTCAATGCTGTCTCATGCGTTCAGTTGAAGCTAAAATGCGGGGTAGTGGGAAGCTGCATCCCACTACTCTTAGACATGGCCGGATTAAGTTAAATTTATAAATACGAAACTTGCCGCGTAACGGTTCTAACGATTTAGATGAAACTTTAGAATTAGGGGCTTTTGGACCAATAGGATAATTTTTACAAGTGCTTTTTGGTAAAAGTTCAGGAGAACTATTTTCAAAGACATATTGGTTTAATAGTAAAATAATTTTCTTTCAATACGCGACGCCTGTGTACAATATTGTTAAGCCGGTGCTGTAAACACGTCATGATTGCAGTGAAATGGCGGCGCGCGCACGCCGATAATTGAATATTTATATATTTCATTTTTACCTACCCAAAGAATGAAACTCTTGATTTTCCTTCACTAATGTGTTCACTGAGGTTTCAACAATGATCCACAATACACTTCCCCATATTTTCAGGCCGTTTTCTAAAAAAAAACCCGATGTTATGTTCGCAACGGTCTGTCAAATAATGAGAGTGCTGGGCTGAGCTAGGCTTCCGCCAGGCTTTCAACTGGCTTCACTGCTTACCGTCTTACGTTCAGTCTATTTAGTCTCTGGGCTAAACAAAACCTGATAGTGCTCCATTTTCTTCGTGTTTACGATTCGGGGAATTTTCGTGTTTCATTTCACCTGTCAACTGTCGTCAGGTTATGCTTTTGTATTAGAGCAGCCGTCATCATTTCTAAATCCCTGATTCTTTTAAGATATTAATTAATTTATCATGATTAATAATTTGTTATCTTTGTGTTTATTAATTTTTCTTAATTTTCAATAACCAATTTTAAAAGTGTAAATTTATTTACTTATAACTTTGCATTTCTCGTCAAGCATCGTCATTAAAACTCATGGGCGTAGACAGGATTTCGTTCAGGGAGGGGCAATAATCATTTTAAAAAATTGATAAAAAAAGATGAGTATATGTATATTTTCATTTAACCACATGAACTAAGGAAGTGAATTTTCAGATTAACTTTGAAATTTGGAAATAGGGCCGAACTTTGCTAAAACAGTCAGAAAATTGAATCTAAAATAAAAACCAAACTTTTCGGACAATTTCGAAAACTATCGAAATTTGGAAGATTTCAAAAAATAACCATTTTTGAAAAGCACCGTTGAAATATCGAGAAAAAGGTTGAAATCTTTTGAAAAAAAGTGAATATTTTCAAGGAAAAGTTTAATTTTAAGAGAGACGAATTTTAAGGAAAAGACGAAATTTGAGAAAAAGTTGGAATGTTAAAAAAATCGTGTTTAGCATAAAAATTTAACCTTTCGCAAATCTTAAAAAATGTTGAAAAAATATATTTTTAAAGGTGAAGTTTTGTTAAAAAGAGCCTTAATTTTCAGAAAAAGGTGGAACTTTGAAAAAATTTTTTTACTGCAAGTGGAGATTTCCAGACGCATAAAACATCCTTATTTGAAGTACGGGTCAAAATGTTCAGAATAAAACAAATTTTGAGAAACATGAAATTTTCGGAAATTTACTGTAAAAAAAATTCAGAAAAAACCGAATATATGAAAGTTCCATTTTGAGAAAAAATTAGAATAATAATAATAATAAATTTCGAAAGCGACGAATTTTAAAAAAAAAACCCTATTTTGGGAAAGGATTTTTTAGAAAACCAAAATTGAATAAAAACCCAAGCTTTCGGAAGATTTCGAAAAATGCTGAAAATTCTAAAGATGCCAAAATATTTTCAAAGGTAAAATATTGTGAAAGAAGCCGTAATTTCCAAAAACACTTTTCTCCAAATTTTTACTTTTTTGTTCTAATTTTGACATAATATTTAAATTTCAATAAAGAAATTGAATATACAAGAAATCTTTTTCTCGAAATTACCCAAAAATATTTTCCTCAACTTTCTTAATTTTCGATAATATGCCGATCTAATTTAGAGAAAACAGACGAATTTCGAAAAAACTGAAATTTAAAAGAAAAGTCAATTTCGAGGAAAAAGTCCAGAAAGTTCCAGAAACTAAAACATCGCATTTCGAAATAAAAGTTAAAATTTCGAAAATAAGGCGAAATATGAAGTTGAAATTTCTGGAGTCAAATTTAAAAAAGTCAACATTTTAAAAAAAGACAAATATTCGGAAAAGTGGCAGCACTTTGATAGAAATTAATGACTTGCGAAAGAAGAGTCCAAAAAGTAGAATTTTAAGAATAAAGTCGAAATTTCGAAAAAGACGAATTTAAACTAGTTTTAAGAGAAAAATTCAAAATCTTTAGCAAAATTGAATATCGAATTTTGATATAAAAATATCGAGAAAAGGGCAAATTTTAAGAAAGATATGAATTTCCAGGAAAAATATTCAGACTTCCAGGAACATACAAGATGGGATTTAAGGATAAGTTTTGAAATTTGCGAAAAAAGACGCATTTTGAAAAAAATATCTAAGTTTCCATTTTTTTAAATTCGTCTGTTTCTGAAAATTGAGACTTTTTCCTTGAAAAACAAAAGAAACCCTGAAATTTTGAAAAAAAAGACGAAATTTAGTAAACACTAAAAATTCTTTAGAGGGAGTCACATTTTGTCGAAATTAGGGAAAAGGACAAGTTTTGAGACAAATGTATTTTCTAGAATTTTCTCTTGACCGTTTGAATCAGAGGCAGACATGCACCCTAATCTTCCCCACCCTAAATTAGAAAATGTCCAACAATGTGATAAACGTCGAAATTTTGAGAAACAAATTGTATTTCAATTACAAACAAAAATTTTCTTGGAGTTTTTGTCTCTTTACAAAATTTCTAAATGTCATAAATATTTACAGATAAATATTTTTATAAAAAAATCGATCAAATTTTGAGGAAAAAGGTAAATCTTGATAAACAAGTCAACATTTTCAAAAAATCAAAATTTAAAAAAACCGAAGTTTGTGGAAAAAATAAATTTTGAGAAATGGTAGAATTTCGAAAAATAAAACTATGAATTTTGAGATAAAAATTCGAAATTTTGACTGAAGTCAGATTCTGATGAAAGAAATTGAATTTTAGGAATAAATTTGAAATTTCGGAAGAAATTTATGAAAATTTACGAATTTTGAGAAATAAGTCGAAAGTTTGAGAAAATGTCAATAGCTTGTAGAAGGACGCAATTTGTCGAATGGAAATTTTTTAGAGAATTTCTTCAAGTGCTCTAGTCTGCCCTATTCTAGCTACGCCTATGTTGAAACTAATTCCACAAAGATTGCAAAGATCTACCTGCCCGGAGCTTCGCAATGACTAAATCCTTTCCTGACAAGAAATGAAAAAAAAAGACACATACATTCATGAATTATTGTATAATAAAAGATAACATTTAAAAACGATAGAAGAAGAAATAAGAATGTGTTCCTTCAATATTTTACACAGAATTAAAAAAAAAATGTGCATCACGGCAAGCTCGCATTTCCCATTGCTATTTTTTACGTATATCGGGTGTAACAGGATCATGGCACACCCCCTATATTTTCTTTATTCATGAAGATACAATTTTCAAAGTTGCTACACTTGACGTATTCATGAAATGTCAAATTTTGACATAAAAATAACATTCCTGCTGCTGTCACTTTTGCTAAAACTAATATCAACTTTTGATTTTTAAATAGAACACCCTATATATTTTTACATTTTTAGAATCTGCACAATTTTTTGGATACAATACACATAAGATGAGTGAATTTTAATGGATCTAAATTTTTTTTCCCATTTTATTTTTCAGCACAGAATGTCATGACTAATCCTAATTAACGCTAATTGAGCATATTAACGCTGCAAAAAAATTAAATTAGGAAAACTTAGGAAGTGTCCTTTTTCTAAATTTGTTTTTGACAGCTATCTTATGTTCTTACTGAATAAATCTTAAAATAAAATTAAACCGAATATTTTGAACTCTTTTGGCTGTAACTTTAGTTCTATTGATTTCATAGCAAAAATAAAAATATGGTTAGTTTCGCCACTAATTATACTTTTTGGTGGTACCACAGTACCAATATGGAGCCATTTAAGAAAATGAAGTTATGACATAAAAACCATTTGTGTTCACTTTATCACGTGATAAATGAACGAAATATTCCTTTTCTCACGTGATTTGATTTTTTAGCGTTAAGGTGTCCATTAGAGTTCATTTGAATGAGTCATAGCCTTCTAGATTGAAAAATAAAATTATATTTAAAAATTTGTGCATTTTCCAAAAATGTAATAATACACAGGGTGTTCTATTTAAAGATCAAAAGTTGGTATCAGTTTTAGCGAAAGTGACAACAGTAGGAATGTAATTTTTTGTCAAAATTTGACATTTCATAAGTACATCAAGTGTAGTAAGTTTGAAAATTTTATCTTAATAAATAAAGAAAAAAGAGGGGGTGTACCATGATCCCGTTACACCCGATATAGGCATCCTTCTGTAATTTGTTATAAAACTAGATTCAAACAACAATAGAGGGACTATTATTTTACCTGTAAGTATTTCGACAAAATTCAGTGGACTTAAACTTTGAATTTGGAAATGTAGAAACGCGGTTTTGCATTATAATACTAGTTCAACTGCCAATTTTGAATAAATTTTCTTTCCCGACTTCCGACCCCAACCAAGAGTGGCGCGTAATGTTCGTTTTCGCAGAGAAAATCATTTCTTCCTTTTAGATTTTAAATTCGGCGCTGGCCAAGGGTTCCACTATTTTTTATTTTTTAATGCAGAGCTGCCACTTAGTAAAAGAGGTTGTAAGACCTAGCCGATATGATACTATTAAGATGTTCTACAAAAATATATTTTAAAAAGTATTTAATATACAATTTTTCTTTCTCCACAAAAACTTATTACTTAATTTTTTTAATAAAACTTGATATACAGGGCGAGTCATTAGTGCGGTAACCCCCTATAGCTCCTACAATTATTTTGATAAAAAAAATCTTTTTAGTACAAAAGTACACTACTACGAGGTGCACATTCTAAAATTATTTTTCACTATACAGGATGAATATATAATATATACATGGTGGTGCGCTAAAGTTGCCTTTTTTAAATAAAACACCCTATATATTTTTACATTCAATCATTCTGTACTGTAAAAAAATATTTTAGAATGTGCGAATTCTGATAATGTACATGGTTAGTTTTCCTAATAGTTACCCCCCATTTTTGTCTTTATTTTTAAAGGATTCAAAAAATTAAAAACTGGTCTTGCACCGTTTTTTAAAGAGCTTTCACTTCTACTAACGGTCTGGCAGTAGCAAGGCAAATATACAGGATATGCAAAAAAGTGGAACTTTTAACAAATTTCAGTTCCTTCAGTCATTCTAATCACAAATATATACACATGTTGTACAATTGGCTTACTCGTTTTTGAGTTATTTTAATTTTATTGTGACTACATCGATATAATAGCGATATATTATAAATTCGTAATAAATCAACAAATGGAGTAATCAGCACACAAAACAAAATTTATGAATTATTAAAACAAATATATCACAGTTTTAAAATAACCACCATTAATTTTCATACATTATAAAAAACGTTTTATTAAATTAGAATGAATTTTTTGAAAACTGATCAATATTTAGTATAAATCTTATTTAGATTGTTTTTCTAATCGCTTTATAGTATCAATTAGCTTACTATAAAATATTTGTTGGGCACTTTCTAAAAAAAATATACCAATTGATTCCAAGGATCCCTTTTGTCATGCTGGGCGGATTTCAGATCTGAATCCATTGGACTATTTTCTTTGGAGAAACACTCGAAGAAACAATTACAGTAAACCAGTGACAACTGTCGAACAATTAAAATCAAATTGAAGAAGAAAATTTAAAAAAAAATTATATGCATCAGTTTTTCAAAAAATTGATTCTCATTTTGCTAAACATTGTTTGCAATGTATCAAATTAATGATCCCCATTTTAAAAATGTGATGTAATTTGCTTTAATAATTCATAAATTAATGCTTTGTTTGCAAATTACATCATTTGTTGATTTATTACGAGTTTATAAAATGTCGCTTTTGTCTCGATGTAGTCACAATAAAATTAAATTAACTCAAAATCCAGTAAGCCGATTATACAACATAAGTATATATTTGTAATCAGAATGACTAAAGGAACTCAAATCTTCAAAAATGTACCGGGTGTTCCATTTAAAAAAGTCTAACCTTTTTGCATACCCTGTACATTTACAACGCTACTGCCCCTTCGTGACCAAAAATGAAAGTCATTTAATAAACCGTAAAGAAATAGCCATCTAACTTTTTGAATCGGCCAAAAATAAGAATGAAAATGGGGGCTATCCATTCGTATCAAAAATATTTGTGTTAGCGAATAATTTGTAGGAACTACAGAGCTTTACCGTACTAATAACTCACCCTGTATACCCATTTTAAGGGACGGTGAATCCAGTGGTGTACACAAATTTGTTAACAAAAAAATCGCTAATATGTGTCCTTCAAAATCCACTGCTACTGACGTAGCACGCCTTAAATTTACTGCAGGAGGTTAGGAATCGCATAACAAATAAAAATTTTACAAGGTTACTCAGAAATAAATGTATCACACTGTATCGTACCACGCCGACAAGTTTAATTTATATACATAGTAAGTTATTACTACGGAAAATCCCTGTAGCTTCCTACAGTTTCTTCGATAATAAAAATCTTGTTGGTACTATTGTACCAAACAGATCATTTATTTGCTATTATCAAATAAAAATTGTAGGAATTATAGGGCTTGACCGTACTGATGACTCACCCTATACATAGTTCAAGCGAAAATTTATAGATTTGAATCACCCACAATCTTCTGTTTCAGTTTTACAACCGGCTTCTTCCCCGTACAATATTGTTGAAAGAATCCAACAGGCAAATCTCGAATTGTTCAATGCTTCTTTAAGCGAAGACAAATCACCTAAAGTTAAATTCAAAGACGATTTGGTTAGTTACGATGCTCAACTTACAGATGACGATGTAATGAGTATAGAAAGTGATCAGTCTGATATTGCTCCAATTGAGCAAGGCGTCAATAAATGCATTTTCCAAACGCTTGAGTATAAAGCTTTAGGTGATGCGGACATTTCCGACATTGAAGAAGAAGATGAGGAAGAAGAAATAATCGAAGAAATTGAAAATGAGTTGAACACTTTGAATTTAACTGAACCTACCTTTTTCCGACACGATTTATGAACATGATAGTGTTATAAAACAAGAATTTGAGGATATAGAGGTATATCAAATTGTTGACAAAAGTGACAAAAGTGATCAAAGATGTGAAGAAGAAGTTTCGAGGTCTTCTGAAACTGAAACAGTTAATGATCACAACAGTAAGAAACCTATAAAAAAGAGTAAAGTAAAATCACCTAAATCACCAAGCGATATTTGTTGCAAATTACATTGCCTCGAGCAAATTGAATTGGGTTTACCGATGCGATTAGTAGAACTACTTGAAAATAAACAAGCCAATTGTCCACCACTCAAATTGCTAGAACGAAAATGCTGTAAGTGATTTAAAATCAAAATACCAAAATCATCTTCCTTATTATAATGGGTGTAGGTCTGAATACGGTCTTAGCACCGAAGAAATTGAAAAAGCAAAAAAGAACAGAGAACGCGCTCGTCTGAGAAAACAAAGAAAACAGCAGCAGCTGGAGGAGAACAGGCGAAAGAGAACTGAAGAAAATGAACGAGTTTTTCGTGAATGGTTGGAAAATATCAAGCTGCGGAAACTTAAAGATGAAGCAATTGCAAACGATAATCGAAGAAATCGTTGTATAAGGTGTGGGAGTTCCACAAAATTACTTCTGCTTCCTTATGCTTCTAATCAAAATAATAAGAAAAGACCAACTACATCATATCATTCCGCGTATAAATTAAAACAAAAATTAGAGAATAGACCACATACAACTTCTTCGAAAGTTTACATACAAATGCCTAATCATAATTATTTGAAAATATCAGATGGTGTTGACATTAATCACCTGCTGTTAAACGGCAACTTAAAACATCTGCGCTTCCTTAATGTATCCTGATATATGTAATATGTTCATATAATATTGATCTCAATTTAATTGTGTAATTTGTGAAACAGTCCTTGACTGTAATAAATAAAAAATATCCACACTTTTCATTTATATTGGGGAATATAAAAACATTTTTAACCCTTACTATGTGAAATTCTTCAATATTCATAACTATAAAATTTTATTAACAATAAATATAGCCAACCAAAACCAGACTATTTTGCTATAACATATTTTGGAAATATATCAAAAAAGATAAGTAATATAATTTCTCTTATATCCCAAACGGCACCTAGAGTTAAATCATTTAATTCGTTAAATAACCCAAAAAAAAACTCCACAACTTTGGTAAATCTGGTATTTATAAATTGAATTGCTCTGAGTGCAATGCTGTCTACATAGGTCAAACATCACGTAATTTTTACATTAGGTACAGTAGACATCTTGCTACTGTCAAAAATAAAGAGCCAGAAAGATCAAATTTTGCAAAGGATCTATTAGTAACATAACATAAAATTTAATGCGCGATAACATTAGAAGTATTACATATTTGCAATACAGAAGAGTTTCGCCTCTGGTATGGTGGACATACTAGGTTACCGTGCTCTTTTGTCTAAACTTTCTTATCCTTTGTACCAATTTTCAATTTAGAAGAGTTTCGCCTCTGGTATGGTGGACATACTGAGTTACCGTGCTCTGATGTTTTGAAATTGGCCTTTTCATTCTTTCATTTTTGCATATTCCCTCATATTCCTCTTTTCATTTATTGTTTCTTTTCTTTGTTCCTGAAGAAGCCCCCTACGATGGTGGGCCAAACGTCGAACACCTTTAGTAGTTCTTTGACACGGTCCAATCCCGGAAGAAGTATATCCTGACTCTGGCCGTGGAAGCCTTTGTTATCAAACTGGTATAACCTCTGACGATGCTGAAAAACGAAACCAGGTCCGGTCATAGCTCATAGTAAATATTTATAGAAAGATCGTGGACTTTTTAATATCTTTTGTTGTATTCATCATTAATAGAGTTTAATAGAAATAAAGATATTAATATTATCTTTTTCAAGCACTATTAGAGAAACTGCACATTCTATCACTAAAAATTGTGATGGAACAAATATCATTTCAGCACCCGTTCAGAATTATTCTACACACCGTTTAGATTTATACTCTGCACTAGTTTTGACGAATCAGAAACAGGTTCATTTGACAGTAGGATATCAAGTAATTTGCTTTTGTTGCTATGGTTACAAGGAACAATTAAGATATTTATTTAAAGCCTCGCGTTCCAAATTTGTAATCTATTTTGAAGACTTTTATGAATTTTTAGCGGTTTTTCTCTAATCTTGTTGGTGAAAGTATAGGGTACAACACGTTTGGAATAACATGTTCACACTTGCATAACTTGTAGAATATACTATTATTTTTACGATTATTCTAACTGTGTAGACAATACTGATCTGAATGAAGGAAAAATAAAACATTAGACATACAGAGGTAAACATTTATTAGTCATTGTTCTTTGCTAAATACATCTGAATGTAAATTATAATTATCATATTTTCATTGATATGATGAATAAAAATGAGATCAAATTTTTCTGCACATCATTATTGATCTATAGTGCTACCGCATATCTTCCCATTTTAAAGTCATTCAAGTTTATAATACAAAGCATGTTTTCTGATACTTTTATTTAAAAAATTCAAGATATTTGCATATTTACAATTAATTCGATATAATATAAAAGACATGTATACTTCAATTGTAATCATCGACAATTGAATTAATTCTTTTAAGATATTGAAAAAGTACTTTTAACGAACTGATGCAATTGGAGTACAGAAATCTACCTTTTAAAATATATTTTTGAAATTTTGGCCCGATTATCTTTCTTATCAATACCAAATCGCCAAAACTTATTTTTCAAAATTAGTGACAATATAATTATTGGTGACAAGTCACACATTTTATACGTACTCTAAGCCCTAAGCAGTATGTAACAAAATGTCTAGGAGTAGTAGTAGAATAGTGCTAACAACATTTAATAAAGCATTGACTGAGTTGTAATAACGTAAAAAACGGCATACAGCTAAAATGAGCACAATTACTGACTAGAATGTTTTAAACGTTAATTAATATCACAGAACATATTAAAATCGAAATATATATTCACAAATTAGACAAAGAGCAAATTTTTAGATCAAATTAAAATTTTATATAAACAGCAGCCGGAGTTTCGGTAATCATCAGTGTAACATAATATTATAATTATTATTAGGTTTATAGGCCAATCAATTTCTATTTTTAATATACAGGATGATTCAACATTTAGTGGGCATATTTTTAAAGCATATTCTTGGAGGCAACGTAACACTCTTTTTCCTATAAACATGCATCCCCAAGTGCATCCCCTCTGAGCTACAGCCATCGAAAGTTGCGGAAAAAAATTACGACTACAATTATTAATCAAAATTTGCAAGCCCCTGTTTTGTTAGGAGCTCTGTTTATTTTTTGCTTCAAAAATACTGTAAACTTAATTTTAGGGGGTGAAAAGCGTTTACACTATTCTTTGTTAAAATTTTGCGTTTCCACTGGGAAAATTTAATTTCTAATAAAATCATCTAGTTTACCGTGACAAAATCTAAAATTTTGATCTCCCGAGCTTTTTTGATACAACTAACTTTTTGCAAGAAAATCGTGGTCAACAGTAAAATATAATCTAATATTTTCATTTAATAAAATAAAAAACAAACCATACTTAATGTAGGAGATGTTCAAAATGGGAACCTCCAACATCTTGGCAGCATCCTAATCGTGAATAAAAATGTCTCCTGACATTATTCAAGATCTCTGGTGTCACCACCGATCGACGCAGTCGCAAGCGTTATTCTTGCTCGTAAGTCAGCTACGTCGCGGGGTTTGGTTTTATACACTGTACTTTTCAAATAATTCCATAAAAAATAGTTCAGGGAACGTCAGGTCTGGTGATCGTCGTGGCAATTCTACCGGACCTCGTCTCCCTATCCACCGATTTGGAAATGTAAATTCGAGATATTGCCGGACATTGACTTGGTAGTGTGATGGTGCTCCATCTTGCTGGAACTATATTACATTATCTAGAACGTGTGGATTTTTTTTTGAGCTGAATATAACTTTACCAAAGCTGGTACAATGGTTTTTTAAAACAATGCTAAATAATTATCCCATTTTAATTTCCATCAATGAAAAATGGACCAATGACAATAATCCCTGCCCAAAGACTAACTTTTCTGGGTTCTCTGTATGCAATTCTCTCATTCAGTGGGGATTATCACTAGCCCAATAGCGACAGTTTCGACGATTTACATGACCGTGAAGAATAAAAGTGGACGCATCAGAAAACAATATGTTTTCTATTTGGATGACATTATTATCTAATATTTGCATTATTTGGCCACAAAAATAAGTTCTCCTATCAAAATCGTCATCACTAAGCTCTTGACATGGTATCAGTTTTATAAGGATGCATTTTATTTTCTTTCAGTGTACAAATAATCGAGGAATGACTAACGTTCAGTGCTGCAGCTACTTGTCGACTTGAAGAATGTGGATTTTCTTGAAACTCATTCATTATTTTCAATTTGGTATCATTAGTTAATTCATTTAGCTTTCATACATGTCCATGATCGTGAAAATGCTTCGCGATTTTACTAATTGTCCCTTGGGATAAAGGCAGTAAATCAGGAAATTTTTGTTGAAATAGACGAGCGACTTCAGCCTGTGATCTTGCTTCTATCTCCATAACCGATCATTTGTAAAATTATTATTTTATCATTTCTGTTAAATGACCCATATTAAATTTTCAAAATGTGCAAAAAGAACTAAAAGCACAGTAGTGACCACTGTTTAATGCTCTCACAGTTTTAGAAAGTTACTGGGATGTTTTCGACCAAAAGTACATTTGACGCTGATAAGGTTGATAAGTTTTTACGTTTCCTTTCTAAGAAAATCAAAAAAGGATATCAACATTGTTTTTGGTCCCTTTATGATTATCGAGAAAGAACCGGATGAGTCGCTTTAAGTTATTATTGCAGAAAATTTCATCTAGTTGATACATTATTTTTTATTGTTTATTTTTTAAATAAAATTTAGCAGCCATGGCATTTTGAATAGAACCAAGCCTCTATTTCCAATTAAAAAAATTGGGGGTTGAAACGATAACTCGAAGCGGGTTGTATCTAGGGATGAAATTTTTGTGATGCACGATGTCACCTTATAATCTAAAATTGACCTGTCTCGGGATTTTTCATAAATATGTGCAGGGTCTTTGGTTATAAATGCACCCCCCATTTACCTTTCGAATAAAAAAATTTGAAAGAAAAAGTTTCTAAATATCTCTTAAATTTTTATTTGAAATAAGTTTGCGATATACGGGGTGCTACGTTTTTTTCATAATCAAAGTCAACTTTTGTTTTTTAAACGGAACACTAATAGTTTTTTATTTTCGAATTCTCCTAAAAATTTCACATATGTTTTATAAAACCTACCTACAGCTAAATTTAATTGTTTTTAAAATATTGATAGTTATAAATAGCCAATATGAGCTTGATTTGATACTAATAATCAGGTATCTACGAGAAATGTTAAATGTAAAATTTTCAAGAATTTGGTTTTTTTTAAGTAGATCAGTCCAATTACTTTTTCATTTTTGAATTCCCCTGAAAATATATTTTATATAATACACCCCATATCTAAATTTAACTGCTTTGAAAATATTGATGGTTCTAAATCGTCAATATAATCCTAAGTTCATTTCGATTAAAACTTTAATAAAAAAATGAAGTAACATAAAAAGCTGGCCTATTTCAAAATATATCAATAATACAAGGGAGAAGAGGGGCCCATTTCTTCTGTGTTAAACGGTTTTAGAGTTATACTTATAGGTTTTTGTTTTAAGTTTAGAAAATTGTCAATTTTTTAAGTAACAATATTTTTGACACTGCTGAGTCTAAGAATAAACTATGTTTTATGAAATACTTATCAAAGTAGTTCAAATATAACAACATAATTCGGATGTTCTATTTAAAAAACCAAAATTGATTTGTATTCTGGAAAGCTAAACACCCTGTACATAGGGTGAGTCACTAAGCGGGAATCGGTCTTTGGTAGGCGTATCGTTCAAAATATCGAAAAATGTTTCAAATAAAAGTTGTTCGAAATAAAGTTCTCCACAACCAAAAATTATTGCCAAATATGGCGGCCTTCCGGTTGCACCGGAAATGAACACAACTTTCTTATTTTAAATAGAACATTCTATGTATTTTTACATTTTTGGATTTCTTAGTAAAAATGCATATGAATTTATTAAGACGACATAGGCCCTTAGTTGAACCGTTTTCGCGTAATTTAATTTTTTTGGTTAAATTTGACGATTTCGGAGCTTGACGCCATTAACGATATTTTCCAAACGCAATGACTCAGAGTTGTGTGGCATACGGTTTTGGATTCAGGAAGAAATGGAGTATTTGTTTACGTCTTTGCTGTTAGCAAGATTTCTTAAATTTCTTCACATCCGTCGACTCAATTCTTCAGTTGTTCAAACATGCATAACTTAATTTTTTCAAATGGAACCACCTATCTTGGATTATCTTATCGGATGCGAAATTAAATTACCTTTTTTTTGGTACCAGGTATTGCCGCCTCCGTTCAATAATTTTTGAGAAATTTAGAATTTTTTAAAAATTTTAATCGGGTCTTGGACAACAGCAGCCGCTACTAAAACTTGGTTTTCTTCATGCGTCGTTGGTTTTCTACGCTCCTTTTTCTCGTATTTCGTACTACCAGTTCGTTCAAACTTCTCTCTCAATTTAGTGAATGCCGCTGAATTTGGATGTCTCCGATCGGTAAAGCGTTGGGCATAAATTCTTGAGGCAAGAAATGGATTTCTGTCAGCACTGCCCAAGGCGTAAACCATATCGACCAATTCTTCTTGAGAAAACATTGTCTTTCAGTACTAATACCAAGACCTCGCGACAACAATGAGATAAACTGTCAGTTATTGCCGGACAAACGAGACGAAACAAAACCGCGACATCCAGGGCGATAATACGAAATTAATTAAAATTTTTACAAAATTCTAAATTTCTCAAAAATTATTGGACGGAGGTGGCAATACCTGGTACCAAAAAAAAGATAATTTAATTTCGCATCCGATAAGATAATCCAAGATAGGTGGTTCCATTTGAAAAAATTAAGTTATGCATGTTTGAACAACTGAAGAATTGAGTCGACGGATGTGATGAAATTTAAGAAATCTTGCTAACAGCAAAGACGTAAACAAATACTCCATTTCTTCCTGAATCCAAAACCGTATGCCACACAACTCTGAGTCATTGCGTTTGGAAAATATCGTTAATGGCGTCAAGCTCCGAAATCGTCAAATTTAACCAAAAAAATTAAATTACGCGAAAACGGTTCAACTAAGGACCTATGTCGTCTTAATAAATTCATATTTATTTTTAAGGAATCCAAAGATGTAAAAATACTTACGGTGTTCTGTTTAAAATAAGAAATTTGTGTTTATTTCCGGTGCAACCGGAAGGCCGCCATATTTGGCAATAATTTTAGGTTGTGGAGAACTTTATTTTGAACAACTTTTATTCGAAACATTTTTCGATATTTTGAACAATACGCGTACCAAAGACCGATTCCCGTTTAGTGACTCACCCTGTATAGCAAACATATTTGAAATAAATATTTAAGCGATTTCTATAAACCTTTAAATCTAACATCTATATCTTATAGATATCTATTATTTACGAAAAATCAAGATCATATTGGCGATCTATAACCATTAATATTTCGGAAACAACTGAATTTAGATATAGGTATGTTACATAAAATATATGTGGAATTTTTGGGAAAATTCGAAAATAAAAAAATATTTGGGTTGTTCTATTTAAAAAAACCAAAGTTGACTTTGATTCTGAAAAAAACTTAGCACCCTATATATCGCAAACTTATTTCAAATAAAAATTTAAGAGATATCTAGAAACTTTTTCATTTAAATTTTTTTGTATCTATCATAATTCGAAAGATAAATGGGGGGTGCATTTATAACCAAAGACCCTGTACAATAACTGAGGTATTGAATTTATTCCATTTGGCCGTTCCACACTGTATTTACAGTGTCCCACTGGGAATCGCCGCGATCGATATCTGACAAAGTACTTATCTAAATAATTTAAATATTTAACCACTTAGCAAAGTTGACTAAAATATTCGCAAAGTTGTAGTACTTCCGGTTATACCGGAAATTGTCACCAACTTCGTTATTTTAAATAAGACACCCTATATATTTTTGCATTTTTTAATTTTATTTGATATTTTAAGGTCACTTTGAATAACAAACATTATTCTTAAAATTTATAGTATTTAAGATAATTGGATTTTTTTTTAAATTTGACAGATGCAAGGTTCCACAAAATTCTTGATACCTTTTTCCAGAAACCATATATTTATTTTACATTTAGTACGTAAGTAAAACACATATGAAGCTATCTTGCACATCTTTCATAAGTTCAGAAACCTTATACCGAGCGTTAAATTCCGGTCTGAACATTTTGGTAAATTCTAACAGCGATAACTTTGTTATATCGAATGGAACATCCTATATTTTTTTACCCATCTATTGCAGATTTAAATTATCTTTTAACTGACATAGGCATTGCGGGGGTTTCTTTTACAAGTTTTGGAAATAATTGCAATTTTAATTTTTTTATTTCACAGTTATTGAATTCTTATTGTGTAGCATATATATTAGTGACATAATGAGTGAAAACAAATAAAATGTACTTAAAAAAAAGAATGATGAAGCTAAAATTAAAACATGACCAGTCGACATGATTGGAAATGCCATTTCGACATTTTTATTATCAACAACAGATTCTCTTTTACCTGATTTCTCTTTAACGGAGTCAAAATTTGTGAGACTTTCTACCATTCACCTTACTGGATTTCATGAGAGCTTTACTTTATCTGAATATCGAACAGCAAATTTATTACTAGTATCTACATGTTTGTGATATTACTTTTGTTACATCGTTAGAAAATAATAAACAGTTTAAAATAATTACCATTGCATTTAATGTGAAATGAGAAAATAAAAGTAAAAACTTGTAATTATTTCTAAAAGTTGTAACAGCAGCCCTTAGAAGGCTTATATCAGATAAAAGATAATTAAAATTTACATAAGTTAGCTTAAAAAATATAGGGTGTTCTATTTAAAATAACAAAGCCATTGCTGTTTGAATTTATCAAAATATTCAAACGTGAATTCAACACTTGGTATAATGGTTTTAAATTTTTTATAGAAATCCACTTATCTCAAAAACTATAAATTTTAAGTACAATGTTTGTTATCCAAAGTGTCCCTAGAATATTCAATAAAATCCAAAAATGCAAAAATATATAGGGTGTCTAATTTAAAATAACAAAGGTGGTGTCAACTTCCGGTATAACCGGAAATACTATAATTTTGCTAATATTTTAGTTGTGCTGGCCTTGTTGACTTTGCTAAGTTGTTAAATTTTCAAATTTTTTAGATAAGTACTTTGTCAGATATCGATCGCGGCGGTTCCCGGTGGGACATACTGTATATTCTCCTTTGCTACATCTATCAAAATATATTTTGCGTTGCCGCTAAAAACAGTTTCCAATTTCACGCGGCAAACATATATGTCAGTGTACACTGAACTGTATTTAAATTACTTTTTGACCACTTCAAAGATTTTTGTAAAAAAAAAATCTGTTCTGTTAGAAAAATTAAATATAAGTATTTCATTTAAAATCAATTTTGCTTAAAAGATTCAATAGAAAAACAAACAAAAAAAGACTAACTTCATAGACAATGCAATTAATATTTAATGCGTTAGTCTTTAATTATAATACGTATTATTAATTACAAGTTGAATGTAAGGTTCATGAACTTTGAGACATCTTTGTTTTAAACCTAATTTAAATTTAATCTTATTAGAAGAACCGCTGTTACATATTTTATTTACAATTTGCTCCTTGCCTGTTTAAAAAATATGTAGGTATTTAAAGATTGTTTGAGCATTTTTCCATATAATACATATCACCTAGTAATTGAGAAATTGGTATTTCCCCAATAGTTTCTTTAAAAAATAGTAATTCGACAGTCATTGATCGAATTGCTCGAAGACTAGGTACTAACAGAAGTAACCTTCCAAATCTCGTCGGCTGCCTTGGGTACCTGGTACGAACATAATCACCTAAAATACACTGAGCTTGATCTTGAAGCATTTCCACTGGTTGAACATCGCAAAGTCCCGCTGTCTCTAAAATTTGATAAAGTGTTAATTTGCGAAGAGTTAAAGATGCTTCTTACCTGGAGTAAAGAGAATAATTGCTTTCATGCAACCACATTCACTTCCATCGGGTGATATTTGACGAAATCTGCACATTATTTCCTACAAAAAAACCATGAATTTTAAAAATTATAGTATAAGCTTTGTAAACGTACTTGAATAGTTTTAATTTCAGTTGCTGTATGAAGATCTGTAGGTAACCGTTCTCTAGCTTGTGGACACCCTAATACGGCTGATAAATCCCAAGGTACAGACCACTGCGCTAAATGTAGTAAGAATAATTCTTTCCATGATTCTTGTAGTAATAATAATTGATCTCGTTTACTTAAAGTCTGAAATGGAGCTAAACATCTAACCCATCTTACTGCCATGAAAAGCAGTCTTGCTGTTGTTTCCTGAAAAACAAACAAAAAAGAAAATATATTATTGACACTTGTTCTGTTTGCTTAATTAGCACTAAGGCCTAATAAATACAAAAAATAGAAAAATTAATCGCCATTTGCTATTTTAAAAGAGGGTTAAATTAACGGATAACTTTTCCTAACAGGATCTTCCTAGTTCGCAACAAAACTCCTTTAATTGCTTATAACTTCATAGGTCAACAGATATGCACCTATGCTGAGATCCATATTTTTGGGATTAAAATAAGACATACAGACATACACATAATAGTAGGTGGTAGACTGGAACTTTCAATCGTCCGAGGTAGCATCACCCCTCGTATCACTAGGAGGCGGTGAAATGATGCTTACATCATGTTTCCGTCTCTGACACGTGAGTTTGTTTCTGCTATTCTTCTTTCCTCATCCTGTCCTTTTCCTTATTTCCTTTTTTCATCTACTCTGATTTTTTCTTCTAATTATTAAAAACAAAGATGATGGATTCTCTTCGTGCAAAAAATTCCGGACGTAAACTACCCTCCCGTTCGGATGTCCGGGTGGAGGGTGTGCGAGGGAATCCAAATTTGGCGAAAAGTTTTAAGGGCCAAGTTTTTTTCAAACAATTCATCCAAAATTCAATTCTGTAACATTCGGGGTCTAAACTCTAATCTAAACTGGGTTCATCAACACCTTCAAAATGAAAGACCCCATGTGCTGTCTCTGACAGAAACCTAAGTCTCCCCATCCATCAATACAGTCCATTTGCTTTGCCCTAACTACGACTTGCACACAAAATTTCGACACAAGAGCGACATTTGTGCTTTTACGCGAAGCGACATGTCCTGTCAACGAGAATCAGCACCGGAATCTGCTGATCTGGCTGAAAATCTGCTCCAAAAACGAAGTATTATTCATTTGTTCACTTTCTTTGTCTCCAAACGATCCCTTATACAGACAGCTCTTCTCTTATCTCTTCGTTACCTTTGATCACCTACAGACGAATGTCTTTCTCGGTGACTTCAACGTAAACAACATCCTCTGGTTAAGGTTTTCTTCCCGAACTGACGACGCGGGAAGGGTGGCAGATGCTTTTCCATCACTTGTAGACTATTGCAATTAGTTGAGGAACGCACAAGAATTCCTGATGTAGATACCCATCCACCTAATCTACTCGACCTTTTTCTTACAAATTCACCAAATTCGTATAAAATCTCTATGACATCACCGCTTGGAAATTCGGATCACAAGTTTATAGCAGCCTCTCGCTCGCTTCATATACCACCTCCTTCCCAGACGCAGTCCCGTAGGGTTTGGCACTTTAACTCTGCAAACTGAGAAGAATTAAGAGACTTCTTTGCATCTTTCTCGTGGCAGGAAGTCTGCTTTAACTCAGAAAACCCTTCCTTAGTCGCCGAATCCATTACGGAAACTATCCTGATTGGTATGGAATGCTCAATTCCCCACTCCTAAAAGAAGTCTGCCTTCAGTAAATCTTAGTTCAGTAAAAAATGTGTTCGGGCTGTCTCCTGCAAAATCTCGCATATCGTCGTTGGCGAAATAATCCCTCAGTCGAGACTCGGACCATATTTATAGATGCACGAAATTCTTGAAAACAGGTTATTGACGAGGCAAAAGGTGATTTCAATCGTAAAATGCGCCAGAGGCTTACCAACTGTCTGATTGGATTTCAGGTCCTTTTGGGGATTTGCAAAGTCGATTGGAAAGAATTTTACACCTTTAATTTTTACCTCTAAGGAAAAGGCTGACTTGTTAGCCTTAATGTTTGCTGAAAATTCCAATCTTGATTCTCGAAACGCAGAACCTCCTATTCTTCCTAAGGTTGGCACTTCGATGCCTGACAATGCACAATCAGGAAGATTCTCCTTGAGCTTGATATCTCGAAAGCTTCTGGCCTTGATGGTATTCCCGCTTCTGTTCTTAAGAAGTGCGCCCCGGAGTTGACTGCTGTCCTAAGCAAATTGTTCACACTCTCTTACAACAAAGGTGTATCCCCTAACATCTGGAAATCTGCTAGAGTGCAGCCTGTCCCCAAAAATGGAAAAAGGAATCTGGCTAACAACTATCGCCCTATATCTTTGTTACCTGTTATATCTAAAGTGATGGAAAAAGTTATCAACAACGAGATTCTTAAATATCTGGAGGAAAATACAATCATCTCCGACAGGCAATACGGTTTTAGACATCAACGTTCCACTGGCGATCTACTGGCATATGTTACACATATCTGTAACTCAGCTATGGAAAAACACGGTGAGGCTAGGACTGTGGCATTGGATATCTCAAAGGTTTTCGACAGAGTCTTAACATCTTATGGTCTTCCTCCTGGACTCTCTCATTTGATATCCAATTTTCTCTCTGACAGATCTCTTCAGGTCGTCGTCGATGGCATCTCATCCAAGACATTTGCGATTAACGCAGGGGTGGCTCAGGGGTCTGTTCAGTCTCCGACTCTATTTCGATTACACGTAAACGATATCTTAGCTTCAACTTCCAATCCTACATACAGCTACGCAGATGATAGTAACCTTTCTCCGACAAACCATTATCTGTTGCTGCTTCAGATCGACTAAGGGAACAGCAGATACAGACGATTAATTGGATCTCGAGATTATTCTGGAATGGGGTAAGAACAATTTGGTTGACTTTAACGCTTCAAAAACTTAGGCCGCGGTTTTCTCTAAGAAAATATCAAGGGATAGTGCAACAAACATACTAATGGACGGTAAAATCCTTCCGATGGAATCTAATCTATCTATCCTAGGAGTGAATGCGAGCACTAACTTCTCTTGGGACGATCATGTGCGCGCCATTGCCAAATCCGCCTCTCAGAAGCTAGGCTTTCTTTTTAGAGCTAAAAAGTACTTCACATCTCATCAGCTATTAACACTGAACAAAGTTCAAGTTTGGCCAACACTAGAATACTGTTCTCATGTTTGGAGTTCAGCCCCAAAACACACTTTAGCTCTCTTGGATTCAATTCAAAGAAGAGCGATTCGCCTAATTGATGATGAGAGTCTGACCGATTCTCTCGAAATCCTTCCGATGGGATCTAATCTATTCATCCTAGGAGTGAATGCGAGCACTAACTTCTCTTGGAACGATCATGTGCGCGCCATTGCCAAATCTGCCTCTCACAAGCTAGGCTTTCTTTTTAGAGCTAAAAAGTACTTCACATCTCATCAGCTATTAACACTGCACAAAGCTCAAGTTAGACCAATACTTGAATACTGTTCTCATGTTTGGAGTTCAGCCTCAAAACACACTTTAGCTCTCTAGGATTCAATTCAAAGAAAAGCGATTCGCCTAATTGATGATGAGAGTCTGACCGATTCTCTCGAAACACTGGAGCACAGGCGTATGGTTAGTGACTTGTCTCTTTTCTACAAGTACTATCATGAAAGCTGCTCGCAGGAAATAATAGGTTTAATCCCCCCAAGGGCAAGATTCTTGAGACATACTAGACAGTCGGAGACAGCAAATTCCTGTGCGGTCCAGCTTGATACGCTGAGGACTTCTGTCTACGGAGACTCTTTTTTCTATAGAACTTTCAAGTTATGGAACTGGTTACCGAAAGGATTTTTTCCCAAAAATTATAACCTATCCTTGATTAGGAAGGCGGTTCATCGCCATCTATGCTTGTTTTCGCATCCTACTCGCAGTGCTTTGAAAGCATAATGGGGTTACGCCTTTATGAGCGGATTAAACTTAAAGAAAAAGCATACAGCGTGGAACAGTCAAATGGAATAAATTTCGTATATCAGTTATTCTACAAATTTATGGAAAATCTCGAGGGACGTCAATTTTAGATCATAAAATGACATCCTCCACCGTAAAAACTTTGTCCCTAGATGCAACCCTCTTTGAGTGACAGTTGCAACCCCTAAATTTTTAAACCAAAAGAAGGGGCTTGTTATACGTCATTCGAAAGGTCTTTTTATATTCTAGTCAAAAATGTTATGGTTGCCATAATTGTTTTAAAAGTTAACTATAAAAAAAATTAATTTCAATTTTCAATAGCAAAATAGAATTCTAATATACAATAAAATTAAAAACAAACCATACTTAATGTAGGAGATGTTTAAAATGGGCACTTCAACATCTTGGCAGCATCCTAATCGTGAATAAACATGTCTCAAGACATTATACAACATCACTGGTGTGATAAAGTTGATAAGTTTTATGTTTCCTTTTTTAAAGAATCAAAAAAGGTACCTTTATGATTATCGAGGACAAGCCAGACGAGCAGCTATTAGTTATTGCAGAAAATTTCATCTAGTTAATGAATTATTTTTTTATTGTTTATTTTTGAAATAAATGTAGCAACCATGACATCTTTGAATAGAGAATGAAAAGACCTTTCAAATAAGGTATATATCAAGCCTCTACTTTCAAAAAATTTAGGGGTTGAAAAGGTAACTCGAAGGGGTTGCATCTAATAGGAATGAAATTTTTGCGATGCAGGATGTTATCTTATAATCTAAAATTGACCTGTCTCGAGATTTTCCATAAACATGTACCGGGTGGCCAACTAAGAGAGGATGCCGGCTATATCTCAGCAACGAATCATCCCACAGCTTTGAGAAAAAAATTTCAATAAGAAGAGCCCTGAAAATTCGCTGGAAAATATTTTGGAGGTTCTAAAATGACTGCTAGGTGCCGTAATACGTAGAGCTAAATAAAAAATTAGAATTTTCTCAAAATTTTGTTTAATTAAAGTATACAAAAATACATGCATTATAATCTTAGAGTAATTTTTGTTGTTTTTGTTTTACACTTTTTGTTCTATCTCTAAAAATGAAGTGGTGAGGAGACGTCGAAAAAAAATTTTTTTAAATGCCATTTACTTCAGTTAGCCTTAATAAAATTTAACAAATTTAGTCTCTTTAGGAGGAGAACAAAGTCTGTTACGATTTTATATAACGCGCTGTAGCAACGACAATAATTTTAAAATAAAAACATGAAAGTGCCGTCGATAGACTAAATAACACTCTTTCTATAGAGACTAAATTTGTTAAATTTCATTTAGGCTAACTGAAGTAAATGGCATTTAAGAACACTTTTTTCGACGTCTCCCCACCACTTTATTTTTAAAGGTAGAACAAGAAGTGTAAAACAAAAATGAGTGAAAATTAATCTAAGATTACAATGCATGTATTTTCAATAGACATTAATTAAGCAAAATTTCGAGAAAATCCTAATTTTTCATTCAGTCCTAGCGGTTATTTTATAACTTCAAAAGTATTTTCCAGCGATTTTACAGGGCCCCTTTTTTTATTGAAATTTTTTTACCAAAGCTGTAAAGTGATTCGTTGCTGAGATATAGCCGGCGTCCTTTCTTAATTGGCCACCCGGTACAATAACTGAGATACCGATTTTCTTCTATTTGGCTTTTTCACACTGTATGTCCTAAAATGCACCCCCTCCGAGCTTCGGTTACGGATTAAATATTTTGAAAATTTGCAAGAACCAAATTTCTCACTGAAAACATTAAATTTCAGCTAAAAAATGTAAATAAGCCCCCCCCCCTCCCCTTAATATCAGATTTACATTATTTTTTAAACAAAAAATTAATAAAGTTCCTAAAGAAATAGATTCTTGTTAATTTTCAGAATATTTGATCCGTACCTCTAGTCACAATTTGATATAAGCGATTTTTATAGAAAGAAAAACTCTTATTTTCATCCCAAAAATACGCTCTTAAAATATGTGCATCGGTTTTTGAATCATTCTGTACATCCGACTTTTCCCTACAGCAATTTAGTTGTATTCTCTTCAAGTATAGGGGCCAAATCAGGTTGTCTCAAGTTTCAAAAAATTTTTTTTGTTCAAATGTTTATTTTTCTGTTGGCATTAGGTCTACAGTTGCATTTTCTCAATAAACAGTTTTGTAATACATTTTCCAGGGTCCCTCCTTCTCTTACATGAATGCTGAAGTTAATATTTTGTCAAAACATTTGAGGGTTATTCTTTCTTTTATTAGATTCTTGATTATTGTGACCTAAAAAATTAACATTTAGGTTTATTTAACCTTTTCTAAGTTCTGTTTTTGGAAAATATTTAAATTTCTTTAGTAAATGGAAATTGTTGACAATTTTCTGAAAAAGTATTTAATAGACAATGTGTGCCAGTGAATGTGGTTTAACATTGATATCTTCCTTATCATTTGAGTTAGAAAGTCGGTTAAACAAGCAAAGCGGTAAGGAATTTTATTCCCATAAATATGAAGTTAAGAAAAGAGTTAAATTCTGACCTGTTTATATTTTATTAAGAAAAAGTGAAAAACTTTCTAAAATCTGATCTAACTTTAAGATGGATAATTTCTCAGAAAATTATGGCAACTTTATTTCTTCTTATAGTCGCCACTGGATTTTCACATTTTTGAATTAAGTAAAATTTTCTGAGTAATCTAATAGGTTACACGTCATATGTCAAAGTGAAATACAGGATAAGTCATTAGTATGATAACGCCCTGTAGCTCCTATTAGAATTATTTTGATAATAAAAATCTGTTTAATACAAAGGTACACTAGGACGAGACGTACATTCTAAAATTATTTTTCACTATACAGGATGAATGTACATATACAGGGAGGTGCACTAAAGTTGCCTTTTTTAAAAATAGAACACCCTATATATTCTTACACATTTAAATGTTATACGAAATGTCAAATAAAATGATATCAAACAAGAGAAGTCTGCGATTAATCGTTTTTGACATATTTAGAAAAATCCTGAAAGAATCTAATTTGGAAGCTCGTTTGAAAGACCGGAAACAATCAAATCATTTTATTTTTAGTGCAGATTATTAGAGTAAAAATAATGTAATTTCTTTTAAATAATATTTTACATGGTGATTAGCAAAAGCGAAATTACATTTTTCTCAAAATATTTAATTGACACGCCCTGCATAATTTTCTATTTTTGTTAAGTAATCACTAAACTTTAATATAATGCAGAATTTGTGGGTCTAGCTTTTATAGTTTGAGAGTTATTTAACTTTAAATTTGAAAAATAAAAAATTTCGATATTTGAATGTTTAAAATGCATCTCTGATTGAAGTTGTTGGAAATTTAATTCTTAACGGTCATCAAAAACACTAATACAACTTTTTACCACATAGTTTCCAAAAAAGTTTACAAAACCAGTAATTCGACAAGTCTCGTCCCTGCTGCGATTTTACCAATCCAGGGTAAAATATATACATGTTATTACAGTACTTTAGCTTGATTAGGCCACAGTGTAGGTTTAACTTACTTTAGTTTTGAAAATATGCACCATAAAATATATGTAATATTTTTTTGTTTTTGTGGAAAATAGGCTTGTTTCGTTAATTTACTTGACCAAAACAAACGTAAAATTGACTAGAATGAACGAATGTGGTACTATGCACTAGTTTTACCCTTATTTTCGTGAAAAAATGTCAACTGTGCAGAGAACATAAGACATAGATGCATAGAATTTAGGTATAGATGATTATATGTTTATATAATTAAAATTAGAAAAAGTATTAAATTTGTGCATTTATAGACTTTATTTTTGTTTAGGTCTAAAAACTTTGAGAAAAAATACATTTTACTAAAATAAATCTAGAGAATTTTAATTTTTTTAAATTTAAAATTAAATATCCCCCGAATTATAAGAATTAGCCCACAGATATTTATATCAAAGCAAACCTTAGCTATTGCCTAACAAAAATTAAAAATACAGGGTGTGCTATCTGAATTTTTTGAGAAAAATGTCACCTTGCATTTGCTAATTAACCTGTATAAATCCAAATGTTTTTTAAATAAAATTACATTGTTTTCTAAGAAAAGGATATTCTGAAATATTCTGATGCACCAAAAATAAAACTATTTGGCTGTTTCCCGCTTTTCAAACGAACTTACAATTTAGACTTAATTTTCGTGATTTTTCTAAATACCTTAACCGCAGACCACTATTATTTGGTATCATAATTTGCAGCATAATTTGCCTTATTTTGGCATTTACAAGTGACCCCATTCACAGTTACAACCGATCCCATTCACTGCTACAACCGCCCCAGATTTCTCTTTTAAAACGCTTGTAGATATTTTTATAATGCAAATAGTGTCATTATAACCTTATCTATCTTATCAAGTAATCAAGGTTTACTTAAAACATATCACCAAATGCGCCGAGATGCACATGTTGTCCCAGAGGGCGATTTTGTCAAAAATATTTCAACCGTCCCTGGTCTACCCTACTCTTGAAGTTACTGTTATAATTTGAAATTTCTTCTTGTAATTAGTAAACATCTTAATAGAAGTTTAATTTTGAAATAGGATGGTAAGGGAGACAACCAACCAACTCAATAAAATTGTTAGTGATTTGGAGTAAATATTCGTGTACAATAAAATCTTTATTTATTTAAGATTTCTGCGACCCAGTTTGGAAATATTTAAATTTTTATTAATGAAAGTTGACAATTTCTGAAACATTTTTTGAAATATGACTAATACTTTCATTTAAAAAAATTGAAACATTTTCAAACAGAGCCCCAGCAATTTTAAATAAACATAATGTTTCCGATCAATAAGAGTCCACCAGGAAGAACAATTCAATATATTCATGCATCTTATCTATTATCTATTGTATCATGCAGCAAGGGCGGATTAAAAGGTGTCCAACATATGCAACCCTCCAATTAAGGCCGGATTTAGACTTAATGAGGCCCTAAGCTATTTAAGATATGGGCCAAGTAAATATTAAATTTTTTACTTTCCCTGGAACTTTTTAGCGAGCAAAAAAGGTCATCACACTGCCTCAAGAAATTCTTGTCATCTAGAAAAAAAATCTCCTTAACGTTTCGATGGGGTTCAAGAATTTTAGCGACAAAAGAAAACAACAGGTTCTTCACACAAAGCAATTATTGCTTTTAACAACAATTTTACCGATGACTCTAAAAAAAGGTCCTCAACCCTATATATGTCCAAATATGATTATTTGGGGTCACCCAAGATGGCAGGGGCCCTAAGCTATAGCTTGTATAGGCTTATACGTAAATCCAGCACTGTTGATTGTACGCGTTCTAAATTGTAAGTTACACAAGTATTGAAAATTATTTATATTGTAACGCAATGTAAATAGATGTAATAGAATTTAGAATAGAATTGTATAATTTAGTAAATAAAAAAAGTTTGTGGAAGGATCTGATAAGGGGAAAGCGGCCGCGATAAAGAAACAAATCGCAGATAAGCGTTCCAGAAATTTCGGCATTCGATAAGCCTTATCTGCCGAAAATTCTGGAAGCCGGGGGCCAAAACTATAAAAAGGCGGTCAGCTTTCCCTCGAGTCAGTCAGTTAGAGTCAGTGTAATTAGTGAGTTAGTAGAAGTCAATAATAAGTGAGTTAATTGTCAATTGTGGTGATCAAGTTAAGTTCAGTAATAAAGCGGATCTTATTCGATAAGTGTAATCAATCGAACCGATAAGCCCGTAACAATATAGTCACAAATTTTTAGGACTATCTGCGTAGGGTTAAGAATCTGTAGGAAGTTATAAATATATATGGTATGTGACCAATAGTTTATACATCTCTTGAAGTCTAGGTATCCCTAAATATTTTACCTGAATTGGTCTAGGAATTGACCAACAGTGAGTTTAGGGTCTAACAGTAAAAACAATACTCAAGTGACGGACGAAAAAACAAAAGGAAAACAATAACACACATACACACAATAAGCTCCATACAGATTTATAATCACATACAGATTCTTAACCCCATGCAAATGGTCCGGAAAATTTGTAATTATGAAATTTTAATAACTAGGAACTTAGAAAAATAAACGTGTTTTGTATTAAAACCGGTTTTCTTCTTTAGAGAGTTTAGAATTTCTTTCAAATATTTAAAAGAAAAAAAAAACAGTTAACAGTTTGGGTTGCCTTGAATTTTTGGATTAAAATCGAAATTCTGAGAAAAAAGTCGATATTTTAGAACAAAATATAGTACAAATATTGCAAGTGGACGCTCAAGCGTCCGGTTGACCTAGTTGCATGGCTGAAATAATAAAATTTAATACATTTTTTTGCTGATTAGTTCCTTATAATTTTAGTCATTTACCATCAGTACTAAAAAGAAAATAGAAAGTCGAACTCAGGACACAATTAGAGTTTGTAGCGTCGTAGGAGTGGTAAAGCCATGTAAAGTTTGCCTTTATTCGACGTTGACTTTCTAGCCTCAGTTGTCGTTGGCTATATTTTCCACCCATTCAGATGTTTCAGAAACGCCCTCGCTATGTAACTTCACCCTGTTTTCCCAATCCTTTATAATGCCAGTTGCAGAGGCAATTCGAATTTCTATGTATACGTAGTAAATCTTCAAGAAAAATAATTTTCATTCGATAATAAACAGTGATCTTTAATAATTTCAAATTGATAATTGATGCAACAATCACAGTGTTTAGTTCAGTGCTCTAGTGAACTCCTTTGTAATTTAAGCGACTCTATATCTATAACAGTTAACGAGTTAAGATGAGACGTGTATATTTGGATTCTGGAAAACCAGCAGAATCCAAATATGTAAAAATATATAGGATGTTCCGGATGAAGAGACTTCATATTGATTCACCTATTTGACCGAAAAATAAAAAATTTCGGATAAAACAACGTAGCAAGGCATTTTTAAATATTCAGAAAAATCAATAATAAGGAAAATAAAGGGAGGGTTTCATAAGACTAACCCTGTAGTACATGGAAAGTTGAAAAAATGGCTGCTAGCCTTTAAAATATTATTTCTAAAAATTTTGGGCATGAACTAATCTTTTCCTTGTAAATTTCGAGTGCCTCTCAAAATTACCTTTTTTTTAGGCTTGGAAAAAATTTTGTTTTCTTATAATTTGGACTGTAATGTAAATTGGGACTTTTTCTGGAAGTGAACAGCATATACCAACGAATGTCCCAAAAGTTTTGCCAATAAATAATTTTATTCTAATTTTATTATTTACTGTAATTAACAGCTTAGCATTTTTTTGGTGGAACGGACTGTTCGTTCGTTATCTTCACAAACTGAAACATAAAAAAACACAACAAAGGTTGCTCTAGAGCGTTTGTTGTGTTTTTTAATCTTTCTTGGATTCAAGGGACAAGCTTTGTATTTCAACTTGGTAAATAACAAAGTTATTATTATCAAATAAATAAACCTGTGCTGTTCAACAGGGAATGATTTTCTGCAAACGTCAATTATTAGGTTTTAGGCAACCTGTCCATGAACTACGCATATGTGTTTGAAAATTGTACGCATTAGTTGTTCTTTGTTTTTTCTTGCCATCCTCCATCACATATTTTGCGGGATAAAAATGCCCAAAAATCGTCAACTGAACGAGCCTGACTCAAATAGGAGGGCAAATTGGGGAATTATAGTTTCGCAAAACAAAATATTAGCAAAGGGCAAAAAAAAAGGGGGGGTAGTTGGGGATGGATTAAAGAATGTTTGACGAGATTTCCTTTATTACATGATCATCACGTTGAAGACGATGTAATGTTCTGGCTTGGCATTCTGTTGTTATTACAAGGCAGCACAAAATTAGTTTGATCAAAGCAACATATCGTTTGATCAACGAAAAAATAATCATCCTTATTTAACTCAAGCCTGCCAAATTAAAGATTTTTGAGCACTTTTATCTCGCAAAGCGTATAATGTGGGGTGACTAATAAAAAACAAAACAATTAATGCGTAGAATTATCAGAAAGGTGCATTGAGTTGATGTTTAAGTCGTCCAAATCCTGACTGTTGATATTAGCAGAAAATTGCTACTCGTTGAACAGCATAGGCGGCTTTAATTAGTTTAAACTAATAATTTTGATAGTTACTAAGCTGTTATTTACAGCAAATAATAAAAATAAATAAAGTTATTTATTACAAAGAAATATCGTTAAATATGTTGCGCCAAAACTTGTGACATACGTTATTTTTACTTTTTCCTAAAATTTAGTCTTAATCTTGAAAATTGGTCATTGAACTTAAAATTAAGGTGTGTTAACTTTTTTTTATTCTAGATTTTAATTTTTACTTCTAGGAAAGTTCTTTGAAAAATTCAAGTATTTTATGTTTAATTTTGGCTCTAATCTCTACCGAAATATGGATATTCTTGCAAAATAACAGTTTTTTTATTTTTCTATAAATTTGTTGTTAGTTTTCAGTTTTTTTGAATTATCCACATTTTTTATTGATATATTAATTTGTTTTGTTAAATTTTGTGTCAATAAAAAAGTTTTTTAAAAAGTTGTCTTGAACATTAAACATTTGTTGTTTCCGTTTTTGGCTTTCGACTTTTACTTTAATCTGTCTTCGCACGCTTAACACTATTTTTTTTAGTCTTAGATTCATAAAATTTTACTTTAATTTCTTTTCCAAATTTCGAATTGATTGAATTGAAAATTAAATTTATAAATATACCTCAAAATTCAGACTCAATTTCGAGTTAATTCTTTGTTCATAAAAATATTAGTACTACGATTACTAAAATTAATAGAAATGTACAATCTTTACTTCTGTTTGTTTTTATATTTACTTACTAATAGAAAGACACCTAAATGTCAACTGACAAATGTGAAATGGAAGTAAGTATTCAGTGCCGTGTCATAATCATAAATTACCTAAAACTAATTAATTAATTAGCAGCTTTAAAAATAAAATTTTTAAATTTTTTTTAATAAGACATTTTTTAATGAAGATACTGTAAACATTTTTCGCAGATCAGTCAAATCTCTCCGCGAACCGATGCCGGTCTTCCTAACTAGCGCTTTGAGGCGGTGTTGCATATGGTTTTAATCATAGGGAAAATTTTCCCTACGGTACTAATTTCAGTTAGGAACAAAATGACTACACCACTGAGCGCGAACGAAATTATCAAGTCAGATAGGTTTGGTATAAAAGCAGCGTTCTATATGGAAAAGTGGTTATAAACGCTCGTTCGATTTTAAATATTCGGTGCCCAAGGAAGTTAAATAAGTGTCAAGGTTATTAGAATAGAAAAAAATTAAAAACGTACTTTATAATCCAAAATGTTTAACAAAATAGTGATTATTACAAAATATTCCCAATCCTTGTGCTGTGTGAAGTTAATTTTTTTGGTTGCCTTCAATTTTTTAAATGTTAAATTTTCAAAGAAATTTAAATTGTGTTATTCTCTTTTTTCAAAATATTTATCCATTTACTCAGTCGAAACATTGATAAATTATACTTTCTTTTGCACGAAATAAATATTAAACAATAATTTTTACTAAACTTACTTGCAACATTTCCCACGTCGGCGTTAAGGGTAAGGTCGTCAAGGAGGGGCTTGGTTGTGCCACGGGAAGACCAGGACTTGGCATTCCAAGACCTGAGCTGGTTTCACTAGAAGTTGATGATTCAATAGATAGTTTGGTACCCCATACCAATTCCTGTAACGAACTAATTCTTTACTTTCACCTTTTAAATACGTGTAAAATGGTATTACCTGACATTTTTCCGCTGACATCAGAATGTGCATTAATCCTGGTGGAGGGGGTAAAGCTGGTGGATGGAACAAAGGAGGAGGTAACGAGTCCATATTGCTTGTTGGGCTAGAGATTTGAGGAGGTGGAAGAGTTAGAGCTTTCATATGTGGAGGGCCGAACAAACCAGTCGGAAAATGTATATTGGTCGCAGAAACAGAAATTTTATTGTCTGCATTTGTCATGTGAGACAAACCATGGCCAATTGATTGTGATGATATCTGGTTGTGATGCATATTGGAAGCCTGAAGCTTGGGCTTCCTAGGTCCACGCTCATGTTGAACAGCTGTAAAATACATAACTAGGTAATAGCGAGAATTGTAATAATAAATAAACTAATGAAACATAAGGTATATTAGCGTTTATTTAGTAAAATTGAAATTTCCCTTATATAAATGTATACTTCCAAAAATTTTACATATTCTACGCATGCGTATAGATACTTAACGAATAATGTAAATAAATGTTCCGCAAGGAACATACTTATACCCATGTAAGGCTGAGGACGCTTGAATTTAACGGATGTTGTTATACAATCCGTAACATAAGACAGTTACCTCACTACACTAGAGTGACTAGTTACATTGTGGTTGTATTTATTGTGAATTTGTGAGCTCATTATTATTTCAGTTAGCGTATAGCAAAAACGTTACTCGTAAGGGTGCGTTTAGATTAGAGACTTATTGCATGATAGATATCTCAGGTATCTGAGATTAAATTTCCTTGCCCATTTACACTATGACACAACTATAGCTGAATAAAATTGCTGACACTTCTACCTGAGATAAAGTATCGATATAAAATGTCCTTACTAGTTTAAATAATCAAAATTTGTCTAATTAAATTTACAAATTACTTATATCGAATAGTATCTCAATATTATAAGTGACATATAATATGGTAGTTATTTGCATCAAATATTTCTAGAGAAAGAAGATGACTACAGCTTCTAAAATATATGTCAGACACTGGCTGAAATTTGTATCGACATTTTATGTCGTGTAATTAATCTCAGATAGCTTCTCTCATGATGGTTTACACATGATATATTTTTATGTCACGGAGAAATATACGAAATAAAGTGTCTAATCTAAACGCACCCTAAGATACAGTCGAAAATTAGTTACAAATCACTCAATAATCTCTTGAATAGGTATCTATGTAGCAAATAAGAATTATAAGCTACAAATGTTTAGAGTAGAGCGACTGTGCTATATTTATGAGATCAGAAAAGTCGAAATCGGTCTGTGATTGGTAATTGTAAATATTTTCAACTGTAGCAGGTCCTACTGTTTCATTACAAAACATTTAATTGACGTTTGCTTTGAGATTTTGTTCTTAGTATTGGTGCATTTTTTACTACAGTAGAACCCCGGTTATCCGAAATAATGTGTGCTTAATTGAATTAGTAAATTTGAAAATTTATATAAAAAGGATATAAAAATTAAAGACTGATAATATGTAGGGTAAACTAGATCTAAGTATTTAAGAGAATTTTGATATTCTGTTAAAGGACGGGATATTTTTCTAATTGTCACTAAAATTGCCATAGTTTTTGGCATATGTAACACTACTTACGAGTATTTAAAATTTACGTATTTAGAAACGTAAGGTTACAATATGTATTTTATTGACAGTTTCCCAATTTGAACCATAAACGGTTGCCTAAATTAAATCTCAAATTAGGAAACCTTTGTCTACTTTACGAGCTTCCAAGTGGTCTGGTCTTTTTTGCAAATGTCAAAAAGGGGAAATTAAGGAAAATGGTCGGCATCAGATTTGGAACTAGCGCTAGTAGCGTACAATGAGGGGAAAAAGGTCTAAATAAATGCAGTAACGATTATGGAATACCTAAATCGACATTACTTCGGCATATTCGAACCACTTGACCGTTCTTTTTTTAAACCAATGAAAGTGTATTACACCTAAGCATTGAAAAAATGGTTAAGAACTAATCTTGGACAGAGAGTGTAACAGTACCAAGTGGGTTCATTATTAAATGAAGCTTATGGAAAGAAGGCAACGATAGAAAATGCCATTAATCGATTTAGGGCATCTGGAGTATCGCCAGTAGATGGATATGTTTTTCAAGATTCGGATTTTGCTGGATCCGTAGTTCTTATGCCTAAACCAAATAAAGTTCAAAATAATGGCTTTAGTCCCAACGATGATATTCCATTAGAACTTTAAAAAAATTCAAAACAGAAATTGTTCAACACCTTTCTGTATGGATGTGGCCAAAATCTCATCAGAAACCTGAGCATCAATCTTCTCCGCCAGCTTACTGCAAATTGCCCCATTATCTATTTACATTTGTGTCGAAGCTGTATCTTAACAAAAAAGCAACAAAGCCTTTGGTATTCAAAGCAGCAGAACTCACTAGTAGTCCCTACAAAAGTTTGAGAAAAAAATCGGACTAAAGTAGCAACGACAGGTGACGATCAACATTGATATTGTAAGGAATGTGAAAAGGAAGAAGTTCAGGATATCATTCGATGTATGAAGTGCAAATCGTGGTTTCATTGCAAATGCGTAAAAGTGAGTGAGAAGTTTATTTGTCAGACATGTGTGTAACACTCGTTGAGTTTTTAGTTTAATTTTGTTTTTCAGTGTTTGTTTTTTTTTTAATTTATTCTTAACAGTATGTATATTGTTTGTAGGTTTGTACCCTGTTTTTTCTATTTTTAAATAAAAATGTAACTGTCTTTCGAAAGTACCTATGCAAAATTTTTATAGGTAGTTTAAATTTGAGGAACTAGTGGTTCAAATTTGGCAACCAGTTTCTTATATTGAACCATTTGCAACCCTTAAAAATTTTTTTTCTTTTTTGGAAGTATTATAAGGCGGTAGATTTCCAAAAGTGTACTTCAAATGTTAACGGCATATAAAATATCACAATCATACATTTACAAAACTAGAGGCATTTTTCTAAAAAATGTTTCAATTTAGGGGCACTTTAACCTATGTATTTACAGGGTGAGCAAAACTTGATCTATTACAAAAAAAATGAAAAACGATATAAAAAATCTGAAAAAAATTTCTTAGATGGGTCCATTATAAGCCGAATTTCCATATTTTTTCTTACTTAAAAACCAAAGTAATGACGTCATTACATTTTTTCAGAAATATACCTATATTTTTGTATATTCAAAAAGAGCTAATTTTTCTAAACAAATTTTGTAAAGAAAAAAATTTGGTATCTTTTTTAGTTAAAAGGTTAAAAGCAAAGTTGTATAGAAAAAGCATTATTAAAAACTCGCAATCATTATGATTTAATCAGACAGCTTTTGAAAACAAATTTTGTAAATATTTTAGACTTGTTCTCGGAGAATATAACTAAACGACACTTCTGAGGTTGTTTTGAGATTTGCCATAAACTAACGAATAACTTATCGTTTGTGTAAACATTTTTCAAAGCCAAATGGCAACAAAACAATATTTGTCAACCATTAGTTCAATTATTGACAGATGTCACTTGAATTTGATTTTTGATTTATTGCGTTTCCAAAGGCTATTTGTTTAAATCGTGAAATTACAAATTTTTGATGATACTTGTTTTGCAATAAATTTGCTTATAACTTTTTAATAAAGAAAAGACAAATTTGTTAAAAAATATATCTCTTTCTAAATATGCAAAAATATAAATATTTTTGTACAGAGAAAATATTTTAGGGACGTCATTATTTCAGTTTACGCATATGGAAAAATAAGCAAATTTAGTTTAAAATGGACCTTATTCAATCTAATTTCAGATTTTATAAAATGATTTTTTCTTTTCTTATAATGGAGCTGACACATTGAGTTACGCTCACCCTGTACATGATACATACTTTTATATGTAAAAATGCATATAAGAAATAATAAAAAATATTAATTATGCCGACGAAATTATGTAATTATATGGCGTGATCTTATCTGAATAAAATGGATTACGCATAAATGCGCTTCAGAGGTTCCTCTATATTTAAAAGGTAATCAAATAAGCTATCTGAAATTAATCTTTCATAGTTACGTAAAAAAAACATCAGTTTTTGGAAAATATTTAAGAAAACAGCATTTGATAAAAAAGAATCCTGTCTGAACATTGTATTTTTAAAATATTTCATATTTGCTGCAGCTCAACACATTTAAGTGGACAGACATTTGTTATAATTGATCGTAAAGCGTAAAGCAGAAGACTGCCCCCATTAAAAAAAAATCGTAACCTTTATCCTTTGTCGTCAATAACAGTAGCAGTCTCTTTTCTCGGCAATTTTTTGAGCTGACAAAATGTTTGAGGAAAAACTGATTTTTCTACTGTTGCTACCATGATAAAAGTTCTAATCGATGAAATGGAGAGCAGGATGCCAAATATGGGATACCATTTACATTTTTATATATTTCTCTTAAGATATAAGAGCAACGAAGTTAATTTTACTAGCTTGTACAGATAATTTAATGTATATTTCACAGCAATAACCATTTTATTAAAATTAGTAACAATTTCTGAAATATAAGTGATAACACAAAAAGTTGCACTTTTTATGTCTTAGTATGAAGGGATCCTAAGTTGAGACACTTAGGGTTATTTGTCAAATCCATTTTTAAACTCATTTAAATTAAAAAGACGCTTGATTTAAACATTGTTATTAATTGTAATCATGTGAAATTGAATAAACGGTTTTCACAGAACATTGAGAGACCGTTCTTAGATAAAGAATTTTCAGATTCAGCAACTTTCCTTTTCTTTATAAGTTTTTGGCTTTCTCTTTTTTATTTTCTTGTTGTTGCGACATATTTTTTAAGATCTTGTCAGTCTCTTTTTACTGCTTTTCTGTTAGGCTAAAAAAGTTAGTAATCCTCAAGTGTCTCATATTAGGAACTGAATATACACAGGATATAATCAGGCCCTGATTTAAGGCGATTGGAGCGATTGGGCCCAATCGGGCATCACCATCAAAATTAACAAAAAGTTATTTTTTGAAATTCAAAGTAAATTGCTTTTGACAATAAGGGATAAATTATAAATTATTCAAATAATTAAAAATATATTTATTTTAAATTCTCAATGATGGATGAGATTTATTATTGGGTTTATACTAGCTTCTACCCGCGGCTTCGTCCGCGTGCAATTAAATAAGTGTTCTTCAAAAAAAAATTTAACGTTTTACTTCCTCGGGGTTTGATTTTCTTAAAAAAAACTGTTCATGTTAAGCATTGCCCGTTTCCCGGTGGCATTAATTGAATTTACTAACCAAGTTTAGGTTTCTATATCCAGAGACTTAGGTTATGCGTTGATCCCTTAACAGTTTAGCTAGCTAAATTCGAAATTTTCAAAAAAAAAAAATCAATATTAATAAATGGAGATGTCTAGAAACAGAATTTATCGAATTTTGAGATAAAAGTCAAAATTTGCCGAATAAATGAATTTTTAACAATAATTTAAAATTACTGGAAATCAAATTTAAAAAAATTAAGAAAAAACCGATAATTAACAAAACAGACTTCGACGAAAAACCATCGCGATTTTTGAAAATACTTAAAATTTAGAGAAATTAACAAAAAAGGATGGCACTTTCTAGAAAATATTTCAATTTTCCAAGAGAAAATCCAATTTTAAGATCAAAATTAGAATTTTGAAAATAAAGTAGTAATTTGAAAAAGACGAATTTCGAGGAAAAAAATTGGAAAGGTTGAAGTTTTCAACCTAACATTTCGCAGAAGCTCGAAAAATGTTCAAAATTCAAAAAAATTAAAATTTTCAATGGTCTAATTTTGTAAAAAAGTCGAATTTTAAGAAAAAAAATCGTAATTTCCAAAAGTATTGTTCTCAAAATTTAAAATTTAGTAAAAACATTAAATTTATAAAAAATTATTTTCTCTAAAATCTTAAAAATATTTTCTCAACATTTTTCTCGATATTTTATGGTTCTGAAAAAAAAGTTCCCTCTAAATTATAGAGAATGTTAACAAAAATATTTTTCTCATCATTTTTGTTAACATTGTGATCTAATTTAGAGAGAACATTTTTTTCAGAACCATAAAATATCGCACTGAAAATTTGTTGAAAAAGAACAAACATTAAGAAAAAAAGTGGAATTTCGAAATAAATAAACGATTTTTGAAATAGAAGTTTAAAAAAGTAGAATTTCGACAATAAAATTGAAATTCCGAAAAAGTCGAATTCTAAGGAAAAAGCAAATTTTAGGAGAAAACGTAAAAATTTTGTGAAAAAAGACAAATTTACCAATAAAATATTGAATATCGGATATTGAGATGAAATTCAAAATTTAATCAAATAGAAATCAGTCGAAATTTCCAAAAAATCAGATTTTAAATTTTGAAAAATAATTAAATGTTTGGAAAATTATCGAAATTTGAAAAAAAAAACGAAATTTCGACAAAACTTCTAAAATGACAAAAAATTCAAAATGTTCCAGAGAAAGTCAAATTTTAATAAAACTGTCGGAATTTTGGAAAAAAATAATCTAAACTCTAAGGAAAATAAGAAATTAGAAGAAAATGATCGAAATTCTGCAAAAAATCTAAAGTTTAAGAAAAAGCGTTTAAACCTTTTAGTGAAAATTTGAAATGTTCCAGAAAGAGTAAGATTCTATCGAAATTAAGAAAAAAAAGCGAATTTTAAGGAAAAAAACGACATTTTATAAAAAATGCAAATTTTCTGGGTGAATATTTTCTCTTAACTGCTCAACTTAGAGAAAGATATGCCTCATGTGGCGTCAGAGAATGTCCAATATTGTGATACATGTCGAAATTTTGACAAACAAATTGAAACTTCCAGAACATTTTTCAGTATTTTTTTTTTAAATTAAGTTTCTTTTTTATCAGAAGATCGACCAAATTCCGAGGAAAAGGCAAATGTTAACAAACTAACTGAAATTGGCAAAATTGAAAGAAGTCGAAATTTTCAGAAAAAGGTCAATTTCCAGAAATGGCGAAATTTCGGAAAAAAACGACGAAATTTTAAATAAAAATTTGAAATTTTGATAAAGTCATGTGAAATTTTATTAATAAATGCCAAATTAAAAAAAAAACAAATTGTGTAAAAAAAATTATGAAACTTGGAAAAAATTCCAAATTTCGAAAAATTATTTCAAGAATGAATTTTGAAGCTGGAAAAAAACTTTTGGTCCCCCAGTTGAACAGATAAATTTTCGGTTTGCTGCATGAACTAGCCCTATTCTAGCTGCTTCTTTGGTTAGCTAGGATATATTCTTTAATATTACTTTTAAAAGGTAATAAAGCAAAACGGTCTAAAACACTATTAAAAAAAAAATAGTTAACCGAAATAAAACTTTATATAATCAACTATTCAAAGTTACAAACAGCTTATACAATTTCATGGTTTGTTAAATTGAAAGAGTTCGATTTGTTTTGTCCTACATATAAACTCGATAACAGCACAAACATTATTTTATTTCTTCTAACTGCCCAGCCAAAACAAAAAGTAAAAAAAAATAGGGAGCACCGCAAAAAAATTCTATTGGGCCCCGCACTCATTGGATCCGGGCTTGGATATATTCAAATGATATATTTTTTCAAATTAAAGAGCACAATGAAATTCATTTGAAATATTAAAAGTTATTCTTCAACGAATACCTTAAGTCTAATTTTGGTTTGATTGGAGATAATTTAAATGATTTAACATACCTAGCAACTAGGCAGGTAAAAGTTTTCTTTTTCATTCCTTCTAAAAATCGAAATAATTATGACCATGCTCGACAGGTTGCAAGAGCTTACTGATGCATGATTGATTTTGACCAAGTGACGGGTAAAATGACATAACGTGACTCACAATCAGTGACAAGTGTACGATATGTCAGATAATGACCTATCTTGTATTAGGAACCTATCTCATATTAGGCATCCATATCCTGTTTCAACAAATTCTTAATTTTTTTCCTTACAGCTTTCAAAACCTATAACTTGAGGATAAATATTTTTAATAAACTTTGTCAATTCGCAGTTATTTAGCGTTATGCATCCAGAGTCGAGATATGCTTTCTGTAAAAGCAAGGATCAATGTCAATTACAAATTCAAATCCAAATTTTCATAAATTACCTAAAATTTAAATGTAATAAATACTGTATTCTTGAATAGTAAAGACTGCATCACACGATATTATGGCACAGGATTGCCTACTGGATTGCACCCTTGGATTCCAAAAAAGCAGAAAAGCTAATTGGAGTGGTGTGATGATTTTTTTACGGTGTCTGTGACAGTTTATGGAAACGAATCGTAACAGAAGTGGTTTGTCGTAGACGAATAGCAATAAACATATTAAAGTCAATTAAAAATAAAGGCTTAGTTCCTTTCATGTTTTCAAGTTGTCGTTTGTAATGTTTCACCTGTTAAACGACGAGCATTTTATTCTCAGATGTCACTAATTTTCTGCAGAGTTTTGTATATTTAGTTTCTAACATCAAATAATCGAAAGGGACTGTGACACCAGCCGTTCTATCAATTTAGGAAAATTTGTAGCAACATGAACATTGAATTAAGATTTATTTCAAGAATCTCCGGCGCTATGTTGAAATATTTTTGTTGTGTTTTTTACTTCAGAATTTAATTGACATGATTAAACGTTTGAATTTATTTTTAGGGCTAAAATGCCCTTTCATTTAGATACATTTAAAGGCAATCGGTATTTTATTTTCGTTTATTTGAAGCAAAAGATTTCGTCTGATTCAATAAGCTTTTTCTCCTCTCCTAACAAAAAGCTCCTCACAGAAAAGTAGCAGTAAGTAAGTAAGCTCCTGAATGCTAGCAAACGGAACGCTTTCATGCGAACCATAGCTTTCAACGGTCATAGACAACTTTGAACTGAGAATCCCTTAGAAATATTGCAGAATGAATTTGTTGGAAACATGCGATTCCTTTGAGAACGAAGTACTTACTGTAAATCAACCAGTTTCTTGAAGCATTGTATTATGATCTTAATTTTATACGAATTTTATCCTAACAATATACTTAATACAATTCACTTGAATGTTTTTATAAACAATAAATTACTTTTTTGCATGGAGGATTGTTCTTTGTCATATTTCGGCTTAATAACAGAGAACTTATAATATAATTATTATAACACCCTTTAGGATTGTAAAAACTTATTTGGAATTCTTAACTAATAATTTCCGTGCACACAGTCATGTAGTTAATATCCCTAAAAATATGCTTAAAAGCACCATAATGATGTCTTATGAAAAATTATAGTACAGGTACAGATGATCTTGATTGGAATATATAAAGATTAATGGAAAAAAAAACATAAATCACCTTCCCCAACAATTTAAGATCATTTAAAATAAATACAGGTAAAAAGTCACCAAAGAAATATATGGGTTACTTTTAATCATACAGTGCCTACTTAAAAAATTCCAAGATATACATTAATCCAAATGAATACTCCAAAACCAACATAAGCTGATATCTGCTTAGGATTTGTAAACAGTAGAACCCGTCAAGCAAAATTTTTATTTTTAGCCCCTCGGTTGAAAATCATTGATAAAATCATGAATGAAAGTGTCTATAAACCATATTATGTACATGTGTTATTTACCTCATATTGCATCTTTAGACTCTCAGGTTATTTAAAAACTATTTGTGTGAATGAAAAAACAATCAAGATATAATAGAGCTCAAAAGTCAAAAGTTATCCATCCAGTAAAATAAGAAATGCCGAGATTTGTAATAAAGTAATAATTGAAAAATATGTAGCAAATTTTTTAATAAATGTTTGATATTTTTCTTGAAAGTGGATTTGACAAATGACCAATCAAATGTTCTGTAATTAAACAGTTAAACGTGCTTAAAATTGAAAATATGTACAACCGCAACCATAGACTAGTCAGCATGGTACGGTGGTTGTATACACTTCCAATTTAAAGCCGTTAGTCAGTCGTATAAGTATCCAAGAGAGTATAAACCTCCATTGGGTGACTTGTAACTGACTTTTAATTGTTGATTACGCAAACATTTTCGCTACATGCTAATTGAAGCATTCTTCTCTGCTGAGATAATAAGCCTTGTTATATACGAATATATACAAGTTCATTACGATGCAATTGAAATCTAATTTCATTAGAATCTAATGAAAACCAGATTGCAATTGCAAAGTTCACGTAGATGAGGCAAAGCTTGTATCACGGGTTGCATCGCAACATCCATAGATACAAACGTCCTCGGCGTGACTTTACTTTTATCTAGTTTTGACAAATGACCAATCAAATGTTCTGTAATTAAACAATTAAACGTGCTTAAAATTGAAAATATGTACAACCTCAACCATAGACTAGTTTCGGCCTTCCTTGGCCTCATCAGCATGGTACGGTGGTTGTATACACTTCCAATTTAAAGCCGTTAATCAGTCGTATAAGTATCCAAGAGAATAAATCTCCATTGGGTGACTTGTAACTGACTTTTAACTGTTTATTACGCAAACATTTTCGCTACATGCTAATTGAAGCATTCTTCTCTGCTAAGATAATAAGCCTTGTTATATACGAATATATACAAGTTCATTACGGCCCTTTCCCTCTTGTAAGCTTACCAATATCCGCCCGAAGATCCAGAGCCGCACCTTACAAGAACCAAAGGTGCTGGTGAAAACTCAACAACTCGAAAAAGATGAATTTGACAAAAAAATGTTGAATATCTAACTTTAAAATAAAAATTCAAATTTTAAGAAGGAAACTTTAAAAATCCAGACTTTATGAATCCAGTCAAAATTACTGAAAACTCGGATTCTAAAGGGCCAAAATATTAGGAAAAAAGGGCAAAATTTTAAAAAACACGAGAAATTTAGAAAACAACTTTGAAATCGAGAAACAATTCGAAATTTTTTACAAAAAGTCAATCTATGCAAATAAAGTCGAAAATTAAAAAAAAGTAAAAAGTAGTTAAAATTCCCAGAAAAAAGACAAATATCGAGAAAAAAAGCGTAATTTTAAAACATAAATCCAAAAAGTCAATTTTTTTGAATTAATTTTAAAGAAATATAGTTGCAATTCCAAAAAAAGACGAATTCTGAGAAAAATAAGAAATTTAAAGAAAAAATGGATGTGACATTGAATATAAAATTTTGAGAAATGACCATATTTTTTGAATGCTCTTAATTAAAAAGACCAATTTTTAAATCAATCTAAATTTCGAAATAGACAAATGACAAGATCTAAAAAAAACACAAATTTAAAAAAAAAGCCACATTTTAAGAAAAGGACCGAGGGTTCAAAAAAAAGTGCGAAATTACTACAAAAAGAACAATTTTGCGAGGACACACTTTGTAAAAATTTAAAATACCCCAGATTTAAATTTTGTAGACATTTCGAAAACTGGAAAAAGTCGGAATGTGCTGCTGTATTTTGAGTGTTGAAGCCAGAGAGATAGAGCATTCTATCCTGTCCAGCATTGAGATCGTTGTCAACATTTTGAGAAACAAATAAGGAAAATCCAGAAAGTTGGATTAAAAGAAACTGCTAAAATTTCTAAAAAAAAAATTTTCCCCAATTTTTATCCTTATACAAAAACTGAAAAGTTTCAAAAACAATGTTTTCAACATTTTTACTTTTTCATCAAAAAATCCGGCATTTTCGAGAAAAAGGCAATTTTTTGTAAACTAACCAGATTGTATATCAGATTTTAAGAAAAGTCGAAATTTTCAAAAATATCCAATTTTGGGAAATAGTGCAATTTCGAAAGTAAAAAATAAATAAACCGGGTTAATCACGAAATACGACGCGCAAGTTAGGTCCACGCTACTTGATTTTAAAAATGTTTTTTTTGAGATACCTTGGAACCTATTGGGGAGTTAAAATTACCTTTATAATGTACAGGGTCTTCCAAAAACAAAACGCATCAAAGTTGTATTTTTTAAAGTGAACACCTTATATGTTCTTACATTTTCGGATTCTGGGGTTAAAATAATGCTAGTTTAATTATAAATTTAATTTCCTGTCAAATGATATTCAACATCTATATAGCTAACTGTTCGCGTTTTCCGATAAAATGCACATTTTTAAAATGGAAATGGATTTTAATAAATTTAACATTTATCGAGTTAGCTATGACTTTTGAAAAATCAGAACAACTTGTAATAAACAGCAGATTAAATTAAAAATCATATGATAATCATCACTTAAAATTTTAATTAATTTGAAGGAGGAAAATGAAAGAAGGTTTCAAATACAATAAACAATATTGGGCTATTAATCTAGGCAATAAACCGGGAAATAGATAAAAATAATATAGTAAGTTAAATTTTCAAAATTTTGTTTGCATTCGATTTCTCATGACCCAAAGATCATTCACTGCTACTAAGACGAAGTCGTTCGACCCTCCTTCACCCCTTAATGTTGAAAACAATTCACCAAATGCGACATTCCGCTAAGAAATTCCTTAAGACGGGTAAATTAACGCAAATTGCCTCTGAAATGCATCCTAGAAGGTTATTTGGGTCACTGATCGAGAATGGTGGTTGGTTATTCCGGAAAACTCATTGCTTGTATGTAGTAACATTTTTAAAACAAAACGGTGTCCTGGGGGGTTTCAGGAACGCTGATTAAAAGTTCGAGATCAATTTTTCCGAAAAACTCATTTCCTGGTCGGAAAATCATGAAAATTTTGTAATATCCTAGTGAGCTTGTTGGAGTTTTAAGACAATAAAATAAACTTTTTTTTCGAAATTGTGTCTCAGGGGGTTTTGGATTACTGATGAAAAATCCGAAGCTTGCTTTTTCAAAAAACTCATTATCTGGTCGGAAAATCAAGAAAATTCTCCCCTTTAGGTGTTTTGAACTAGTGTAATAAATTTTTATTAAACGGTGTCCTAGGAGTTTTCGGGGTCGCTGATGAAGAATCTAAGGTCTGTTTTTCCGAAAAACTTCTTTCTCCGGTCGGAAAATCAAGAAATTTTGCCATTTTAGGCGTTTTGAGAGATTGTAGTAAAATTTTTGTTCTAAAACGGTATCCTAAGGGTTTTCGGGGTCACTCATTAAGAATTTGGGGTTTGTCTTTTCTCAAAACTCGGCATATGGCAATAACATTTATTTTTTTTTTACCTTTTAGTAATATCGACGCATATACATGTATAGATATATAAAATATGTACAGAAATTTTTTCATTTATTCATGTCTAACAAGTTTTCTTTAATTTTTAATTTACTTTTTCTATAAGAAAAAACTTTCAAATAATTACATTAAAATAATCTTAAAAAAATCTTGAGACTGATTAATTATCTTTACAAATAATGTGCCAAAATGTTCGTAATTTTTTCACCATGGAAAGATTTTTCCCAAAAAAACAGAATTCAGATTTTTTTTATCGTCGACCCAAAAAGTCGTCCATACATAAAAAAAATTATTTGTATTATTTTAAAATGCCTTAAAGAACATTAAAATGGCAAATTTTCTTAATTTTCCGACGGAAAAATAAATGTTTTTTCTTAATCAGCGACTCCGAAAACCCCTAGGACATCAATTCCAAGTAAAAAATGTACTATATTGTCTCAAAACACTTGATTTTTTTGACAGGAAAATAAATTTTTCGGAAAAGCAAGCCCCGGATTCCTGATTAGTGATCCAAGAACCTCCTAAGTTACAATTTCGAAAAAAAGGTTCATCAAATTGTCTCAAAACTCCAACAAGCCCACTAGGATATTAACAAATTTTTATGATTTTCCGACCGGGAAATGAGTTTTTCGGAAAACCATCTCGAATTCTTAATCAGCCACTCCAAAAACTCCTAGGACACAGATTCAAGTAAAAATTTTACTACATACAAGCAATGCGTTTTCTAAGAAAACCAACCACGGATTCGTGATCAGCGACCCAATATAACATTCTAGGATGCATTTCAGAAGCAATTTGTATTAATTTATCCGACTTTAGGAACTTTTAACGAAATGCCCCATTTGGAGGGTTGTTTTCAATATTAAGGAATGAAGGCCTTTTTCCTAGCTTATTCCCTGGATTATATTAAAAGTGTTTAAATGACGACCCCCAATACTCTAAACAAAAACATAACCTCTTTTTAAGACCTTCACCAACATTTGTCAGCATTTCTGGATATTTATTTCATGATACTGCCTCGATGCTTTTGTTCATAATACCTAGTTTTTGTTGGATACAGTTAGAACCAATTCATTTTACATAATCCCCTAAAAAAAACCGGTGAATTCAAATTAAACGATTCCAATTTTAAGGAAAATTTAAATGGAACACTTTTTATAATTTTTTATAAATTCATTTCCAACCTTATTATACTTGGAGGCAAGGGCAAGATGTGGCTTGAAATGAATAAAAGTCCACCACATTTCCATCGTGAGGTCGATTAGATATGAAAAAATGTTGTTCAGGCCAAAACTAAAATCATTCTCTGATTTTTTTTATGAGGATATGTAATATATTTTTTTTGACTCACTTCCAATTAGATCAGATAATCTGAAGGAGCGCATGGGAGAAGATTTACGTGATAAATGTCCAAAAATACTGACAAATATTGCTGGGGGTCTTGAAAAGAAATGTTTTTCTTTAGAGTCAAAGGGTCCTCATCATTTTAAATTCTTATAATACGCCAATATTATGTGTTGTATTTCCAACATTTTTTTAAATTTTCTCCCTTCAAAAAGTCCATAATTTTAGAAATTTTTAATGATGATTATCAAATGCTTTTCCTTTACATCTACTGTTTATTACAAGTACCGTGATTTTTGAAAATCTCATAGTTGACTTGATAAATATTAAATTTGTTAAAATCGGTTTCTATTTTGAAAATGTGCTTTTTCCATAAAAATTCGATCAGTTAGTTATAAGGAAAGTTGATATAAAATACAGGATGTTACCTTTAAAATAAACAAGTTATTATCGCTTAAAACTCGTACTAATTTGGTCATAATTTTTAAACACCCCGTATTATCAAATTAATTTTTTACATATGCGACACAAAATTTAGTCAATTAATAAAATTTAACTTAAATTTGGCTTTGAGAGTTAAAATAGTTGTTAGGAATTTAAGTGCTCAAATTCTTATTACATTTTGACAAAATACGCAATATCTCCAAACCCTTTAGGTTTACGTAGGGTGAACCCTAATAAAACTGGGTATTATTTTAGAATTTGAAAAAGTAATCATATACCGAGTGTTCCATTAAAAAATAAAACCTTAATATGTTTTATACCCCCCACACCTCAAACCAAAACTGTTTAAAAATTAAGCAATCATAACCTTCCGTGTCGTATGTTGTAAATAACCCGATATTTTTTAGAAAACATTTCAAAATTGTAGAAACAAATTCGAAATTATAAAAAAAGACAAATATTTAAAAAAAGGAGGAATCTTGAGAAAAAAAATCGATATTTACAGAAACAATTCTGCAGAAAGAAAGAAAACTTCTGGAAAGTCCCCCTATATAAATTTTCGATTGATTTCTCGAACCAGGTACCGTGCCCTGCCATATTCTAGCTGCACCTATGAAAACAATATATTTTTAACTTTCTGTTTTGTAGAAAGGAACCAAAGCTCTTGGATCTCTTCTGCAGGTATTTTACTGGTCCAACTCATTCAGTTGAATAGTTTTTTGGTTAATAGATATGGCTAAGTCTTAAAATAAGATCTGATCCTTTTTTACAACAAAGTTTATGACTTTTGAACTATGTGCTGAAAATCTATTTTTTAAGAATTTGTGGTTTGGTCCCTTTCGCCAGAAGGCCGACCAAGTGACTACATATTATTCAAGTTCTCAATCTTATTTGGTCCCAATAACCTAAGGTTGAAATAGTTTTCAAAACCTCTAAGGGATTTTCCATGTAAAATAAGAGAGTTTTAGCCATTCAAAGTCCTCTGAAAGAGAAATAATTTTTTGATCATCCTGTACAATATTTTAAAAACCTAAATGAGGAATTCAATTTAGCATCTATTTAAGAATAGTTCCGGAAAAAATCATTTGTCAATAATGTCCTTCGTAACCGTAATGCTTTTTTTGCACCTCGCAGATAAAATTGCAGTTTTTGCACAAACATCTGTATAACTTGAAAAATATTGGAAATTCAAAAAAATTTATTAACATTTTTTATAAGAAATCAGAAAATGCAATAAAAAATATGGGTTGCTATTTAAAAAAAAATGAAGATGGTGACTGTATAGGGAAAATTTAATACCCTGTATACTCTGCCATATTTTAATGTTGCAGAGCTTGAGAAAAGAAAAGGAGTTGCCCTTTAAAATTTTATTGTATCTGTAGTTATTAATGAGATATCTCATTATTCCGCACTAGGTGGACACCCTATAGATCTAATAAATACTCCAATTCTAGGCGTCTTTTTATTAGTCAGTTGGTTCTTCCACACGTCCAGATTTCCAGTTTCATTTTTCTGATAAGGATTGGCAACTTTTTAAAGCAGCGATTGCGTTAGATATTAATTTGTCGGTCGCTGTTTATGACTTAACACAACTCACTGAGAAATCACTTGAAAACCATCTTAAAAATTAACGATAAATATAAAGAATAATAACATTTAACGTTATCATCAGAAATGGAATTTATTAATATTATTCTCTCTACAAGTTTTATCTACTGTTAGAAATGATTCTGATAGTTTAATGTGTCATTCCCTAAGTGATTTTGAGGTGACACATTTGTTTTTTCTTTTCTAACAAAGGCAACCACATATCGTTTATTTCAACCGAACAACAATTTGCTGCACAATTATCCATGTTTAATAAAATCAAACTTGAACACTTTGATTTTCTTAGTTTAGGATGTGTTTCTCTGCAAATGAAAATGCCAATCAATATGAATGGAATTAATCAAACTTTGCAAAAAAGTTACAGAGAATTCTATATTATATATTTTTAATCATATTGAAAATATGTATTCGTATCAAAAAACGTCTTTGCCTTAAAAAAATTAAACAGAAAAGTTACAAATGATACGAACTGTTGATGTGTAACTGAAATGTACAAAAGAAAAAGAACATTTCCTCTATCCTTTAATTCTGAATGATGAGGCATCCAAAGCATAAAAATTAAAACGCTGCCACGATTGTCTGAAACTTGCTAAGTAGAAAAGCTCAAGCTAATAAAAGAATAAATCCTTTTAACTCTTTTAAAAATGCATAAAAGGCGACTAAAAAACGCTGTTTAACTTTGAGCGCTAAAATGATACGGGCTTCGGAAAGAGATCTTTAAAATCTTAATCACTTTTCCCGCTCCGTGCACTGATTCCGAGTTGGATTCAATTCGACGTTCGCTCGCAATTTAATCTATTGATTCAGCGTTTTAAAGGGAGCAAAAGATCAGCGGCTTCAAATAAATAGGCCATCAGAATGATAGTGTGGGAACACGGCTATTGTACGGACATGTGACGCGGGCTTACACTGCCCCAGGAATTAATGCGAATAGGGAAATTGAGCGCGTCTCAGCCTCTGCCGACGATATACTAATAAATAAAAATATTGACATACAGAACCCTCCTTTTGTGTTTTTCTGTTCAAGCATATGTATATCACCTATATCGAAGGTAAATATAAAATTGCAATACATTTGATATCGGTACAGTGGTCCTCAAAAGTCATGCAAATTACTTCGTTTTGTCTTCTCCGAATTTTTGCACTATATTCAGTGTAAGTGCAGGTGTAGGTTATGGTATATGAAATTAACTACTTAATTATTTTTAAAATGTCGTTTTTTTATATAGAGCCCAAGATACTGGGTGGGGTGGTTTCTTTCTAAATTTCGTTTTAGAATATATAAAGCTGCTGATCTTGACAGTATCAATCTTGCGTTGTAATACTTAATAGTGTTAAACTTAAGTAATGCTAAAAATTATTCGAAAATGATTTCCAAAAAAATTGTTGCGTTCAATAAATTCTGTAAACATCACAAAGAACTTTTGCACCAATTGAAGATTCATCGACTGTAAAGACAATCCCTAAAACTGTTAGTTCGTAGATACAACTTGCTGAGTTGAAAATAAGCTGGTATCCACTATTTTATCGCTCTATGAGCTTTGAATCAGTTAGATGATGACATAAATTTTTAGTCGTAAAATCCTGTACTGCGTTTTTTAACTTTATTTGTGTGCTTCCAGGTGCCAGGATCATTGGTGCGCAATTAAAATGAGGAGCGTTATCGATTCCGACTTGGCAGAATGTATTAATTTGTCCAAGTTTAAAGTGATCAATGAGCGAATTAGCTACAGGAGGAGGAAACTTGCAAAATGCAAGAGGAAACCTTCGCTTCATCGAAAAAGGCATCGAGAAGCTCAGAACAGAAGAGAACCCCGAGAAGATCGTAGGGCGCAATCGGTTCGCCATCCTAAAAACAGAGAAAAGGGATCAAGAACAGGAGCAGCCCCAACCCGAATAAGAGGATCCCATAAAACCGATGAGGCTCCAAGAAAACGAAAATTAACAAACAAAAGCATATTTTCAAATAGGCACACCAAAAAGAAGATCACAGCAATGAAGACAATTGAAGGAAGCAATACCACTCCCATTATCCCACGTAACGCGGATAAAGAACAGCAGTCAGTAAGCATCTAACGGAAAACAAAATCACATACCCTAGATCCCTAGAACAAGAGGAACCGCGAGGCCCACTGGCCGCGTGCAGCGTGCTTTGAACATTTGTCCGGCCAGCAAGAACATTTCTTGTCGATCAAAAAAAAAAGACGCCCAGTTTTAACTTTTCATTTTTTCAATTCATCATCAGCATCATTTGGGTTGGCTACCGCAGCTTTAGAATGTCGACCACACGCGAAGGAATAAGAATTGTCCAACAAACTGTTGAATATTTCCGGCGAATCACCAACTCTGGGAAAAAATTCCTGAAATTTGTCAGTAGAGGAGTTCCCCAAGAAACTCTGGAACAGGACATTTACGAGAACTTACAGGCACCAGGGGATCCAGCACTGAAAATTACACAAATGAACGGCCAAGGAGAAAAATCTGCGCCAATTATACTTGTGAAAATACAACGCAAGTACAAGTCAATCTATGGAATAACCCAAGTCAACATATTCAACATAATTATTAAGCCACTGTTAGTTATATAGTCTTAAACAGAAGAACTGTAACGCCGACTACCGTTACACGAAATGTGCTGGTCCCCTCAGCACACATTTATGCAACAACAAAAAAATAACTCCGGGCAAATGTAAGACCTGTGGCATAACACATACAGTAATCTCCAAGCAATGCAAAAAGAGGCCAAGCAACAAGAAATAGTAAAAACTCTGACACGCAAGAGGATGACTAGGAACCAAACACGTCAGCATGGGGGACAAACCTCAAAATTTCAAAAAGAAGAAACCAAATCAATAAGAGGAACAAACAAACAAACCGGCTACTAAACCACAATAAGGAAACACCCCAGCAAATACAAAAGTTGGTGTGGTTCTACCAAAAATACTCTTAGAAGTTGCACAACTTAAAGCGACAAGACCGATCAAGAAATCAGCTTCATTTGAAAAATTACCAAGACATAAACAACTTTTTAGTGGAAACACAACAGAAAAAAAGGCTGAGAGATTCCACCGAGCGAATAAGATATCCGAACTGAAAGCTTTGTCGCAGAACACAAGCCACATATGGTTCTGCTCGGAGAAACTCCTCTTAGGCCATCCAACGGGTTGAAATTTTCCAACTACGTAACCTACAGAGAAGTCCAAGAAGACAAAGCGGGAGAAGGCATTGACCCGATAGTCAAACACGTCATCGGGCATCACGTTCTTGAACCAAATAATGAAAACTCAAACACTTGGATTGGAAATGTGAAATTCTAAACTTGCACTGTACTCGATATATTCACCACCGAAGGAACTGGAAATTGAAGAATACCCCAATGTCAAACACAAAAACTGGCATTGTAGGGCAACAAATACAAGAAAAAAGCACCTATGAAGATACTTGTAGAATAGAAATTTAATCATCCACTCAACTAGAATCGATCCATTACCCCGACAACTCGACGACAGCAGATATTCTCGAAGTCAGGTTACATAACAACTTGACACTAGACCTGAATGTCGAAGTCATACAGGAATTTTCGTCGAATCACTATCCACTCAATATTACCTACGGAAATCCAACACATTCTCAGCACTTTATGAAACCGTACATAAATTGGACAAAACTCCAGCAAGAATACAGTCCGCAAAATAACGACATTACAAGAGTGAAATACCTAAATTTGGCCACCGATCAGCTTGAGAAGCATATCAATCACGCTTTCGCTCTAGCAATCACAACAACGCAATTAAATAAGCGACAGGAAAGCCTACCCGAGCAGGCAGTAACCCGCATTAAGTTCAAAAATACCGCAAAGCAAACATCCTACAAGACACTACACCTGTCGGGCAAGAACACCGTAAACAGACTTATGAACAAAGTCAAACAACTGATGCTGGAAAAAGACTATTACCGAAAATGGAGAGGTTGCCTAGAAAGTTTGAACGACAAGGAAAAAACTCAAACAGACAAGCCAGGATCTACCTCTGTTAAAAACCTGTAAGAAAGACCATTACAAAAAAAAAGGGTGAAACAGTTACTGAAATGCTGCAGAAACAATTCAGCTTAAACCCTATAACAGACAGACTACACAACATTAACCTAGAATTACACACCAAGATACTTTTAAACCTCGAAGAAAATTATAAATTCGACAAGCTCACTACCCACGAGTTAAAAACTATCTTAAAGAATCCAGTATCGAAAAAGTCCCCCGGTCCAGATAACGTAAGCCACTTCATACTAAAAATGATTCCACTAAACATATGCAACGTAATCCCCCTATACTTCGTGTCTACCCAACCTAAAAGAAGATGGAGAAACAATAATGATACATAAACCGGGAAAGCCAAGAAACAATGTGGCTACCGACCGATCAGTTTGCAGAAAAGACGATCCTAACCAGACTGGAAAAGATAGTCAAAAACAGAAATATCTTGTCTGAAAAACAGTTTGGATTCAGACAACAACATTTCAGAGTCCATTAATTATAAAGAATTGCATATCATATCTTCGGAAGCAGCAACAAGGGAAAGACCACCGCAGCCATTTTCCTTGATGTCATAAAAGCCTTTGACAAAGTCTGGCACAGCGGACTAATTTACAAATTAATTCGGCTAGGAACCGGCTTATGGGGACAGAAAAAAATTCTACGTCAAAATTACAGAAAAAAACATCCAGCCCCAAAGAAATGACAGCAGGCGGGCCCCAAGGATATTTATTAGGACCTCTGCTGCACCTCATCTACAAAAACACATAACACGAAGATTTCACTATACGCAGATGAAATGGCCATAATAACACAGTCGAGAATATAACCTTAACGACATAGAAAGTTGGATGAAAACTTTAGGATTCAGACAAACGCAAGCAAAATCAATCATTAATATTTAGCAAAAAAAGGAAAGAACCGGAATACAAGATTAATCTAAATACACCAGTCTTATGGGTAAAATAATACAATACAAAGCATTGCTAAAAAGACCAAACAGATAAAGACGTACCTTTACCCTCTCTTCAGCAAAAATGGCAAGCTCGGCATCAGAGACAAGTTAAACCTGACCGAAACTAAGGCAAGTGGTGTAGATCTGGTTAAAAGTTAGTCCTGGACAACTGTATACGTTAAAAATAATCAAAAAAAAAAATTCATAACTCCAAGGCAATGTGTTAATGCACCACACTGCATAACAACATGACATAAGAGCAAATCCAGAACTATTTGAAGATACCAATCCTCACTCAACATATCAAAACGCTGGCTACAAGAACCTATACAAAAATGAAAACGCACACAAATAGACAGATTTCTCACAAACATAACATAGTTGACCTTGCTCGCATCGAAAGGGGGGTGGATTGAGTAAGTTCCATGGATTGCTTGCCATCAGAGGTGCATTGGGTAGCTTCCGATTGGTAGCGTCACATCAATAGAGTTCAGTTCATCAAGACGGCAGACGAGGGAATGAAAGTTTCTGAGCGGTGTTAGGTTACCAAAGATCCATGATCGAAGTTCTCAGTTGACCATCTTCCTCGAGTAACGTATCCTGCTACTGCATTAGTGGTAAATAACACAAGTTCACAAGACCTGATGACTTCAGTCTCCCCAAAAGTAGCCTTCTTGATGCATACAAGACAATCGTAGACATCAAATTGTTGTGTAACCCAGCTTGACACAATGAGAACTTTTATTTTTGGCGCACTGCTCCAAGCACATAATGTATATCGCAAATGGATAGTATACTTAAAAAGAAGTACCTCAATTGAAATCTAGCCCAGAAACCGACAGTAACTAGCACTTTTAGAGGCATTTCGTCAGCCAAACGTAAAAAATAGAGCCTTACCAGGACCAACAGTCGTGATGTGTAATATGGAATTGTTAAAAAACCGCAGACTGGGTGTTCTATTTTTTTGTCAGTGAGTATGTTATCTCCATGCATTATTATCCCTTGGGCGTATCCGTAGATGTTACGGACGATCGATGATTTTTGTCGCGTAAGAAATCGTAAGAGGGGGAGGTGCTAAAGATATTCCGATTTTAAAAATATTTTATATACGTGTAGGTATAACATATAACATATCAATGCGAAACCTTTCCTAGGTCAGGCGTGTCTGGCCTGACGTAGGGATTAATTTTTAAAATAAAAAAACACCCTTTTTATTTCAAACCATTTCACAACTTCTGACACTGCAGGTCATTTAAAATTAGAACATTGACCCACTCTATGCAGGCAAACTCAAGAACATCTATCTATTCATAGACCTTCGGATTTGATATTTTCGTGACATGAGTAAGTTACCTTTACTATACATAATACAAATATAATAATAATAAAAAATTATATTTTTGTTCTTTTTTTTTCATAAGCAATTACAAAATCTAGTCCATTTGGCATTTCGTCAAATAGAAGTTCCTCGCTTTTCTTTATTTATTTATTTATTTTCATTTCCAGTGAATCTGGCTTTATTTAAACATTAGCTTGTGAAAGAATATGGGCTATTATTCACGTCCAAAAGGTACGAGGTAAAATAGGTGAAGTCCAATTTAAAAAGCTTCCCATTGTAAGGGGAGTTGATGTAAGATTTATGAGCGTAGTTACATGGAGCTTTTGTCGAGGTGTGGGTGAGTTTTGTAGCTGTAGCGAGAAGTGAAGTAGTCTTGAGGCCGATGGTAGCAAGCAAGCACATCATCATTAATGAGAGAGCCTGATGTACCACCTGATATTTCCCAGGCGTCTTCGCTTCAAGCGGATGCCGCAGGGTTGCTATCGCCACATTTTCCAACCCCGAACGACGACACATAGGTGATTTACTTTCAACACTACCCTGTTTATTAACAAACTAGGCTTTATCTTACCCAAAAATTAATCAAATTTTGTAGATAAGTTTTTATTTAGTTTACTGACAGTGTAAGGTTCACTTATATCCAAATATATGTGAGTAGTAATCACGTATTTTGTAATTTAATAGGGTAAAGTTTAGCATTGGCCTACGGCTAGAAGAAGAAAGAAATTGGTAAACTGAAAATACCGTAAACGACTACTGACTATTTCACTAGAGCAGAAATGGCCAACAGGTCGATCGCGATCAACGGATCGATCACGAAACGATTTTTTGTCGATCATGACCGACATAAGGCAATTTCAACACGTATAAATAAAATTGGAAAAAGATCACCATTGTAGACTTTATTTGGGTGGTCAAGTGACGAGCAATTTAATTTATGTAAAACTCTACCAAAATCCTGAAGGCAGTATTGGACTCCGGACATACATAGGCAAACATGTGTCGTACGTCGTACACAAGATGAGTAGATCCTCTATTCATTTTATTGATAAATAAGTATGTCTTAACTTTTCAGGTTTCTGAATGTGTAAATTAGATATTTTTGTCGAAAATTTGAATTTTTGGATTTAAATTTTAAGGGATAAAACAACTGAATCTGAAAGTCTCGAACAAAAGGAAAAAATAATTTTATAAAATGTTAAAAAAAATTTCGAAGTTGAGCTTAATCAATAATCATTTTGTCGACATATCTAGTGTAATGTATTAAAGTTGAGAATAAAATGTAAATAATAATTTTAGTTAAAACCCAAAGAAAAAAATTCAAATTTATATTTTAAAGTTTAAACTTGATATTTAGAAAATGTCGCGAAAAATTAAGAATCAAAAATATAAATTTTGAGATTAAGTTGATTTAATTTATAAAAGATAACATTAAAATTTAAATTTTATGAAAAATGTTGAAAGTTTGAAAGTAAATATTTCGAAAAATCTTTTTAATTTTAAGTAAGTTAAAATAATTAAGATTTAGGAAAAAAGATTAAATTTTTAGCAAAATTTTTGTAAAATACCAGTATCTCTGAGAAAATTAAAAAATTTTCGAAATATACGTGAATATCTCTAAACAGGTCCAATTAAAGAAAAAAAGATTGAAATGTTGATTTTTTTTTCAATTTGCTCTCAATATTTCAATTAAAAAATTAAATTCCGCAACGAAAATAAAAATTTTTTCAAGTCAGAATTTAAAAACAATTCTAAATTTCAAGAAAACATTTCTCAAAGTTTAAAAAAAAATTATAACTTATAAAGTTTTGACAAAAATCAAAATCTCTAAAAACACCAAAGAATTTCGAAAATAAATAAGTTATTTATAAAAAAGTTTACAGAAAAGAAATTTTAAGAAAGAAGTCTAAGTTTCGATTATAAAGTCGTAATTTCGGAAAAAAGGTGAAAACCTTTGGAAACATCAAAATTTACAGTTTAAAGCAGGGCTTCGAGTGCGAACTGAACCGATAACCGAAAAAAACCGTTATTTTCGCCGGAACGAAAACCGGAACCAAACCAAAAAAAAAATATCAGTTTATTTCGGTTCGTCGAATTTATATACTTAAAATAGTTTTTACTTTATATTTAGGATTGGAATTTTTTTTTGAAATTATAATTTTTTATTCAAAATTTTGCAGTTTCATGCAACTTTCATCTTATCTTCATCTCTCATTTCTGATTAGATTAGATTAGAAACTCACAATTTCCACATTTTCTAGAAAATCTTTTTTTTCTCCTAAAATTTCGAGTTTAAAATAAAAATAATTCTCTGTTGTATCTTTGGAATAAAGTAGTAGCGTATTTTTCATTCAAGCTAGGGAGACTCGGTTTTTCTTACAATTGTTTTTGCAAATTCGAGTTTTCCTGGAAATTTTTGTGAAAATTTTCTTTACAAAATTCCAAATTTACTTCTTTCTTTAAATTTCAATTTTCCTTTCCTAATTTGATATCTCTATTTTTTGATGTTATTTAACTTTCACTTTTATTCTTCAGGGTGAACTCTTATTGACCGGAAATATTATCTTCATTAATTTTATTTAACATTTCTTCGGTCCAGTTTGGAAATATTTAAATTTTTATTGTTTGTTGACAATATTTTAAACAGTTTTTGAAATATAACTACGTGATATTTAAATTTATTTAAAACGTCACTTCATGACAGTTGACAAAATAAGAGGTTAGTTTATTTTACATAGAATTTGAAAAATAAAAAATATAAGACCAAAATTAGATATGAAAAAAATTTTGTTTTTTTGATAAATTATAAAAATATAAAAAAATACATAAAAAAAGGTTGTAGCACTGGACATCGATGTTTCGCTCTCATTTGAGCTCGTCAGCGGTACATAACATGGAAAGGGAACAATGGGGAAGAAATACTTAAAAATAAAAATTTTAAAAAATATAAAAATCTTTTAACATGAATAGACGTTTCATCAATAATTTGCTGCGGTAAAAATTTAAATATTTGAAGCCCGATCCACAAGAAAATGGTGAGTGCTTCTAACTACCAAGCTGAAGAGATTTCGGCAGTTAGGAACAGTAGTCACCAAAAGCATGTAAGTTCGACCCACAAGTGTAGTTCAATGCCAGAAGGCGTATTAGCCCTCGGAGTAGTTGTTTCTTGTGGATCGGGCTTCAAATATTTAAATTTTTACCACAGTAAATTATTGATGAAACGTCTATTCATGTTAACAATTATTTTATATATTTTAAAATTTATATTTTTAAGAATTTCTTCCTCATTGTTCCCTTTCCATGTTATGCACTGCTGACGAGCTCAAATGAGAGCGAAACATCACAATTACCACATTTTTTTTGGAAATATTGACTTTATTCTCAATTTTCAATCCAAATTAAAATTTTTTTTAAGATTTTCGACTTTTTCTTGAAATTTGGACTTTTATCCGGAAATTACTCAAAATATTTCTTTTATTCTCCTAATATTTCGAGTTTAAAATAAAAAACATTCCTCTGTTGCATCTTTGAAATAAAGTAGTAGCGTGTTTTTCATTCAAGTAAGGGAAACTCGGTTTTCCTTACAATTTTTTTTGCAAATTTCGAGTTTTTCTGGAAATTTTCTGGAAACTTTTTTTAAAAAATTCTAAATTTACTTCTTTCTTTAAATTTCAATTTTCTTTTCCTATTTTGATATCTCTATTTTTTGCATTTATTATCAGATTTCCGATTTTTCGTGAATTTTTTCCTTCAAATTCCACTTTGATTTTAGTATTCCAACTTTTTTTTCGAAATCCCAATTTTAAAATCCTGCTGCCAACTCCCTAAACCTTCCAAAATTCCAAGATATGATTTTTTCGCAAAATTTAAGCTAAAATCTAACCTAGAAATTTTTAAATTTCAAGTCCAAATTTTAGCAAAAAATCTAACATGATATTTCAATTTAAAGTTGGGATCTTTGTATTGGAGTCGAAATTTTTACAGTAAACTTTAAATGGGAAAATGTTGGTAAATGTATAATTTAAACTTGCAATGATTTTGTTTACATTAAAATAGTAATTTTTATTCTAAAAACTTTTATTTTTTCTCAAGATTTCGACTTTAGCCTCAAAACTGCGATTTGTTTAGAATTTAGAAGTCAAAATTGTGTGTTCTCTAAAATATTAGGTAACTGCTTTCGCTAAACTTCTGGTATAAACTCATAAGCTCGGCCCCTTGCTCCTTGAATTTTTGTGTCAAAAATCTTTTCTAAAAATGTTAAATGTATTCACAAACATTTTTCAGCTATAGCTGAAATTATTTCTAAAATTTCGTCTTTAAAATTGAAATTGGCGTTTATTTTTTTTCAGAAAATTTGTCGTTGATCTTTAAATTTAAATTTTTTAATAGAAAATTTAAGTTTAGAAACAACTGAAATTGAACTTTTTGTGGAATTTTTTACTTTTATTCTTAAAATTTACATTCCATTAAAAATTTAAAATTTTTGCTTAAAATGTTAGCGGCAGTTAGATTTGAAACGCAAAAGTGCAAATTTGAATTTAAAAATTTTATGTTATTTTTTATTTTGAAAATTAATTCAAGATCTCGAAGGAAGATTCAAATTTCAAGAAAAAAGACAACATTTTTGAAAAAGTCCAAGTTTTGAGAAAAAAAAACAAACTAAATTTATGACAAACAATTTTTCAAAATTAATCTCAAAATTTCGAGCCTTAAAAGTTTTGGGCTTTCGAGTTAAGTCGAATATTCCAAATTTAAACTTATATTTGATAATTTCTTATGGTCCAAGTATCAACTGATAATTTCGAGAAAAATGTCTATTATAATAAAGGTCAACATGTCGATAAAAAGGGTTAGTAGGTTGCTAGAGAAAGACTAAATTTTGATTAAAGTCGAAAATTTAGAAAAAAAAATAATTAAAGTACATTCAAGTTTAAATTTAAAACTTCAAAAGAAAACAGCTAAAATATCGAATTTTTCTTTTTCAGAAACATTTCCAGAAAAAAATCGAAAATCCAGACTTCTAAATTAAGGTAGACATTTTGAAAACTCTTTGTTTGAATATATTTGAAATTCTTTTTTTGAAATTGTGACTATCCCTCAAGATCTTAATCCAAAACTTCTTATTTTATAATTTTTGTTTTTTTTTATTTTCATTTTTTTTAATTTGATTTTTTGACCGACAGTTCTAGAAAACAAAGGCAAAACAATAAATATTAATTTTATTAGAAAAAGCTAGTCAAAGTCAAAACTTCGATAGAGCACCAAAATTATGAAAGAAAAAAGTCTCTCAAATTTTCGATTTTAATTGCCAAAGCTCCTTTATTCTAGAAGTTTTCAACTGTAGGGCATATAATTTAAAATTTTTATAAAAATTCCGAGTTTAAATTTGAAATATCTAAACCCGAAATTCCCATTTAGTTTTTTAAAAAGTTTAAGATTTACTTGAAATTTGAACTCAAAGTGAACTCAAAATTTAGCGTATCAGCATGAAATCTTTAAACTTGAAAAATAGAAAATATTTTTCTTCAATTTTAGGCAAGGTTAGAGTAGTTACGTGTTGTAATATTAAAAAAAAAATAAAGACATCACCTTTTCTAAATTATGTTCAAAAATCAATTTTTAATTCGAAAAACTTTTCAAAATCAAACAGTGAGTCACCCAGAACTGAACCGAAAACCTGAAAAAACCATTATTTTTGTCGAAACGAAAACCGGAACTGAACCGATATAATTTTTTGCCGCAACGAAAACCGAAAACCGGAACGAAAAAAACAGCGGTTCGAAGCCCTGGTTTAAAGGCAATATTTTTGACAAAATATTAAAAATTTCTCCGAAGTGTTTCACAAAACGCCTCATTTTCAATCTAATTTAACTACCCTATCATGGTTATCAGATTGTAGTGTCAGGCAATATTTTAATATCTAAAATTTCAAAACAGGACTTTTATTAAGACAAAGAGTAAAGTGAAAATATTCCAATTCCAATTACCTACATCAAACTATACGTCGCAATTAGGGTTTGTCGGTTTTTAAAAACCGGGTTTAAAAACCGGTTTTTTGGAGAAAATTATGAAATTCGAAAACCGGTTTTTTAGTAGAAAATATCGGTTTTCAATGTATGAATAACATTTAAAAAAAATTAAAAATGACAAATGTAGCCAAATGTACCAGATTGATGAAAGCACTGTTGAAATAAAATGCTTACTTGCAAAGGATCAAGCACAAGCAGTCTACATAATCATTTGAAAACAGTGTACGATAAAATAACCGAGAAAAAATCATCTGATGCCGGCCCGAGTTCACAAACAAGTACACAGCCCTGTATTCTTAACTTTGTGAAAAGGACTAGTTTAGAAGAAATTGTATCAAAGCTTGCTGCATTGGATGGACTATCTATTAATTGCATAACAAATAGCTCGTTCATACGAGTCATTGCAACAACGAAATTATTGCTTACCACAAAATAATTCTTGAGTTATGAATCTTATTTATAAGTTTTATGAAACTATAAAAAATAAAACTATAAATGAATTAAACTGTATGAAGAATAAAGGGCAAACATTTTCTATAACTATAGATGAATGGACTAGTAAAGGAAATCGAAGATATTTAAATATTAGCCTACATCAACATGAAACTAAAATTAAATAAGTATGTATGCATAAACTTTATTTACTCTTGTCTTTCGGCTTTAATTATAATTTACATTATATAATACACAGTTATATATTTTCTAATTGTTTTTAATAAGTATCCATCTGTATCTAATAACATTGTTTTTTTAAAAAATAATATGGTTATTATAAAAATATGAAAATATATTGTTTTTATTTATTCGAACCCTTTGCTGAATAACTCGTTTCACTATTATAAAAATATTTACATCCTTACATGTGAAAATTATGCGTAAACAACGAATAATTGTTTTTAAAGTTATTTAATCCTGGTCAACTATTATTTCTTTGTTCTACTAAATTGCATAAAAAATTTTTACTATCAATAAAATTGAACAGTAAATAATTTCAGTTAAAAACTGCTTTTAATCACTCTAAATTTTCTGTTAAAATTTTTTGTTCGAATTACAGAATATTCGAGCAAAATTTTTTGTAAAAATTCGAAACCGGTTAAAACCGGTTTTCTGGAAAAATTACTTTTCGAAAACCGGTTTTCTAAAATGTCGGTTTTTGTATAAACCCTAGTCGCAATCAAAATGGTAATTCGATAAACTGTAAGACTATCCTTATTAATTTATCCGAATATTATTTGATGCATCGCAATAAGAGAGAAAATGGAAATGTAAACTGTTGAATTGATCCTCGGTGTGAAAGAGCAGGCTGGTCAGACACGAACAGGACAGGAGAGCAAAAGTGATGAGTGAAGCGTGAATGTACATGTAGGGTGTAGGGCACAGCTAAGCTGCGGTAATCCTATCATCCGATAGTGTCATGTCATTCTGTCAGTGTCAGGCTGTGAGGGTCAAATAGCTATTCGCACACGCGCATCTACCTATAATTTCCATTGCCTAGCAGATAGCAGACAACAGGGTGTGGTAATGTAATCTGTTCTCTATTCATATTCATACATTAGAAGTCATAGTCATAAACGTAATACATATTTTATGTAATTCACATTTAATTGGGCTGTTACGTTTTATAATAGTCATATTTCTGTTGTGATATTTTACTTATTAATTTGTTCATATAATATTTGGGGTATTCTACCACTTTTGAATCTGACTTCTTTAAACTTTGCTGAAATTTTTACCCCACTAAAAACGATTATATAATTTTATTCAATATTTTCCCACTCACCCAAAAGAAAGTTATGAATTTTAATAAAAATAGTGGTTTTGTGTTTCAAACACCCATAACTTTTTCAAACAATAGCATATCAAGACGATTTAAAAAAAAAATTTCATAAAGGATGCATTTTAAGAAAAAATACAAAAAAAATAGTCCATGTCATATTTTATGTAATTTTTTAAAGTTTCAAAATTTTTCATCAATTTTCCAAAGTTCGCCATTTTTGATTTACCGTTTTTATTTTTTTTAAAATTCTTTGCTTTATTCTACCTTTAATGGCTGGTTTTTTTTAAGCAATGTATTCTTGTGTTTTGTCAGTGTGTTACAAAAATTATGCGCATTTCAGAAGATATCATTTTTTTTAAATCACTCGGAAGGGTCACTTTTGTTTTTTTTTTGTGGGAGGAAGGCATGAACTTAGGTGAAGTTCAATTCACAAAAATGTAATCACTAGGGGCGAAAGAAGGATAAGATAATTTTTTTAAGGCCAATCACATTATGAAATCTTAAGCTTAGCTCATTCTGGTTAATTTGGTATGCAATATGTAAGGGATTAATGGAAAATATTTTAAATAAAAAAATCGTTGAAGTGAGACATTCAAAGTTTACGTTTTTTTTAATTTTTTTTCCACCATGTTACCCAACAAATCTTCCAGTATGTAGTAAACCAAATTAACCAGAAGGACCTAAACTTTCATATGGCATAACAAAAAAAAATCATCCTCATCCCTTTCCCGCTACCACTGCTTATAATTTTAAAAATTAAATTTTACCAAAGTTCATGACCAGCAAATACTAAATTGAATTGTTCAAACAAGTTTTTTAATATTTGCCAGTTTATGAAATTCTCATGACTTTTGAGGCACCCGTATAGTTAGACTAAGAAAAAAAATGTTTTTTCAAAATTAAAAAAAAAACAGAAAGACCAGTTGGCCCATTATGGGACTTTCGCCATTAAAAGCAGCATAAATCAAAGACCTTAATGAAATAATAAAATTAATAAATCGAAAATAGTGAATTTTGAAAAATTGATGACTTTTCCAAAAAAACTGAAAAATTACGTACACCGTGTTCAATCTAAGCCGTACCCTTTTTTGAGCATCATTTGCGCAGTTAACTGCACCAATAATTTTGGTAAATTCCGTGGGGGCTGGTTCCAAAAGGCGCAAGAGCGCACACACCTCGTGAAATGAGTGATTTATTGTCTTCTCTTTAAGGTATGTAAAAGAATATGATTTATCACATTTTTAAACACCAAATAATGGCATTCTAATTAACTTGTACTTGTAAGTGACTTAGAATAAAGTACGCATACATTTTATTCCATTATAAGGAAATTAAAATAAGTTGGTACGCTCGGAACTATGCTCCTAGCGTAACTGCCGTTACTTATCAACGCCATTCACGCGATATAGAGATTCAATTAGAAATAAACCACGGAACACCATGCCAGCGCAGTGCGCCGCGCCGCCTCGTTACAAATGGTTTTAAATGAACTTTAAAATAGGGCAAATAAACCTAAATATTACATATTTTCACAATAACCAACTGTAATTTAATATTACCAGCTTTGAATGGATCTTAATTAAGTTAAGTTCATAAAAATATTATAAATACCGCCTCTTTAGGCGCGTTGAGCGATTTTGATATGGGGAAAACTTATGGTTTCGCGTCGCCATATCAACAGGTTCTAATGTTAACTGTATTTTGTAGCTGTAGGTAAGAGATTTAATAGAATTAAAAAATTCATGAACAACACCGGAGTTTGAACTTGCAACCTATCAGCCTGTCAAGCAAAATCCGTCACCTTAACTTATTGCGCTATACTGTTTGTTGATAAGATTATAAATTTTAACTGACTTTAAGGTTGTGAGTGTGATATACTCCCTTATGATCATAAGTTTTAATTTATAAATGATGAAATTTTAATTTCTGACACAACTATTAATTTAAAAATAAGTGTTTTCTCTTCTGTCAGCAGTCCCCACATCTAATTTTTTTTAGTTGTCAATATTTATTTAAAGTATCACATTTTTTTCCCAAATTTAATACATTTCTACGATGCTGCAGTAACATAACCTTAATTCTAGTTAATAACATTTTTTACATCTGCGCATCCCCTGTCAAAAAATCAGCAGCCGCCGCTTAATAAATTATATACCGAATTTTTACTCAAGCAAAGGAATGGAACGTAAGAGAAAAAATATACAGAAATAAATTGTATTTTTTTAAATTGAACACTCTGTATATTTTTAATTGGTTAGATAGAGAATTCAATTTCCTTTAGAAGTATATAATACTTAACCTGGCTTAATCTGACCAGACTAGACGATATCTTAAAATCAGACTGAAGGATCATTTAAGGTACAGAAGAACTGAGAAGTCAAATGATTTTGAAATAGATCACAGGATAGATAATAATATTGTTGCTCGTTATCGATTCGAATAATTAACAACTTGGTAAATTGTAAACACTTTATTTCAAAACTGAACTCGGAACACTACAATTGTAATTCACTAACTAATTTCTCTGAGGGAAAAGCGACCGCCTTATGTAGGTCCCTGTTCGGGTTCTAGAAGAATGCAAGATTTCTGGAGCGCTTATCTGCCGTTTGATTTATTATCGCGGTCTCTTCCCCTTATCAAATTTTCTAGAAAATTCCCAACTAAATTTTATTATTACTTTTTGTTACAATATTAAACTGTTAAGAGTAGTAAACAAGAATTCTATGTCAAATGCCTGTGAAAGCTTAGCCATCTATAAGGCTGGAAACAATCTTATGAATAGTTGCGCTGAATCTAAAAAGCAGTTCAATTTTGAATAGAAAAGGTACTCCTGTTTCTTTTATGTAACTCTATCAGTTTTTGAGTTATTTGTATTTTAAACATTCAATGAATTTGTTTTTTGTAAAATGAATTTATTCTTTAAATTACTACTATGCGAGCTAACAATAGTAAAGGCAACAAATAACAATCAGTAACAGTATAAATAGTGCGAAACTCAGCATTAAATTCGTAATTCTCATTCTAAAAAAATTAAGTTGCCAATTTTGCAGACGATACTGCTTAAAATAACAAAATTATTAAGAAGTTTCAAATTAAAATTCCAACTTTGAACATCCTGTACCTCGTAAACCTGCAATATTTGTAGAAGGCATGTTAAGCCCAATCACCCTATTTTGGTGTGTAGTATCTCCAGTTCAGAGATTGCCCATTCTTAATGAATCACCCTGTACAAGGGTTAACTTTAGTATTAGGTGTTAGTATCTCTCTATCAGTAACTTTAACCAGACACTAACAGTGGGCAAAGAATAATATTTTTACGCATCGTTTTTAACATGTCCATATTTTTTTTTCAAACAGGCAACGTTGTAGGATGTGATTTTTAAAATTTAACAATTTTTACAAATTATTAAATAGCACTCAACAACTTTTAGTGTAGGATATATCAAATGTTATATATTCGTAAAGAAAATTCAATTCTCTATCCAAACGAACATAAATGAAATGTTTTTTTTCGTGAAGTAATACAGAATTTGGAAAAAATTACCTAGGAATCCATAAAATCCCAAAATTATTGGCTTATTAACTATGTAACATTTAAAAAAATATATAGGGTGTTCCATAAGAAAAAACAGACTTGATATTGAACCTGTAGACATATACCATATATTTTTAAAACAAAAATTAAAAAATTTAAGTCAAAATATGTAGAATTGGATTTTTAAATCTTTTTAAAAAAGTCGAAAGAAAATAAAAGGGTCCATTTAATAAGGCTAATCCTGTACAATATCACATGAAATACATGTTTGCATTTTTTTCTTGAGAAGCACCTTTAATTTACAAAATTGAAAAAAATGAGTTAATTTATCAATTTCTGAAAAAGGTATGGGAGATTAAAAAATAAAAGCAGTATTTTTTTAATTAATAACTTTTTTGGTAAGGTGCAAAAATCTGAAAAAATTTACACAAATGTTTTTAGTGAGGTATGAGAACATGTAAAAGTTTCAACCAAGTCAAAAGGGATCAGATTCAAAAGTGGTTGATTTGGCATGGAATGCCCCTTAAAACTGTTTTCCTTCTATTTCATCTCCATTACTAAAAAAAAGTTGTGGCCATTCTTATAACGCCATAGAAGATTATAATTAATAAGGAGTATTAACAATTAACACCTAACGGGCGGGTTGTATCTGCTCTGTCTTTCGTAGTTTTCGGGGGAATTAAATAAACATGAATGTATGGATATAAAATGTTTTAGTTTTATTAAATCAATTATATTTCTGATATATTTTATAACGGTATTTATTAAAACGTTTATTATTTTTTAAATGTGTGATATATGTAAAACATTCACCTTTATGAAGTGGAACTTGACAAAAATGATAAACATTTCTAGGCTTCGCTCCTTTTTTCTTTTCGAGAATCTGCAGACTTTGCACGGTTTTTAGGGATTTCAAAACTACGCCGTAGGATCAACAGGCAGATAGTGTTATAAGTAACAGTATCAAGAATAAATAACAATGTGCAGTATATAAAAATTGATGCAAAAAGGTACATCCACGTGGCCCCTCCTTGGAAGTCACAATGCAAAAATGTAAATCTACGTGGCCCGTCCTAGGAGGTCACAGTGGAAAAACGTAAATCTACGTGGCCCGTACTAGGAAGTTACAATGGAAAAACGTAAATCAATGAGCCCGTCCTAGGAAGTCTCAATGAAAAAACGTAAATCTACGGGGCCGTCCGTTAAATGTTAAGGGGTAAGCATATTAGAAGATTTAGATAATTTATATCCCCTTTACCGTAAAGATTAACTATTGGAGACAAAAACACAAATATCTAAAAACCTGATTATTTTATTTAAAAATGTATGCATGAACATGATCAGCCTTTACAAGCTAATTAAAGGTATCATAAAAAATATCTCTTTTTCAAAATATGGTTCAGATATATCTTATATATGCGATATTTCCATATTTCCATCAAAGTGCCAAGCTGTAACATCAACATGTGACATTTATTACACGGGGTGCGATGAATGGGGGTATTTGAGGTGAAGTAAGGAGGGGAAGAACGCTGAGTCGTTGATCGCTTTCACGCGGATTTGCACTTTCTATCGTATCCGCTGATCCTTGCCGGGTTTGAACGTTGCTAATGGGGATTGGCGGCTCCGTAAATAGAGCGGTATTGAGCCTTCTTACCAGATAGACTCTTCACCATCAACCACTTTCAACTTATTCATACGTCTGCTCTTACAAATAGATGCCTTTACGTTTCCTTTGAAGCCAATATCACATTAAAGATTTTGCAAAATGATTAGTTGAATGCACATCAATAAAAATGTGTTGTATTTGTCACAAAAGGTTAGGTTATATTTATGGTTTTTGCGATGTAGTAGAATAGTTTAGTACACACGTAAACGCAATGGGTGGTTTAACCCACAAAATAACTACTTGCACCTCAAAATAAGTGATCCTGCGTGAAAAATATATTTTTTAAATTTCAAAATAGATATGAGGCACAATACAAATTTTTATTGATGTAAATCCAGCCTAATGCTCCACAATGATACCTTGGAATTTGCAATACTTTTCGCGATAACAACTATTATTTATTATATCTAACAATAAATGAACTATTTAATTACGAATTTGCTTGATGGATGACAGTTAATTCGGCTTTCGTTTGATTTCCTCCCGAAGGTGATCAATTAAAGTGGATATAAACGATGCAAGGTTCTAGCTTAAACTCGCATCAAATTTCACATTGGTCGTTAATAAAAAATATTAATAATAAACAGCAATAATAATTGACATTTCCAACCCTTACTTCGTGGAATTTTTTAATATTCATAACTATTAAACTTTATTAACGATTAAAAAACAAAGATATTAAAAATTCCACAATGTTTCAATAAATATTTGCTAACACAGGACCGGTTTCGCATTACTGCATCATCGGCGGTCATACTAGCAATTTCTTTAGGCGTTGTTATGCTGACAAGCTCCATGGATCACAGACTCCTACGAATATTCTGTCTAATCCGAATTCTCGTACAAAGGTACAAAGCTTCAATTAGAAGTGTGTTCAGAACATCAAGCTACTCGTTCATAAGTTTAAATTGACTAGATTGTAAATATTTGTGAATTTCTAGGACTTCCAAGAAATAAAGTTTTTTATTGTTATTACAAATACTGTGTTCGCGCATGTAAAGTTTATGTTATATTTCTAATACCTGCTCTGCAAAATTTGATCTTTCTGGATGATTATTTCTGAAGACAGCAAGATGTTTACTGTACCTAATGTGAAAATTACGTGATGTTTGACCCATGTAGACAGCATTACACTCAGAGCAATTCAATTTTTAAATACTAGATTTGCCAAGTTGTCGAGTTTTTTCTTTTGCGTTACAAATCGATGATAAATAGAACATATATGCTACCAATGAATAAAGAAACCCTTCCCCAACTTCCAACTGCAGATTTCAGATTCACTAAAGTGAAATGGATGTTTTTTTTTCAATTTCAACTTGTCTAAAATATCTTGCCTAAATTTGTCACTCGCTCTCGTACTATTGGCGCTCCCGTTATAGTAAATTTTAAAAAATATGATGCCATAAAATACTATTGCAGATAAAAAAAGGAATGGATGATTGCATAGAAGAAGGGTTGGGGCACTCTTTACATGTGTTATAAAATAATTAAGGTTCCTTATTAAAAAATAAAAGGCGATTAAGTTTTCTTAAATTAATTATTTTGAGAATACTCCCCTTTTATTAACCACGATTTTCTTATAAACGGTTACTTGTATTAAAAAATGCAAAAGTTTATAAGTTTCGATTTTTTGATGACTAACTAGATGATGTTATTTATAATTAAAAAAAAACTAATTTTTCTAAAGAAAAAATTTGCTACCTTTTTAGGTTAAAAAGTTGTAAGCAAAGTTAAAGTATTGTCAAAAATTCGCCATCATTAGGATTGAATCAGACAACCTTTGGAAACAAATCTGGTAAACATTTCTAGACTTGAAATAAGATGTTTGCGATATCTCAGAACATATAACTAAACTGCACTTCTAGGGTTCTTTTGAGATTCACCATAAACTAAGAAACAATATATCGTTTGCGTGACATTTTTTCCAAAATCAAATAACAATAACCAAATAACAATAATTAAATAACCATTAGTTCAATTACTGACAGATACCACATTGCTGATTTATTGTTTTTCCAAAGACCATTTGTCTAAATAGTGGTGATTACGAATTTTTAATAGTACTCTCATAAACTGTTAATAAAAAAAATACGAAACTTTTTCTTTACAAAGTATGTTTAGAAAAATTTAAAAATTCATATAGATATGTTGTTGTAGAAAAAATCAACTGACGTCATTACTTCAGTTTTCAAGTGTAGAAAAATATGTAAAGTTTATTTAAAATAGACCTTAATCAATACAATTGAAGAACCTCTTTTTAGATTTTTTATATCGTTTTTCCTTTTCTTATAATAGAGCGGAAACATCGAATTTCACTCACCCTGTACATATTTTTTGGGGTCAAAAAAAAAGACTTTCTTTTCATATGTCACAAATTTTCAAAGACTGCAGGTTGAAAAAAATACAAAACTATTATTGTTGTCACTGTGTCTTAACTTTTTACTTTGGAAATGTAATGTATGCTATATCAAATTAATCAAAAAATTCTAAAAAATTGTAAAATGATCGTATATTACGGCATCCACTAAGCAGAAACGATTTTTTTTCTTCATCGAACCACAAATAAAGGTGTTATATCAGTTTAAAACAAGAACATAGTTTTCTTTTTTTTTTAATAAAACCTAAACAAGATGGCACTAAATTACTTTGTCAAAATCTAGCTGATAGTGGTAAAATTTTACACATTTTAACCAACGTCGTGCGGAACATAGTGTATATTTTTTTTATAAATTTAAACAAACGGGCAACGTTAATTAGGCAATAGGCCCCAATTGCATGTTGTTATGTGCCATAAGCTAAACGCTTTTATCATTCACAAAAGTATGTTTTCGTCGTTACGTTACATATTGGCTCAATACGCATACAAATGAACAACTTGTTTATATAAGATGATGAATTCCAAATCGAATACGAAATCAGAGAATGAAATACAAACGGCAGTGTATTGGTAATCGGTTTAGCTGTCTGGGAAAGCACTTTATGATGGGAAACTGTTCAGGTAACGTTGGACAAATGTATAGCATCACAGCATCAGGACAAATAGAATCCTTTGTATGGGGAATAATGTAATTAATACCCTGCGGCGATGATCTGTAATACAGGCTTTTGTCAATTCCTTTTTAAAAGAACTCCCATTTGTACTTTTTTCCATGGCTGAAGTGAAATTGCTTGGCGCTTACACTCAAATGTATCTAATTTTCCTCTATTTTGAATAACAGTAATATTTTTTCATTAACATTCGCTGAAAATTAACTTAATTTTTAAACCAAGTTTTCGAGAAACTTATTAATACCGAAACAAGCAAATTCTATATAAAATGCGGGAGTTTCTTGACTGAATAAAGTTGTAAGAGGTGTTGGAGAAAGTTAGGAAGGGTTCAAGAAGTTCTAGAGAATGGTGGTGTCATGTTTGTGGCTGAACAACGCCAAAACTTGTAAAGAACATCGGTCTTTCCCCAGATATCGTGTCTCTCTGCATTTTCTGCCATTTTGAACTTCCCAAAGGAATTAATCATGAAATTCAGCCGCTTTACGGAATATTACTTAGACATATCACAGCATAATTAGTACGGCCTTTCTTTTTTTGACGTAAAAACGCTGTTACGGTTATTTATCATTTTATGAAGCAAAGTTTCATACCGTCTTTGTTCATGCTGGCTTGGAAGCATTTGGAAAGGCGACAAGCTCTACATTGATTGCGGTGTGTTTTATCGACTGGACACCGTCCTTTCATCTCGCCGGTAGCCTTGCAGGTGTACACCCTGTTCCGGTGAATGCTGCGTTTGAAGAAACCCGAACAGCCTGCAACTTCCCAACTAATCCGGACACCCTACTCAATTATTCAATTAACTTACCGTCACAACTGTAGATGCCGTAGTGTTTCCCTGAACTTCTATCTCCACATACTTTACAAGGGATATCCAGTAAGCGATCTCCTAAACACAAATTTCAAAATCAGATCAGGACAAGCACGTAGCCAGGATTTTCGATCGCTATTTTATCACTACTGATATCCAAAAAGTTGTTAGGAAAAGAGGTTAAAGATAAAATAAAAATGCAGTTACATTATTAAATAAATGTACATTTGTATATTTACTATTTTAACAATAAATTATATAACCTGAGTCAGCAATGTCCGCAAAAAATAAGTATATTTAGTTACAGCTCAAAATTGACTTTAATTTTTTTATTTTTTTTATTTTGAAGGAAAACGAATGAGCCAAAAGTCGATTAGATTATTAAATTAGTAAACGTCTCTGTTTTTTACTGCCCATGACCTCCAAAATTTCATCAGTATTAATTGGCATATCCCAGTGTATGGACAATGTAGCCAACGAACTTGGTCTTTCATTTTTCATTTTATTTCTTAAAAAAGTTTTAACTCTTTTTAGAGTTGAAAAGGACGCTCGACTGTGCTAGTAGTCACAGACATGGTGACCAAAACTCTTAACAAAAAATTAATATTTGGGTAAAATTTTTGGTCACACAAATGTATCACTTCTAACGCGTCTGCGCCATCAGCTTTTCTAGCAGAAAGTTTTTGACACCAAATGCAATATTCTGCTTGAATCGCGGACAATTGAATCACTGCAGCCAAAAATATGCAAACAAATTTACCACATCTTGTTTTTTTCTGGCGTTGCATGCCCTGGTAATAATGATTGAAACAATTTTAGAATATTTGAGTTAGATTGAAACCGTTCTGTCAATTTTGTAAGAAAATTGTAATCCGATAGTATTCCTCAACTGATGATGCATTTGCATTAGGTCGCTGCGTTTGGTGTCCCACGATACGGGGTCTTCTTAACTCGCATTCAAATAGCTCTCTGAAAAAGTTTGCAGCCTTAGAATAGATTTCGCTGAAAACAGTAACACAATCTCGGCGTACTACTTTCAGTGAAGCAATGGCAGTATCGGCTTCGTTTAGAGCTGATAGCAAATCACGTGATGGCCTAGAAAGGCCTAGTGTGAAACTGAGAGGTTTCTCCCAAACTAATAATGAGATAATAAATTCGCTCTTTTCTAAAGTTGCCAAAAATGTAGCTGCTTTTGCAGATATTTATCTCCTTATATCTTGTGAAATTATATGAAATCTAGCCACCACTGGATTTAACAATTCTACAAAAACCAACAGCTATTGTGATGTTCAATAAAACGAATTTCACAGCATTCTGATCAACCTTGTTTTGTTTGTGCCAGGAACCATATCTTTTATCTTTTTAAAATTAGGTAAAATTTGTTACTTCATGTACCACACCCAAACAATTTCTAATAGCGGGTAATGAAAACGCATTGAAAAGTGCCAAATTTAGTCAATGGCTGGCGCAATGAACGTACAGGGCTTTTGGAAACTGTTTATGAATTCTATTTTGTAAACCACTGATTTGGCCAGCCATATTTGCAGCACCATCGTAACCCTGTCCGACACATTTTTCCATATCTAAACCTAACTGGGCGCATCCTTGCAGTATCAATTTCATTAAATTTTCACTACATTGGTCAACGACCGGTATAAGTCTTATAAAATCTTCTCTTACTATTATCTTATTATATACCTAATAAAAAATGACATTTGTTCGACTACATCTATATCCATAGTTTCATCTGCTAGAATACTAAAACATCCAGCTTCGTTGATTTTATTTACTAAACGCTTTATTATGAAATTTGCTGCTACATCTAGTATTTTATTTTGTATTTCAGGATAACATATTTCGCATTTTTACGTCCAAACTGTAAATGCTTTTTAAGATATACAACGCCACCGTTTGCACGAAATCTTAACAGTGCTCGAAATTTTTCGTCTTTTTAATTGGCGTTCTCTAATACAACCGGTCCATTGTCATCATCTCCGCGTAAAGCCAATTCTTGGTGTGCACAAAACAATATTGTTTCTATTATAGGTCTTAATGCCTTACGATTTTCTTCTCGCTCCTTTTGCCACTGAGTATCAAGTTGAGATGCAATATCAGACCCTCGACCTGAAGCAATTGCAAGAAAATTATTAGCAAAGACAACACTGTTACGATGATATTGTAGTTGGGCATGATTTTTAAATTTTTCTATAGCCTAATGGGTATTTAACAAACACGCCTAACGCTTCGTGATTTCCTTTGCCAATTCCATCTCTATTAAACAAATAGCACATTTTTCAATCCAATGTGGCTGAAATCTTAATTTTTTTACCTATTGTTTTACTCGGAAACATGTAAAGTTTTTGATTTGGAACTATTGTTGAAATTAATATTTGTTTCTTTAAATTGTCGTCAAATTTATATTTAATCATGGAATTAAAGTCAAAAGTTTCAGGATGAAATATTATGACGTCAGTTGATTTAACAGTATTAGTTGTCATGCATGAACAAACGCGAAGACGCATGTACATTGTTTGTTTTCCTGGTTCAAGAAAGCTGAATTTTTGAAAGCCTCTCCTGGTCCTAAAAAAACAAAATCAAGCCTTTAAAGACCGTGCCGAAGTGCCAAAGAAATATTAGCTGTACTGGATTTGAAATATTCAGGACAGTGAATAGCCGACTTTGGCATTACAGAAAAATTTCATTCAAGGATTTTAAAAAAAATTTACTTTTTTTAATATCGAGCTCAACCAAAGGTGCTTTCTAATAAACGGAGTCACTTTAATCTGGGATGAATTATACTATGATCATAAATTTGAAAAAAAAGAATTCTATAAATGTAGATTATTTATCAAAACCTAATATCACAACATCGATCAAAACTTCAGCTTATTAGTTCTTTAATATAACTTCTATTATGAATGTCGAGTTTTTTGTTAATAGATGGGCAGATATAACTTTGTAAAATTCGACCCACTTACCCCGAACATTATCACGAGAAGTTTTAATTTGTTATTGTTTAATATTAAGTAATGACGACGATGAAGGTCCAGCCAGAGCACTCGAAGAAAAAAGTGAAGAACCATGTTTTAAATTTTCTCCTTCATTATCACTGTTATCATCTCTTTGTTTCCTTTTCTGACTCACTGAATCAAAACTATCATATATACATACTATATCTAATATGTCAAATTAGTATAGAGTATTAGACTATTACCTTGAAGCACAAAAATTCTACTTCAATTTAAAAAAATACTTTATTTCAAATTTAATCAACCTAAGGAGATATATCCTACCAAAAAAAATTTTAAAAAATGCATAGAAATACAGAGTTTTTTCACAAAATATCAAGTTTATAACTAAATTTTCAACTTCATTACCAATATTTTGAGAGTACCATCGACATTTCAAGATCAAAGACCAAATTAGGAAATTTCGATATAAAAGATAAAATTAAGAAATTTAAATAAAAGTTTCCATTTAAAATTTATTTCTTTTTTTGCCGAAATATTGAATTTTTCGAGTTAATATTATAAGGAAAAAATGCAGTCTTGAGAAAAAAAGGAGAAATTTAGAAAAATAAAATATTGAAAGTTTTAAGAAAAAAAAATCAAATTTTCGAGAAAAAAAGTTGGAACTTGCAGAAAGAAATTTCGAGCTTAAACTTTAAAACTCCAAAAATAGGAGAAATTTAGTAATTTAGTTTAGAACCAAACAAAAGACCAGGCAAAATTTTAAAAGCAAAGCGTGAAATTAAAAAAAATTAAATACTAAAATTATAACATCCGGATTTTAAGATCCTAAACAGAAAAAATGACATTTTAAAAAAGCCGAAATTTTGAATTTACAAAATCATTTTGCCCAAAATTTCGAGTTCAAAGAGTAAAATCGAAACGCTAGAATAAAAAGGAAAATATTTCCGAATTCAAATCTACAAAACAAACCGAAATTTTAAAAAAGGATCGAAATTTATAGGAAAACCTTTAACGCTTAAATTTGAAATTACGTAAAAAATGTGAGCATTTGTAAATTATTCCAAAATTTCGAATAGAATTAAATTTTCAAAAATCGAAATTTTGAGTTTGAGTTAAAAATTTCGTTTAAGAACGTAAAATTGAAATTTAACGAAAAAGTTGAAAATTTTAAATTAAAGTAAATATTTCAAACATACAATTAACATATTATGAGTATCAGGCAAGTAACCAGGATACTTTTTCGGGGGAGCTGCGATCCTTCTGCCTAGTCCTTTGGTTGCGTTTAGATTAGAGCTAAGAAGCCACGATTTACTATTAATATTATTATTGTATAAAAGTATACTAAAATATAAAAAATACACTAAAAACATTTCTAGAGTCTAACTCTTCTAACATTCTGACAAAGTAATTTAACAACAATGTTGCCTATTTATCTTAATTTAATTTCTAAATAAAAACAGATGTGTGGGTAAGATGATAAAATCACTCGAAAGATATTCCTTTTCCAAAAAGAAAGGATATGTTAATTCTTAACAAATTTATCTGTTAGAACTCAAAGCTTTTAGTTTTTTATATTCGAAATTTTAAAAGTAAGTTGACATTTAGAATTACTCTCTAAATCAAAAGAAAAAAGAAGCTATACTTTTAAAAAAAAACGTTTTGAAGTCAAAATTTTCTAAAAAATCTCTAATTTTCAAAAGATGAAATCTATTAACAAAAACTAATAACACTCAACATTTTATCTTGAAACAAAACTTAAAAAAGAAACTTTGATATTTCCTGAAACTTTAGCGTTTTCTCAAAATGGCCAGTGGATTTTTTTTTGTATTAAATGTCTAGAAAGAAAGTCAAAATATTGTGAAGAAGTCTGAAATTTGAAGCAGTGCGAATGTAAACATTTTGAAAAATAAACTAAAGTCATTGGGCTCATTTTTTTTTCAAAATTTCGACTTTAATCTTGACATTTTTGAACTCGTCGTGAAAAGTTGTACACATTTTATAAATCAATTTTTAATATGAATTTAAAGTTGAAATGTCGTGATTAAAAGTAAAAAATTTCTTAACTAAAATTGAAATTTGATAACTAAGATAGAAATTTCAATATTTTTTTGGAAGTTTTCACTTGGAAGTCAAATTTTGGAGAAAAAAGTCGAATTTTCGAAATCGTAATCGAAATATAAACAAATCAACTTCATAACAAAAAATTTCGAAATTTTTTATTATGAACTTAAAACTTTTTGAAAAAATTAAAAATTTAGATTTAAGCTGATGGGTTAAAGTTATTAAAAAAATCCTGAATTTTCAAATTTAAAAATGCTCAAGTTTTGTCTAAAACTCGGGATTTAAAAAAGAATCGACATTTTAGACAATTTTTGTAAAGCTCAATGGCCATGTTAGAAAAATTATAGAAGAAATTCATAAAAATAACTTATTAGAAAATGTTTTATCAAAATAATGGCTTATAACAGATTTTGATTTTTTAGTAAAGGGCCTAATATTCAAAATTTTATTCAAATACCGTATTTCAATTTTTAAATTCCACAACTGTAAAATTATTATCACAAAATCCAAGTTTTTCTCAAAATTTGATGTTATAACCTCGAAAAATCGCTTGTATAAATTTCCAGTTTTTCTCAAAATTTGATTTTTGTTCAAAATTTTAAGCTTGAAAAACTTGCAAAATTCAACATTTTTTTAATAAAATTTAAAACGTATTATTGAAATTCCAAATAAAAAAAAGAAATTTCAAGAACAGTTTAACTTTTTCTAGAAATGAAATCTCAGATTTAAAAGTCAAAATTTTGGAAAATATTCGAATGAATTTAAGGTAAAAATTTTAAGGTTTTGGGAGGAAATTCGAAAATGAACTCGAAATGTTAGGAACTTCTTCATTTGAAAATGTTATACTCTTTCGGAATATCCTGAGTATAACCGAAAACCTATTTTTTTTAAATTTCGACTGAGTTTTCAAAATGTTTTTTTTTTGTTAATTGTGAGTTTTGGTCTATTAATGCCTTTTTTTAGAGTATTTTACCTTTTTGGTGCCTTCTTTAGCTTTTCGTTTTTGCCTAATTTAACATTTTGCTCACCTTTTTACCTTGCTTGATTGTACTTAAAATCCGGTCTCTAATAATAAGCAATGGCGCCAAATTTGAAAATATAACATCCTTGCATTTCAGTACGAAAACAACATGATCCATTGAAAATGGTTTTTAAAAATGTCTCACATCTGGAAAGTTCAGTTCTATCTAGTGTGAAGCCAAAAAATTTCGGGGCCCCCTGGTTAGGGGCCTGATGAGTATAAAATCGATATAATCCAAATCTTAAAAACAGATTTTTTAACAAATTTTTCAGTTGAAATTCTAAGCTTGGAAAAAAAGTAGAACTTTCGAAAAAATTAAATTCTTTAAAGGGTTGAAATTTTTGCTTTGGGCGGAAAAATAATAAAAATAAATTAAGTTGATAAACCAAATTTACAATTTTACAAAATATTTCGAAAATACATGGAAATTTTTAAAAAATTCGACATTACAAAAAGAGTCAGAATGTATAAAAGTTTTCGAATTTACACTCTAAATTTTGAAAATAGGGTAAATTATCAACAATGAATTTTTATGAAAAAATTTAAATGATTACAATCAAATTGAGAATATGTATACATTTTTTAAAATTTTAATATTAAAGTAGTACTTTTGAAATTTAAATCGTAATTTTGGGTAACAATAATTTTAAGTTTAAACTCCAATTTTTAGGAATCTGCTCGAAGTTTAAAAAAGAAATTTGTAATAACAAAGTTAAAAACAGTCAACATTATTAGAAAAAGCCAAAATCTTACAAATAGAGATATTTATAAAAAAAAAACCGACATCAAAAATTTTCAGAAAAAAAACGAAATTTTGATGCCGCATTATCAGGAAAAAAAGATGAGAATAATTATATCGAAGTTTTTTTTTAAGTAAAAATTGCGATTATTATATACGAACTTGTATTTAAGAAAGAAATCTACTAGGGATTTATAAAGGCGTAGAAGTCCAGAAAAATAATTTAGATTTTTAAGCTTTAACTTGGAATTTGGCTAAAAAAGTTTAAATTTCCAACTCTAAATGTCAAAAAAAAACTCTTCGGAAAATATAAGAACATACATTAATTTTATTTTTAAGTATTTGTGTCGTGCCTGTTCCTTCCACTGATAAATAAAAACGAATAAATATGCATCTTTTTTGCGGAAAAAAATAAATCGGCACGTTAATTTTCATTGATTTAAAAAGGCGCAAACTGGGGGAGGAAGCAAAAACTCTAGGTGCACAACTACATTATATGGAATAAAAATCACTTACAATTAGTGACCCTAATAAGCCTATTATGTAAATTTGACAAATGAAAAAAAAAATGAAAAAACTTACCGGCGAAAAATGTTTTAATATCCATTTAGAATTTAATTAACGTTTAGTGCACTACTACCACTGATTAGGAGTGACTATCTCCTTAAAATTTTGAAGTATGGTAATTTGGCAATATGAAATATGAGCTAATATAACAAAGTATGGTAGATTAGGGTCTAAGAATGTGTTCTTTGAGTGCAACGCCGTTGCTGCAAGTACGTGCCGATATAAGGATTGGAAAATCTTGATTATGTCCATTGTTTTTATAAAAACAAATGCCAATTTTTCTTAGAGTGTCTACATGGCGCTGTGATTTTGTTTATCATAAGCTTAGTTGGTAATTTAAGAAATTTTGCTTTGTACATTTGATTGTACCTTGCTTAAATATATAACCAACGGTGTTTTATTGATATTTTAAATCATCTTAAGTTATTTAGCGATTATTTTTCATTTCGGGGTGGGGTCCGGATCCCTTGGACCGCCCTAGCTACGTGCCTGGTTCACATAGTTGAAAATATATAATTTATTGCATGGTTAAAATTATCACGTTGCATTAAATTAGTGTATTTTGAAAAATTATTTTTGTTTAAATCCAAAAACTACTTGTTATATTTAAAATTAAATATCTCCCGAACTATAAGAATTAGATGCACATATACTTATATCAAAACAAAAGAGACCTTGCTTTAAAAAAATGGAAAACGATATACAGGTGTGTCATTTAAATTTAAAAAAAAATGGCATTTTGCATCATGTGTTATTTAAATGAAATTGCGTAATTCCTTAATAAAATACTGAAATAACTTGCACTAAAAATAGCATCATGTGGGTGTCAAAGGCGCCTCCAAATGAAGCTCAATTTTCATTATGTTTCTAAATATTTCAAAAAACAATCACCAGTGATTCTAAACAAAATCATTGGAATTTACATCAGTAGTTTGTTATGATGGTAGTTCAAATGTATTAAAAGCTTGCAGTTGTCAATCATTGATAACCTATTAAAGACCTATGTTAAAAACATAACAAACTTTCACATCCAACTTAATAACTTTTTCAATTGAACACCCGATATATGGTGTATGTATAAATAGAACTTAACAAAAAAACTAAAACTGAACATTCAAGAGAGCAAATTAAAACCTAAATATAATTTTTCGGGAAAAATGTATACAGGCAATTATAATTTGTAATTTCTAAAAAGCAAAGAATAAGTTTTCAGTTCTAAAAAGAGATATTCACTCAGAGTACTACCTTACGGTATTTATCAAACTTATGCCTAACTATTAAATAATATACCCCATTAATATACATACATATAATACAGGTATGACAAATACTCAACTCAATAGCACGATTGTGTGATTTGGAGAGTTGTTTCCATAGTTACTGATGTGTACAGAAGATTCCCTTGGACAATATGGATTAAAGTCTGATCTCAGGGGTGCCTTTGTACGTGGCATAAATGTTCGTCTCTTGATTTTGTGTCTTGGCAACTTCAGATCTCCGCTCGGGAAACTTTGATATGCAAATATTGATAATGCGATTTCGGAATGCGTTCTATCTAACCCAAAGACGTTTTCTAGTTGAGAAAATTGTTCATCGACCATCACTGTTTTGTATAACTTATCTCAGATATTGCGAGATTGATATTTATAGTTAATTAATTATAAAATGTTAAAAATGCAATGGTATATAAATAAAATTGTTTTTGCCTATAACGAATTTTGATGAATCACAAATAAATATAAACTAGGAGGATTTTATATTTTATTCATCAAGCGAACAACATTCATGCGAATCTGATTTTTGTTCAAATATTTTAAAAGTATAAGATATACCCTATACAATATGTCCCACTGATGAACGTAACTCATATTAGTGGAGGTAGAAAACTGGTTAGATTTTATTAAGAAAAGAGTGAAAAACGTCATTTTATAAAATCTGCTGTAAGTTCTATATTTGAAGTTCAGTCTCAGTCAAACAAAATAACTTTTAATTATCTTCACTTAGTTTCTTAAAAGCTTTACTAGTTAGTTATTTTTTCTATTGAATAGTTTCTGAAAAAATTACGGCAACTTGTTTTTTCTTGTATCGGGTGTAGCAGGATCATGGTACACCCCATATTTTCTTTATTTATAAAATAAAATTTTTAAACTAACTACACTTGATGTACTTATGAAATGACAAATTTTGAGTTAGAAATGACATTCCTACTGCTGTCACTTTCGCTAAAACTGATACAAACTTTTAATTTTTAAATAGAACACCCTGTATATTGTAACATTTTTGGAATCTGCACAATTTTTTGAATGCAATGCATCTAAAAAAAAGTGATTTTTAAATTATCAAAATTTTTTTGGTCTAATTTTATTTTTTAATTTAGAATGCTATGACTCGTTCTAATTAATTCTAATGGGCCACATTAACGCTAAAAAAATTACATCACGTGAAAAAAGAAGTATTTTATTCTTTTATCACGTCGTAAGGTTGTAAAAATTGGTTTTTATATCATAACTTCATTTTCTTGAATGGCACCATATTGGTACTATGGTACCACCAAAAAGTATAATAAATGGCGAATCTAACCATATTTTCATTTTTGCTGTGAAATCAATAGAACTGAAATTACAGCTAAAAGAATTCAAAATATTAGGTTTCAATTTATTTGAATATTTATTCAATAAGAACATAAGATAACTGTGCAAAACTAATTTAGACAAAAAGACACTTACTAAGTTTTCCTAATTTTTTTTTGCAGCGCTAATGGGGTCAGTTATCGTTAATTAGGATAAGTCATGACCTTGTAGATTGAAGTCTCAAACTGTCAAAAGCGAAACATAGGCATCATTAAAAAAGCGATATTTAGTTTACTTTTCAAATTTTAGATCATGTAAAAACAAATGTGTCTTTAAAAATGTATAAAATGCAATAATGAATATTAAACATAAATAAATATTCTTCCGAATGGATATGTGTAACTTCATTTTAATAATGGACTGAATCAATTCATCTTTTAAGGTTTGTGGATTTTAAGTGTGCAAACAATTTAAAAATTGATATTTTTGATTTTTTTCGGTTTTTGTAAAGAAATTGTCGATGTCGAAAATTTTAATAATGAGGAAGATCAAAAAATTCTGACGTCGTTCGAGTTTCTTTTGCTATTAACACAAGAACAATACTCAAGGTTACTAGAAGGGTGGCAGACGCACAAGATAGAATATATATATATATATATGTATTAAGAACTAAAAGTTGATATTTTTGAAAATGTTACATAAAATTTTGTTTCATTAATTTCTTTAGTTTAATTGGGTTTATTTCCGGCTCTAAACGGTGAATCAAAAAAGAATGGGCCAACGCTAAACTGGAAATACTAGAGACGAAAATATTACAACTGAGCTCGACACGCCTTATACAAATGTGGCTGGTTTATAAGAAACAGAGCGTTTAAAGTTGAAATTTCTCAATAATTGAAAAAGTTTTGGTGCCAGAAATAGTTATAAATACTACTTCAGTTTATTTTTGTAACCAGTATTGTTAGTTTTTGCTAAACATATTGTAACAAAATGTAATTAAGCTTAATTGGGAATTTTCTAGAAAATTTGATAAGGGGAAGCGGCCGCGATAATAAATCAAACGGCAGACAAGCGCTCCTGAAATTTCGGCAAACGATAAGCCTTATCTGCCAAATTCTTCTAGAACCCGGACTGGGACCTATATAAGGCGGTCACTTTTCCCTCAGAGTTAGTCAGTCAGAAGTCAGTTAGTTAGTCGGTTGTTGGAAGTCAATAAACAGTATTAGTGAATTGCAATTGTAGTGTTCCGAGTTCAGTTTAGAAATAAAGTGCTTATAATTCACGGCGTATTTAATCATTTCGAACCGATAACGTGCAACATGTGGTACTGCTTAATTTTCAATAGAATTTAAATTTTCAGCTTTAAAGGTGTTTTTTTTTTTCAATAAACACGATAACATAAATGTTAGATCACCATGAATCCAACCTAATTAATAAGACAAACTGCTATGCTGCCTGTGCCAAAACTTGACGTCTCATTTTGCTCGAGCATGTCTCAATATTGCCCTAAATAAAAGAAAGAAATGAGGTACAGAAATATTTGTTGTAACAATAAGGATTTATTTTTATTTCACTTTAAAGGTTATTATACAGGGACTCCCAAGGAAAATTTGAGCCCCTCTATAATAAGAAAACTGAGAAATATTTTATAATTCCCAGAGACCCGTCCATTTATGTTTTTGGGGGACCATTTTTGACGATCAAGCCAACTTGATATGTTCATCCCCTTAATCCCTCTCATCCTCTCATCCTCTTCAACTATAAAATTTCAAAAGGAACTGCCTTAAGTACTTTTAATACATTATTTTAAAAGCCTTTTCACTGCAAATACAATGGCGCATTGTTTTTAAAAATTAGTTAAAAATTAATAACAAAAAGTTGACAAACCGACATTCGTGTAACGTGTACCAGTGTAACCGTATGAGACGCCAAGAAGCTTAGTTGTCGGCCTTATAAAGTCGATTCCATAAAAAAAAAAACATTAGATGGCCATTAAATGTTTAGTCGCGGCCTATAAATTCGACATATTCGCTGATACACAGGGTGACTTATTTCGGAGTACGACAAAACATTAATATTTTTTTTGCATAGTAAAGTATGTTTAATTTAGCCTCTATTTCAAACGATTATTATTATTTGTGAAAATGTTATATCCTTTTTTTATATAAAGATGGCTAGTATGCTCTAAAGGAACTGAAACATGTTTTTCAAAATTGTCCTCAGCAGTTCCTCAGTTTAGAGCACACTAGCATCTTTATATAGAAAAAAAAATGAAGTGTCATGTGAACTGCCGACAGAAGTGAAAACATAAAGTAATTAATTGTTCTGGAACTATTAAAATTTTATATATTTTAATATCAGCGGGGTACATACCTAAAATTTTGTATCACTTACATTAAACTCACTACTAATACAAGCTAGCCTTGATCCTGCTGTTATCCCAAACTTTCCGTTCATTCATCGTGATATTATCCAATGCATTCATTATTACAATTATTTCGTATGTAATGTAGATTAATAATTAAGTAAGATGAGATCGATGAAGTTAGATTGTAGAATTTAGTAATCGTTAATTTTGTATAAGCAAAATAATTTAGTCGGTCTAGATTTGTTGCCGTAACCATTATAAAAATTCTAATAATGATGCATCAGCAAATTGTGCAAGCGCAATACACATTATTGGGGTTTACTGAAGTCAAGAACGAACACTTGACTATTGACAATGTTAAAGAGTAGACAAAGCTAATATATTTTATAATATTAACGAGTGTGACTTTAACAAGAAATAATCTCTTGATAGATGAGGAAGTGTTATTCGAAGAATATAAGGCAATGCTGGTTTTTGACTTAACAAGAAACTCAAGATACTCTATAGTTGCTTATTTACGAAGGAAGTTCCAATTCTCCAGTTCCCGATAGTAAGAACATGTTGTTGGAGATGTTAGCCAATGCCAGAGGGGTTCCGTTTCACAAAAAGATATGCCCCCTGCGCCATAATATTTCTAAGCCCACCAAATGGCAAAATCACAAAGAAACTAAATAGATCCGTGTGTCCAACTTCGCCAAAAGACGTAAAAGGTATAAGTCAACAAATGTGTTTGTATAATTTTAAATGAGTGCGAGCGATAGAAAATAAATCAATAGATATTTGTGTAGGTATTTTAAAGAATTTAAGTATAATTTTGAAAAACTTGTTTTAATCAATATTTGTAGTTTTGTTTTTTTTTTTTCAATTTATTTAACATTTCTTCGGCCCAGTTTGGAAATATTTAAATTTTTATGGTTTGTTGACAATTTTCTAAACAGTTTTTGAAATGCGACTAGGTGATATTTAAATTTATTGAAAACGTCACTTCATGACAGTTCACAAACTAAGAGGTTACTTTATTTTACATAGTATAGGAATAATGAAAACTAGAAGACCAAAAATTAGATATGGAAAAAATAAAAATTTGTTTTTTTTTGATAAATTAGGAAAATATAAAAAAAAATACATAAAAAAACAAATTGTAGCACTGGACATCGATGTTTCGTTCTCATTTGAGTTCGTCAAAAAAACATAATATTTCCGGTCAATTAGGGTCTACCATGAAGAACAATATATGTAGGTTAAGAAATTTTCAATTTAAAAATCGCTAAAAAGTTTGATTTAAAAACCGTGATCTTTCTATTGCCGTCTATGGATGGTACAAAGGAATCTATAAAGAGGATAATTGATGCAATTTTTTATGAGACTCTTGTTAGGGAAAATAGCAAAAATCTTTGTTTATTAAATATATATTAAAAACTAAATTGACTAAAAATGCTAAGAGCCGCCTTAAAACTCATTATAACGATTGTACAACTTTAATTCAATATTTGAAAAATAATTATGTAACAAAAATTTCTGCGTCTGTTGTATATAATCAATTAACAACATTTCGCCAAAATTGTAAGTCAGTAAAGGAATTTGGTAATTGCATTAGAAGACCTTATTGCAAAATTGACTATTCCAAGCGAATGATGACTACCAAGCTGCAAGAATTTTGGGACCAATAAACGAGTCTGTTTTATCTAATCAATTAACAACAGTTCGCCAACATGGTAAGTCAGTAAAAGAATTTGGTAATTGCATTAAAGACCTTCTTGCAAAATTGACTATTCCAAGCGAATGATAACTACCACAAGCTGCAAGAATTTTGGGACCAATAAACGAAAAAGATACAATCAGTTCTTTTGCCATCGGCTTAAAATGCAATGTACTACGAATTATAATAAAAGCGAGAAATTATAAAACATTAAGTGAGGCTATTCGTGGCGCAAAAGATGAAGAATCCCAGATGCCAACGCGCAATCGTCTATAGAAATTTTCATGGTAACTATAGTTTTCAAAATTTCAGAGTCTCGGCAAATGTATCTTTAAATGTAGATCATAAAACTATATGTCTTGAATTTTTGTTGTTAAATACTTTTGCAGAAAATATTTATCATATTATAGGTTCAGATTTTTTCCAAATTTATAAAGCCAACTTTGATTTCGAAAAAATTCGTTTATGTTGCATTACAAAGAAATTGAAATTAATTTGTTAATGAAATATAAACATATTGTTTGCACTGTACTTCCGGAAGACATTTCGAAGTGAAGTGGAAGAAGATTGTGTGATTTTGCTCTCAGAAGTATGAGAAGGAGTGTTTGTTGCAGGACCATTAGCTAAACCTAATTGTAAGCAGATACATGTGAGAATGTTCAATACAAGAGATGAGGAAGTTTGTATAAGAAAATTTTCTCCTAAATTATACCAATTATCGAATTACGAGTTATGTCAATTTCCAGATAAAAATACTGCTTCAGTAGACAGGGTCAATAAAATGTTGAATTTGTTAAAGTCCGACCATCTCAATTAAAGAAACACGCGCTTTACAAAGAGTGCGTGCGAAATAAGCAGACGTTTTTTATTTAGATGGTAACGCATTAACCGTTCCTAATGTGTACAAACAAACCATTCACCTGCAATAATCAACAACTCCTGTTTATGTCAAACTGTACAGGTTGGACCAAATTTGATTTCCACTATAGGGATCTCGTAAACTATTAGAGATGCAAGGAAGCTTAAATGAGTGCAGAATCGAATGCCCAATATTATTCCGATGAGAAAACAATTGACATTCGTCTTGATTTTATTTAGAAAAAACTGAAAATCGCCATTTTTAAAAATCAGCTGTAACTTGTTTATTTGGAGTCCAATTGAAAAAATTTAAAAACTGTAATTATTTGTTTTTAAGGCCTTTTCATTGGTGTAAGTTAATTTTTTCTAAATTTAACTGTTTCTGAGACAATTATGTCAACTTTGTTATTTTTTATGGACGTCATATTGGATTTTATTATTTTTGAATTTGGCATATTTTTCTGGCTAATTTGATATATGACTTGCCATACTTCAAATGTGGCAAAGTGGATTAAATGAACTAATTTTTTATTTTCAATCAAAAAAATTATAGTAGGCGATGCAAGTGCCATAACTGTTAATAATTAAATACTGTACCTAATTACGTAACAATAATTATTAAAAAACTAAAAAAATTGTAACAAACTGTGCAATATTTAATCAGTTATTAAAGTAATATTAACGTTCATGCACCGCTTTAAATGGCGTATCTCTATGAAAACGTGTAGCTGTTTTAAAAAGGTTGTCGGCAATTTTTACAAAAATTCTTTTAACATTGAATACTTATTCCTGTAACGTGAAATATCTAACAATCTAACATTAGAAATAATTCTCATATTTATGCACATTATCCGTCTTAAAATATTTAACTTCTAGAGAAATCTAGAACGCGCACTTGCGTATGAGTCATGGAAAAGTCGTTCCTAATAAAACCCTTACAATGTTCTGAAAATTACCTAATTTAAAGGGAATCATGCACGTTACGATTATTAATAAATATTTCAATAATATACAGTTTGTTATAACATTTTTGCTTTTTTAATAATAATTATTGCTTTTTTAGGAACTGTATTTTTTATTATTATAAGTTATGGCACTTGCGTTGCCTACTATAATATTTTGTTTAAAATTAAAAAAATAGTTCATTCAACCCATTTTACCACATTTGAAATACGGCATGATATACATCAAATTATTCAGAAAAATATGCCAAATTCGAAAATGATAAAATCCAATATGGCGTTTATAAGAGATAACAAAGTTGACATAATTTTCTCGAAAACAGTTAAATTTAGAAAAAATAGTGTACACCAGTGAAAAGGCCTCCAAAAATAACTAATTACGGTTTTTGAATTTGTTCAATCGGACTTCAAATAAACAAGTTACAGCAGATTTTTTAAAATGGCGATTTTCAGTTTTTTTCTGTATAAAATCAAGACGCACTGGAATTTAGTCGTTTTATCAGCGGAATAATATTAGGCATTAAATTCTGCACTACTTTTCCCATTTGAGCTTCCTTGTATCTCTAATGGTTTAGGAGATCCCTGTAGTGGAAATCAAATTCGGTTCAACCTGTATAGCTTATAAAACTCTCAAAAGCAGGATATTAATAATCAAACAGACGAAATGCTTAGAACAAGAATAATTGAAGAGATAAGATCAAAATGGTCATCTCGTTTATTAATAGTACCTAAAAAGGCAAATCAAGACGGAAATAAAAAATGGCGAGTAGTTACGGACTACAGACATTGAAATAAAAGAATTGAAAATTGAAACACAGAACTTGTCCCCTGAAACCAAGAAAGTTTCTCTCCGAAGATGACAGCTTGGCTGTCGAAACGCGTTAGAGCAACCTTTGTTGTGTTTTTTAATCTTTCTTGGTTTCAGGGGAGAAGTTCCGTGTTTTAATTTTTGAAGTAACCAAGGACCAGTCCGTTCCATCAAAAGAATTGAAGACAACAAATTTCCTTTATCCTGCATAACATATATTTTAGACTCATTGTCTGGAGCGATGTTTTTTTTTCAATTGGATCTGTCACAAGGCTATTATTACCAAGTAGAATTAGAGGCATCCAATAGAAACTGTACAGCTTTTACAACTGATCGAGGCCAATACCAGATGAAACGGTTACCGATGGTGTGTCAAATCAGTCCCAATGCTTTTTTACAAGCAATGACAATCGCTATGTCGGGTTTAAATTATGCCAATTGTCTTAATTATTTATATGATTTGATAGTTTTTGCAATAATTTAACTATCCATAATCAAAATTTAACTAAAGGGTTACTAAGATTAAGAGAAATAAATTTAAAACTGAATGCTAAAAAGAGTAATTTTCTTAAAAAACAGATACTGTATTTAGGACATGTAATTTTGGCAGGAGGTTTTTTGACGGATCCATCAAAAATCGAAACAATTCAAAAATGTTTTATCCCCAGTGAGACTAAACGCTTTGTAACTTTTGTAAAATAGAAAATAAATAAATAACTTTGCTTAAGTTGCATTACCATTAAACAGCCTTTCTAAAAAGGGTATAATATTTGAAAGAACTAGAGAGTGTCAACAAGAAAATTTGAAAGAAGCGTTAATTTCGCCTCCACTTTTACAATTTCCAGAATTTTCCGAATCCAATAACTTTGTTTTAAAAACCGATGTGTCAGGATATTCAATAGATGCAGTTTTGTCCAATGGTAACGATAAACTTGTTGTCAAAGCCCAGGGCCGGATGTAGGGACGTCGGGGTGCCCCGGTTGTCCCTCTGTGCATCCGGCCCTGCCTATGCCAGTAGATTGTTGAATAAATCTGGGAAAAACAACTCTACTATAGAAAAAGAATTTCTTGCCAGTAAAGCATTTTACAAAATATTTATTTGGTGAGAAGTTCACAATTTTATCAGATCATCTATCTTTTTAGCATGACAGATCCTTCTAGTAGATTTAGACTTATACTTGAAGAATATGATTATGTTGTAAAATACATTAAAGGTAAAAAGAATCTAGTAGCCCATGCGTTATCACGCACCAAAATCACGTCAAATGAATTAAAAGATTTAAATAATACAACATTAAGAAAAGTTTTTGGGACCATTTGAGCTCAATTTAAAAAGAAGAGCCCGATAAACTTGTAAATACAGGCTCCGTTCAACATAGATCACTCTGGTGTTGTTCAGTTACTGAATGGCCCAAAGATTTAGTTGATTTGCAACCGTTATCCTTAACCGATTTTGACAATTTATTGAATGACCAAAATAATTATGATTTTGTTTCAAACAATTTAATTTATGATAAAACCCCGGGGATTATTTTTGTTAATCATCAGAAAACTCGATCAACGAGAGCATTCGGCGCATTGTTGAGAGACCTGAAATATGTTTATCCTGAATTTAACATTTTTACATAATATCGTAATAATAAATGTAGAATGCGCACTACCGCTACCTTTATTAAATGACACCAAAAGAAAAAGTAAAGATATTAAAAAAGCAGGCATAAAAATATCAATTATTAGAGGTAGGCAAAAATTTGCTGACTTAGAATCGCGACAAATTATATTATGATTTTCATATGTTACCTGCAGAAGACCATGTGGGCATTAATCGTATATTTAACAATCAATATCAAAAAGTATTATTCCTGGCAAGGTCTACGACAATACACTGAAAATCGTTAAGAGATGCAATGTTTGTCAATGGTTTAAATATTCTATAACTAATAGAGAACCCATGAAAGTTACAACAGCACCTTCTTCGAAATTTCAAATTAATACTCGAAATTTTTATTTCAATTCCTGTCAATTTTAATATTGACATTTTTGCATAAAATTTGAAATATCGTCATTTTCGTATTACATTTGAAATTTTTGTTTTCTGAATATCAACTTCAATATCAAAATTTAGATACGTTGGATGTTAAATCAAAATTTTAGCAAAAACTAATAAAATAAAAACGGCCATAAATACTAGAACCTGCCCAGATCATCATATTTCTTCCTTTTTATATAATTTGTAGTATCCATTCCCCCCATTAATTGTTGCTTCTAATAGCATTGCGTAATTTTTATAACAAATTAACAAAAAATAAAACATTCTTGCTGCGGAAAGCCTGACTAAATATAAATGAATAATGACCTCAAGCAAATGAAGTCTACTTATTTTTGGTATAAATGTAAATAAATATATGATTCTAGAAAGAGAGCTGTCTTCTATGTTTTAAGCAGCAATACAAGCAATAAGAAATTAGTTTATGTCGACAGACCCGCATCTAATTATTGCTTCAAATAATATACGTTAGCTCAGCTTTTTTATTAACAGAAATGAAATTTTGTTTTTTTTTATTTTTATATTTTGAATCATTGTTTGAAGCAATATAAAAAAACACAACCTTAAGGTGCAGCAAGTCAGCTAGGTCAGACATTCAATAACGATAACTACGACAATTTCACAGTGCAGTAAAGGGAATATTTTGATGCAAAAGGTGAATGACGAATTATTAACAAAAACCAACCTGTTCCCATCCTTCGCCCCTGAGAGGACCGCACCTTGTTCCAAATACTAGAATCAATTTTGACTGAATATTAAGATTCTGAATAACAGATATATTAAATTTTGTTTCACGGGAACACAAGTCTTGTTCTTTTTGAACGTTAGCGGGAAAACGTTTTAGGGGCGCAATACAAAGGGCCAGCAGCCGAATATGGGTGAAGAGGAAACGCGACTATGCGACTGTTCGCCAGCAACGGGGTCTATAGTCCGTAGGCCATTTTGTCACACCCCTAACAGATACTATGTCATCCCCACCGCTCAGCTACCACCCCTTGCTAATGTGTGGCCGCCAACACTACATATTCCCTATTTCCCTTTTGGACTCCCAACGCCTTTTCGTAAACTTGGCTTTGTATCTTAACACTTATTTCTTTAACCTTTTAGTGTTCGAAGATAAGACATTCTATTATTGGGAATAATTTTTAAATAATTTAACAAAATTTGTCTGCCTCAAAATAAAAAATTATTTTTAATTTTCAGCTAGTAGAGAAATATATTTGTCATCGCCAACTCGTGGAAGTATCTAAGCTTTTATTAAAAAACAATCGGGTAATATTTTGGAAGATGGTTTTTCTTTGGAAAAATAAGAAGCTTCTAATTGAAGAACTCAGATAGATTTTTCTATAAAACCACATTAGACTGTGACATTAGCAAAGTTTGGCTGAGAAATCAAGAACCTTTTCATGAAACTATGTGAGCAAATTGAGTATTCATCAGATGACCTAAAAATGCTTTGGATTTAAAAGAACTTTAAAATGGATTCAATAGATTTAAAAATTGCTACCCCTAAACTGTAAAAATATATTGCACTAAAATGAAATAACAGTGCAACTGCTAAGGCACGGTTTCTTGAACTGGGGCCGATGGACCCTTAAGGGCTCCATATCATGAGTGTCGAGGATCCATGGGTAACGTAGCTAACAAAATTAGATTTTCATTAAAATAGTAATAGTTAATCCAGTAATTTATTGAGTCTCACCTAATAGAAAGTATTTTTAAATTCCTATATTTTCGTTTTCTATTATATGGTTACAATAAGGCAGGGTGGGCCGCTTACATTTCTCTGGTTCATAAAATTCAACCTTTTCTAGAAATTTACATTTTTTCTTGAAAATTAGTCATTTTCTTCGAAATTTCGACTTTTTCTCAAAATGCGTCTTTTTTCACAAAACTTCTCTTTGTCTTTTGACATTTTAAATTTATCGTAAAATTTGACTTATTTTATCAAAATTCAACTGACTTAAAATTGCAAACTCTTATCTCAAAATTCGTCGTTTTTTTTTTAATTCATTTTTCTGCAAATTTTGACTTGTTTATCAAACTTATTAGCCTTTTTCTTGAAATTTGGTAGATCTTATAATATAAAAAATAAAAATCTTTGAAATAATATTTATCTGGAAATTTAGAAATTTTGCAAAATATTTTTGGAAAATTTTGAATTTTCAAATCTTTCAAATTCCAACTTGTTTCCCAAAATTTTGATGTTTATCTCTAGAGTAGATATTTTCCATCATACTGGGGCAGGAGGAAAAGAATTTTTCCTTGACTCAGACAGTTGTTAAAAAATGAATATTAAGTCGAGAAATTTTCACTTTTTTCTGGAAATTTCCACTTTTTTCTTGAAATTTCCTTAAAATTTTGAATCTTTTTGTCAAAATTTGTTTAGGTTTGCAAAATTTTCAATTTTTACCTTGGAAAACGTGTTTTACTCGAAATTTCAATAGTTTTTATGTTTTTCCAAAAGGTCGGGTTTTTATAATAAATTTCCTAAAAATTTAGACTTTATTCCAGAACTGTTTTTTTCTTTATTAGATATAATTCGTCTTTTTCTAAATTAAGACTTTATACTCAAAATTTTACTTTTTTCTCTTAAAATTGTACTGTATAATTTTGAATGTTTTATAGAAATTTTGACTGTCAGGAAATTTCAACCTTTTTCTTAAAATTTGTCTTATTTGCGATGCTTTGAATAAATGTCTTATGTTTCAAGAAATTGCCACTTAAAATTAAGATTCTTATTTAAAATTAGACTTTTTCTAAAAATTGTTAATTTTTCTAAAACTGGATTAAAGCTTTCGTAAAATGTATAATAACATTATAAGCAAAAATTTTACGAAATTTATAAAAAGTATTTCTTGTCGAGGGTCAAAATTTAAATGACAATAAAAATTATAAGGGAAATATTTTTAGAAACTGGGTTTTTTGTCCAAATTCGATTTATTCTTAAAATTAAGACTTTTGTAACAATTTTCTCTAAGTGCCAGTGAAAAAGCCAACATCTGTATTCGCATTAGGATTCGTGAATGTTGGAAATGGATATTCGTATTCGCAAAGGTGGGAAAACCAACGTTATGTCCCTAGTGTGCATAGCTTCACATTGCAAACATTAAAACGAAAACTTAAAATCTAGGAATATGTTTTATTTTATAATAATACTAACAAAGTAAGTTTTTTCTTTTTTCAAACAAACGGTTTCTGAGAAAAAGATAATTCACTTCGTTTGTATTATAAGATAAAATATATTTCTTGACCCTGCGCAGATTTGCATTCGTCCTCTTTGGTCTCTCGTTTATCTTATTATTCGTCATTACCGTTTTTTGTGGGAAAAAGAAAATTCACTTTCTTTTGTTTTATAAAATAAGATATGTTTATTGAGCCTGCTTACAAGGTGTCCCATTTTCAGTACGTTTCGAGGGTATTGAAGTTATTATTAAAGATAGGGTGTTGGGATTTTCACTTTGGCGTCTTACTTTTTGATCACATGAAAGATTTTAGTCTCAAATTTGTTATGGCTGCCTTAGTTTTTAAGCTGTAGGGTGATTTTTAAAATCTTCACTTTTTAGAAATACTCCGTATTTCCATTATACTCTCACGTATCAAAAAGGGTAAAAATTGACCCTGCTAGAGTTTTTACGCCAGACTCAGTGACCTAGTTAGTTTTTTGTAGAAAGTCAAATTTTTAAGATATCACCCAAAGTTATATTTTTCTAAACAGAACACCCTATATATTACTTTTCGTATTGATTAAGCAGAATTTGAGCCTTTCAAAAATAGGAAAAAAAAATAGCAAAAGAAGTTCAAAATTCAATTTTTTTCATATTGTTTATTTTATTTAAAGGAGCCATGATCAATTTATTAGAAGCAAATGCAAAATTCACAGTTCCTCTAAAAATTTCACCCTTCAGAAGCCATTTTAATATTTTTCTATAGTTTCCGTTGTGTATTAAAAATTATTAGTATTTATATTTTTCAAAATTCTTTGAGGTTTAAATCCTTAGTTCGCGCATAAGAACACATTTATTTCTTTTCTCCCCTATCGCTGAATTTCTTAAAGGAATTCGTTTGTCGCACCAAATCATTTTCAATGGACCTATAATTATGACAAAGGCGATTCGAAAAATAACAAAAATATACCATTCCAAAAACGGTTTGTAATTTTAATACTATATATTTTTAAAAACTTTCAGGTTGCTTTTATTAGCTAAAGGTTTTGTGTTTTTACGATAAAGTGGAAAATAAAATAGTGATTAAGTTTTAATACACAATTGAAAATATTAAAATTAACTTTTGGAAAGTTAAACTGCTTTAATGATTATTAATTTTGCATTTACTTCTAATAAATTAGTCACAGCCTACTGCGATAAATAAAGTAAATTAAAAAAATATCGAATTTTGAGTAGTTTTTTAGAATATGGGAAACCTTATTAAATTATATATTTTTAAAAAGCCCAAATTATGCTTAATCAATTTAAAAAATAATATATAGGGTGTTCCATTAAAAAAACATAATCTTAATTAATATCTCAAAAAAACTTATTACTACTACGCCACCCAAATTAACGAAAAAAAATTAGCGAGATCAGTTTTTTTTTCCTTTTTGATTTACAAGAGTATAACGAAAATATGGAACATATCTCAAAAGCGAAGATTTCCAAATCACTCTGTAGTTTAAAAACTAAAACAGCCATGACAAATTTGACACCGTAATCTTTTGTTTTGGTGAAACGGACTGGTCTTAATTATCTTCAAAAATCGAAATACAAATCTTGTCACTTGAAACCAAGAAAGATTAAAAAACACAACAAAGTTTGCTCTAACGCGTTTCGATAGCCAAGCTATCATCATCCAGTAGCTCTCTGAAGATGATACTTTGGCTATCGAAACGCGTTAGAGTAAACTTTGTTGTATTTTTTATTCTTAATTTTAATCTTTTGCTAATCAACTAGATTAGCGACACGTTTGACAATGCTAGTGCTGCTGGCGAAATACGTATCGCTTACTTATCAATTGCCAATGCGGTAAATAAGGGGTAAAACCTTCTTTGGACTTAATTATAAGCTTCAGAGTTTATTTCAGTGCTTTAATGCTACGAAATTAAAAAGGCCGGCTTTTTAAGTGAAGAGCATTCGATAGTTACTTTATAAATGTATTACGGGCATAGTGGGAAATTGAAACAATATGACCAATGTCTGGGCAATGTAAGCAATGTCCTCTTATATTGGTCATTGTAGTAAATATGAAACTATTTTACAACATTCCCTATTTTGCCCAGTCATTGTGAACAATGCCCACAATAAATTGGGCAAAGCAGTGAGATTACCACGTCAAATCTATCCTCACCTAAAGAGAACACTGGACTGTTTATGTGCAGACACGCTACGCTGTCCGTTTTCAGTTTTAGACTTGCAATTTTTATTTATTTATTTATTTTTTAATTTCGGCTTAAAACTCGAAGTTTAAGTTTTTTTAAAGTAGGCTTAGTTATTCATTTTTTTAACTTAATTCTAATATTTCGATTGATTTTCTGATATTTTGACTTTTTCTCTCTAAATTTTTTGCTATTTTTTTTTTAATTTTAAACTTGTTTTGAAAAATTTGAACTTTTAGTCAAAATTATACACCTATATTTAAAACTTGAAAGTTTCGAAAGTTTGATAATTACATTATTGGAACAAGACAAAAGACAAGCAAATCTACTCAAGATATCTTAACTTGCAAGGAGTCAGTGTTGCAGTGCCGCAAAATGTTTAAATTTCCTTACGGCAAGGTCTGTTGGGGATCAAGGCTATGAGAGATATTTTTGTGATTACAATTCTGATTAGAAATACAAAACCAAAAAGTGCAAATGTTGCAAGTTTGGGAAACTATATAACTCAAAATGTCGCAACCCTTACTCCAACAATTAACAACCATGTAAATCCGCTACTTATATTTTTATAACTTTATTGCTTTTTAAGACACAAATATAATGCAGCAATGCCCGGGCATTGTGGTTAGTTCATAAATATTTTCCACAACGACCTTCTATGTTGGGCATTGTTTACTTTGACCGGGCACTGCACACAATGACTGATTTCCCATTGTGTTCGTAATAGATGCATCGTCTCGATATTAATTTTTAGGAAAAACAGGTCAATCCAGACGAACATATTTTGTCATTTTTTATACGAACGAAGTGTAACTGTTATCCCTATATGCCCCCAGACCAACAAATTCTATTTTTTTTAAGAAACCCTCTATATTTTCTTAAAGTTTTTGATTTCTCTCATCGAGAAGATTTCAGAAATGTATATACTTGGAATCTAGACTGAATTTTTCTGAAGCTACAGTTATTTAATTTTAAATTAAAACAGAATTAATCGAATGAATAAAACATCTTATCAGCTTCAGTAAATTTATTATTATTTGATTAAAAAAAGAAATGTATTAGGTGTTTAAACTAACTTTTGCTGACCTACATACAAGGATATAATCTAACCTCAAAGGCATTCCTAATATTACTTAGGCTCATGGTAGCACACCTAGGGTCAATTATCAATATTCATCAATAATTTTTTCTTGTAATTTATCTATAGCTTTTGATTGTATCACAGATTTTTGGTTTTAAATAACAGAAAGAAATCCATGGATGTCCAATCAGGTGACCTAGGTGACCACTCCATCGTCGCACATATTCTGCCTGTCTGTGCCGCTAGATATTTACGCACAGACCGATTTAAATATCCCTTATCATTTTGAAACATAAATGAATTTTCAGATAGATTATTTATAGCCTACTGATTTTCAAAAATAACTAGCTCTAAAACAACCACTTCTGTAGCTTTGTTGTAGGCTACTCTTTTTGTCCACAGATTTTTTTATCCACAAACCCACAAACTCTATTTCCATAAATTTTTGCATCAATTCTTTTTTTCTTCTTCTTTTTTTTCAGGGTAAACAAAATAAAAAAATGTATGGATAGGTCTTAGATTGTTTCAATTCACTCTAAGATACTGTAAACTATTGTAAACATGTAATAATTACTTAGTAGCGATAATTTATGTTGTAATGTGTGAGACGCAAACGTCAAATGGTTTACATATGTCATTACACTGTTAATGCTACATACCATTTGTAACATTTTGAATTGCATCTATAACTCGTCAGTTATTCACTCTAGACCCCAAATATTAGACATTTTTAAAATCTACTCGTCCAGGGGAATCCAAAACTCTAAGAAAATATAAGCATACTATTTAAAAGATAGAAGGGTTTGGTCAGCAGCTACTCAGTATAAATATGTCCCCCTAACCCCTATACAGTGTAGTTTTTTTAAAACTTGGCACATACCAACTTTTTTATTTGAAGTGATAGATTAGTACTTCCAATTGCAAAGTGGTAGAAAATAGGTTGACTAAGAAAAATGTACCAAAAAATTATTCCTATGTTGCCATATTTTTTCAGTGGATACTAAAACAATATTTTTTTAAATGGCAACACTGCATTTTTTTAACATATTTTGATAGAACTTTAAATTCTAAACAAGAAATGTTCTGTCAGATTTTTTATTTGAAGTTGCCGTTTTCGAATAATCAGCAAAAAAACTAAAATAATCTTCAGTCGACAGGAACTAAAAGAAGCTTACATAACAATGTAGGCATTGAAAATTAAATAAAAATTGCGTTGTTTGAAAGAAACCTTCATAATTATGGCGTCATTGTTATATTTGAAAGTTGTTGCTTTTGAATATGTGTAGTTTTTTAAAAACTTGAACTTGGCTAACTCTTTTATTTTAAATGATAAACTAGTAATTTCAATTGCAAAGTTGTAGGAAATAGTTTGACTAAGAAAAATGTACCAATAAAACTGTCCTATGTTGCCATATTTCTTTAGTAGATATTAAAACAATATTTTTTCAATGGCAACACCGCACTATTTCAACATAGTTTTATAGATCTTTAAATTCTAAACAAAAAGTATTTTCTTACACATTTTTTATTTGGAGCAACCATTTTCGAACAATGGACTATTATTAAACAACAATACTTACATTTTATTTTTTTAACACATTCAAATGCAACAGCTTTCAAATATCACAATGACAGCATTATCATGAATTCTTCTTTCAAAATACACAATTTCTGTTTAATTATCAATGCCTATTATTGTTATATTTGCTTCTTTTAATTCCTGCCAATTGCAGATTATGTTAGTTCTTTTATTAATTGTTCGAAAACGGTTACTTCAACTAACAAAATGTGACTAAACACTTTTTGTTTAAAATTTGAAGATCTATCAAAATATGTTTAAAAAATGCAGTGTTGTTATTTAAAAAATATTGTTTTAGTATTTATTGAAAAATTATGACAATATAGGAAAGATTTTTTGATACATTTTTTTAGTCAAGCTATTTCCTTCAGTTTTGCAATTGGAAGTGCTAGTCTAGTATTTCAAATGAAAAAGTTGGCCTATGTCAAGTTTTAAAAAAACGACGCTGTATGCAGGGTGAACCATAAGTAATGGTATGTAGAGCAAGAGTGTATTTTTCGTATAAAAATAACGTGTTTCAGTAAATATAATATTAAAACAATATTTTTTAAAATGGCAACACTGCATTTCTTAAACATATTTTCATAGATCTTAAAATTTTAAACAAAAAGTGTTTTGTCACATTTTTTATTTGAAGTAGCCGTTTTCGAACAACTAACAAAACACTAAAATAATCTGCAATTGGCAGTAATTAAAACAAGCAAACATAGCAATAATAGGCATTGAAAATTAAACAGAAATTGTGTTGTTTGAAAGAAGAATTCATAATAATTGTGATATTTGAAAAATGTTGCATTTAAATGTGTATAAAAACAAAAAATAAAACGTTGTAAGTTTTATAGTTTAATAATAGTTGATTGTTCGAAAATGGTTACTCCAAATAAAAAATGTAACAAAACTCTTTTTGTTTAGAATTTAAAGATTACCAAACTATGTCAAAAAAGTGCGGTGTTGCCATTTAAAAAATATTGTTTTAATATCTATGGAAGAAATATGGCAACATAGGACAGTTTTATTGGTACATTTTACTTGGTCAAATTATTTCCTACAACTCTGATGCAATTGAAATTACTAATCTATGATTTAAAATAAAAGAGTTAGCCAAGTTCAAGTTTTTAATAGACTACAGACATTCAAATGCAACAGCTTTCAAATATCACAATGACAGCATAATTATGAAGGCTTCTTTCAAACAACGTAATTTTTGTTTAATTTTCAGTGCCTACTACTGTTATGTAAGCTTTTTTTAGCTCCTGTCTAATGAAGATTATTTTAGTTTTTTCTTTGCTGATTATTCGAAAACGGCAACTTCAAATATAAAATGTGACAGAACACTTTTTGTTTCGAATGTAAAGATCTATCAAAATATTTTAAAAAATGCAGTGTTGCCATTTAAAAAAATATTGTTTTAGTATCTACTGAAGAAATGTGTTAACATAGGAAAGATCTTTTGGTACATTTTTATTAGTCAAACTATTTCCTACAACTTTGCAATTGGAAGTATTAGTCTATGATTTCAAATAGAAAAGTTGGCCTATGTCAAGTTTTAAAAAACTACATTGTATATATTTATTGACATTTTTTTGCGTTTTTCCTAAAAATGGCGATCTAAAACGTTGTTTAGGGTGGATAGTTTTCATTGAAATGGACTGTATGCAAATTATATAAAAATTTCTTGTCCATTAGTGAGCGATCTTTCGCTCTGAACAGTCTGCACTTGCTGAGCGGGTGATAAGTGTCTGTTGACCTATGAATCGTAAACCATTTATTGATCAAGAGAGCCACAGTAGGTAGGATTGACCTCCTTTTTAAAGGCCGATTTTTTTAAAGATTACCCCCCTTTAATAAATCTTCCGAATAGCTAATATGCTAATACATATATGATTAAAATAAATTATGATTGAGACACCCTGTATATTAAGTACATAGCAACATTTAATTTTTTACTTCGTTTATATTCAAAGAACAACCAGCATATTTTTAATACAATCAACGCTTCAAAAACTCCAAAATTAGGGGTGGTAAACGGCTAAATCCTTAGGTAAACTTAGTCCGTGCAACCCTTCCACCACAGCGAAACGTCGGGATTACTAACTTATTGCAAAAGGCTTAAAGTTGGAAAACCCTCTCGTCGACTAAAAACAAAAAAGACGCTACCTTAATGGAATTTCCCATATTGCAACTTCTGCGTCCGAGAAATTACTTGCAAAATATCGAACAAGAGTTTTATCTTCGAATTTAATTCAGCGTACGCTCCTTTAAGGTAAAATCCTCCTGCATAAAAATGAAATGTAGCATCAAGAATATTTAACTAAAGCACATTTCAAGCTTCGGTTGAAGCGAGAAGCTACGTGACTGTAACTGACGTTCACCTAGTCGACGTTTTGATTGGTCGACGTAAGGGTTGGTAACGCCCAGTTGTCGGCACCCCACCAATTGTTACGCCCACTTGCGTTTTCCCACACTTTACAACCACGGGTCACTAGATACACCACCGATTTACTATACAGGGGAAGGTCGGTAGGGCAAAAGGAACATTACCAGATATTTAAGCTTTTAAATAGCTTTACATCACCCCTGATGACGAAGCTGAAAATTTAGAGAGCAATTTAAGATTTTATGTTTATATACAAAGCTGCTCTGATTACATATGGAAAATTACAATGTGCAATAAAAATTTTATTTATTTATTTCTTAACTCGGTATTATAATACGTGTTTTCCTATGAATTGAATACAATCATCGTGATTTTACGTAAAGACCCGTAAGGACCCTTAAATACATACATAGATGTATGTATACCATGTACCTTCAAGTATTGTCGGAACTGTAATTTAATTTCTAAACATATTTCAACCTGTTAAAACTTAATAATCGTCCATCGTTTCCCGACTGTTTTAAAATTGAGATTCCTTAAACATCAAAAAATGAACTTTTTTAAGGTCGCTACCTTTTAAAAGGCTAAAATGATTAATTACTTATTTCAAACAAAAGAAATTTTACACAAAATTCGAAAAAGTAAAAAGAATTTTTATTTTTAATACATCCGATTTCCCTCTAAAGTAAGTTTTTTTTAATTTCCCAAATTCATTTTTAAAATTTCGAATTGAAATTCGAAATTTCTACTTCAACTTTGAAATTTTGACACACTCCAATATTCGATTTTTTTATCATTTTCCTTGAAATATACAATTTTTTGCGATTAAAATCAAAATTTTAAGGCCAGAGTAGAAATTTTTAAACTAAAGTCAAAGTTTCGATATTAAAGCCAAAACTGCAAATATCGAAAAGAAAAAGTTGAAATCAAAAAAATGAAAATTTAGACAAAGTTTATTTTAAATTGTTTCTTTACTATTAGTTTTTTTTTAATTTCGAGTTAAGGACTTTTGGTATCCTTTTTTTAAATATGCGTTTTATGAACTTTGTAAAATCACATTCAAAATTTCAAAAAGATTACCTAAACTTTCGATATTTTTCCCGAAATTTCAACTTTTTTCGTGAACACAGTCAAGATAACTTCCAGCTTACAGTCAAAATTTCTAAAACAACTCGAAATGTCGATACTAACGCCAAAATTGTAAACTTAAAGTAGCAAAAAGGGAATAAAAATGAAATTAGTAGAAATTTTTCAAAATCTGATAATCACATATTTCGATTTCGAAGAGAAATTAAAGAAACAAATAAAAAATAATAACAAATTCAAAAACTCAAGAGATCTTTTCTAAAAATTTGACTCGAAATTAAAAAGTTTGACTTTTTCTCCAAACTCCAACATTTTTAAAACCATCAGAAAAAGCTTCAAATCTATAATTTAAAAACCTTCCAAATTTCTAATCTAGTCAAAATAAAAAAGTGAAGCATTTAAATAAATACAATTTAAAATAGTTTATTAAATTCAAAATTATGATATTTTTCTAGGATAAAAAGGTTTCATAAATTTATTTTGGAAATTACGAGCCTGATTTCAAATTTTTTTTTACAAATATCAAGTTTTACGCAAAATTTTCCGAAAAAGAAAAAAATTGGAACTTTTTTAAAAAGACAAGCTTGGAAAACGAAACCGAATTTTCAAATTTAACTCAGAATTATAAAAAACATCTAAATAAAAATTGTTTAGAATTTTGCGATTTTATGAAACAAATAAAATGAAGCAAAACATCTTCAGAAAATTCAAAAGTTTTAAAAACATCAGCAGGAATTAAAAATTGTAAGTTTTAGCAAAAAAACAATCATAAATATATTTTTTTTCTCAATATAACACCCTTCCACTAGGAAATCTTTAAGGCAAAATCAACATTTTTAAGATAAAACCATCATTTTCAAAAAAATCTTGAATTTTTAAGATCATATTTAAAATTTCATCATTTTAAAATTGATTTCTGATATTCCCGCCTTTTTCTTTTTTTAAATGTTGCCTTTCGGGGTCGATTTTCTCTTCAATTTTAAAATAATTACACAAAATCTAAATTGTTCCGTTAAAATTGTCCTTTTATTGAAAAGAAAAAAATCAGGGTTAAACTTAAAATTTCAGGAAAGAAAAAATTCCAAATCGAAATTCGAAAATCTCGATGTTAAGGTTACTAGGGAGTAAAATTTTGCAACCAATAGATTTTTGAAGTTAAATCCGAATATTCGACTTTTTTTCAAAATTTCGATTTTCAAACTCGAAATTAAGTTCAAACTACATCTACCAAAATGTTCAGACGTGAGTTCAACACTGGGAGTAATATTTTTGAACTTATAAAAATTGTGCAAGATAGCTTCATATGTGTTCTACTTATGTACCAAATATGAAATTAATATATGGTTTATAAAAAAAGATACAAAGAATTTAGTGGGACTTTACATCTGTCAAATTTTTTATAAAAATCCAATTATCTCAAAAACTCTAACAGAATGTGTGTTAGCTAAAGTGGCCTTAAAATATCAAATAAAATCCAAAAATGCAAAAATATATAGGGTGTCTTATTCAAAATAACGAAGTTGGTGTCAACTTCAGGTATAACCGGAAGTACTACAACTTTGCGAATATTTTAGTTGTGTTGGCCTCGTCGACTTTGCCAAGTTGTTCAATTTTCAAAAATTTTAGATGAGTTCTTTATCAGATATCGATCGCGGCGATTCCCGGTGGGACACACTGTATAATCTACACAGTGCCGCTATATATTGCAATTAGCATGAAGAAAAAACTAAGGAATTTAAAATATTTCTCGTCAAGCTTAAAAATATGAAGATAGTTTTCTGGATATAAATTATAAAAAATGACATAAAAAATGAAAGGTTGTACCTCCGATTGGAATTTTAAAACATCTGTACTGTATTACTACATCTAAAAAACTTTGCAACTGCCCAAAATTTCCTAATTTTAATTGAAATCATTTTCAAATGATTTAATAACACACCCTTTTGGAGTCACCCCTTCAAGAAGCCTAATTTTTCAAATTCTTGTATGAGCGAAATTTTAAATATTTAATTCCGAAATACTTTTTGTCAAGAACAAAAGTAAAAAAGAAATATATAATATACAGGATGGGCCAAGCTGAAGGCTATGGCCTCTAGGGGCTATAAGAAAACATATTATTTTTAAAAAATGAACAATATGGTTAAATATGGGCCGCTGGTATCTACAGGTTAAAATTATTTTTAAATATACAGGGTGTTCCAGAAATTTGTTACATATCAAAGTTGAGATTTTTAAATGGGACACCACGTTTTTCGTTTGATTTTTAAATGCAGCTCCAGATTTAAAATCATTTTTTGTGAGGTTTTCCTATACCTAAACCTTAACCTTTTTGACGTAATCCACTTTTAAAAAAAATAAAAGGTATTTAAAACAAAAAGTGTAATCCCTGAAAGTTAATAATGTTGACAGTGGTGTTTTTGAATTTTCACTTGGCATACCATTTGCTAGAAAATGCAGTTTGGACAAGTTCCAAATTTTATACAGGATGTTCCAAATTTACCGGAACATTTACCTAAACTTCAGATGTCGTTTTCTTTGTTAATTTAAATGGAACGCGCAGTATATTTTTATTTTAAATATTGACAAATTTAATTATCTTTAAGTTGCTGTGTAAGTTTTTTATGCCTAAATTTAATAATTCAAGAGATAAATTTATTTTCACGAATTGTACTATTTTTCATCATTTTGATCAAGAAGGGCGGGCTTCGGTACATTATAGCAACGTTATATAAGTTAATTTCATTTGTTTTATTTTAACCTAGCCCAGTTTACAAATAGTTTTACAAAACAGGCAACCACACACTTAGTTTAGTATTTAGTGAAATTGCAAATCAAATATCCGACACAAATGAAAAACAATGTTCAATGTGGGAACAATTTTGTTCTAACCAAAGCCATATTCTTTTATCAAAAGCGTTCTTAACATTTGTTAAAATACTTTTGTCAATTGTATATTGTATACAATGTTTTTTACATACCCCCATAAGAAAAAGTCCATTGGGGTTGGGTCCGGCGATCTGGTAAGTAACGCCTTATTTTGAAATTTCGTATTTAAATATTCCCTTATAGTCCAGTCGGCGCGGCGAGCAAATCCCTATAGGGGTGAAAAATACAAACTAATCCAACAGCGATTTTATTATTGCAAAAGTAGGTCAATTTTGAGCATATGTTCAAGTTGGCGCAGCGCGGGGAGCTGTGCCTCAGCCGCCATTTTGATAAACGCGTTTTGGTAAATATCTCGAGAGCGGTTGGTTATATAAAGAAAATACAGGAGACCATATTTATAGAAAAATATATAATTTAACTTTTTTATTAAACATATTTTTCTATAAAATAAATATTTTGTGAGTTATTCAAATGAAACGTTTTTACTTTTCAGTTTTTTCTTAATAGTTTCAAAACGATTAGCGCTTGTTGGTAACAGTTGTAATTAAAGTTATAGAGCGTAAAATTCTCTACAAATTTTGTATATATTTTATTTTTCTAAAGTTAATAGTTTGTGAGTTATAACGCCATGAAAATCGAGCTGTCTTGATAAATGTTAACTTACGAATTACGCCACCACCTGAAGTATATGACAGAGTAAAGAACTACTTTAAAAATCGAATGTGTATTTATGCCAAAGGTGCTTTTAACCACCAAACGCTAATTTGATGAGACAATATAAAATTGTATTTTCAATGAATTGTAAAAAAATTTTCATCACATTAATCTAATCTTGAATGAAATAGTAGAAGATGTAGACAGTGACTTTGACGGAGTAATAGATATAAGTGAATATATTTTTCTACAAATCTGATTTCTTGTACTTTTTTAATAGGATCAACCATTATCGAGACAATTACATAAACGCGTTTATCAAAATGGCGGCTAACGCACAGCCCCCCGCACCGCACCAACTTGAATTTATTCTCAAAGTTAACCAACTAATTGATTGCAGTCATAAACTCGCTGTTGGATTATGTTGTGCAAAAAAAACTTTGCCGACTGGGCTATTACGAAATTGTGAAAATGAGTAGGAGCCTCGCCTAATTGTATTCACAATTTTTTTAACTATCATCAAATATTATGTTGGATATCGGATTAAAAGCAGCACAATTCGTCAAAAATAAGTTTTATTTCATAAACCATTGAACTTAGGTATAAGAAATGCATACCATATGAAAGTTTATTGAATTTTCTGGTATCAAAAATAAAAAAATACTGGGTGTTCCATTTAAATTAACAAAGAAATTGAAATCGGAACTTCGAGTACATATTTCGGTAAATTTGAAACATCTTATTATAAAGTTAGTTATTTATCTCAACTGCATTTTCTAGGAAGAAATATGCCAAATAAAAATTTCAAGACGTCATTATGAAAATTTAGGAGTGAAATTTACTTTTTAAAAATCTTGTGTTTTTTAAAGAAAACTGATTATCTTAAAAAGGGTAAGGTTTTGGTGTAGAGAGACCTTAATAAAATTGATGTTATTTTTTGCACTGAATTTAAAAATTAAAATAAAAATGTATTGTCTCATTTAAAATATCACAAATATGTATGTAGCAATTTTCTGGAACTCCTTGTATATTTGAGAATATTTTGAGCATGTAGCCCTCAGCGTCATCTATTTAACTACTATGTATATTTTTTAAAATATGATACCTCATAGCTCCTAAAGGCAGTAGCGTTCAGCGTGGCCCACCCTGTATAGATATATGCTTTTTAACAATCACTAGCAAAAATTAACCATTTTAAATAATTTACAGTTTGAAATATGTAAGTATATCAAGATCAGTTTTGAATAGGATGATTTTTTTTATAAATTATTAAAAATTTTAAAAATTTCTATCACGAGAAAAGTACTCAATTTATGAATAAGCAGCCAACCGCCTAGTGCAGGGGTTCCCAACCTCGTGCCCGCGGGCACCATGGCGCCCGCGGAACGATTCGTATGTGCCCGCCACTATTCGACATAGACAAAATTTTTTCATAAACGTTAATTAAAAATGTGAATAACTTTTATTTATTTGCTAGAGTTTAAATTTTTTTGAGTGCCTAGGTTTATGAAATACGTATGTTTGCGATATTATATAAAATTGAATCATTTTTCGGTTCGACATATTTATGCGAATCATTGTTTTCAAACATAAACTCAATAAAATCAAGATATAGATCTCGACTCACCGATGAGCATCTTTATGATTGTTTGCTAACAGGATTATCGTCATACTCTCCTAATTATGAAGCACTGGTCAATAATATGCGATGCCAAAGATCACATTGACATATTGATATTTTATTTTTTATAAAATGTTTTCTTTGTATTTGTTTTTTGTTTACTTTGTTTACGTTTTGCAAATACATTTCTCCGTGTGTATGAAATTTGAATAATAATTTATTATTTTGAAACTTTTTTGTTTATTATTTATTTACAAATTATGAATATAAGAAATTAATCTATGGGAAAATGAGAAGTTATGGAAGGAGTTTGTAGATTAAAAATAGGTGGTGCCCGCCACTCTACCAATATTTTAGAATGTGCTCTAGAGTACAAAAAGTTGGGAACCCCTGGCCTAGTGCAAACAGCAATCGCGTGGTTGACTGCTGATGCGGCCGCAGGACTACAAGCAACTGCTCTAGTTTTGGATAGCGGCATCGCATTGCGAATAAGCGGTTCCCAAAAATATCCGTACATTTTTATTACTTGCGGTCAACCGAACGGCTGAGTCCTTTTGGGGCTAGCCGCCTAGTGCCTGTGAGGCCTAATAATAACAATTTCATTAACAGATCTACATCTTATCCAATTATCAGAGTTAGAGGCTATATCCTCTAACTCTGATATAGCAAGGGAAGAAATAAAAAATGTCCGTCTGTCAACTTGTTAATTGTTGGAAATTACGTTCAAAATGTGAGAGCAAAAATCTATCGGTGCTTTATGGGTTTCGCTGTATCTTTTACGGAGTGAAATCTGATACGGGTACTTCAACTTATTTGGAACACTTTTAGGTGGATGATTAATTCTAAGAACGCTGGTCAATCCCTTTTCTGAATATAGGTTTTAAGGGATTAACGTTGACATGTATATTAGCAGTGTATCATGAAATAGACCAGATGTATTTGGAAATATTACGAAAAGATTCCTTTTCGACTATGAAGTTGAGATTATAATTTCGTCGCGACAACACACACCTTCCGAGACCTCTTGAATAAATAAAGTCTGGATAATTAAAGTGTGGTGTTTCATTGAACTAAACAGTTCATACACACCCCTTTTCCAATATTAATGATTATTATTCCTTCTCGGTTTGAAAACTGTCTGAATACCAAAAACTCGATGATTTCGGAGAAGAAATATCTACACTCATAAAACTTTGTTAATCTAATCTGCCAATTTCTTATGTTTTCTGACGTTTACAAAGAATAAAAAATCGATATTAAATTGAAAAAGTAGGATAATTGGACAATTGGATAGTATAATTAAATTGTATTTAAATTTCATTTACAGTTGAACCAAAGCTAACTTATGCAGTATACAATTATCAAGCATCAATGGGGGTTTACTCTCTTGGATACTTATACGACTGACTAACGGCTTTAAGTTGGAAGTGTATACAACCACCATATGCTGATGAGGCCAAGGAAGGCCGAAACTAGTCTATGGTTGCCGTTATTCATATTTTCAATTTTAAGCACGTTTAATTGCAGAAGATTTAATTGGTCATTTGAAACCCACAAGATTAAAATTTTAATAATAATTGACTACGGAGATATAACAAGAACACAAAACAAGTTTATTCGTTTATTCAAAGAGAAATATCCTGATTTACCAGCCATATCACAAAGTACTATCAAGCAAGATTGAAAAACAGTTTTGGGAAAATGGGCATTTAATAAAAACAAGTAATCCCCGTCAGAATCCGCTCAATGAAGATGTCAAAATTAATGTACTTCTCTCTGTTCAAGAAAATCCTCATGTCCCCACTAATCAGATAGGTAGGGAACTCGAAATTAGTCAGTCTTCAGTTGCAAGGATTCTGAAAATGCAAAAATATCATCGTTATAAAATGACAATCCTCCATAAACTCTTAGAAGATGATCCGGATAGAAGACTCCAGTTTTGCGAATAAATGATGAATCTACTGGACATAAATATTCTAAGCATAGAAAATATCCTGTTTTCAGAGGAATCAACCTTTATGTTAAATGTTGAGCTAAATCATCAAAATTGTCGTTACTAGGCAGACAACAACCCACACTGGATGAGGGAAGGCCACACTCAACATCCAGAGAAAGTCAATGTTTGGGCAGGAATTGTTGGTGATCGAGTTATAGAACCAATTTTCTTCCAAGAAAATCTCAATGGAGAAGGATATTTAGAATTTTTGAAGGTAGAGCTAATTCCTGATTTAGCTATTTTATTCCTGATTCAGTCGAAGCTAATGTCCCGAATAAGGACATCTGGTTTCAACAAGACGGTGCCCCTCCTCATTTTGCAAGACCTGTCCATGAGTATCTAGATGATGTATTGCCAGGCAGATGGATTGGTAGAAGAGGACCTTTTGAAAAGCAATCCAAGTCTTCGGGCTTAACTCATATGGACTATTTTTTATGGGGGGTATTTGGAGAGCAAAGTTTTTAAGGCCACACCTGCAAATATTGAGGAGTTGAAAGGACGAATAAGACAAGGAGTGTAGACTAATTTCCCCCGTAATTAGAAATGTTCAAAACGAGATTAAGTTCCGTTTAGGGTATTGTCAGTTAGTAAATGGACAATATTTTAAAGATTTATTGAAGAAAGATTATTGAGTTAAATTACATTCCTTGATTTTTCAAATCAGTTAATATTTGTTAAATATCTTTTAAATGACAAGAAATAAAAAAATTAAAATTTAGTACGCATGTGCATCTTGATTTATTCCTTTAAGAATAGTAAAGAAAAAAATACGGTTGCTATTTAAAAAAATTGTCAATGACGTCATATCTTAAATTTGGGACATTCTGTATAAAATTTTCCTACATCGAAAAAGATCGCAAATTAAAATATTAATCGACATGTCCGAGCATATTTTCGAAAAAAAAAACTGACTTTGATTTACTGAATTTATTCCAAGTTACAGACTAGCACTATATGTACCAAATGGTACCAAACATGTACGGAATGCGAACTAAGGAACATCTGATTAGGTAGCCGTTTTGGATTATTTAGGCGCATGTGAGCATATGTATAGGTAAAATTACCCCAATTTAAACATTTTGGTACTCCCTATAGACGCAAAATTTAATGCTCTACAGCTATTACTTTATAAGTTTATTAAGTTAGAGTAGAAGTTTCAAAGTTACGTACGCATGAATAGTTAGTACAAATTTCATTCGATGGGCAAAAAAGTGCCCTTTTTTGGCTATCAATTGCTACAACACCACTGCACCGAATTTCAGGTTTCGGGTAACCATTTCAACCAGAATTTAATGCTGTTAAATTCTTGTAATAAGTATATTTTTTTTGGTCTTATCCATTTTATAAAAATACGACTATGGAAAAGTTCTGATTAGTAAAATAAGGAGCTGGTCGGAGAAAACTACCACCCAGTATACCGCCTTTACTAAAATTTTAAAAAATGATAAGCCTTAACAGTCTAGGAATGTGTTAAAAATTATCAAACGATCGATAAAAAGGTTATGGAGTTATAATTAAAATTATTTTTTTTCTGAACAGATTTGATAGCTTTCAACTCTGAAACTAAATATTTTTTGTTAAACTTTTTTTCTCAAATCGTATTTACTGATCGTACTGAATCTACTGTCAAGCGCTGTCGGTGAAATTTCTGAACACTGTTAAACTGTCTGGTTCAAAGTTAATTGTCGAAAAAATGCCAAAAATTCGAAGTGTAAGCTATAAACTAAACTAGCTGTGTGCGTAATTTTGGCTTTACCAACAATTTTTTATCATGCGGTCCGTGTCAGGATCCAAGAAATTTATTTGACTTGTTTACTAAAAAAGTTGCCACCACTTGTACATCTAAATTGTTTTTCTTAAATCAGAAACCTTGTACATTATTACCACTTCTGTTAGAACCGAAAATACGACCGCCGCCAAGATTTTTGAATTTACATGTCTTGTTGCCAAGTTAGATCAGCTTTTATATAAAAAAAATCAGAAGTTGACTTGGCATCAAAACCTGCAAATTCAAAAAACTTGCTAGCGTTGTATTACTGTGGAATACTCTACCAGAAGTGATAAAATAAACAGGATGTTTCATTTAAGAAAACAATTGAGTATACTCATTTTAAAATATCCTGTATAATCAAAATTATTTTTTTGCGATAGCCCTTAGATTGAAAATAAGGTGTTTGATGAAATAATTCGGAGAGAGGTAGAAATCATTTTGATGCCTTTATTTGATTTTTAATATGAGTAATCTGAGCTTGCATGGTCTAATAAGGAGGTAAGCTTAACTTTCTAGCCCAAAAACACCGCGAAAGTTTGCATTATTTTTCATTTTCCAGTGATAAGTCCTAACTCTTCTTCAGATAACCATTTCTGAGAAAAATGACTAGTTGTGGGTCTGTTTGTGTCCATTTCTGTAGTGAATGTAAGTGAAATAGATCATTTCATTCAGTAGGCCATGAAAACGAACTGTATAACGATTTCATTTTCATTGTCAATGTAAAATTAACGTTTGGGATTCAATAATTGATGATTTTTTAATGAAAAATTTATTCGACGTTTTGTAATTTAAACAGATTATCTATTCGTTTTGCAAATATTTCTTTTAGATACATTTAATTGTTCCGGCATACTACATACATACATACTACTTTTTTGTCCTATTCTAACAGTCTTAGGAATTAATTCTTTTACTTAAGGTGAGAATTAGAGAGTGCGGTTGGTATTTGTGGCATTTTGTGCAAAGAGATCATGTTCTCCATTAATAATAAATTTAAAAACTAACAATACTATTAATATCAAAATAGAAAAATATGCCTTCAATCATAGTAATTAACCAGATTGATATTACTTAATGACATGAAAACACTAAATAACAATTTGTTTCTATCGTCCATTAAACACAAAGGTTTAAATCCCTGGCACACACAAGCCCTAACAATGGACATCAAATAGTCATTCTTCTCAAAAATGATTACCTGTAGATAATTTTTTCAAGAGACAAGATTTATTCGGAATTAATTGGCCTTTTATTTGTCCCTATCCGTTTAACAAAGATAGTGCCATGATAACATGGGTAGGTGGGCGGAGGAAACTACCACCCAGTAAAATGCTTTCGCTAAGATTGTGGGAAATAATAAGCCTTAACAGCCTAAATTTATATTATAAATTTTGACACGATTGGTACGGAGGTTATGGAGTTATAATTAAAACAACTTTTTCCTGACAACTTTAAGAGTTTATAATTTAAAAACTCAAAACTTGTTATTAAACTTTTCTTCTATAAATCGTATTTATTTATTGTAATGAATCTACTGTCAAGCGTTGTCGGTGAAAGTTGCGGACATCCTGTATACTAGAAGATCATCAAAAGTTAGACATCAAACTCAACTCAATTTTTCGTTTAGACCAACGAATTTTTAGTCATAATATTAAATTCAATTTATCAAATTCCCATTACATTTCTTAAATCTCTAATTGGGTTGGGGTCTGTTGCGTCCGAAGTTGCTTAATTACTGTCTGGAGTAGCCTCAATTGCGTCCTGCGATCTGGTAAGGAGTTAGGTCGATTGCGTCCTGTTTACCTGTTCTTTAATAGTTAGCTTATTAGGAAATGCCAAATTGCACTAATTGTGTAATTAGGGTAGAGGGTGAAGTGATTCTTATTCATATACAGAGAGAGCAAGAAGTTAGTAGGAGGTCAGTTGTTTTAAAAAGTGTGTTACAATATCGAAATTATTTTAAGTGAAAAGGGTAGAAATATTTTGGTGATAGAAGGATATAAGTTTCGTTTGCATAAACACTTGGCAAATGAAATCGAACGTTGAACTTGCTGCACAAAAACGTGTACCTCATTCTTGAAGCTCAACAAACGTCAAGAAGTTGTACTGAAACTTTCTCCACACAACCATCCAACGGCGACGGAAATCAAAATCCAGCGACAACGGTTAAACAACTGCTTAAAGCGCAAAGCTACGGAGGATATATGTGCAAGACCTACTAAGTTAATTCATTCAACTTTAAAGCAGGGTGATATGGTAGAGTTAACGAAAACTGATTTAGCGCTTGTTAAGCGTAGTATGCAGAAAGCACGAGCTGCTCTCCATGGTACACTGCCTAAATCAATGAAAGAAACTCTGGCTACTGTAGCAAACATGGACAGAAAGACAAATAGTGGTGAAAATTTTGTGATAGTGAATGACAAAGAGAACAATATTTTGAGATTCTCAACGAAGAAAAACTTGCAAGTGTTGTGTCGTGAAAGTAACATTTATGTGGACAGCACCTTTAAAAGTTGCCCAAAGTACTTCTACCAGCTCTTTACTTTCCACGCCATGTACCGCGATTCCTATGTGCCGCCTGTATATCTTGTACTTCCCAACAAAACTACAGAAACTTATATAACATGCTTTCATTATGTGGTGAACAGCTGTTTGAAGGAAGGTCTTTCATTTTCGCCAGAAAAACTATTTATGGACTTTGAGAGATCGATTCATATCGCGGCTCAATCAGTTCTCTTAAAAACAAGTATCAAGGGATGTCGTTTCCATTTGGGGCAAAGCTGGTACAGAAAAATTCAGTTCCTGGGGCTTTTAAAGGAATACCGCAGCAAATCAGAGATGGGAAATTTTTTGAAATGCTTCTTTGGCCTTCCATTTGTTAAATCCGAACAAGTGTCTGAAGTTCTTACGGATTATATTATGGCTATTCTCCCTGCAGATGAGAAAGCAGCAACACAATTTTGCGATTACCTTAGAAACATATCTGTCTGAGGATGCAATTTTTCCTCCTTCAATTTGGGCAGAATTTTCAAATTCGACAAACAGAACAACCAACGGCTGTGAATCGTTTTATGCGAAGTTAAATAGACAATTTAATGCTCCGCATCCAAACATTTTTACCTTTATTGAAGTTTTGAAAGGAATTCAAAGTGAAGTGTATGTGCAAATAAGAAGCAATACAAAAAAATCAAAATCCGTAGCAGGGAAAGAAATTTTTTTACGTAAGACAATGAACGATTTGTTAAATAAACGCTTAACCATATTTAAATTTGTAAAAAAAGTTTTATATAAATTCCTGCCTATTTAGTATTTATTTTGTAATGCATAGATATGTATTTTGTTGTATTTTTTACGTGTATAATTATTTATGTATGATTGAAATAAAACGATTTTGTAGGCTGTAGTATTTCAATGTTTATTAAAGTAAAACGTTGTGACTAGACCTGGCTCTACGCATCCCGGACGCAATTAACGTAAGCTAGTTTTCGTGCTGGGACGCAACTGGCGGTGATTCTGGAAGTGGTATGGGACGCAATTGCCGTAGAAATGCGAAATCCGGACGCAATTGATGCTTTTCGCTCTAATTTATACTCAAGATTTTGATGAATTTGAAACAAAAATTAGAAACCAACAAAAACTATATTTTTGACCAAAACCAAAATTGAAATTTAATTTCAGCCTGTGTTCTAGTTAGTGGTAAAGTAAATTTTGGCAGCAGCCCTAGGCAGATATTGTACGGGTGGCCCTCATAAAATACTTTGACAACTAAAAAAAAAAAAGGTGATATGCTCTGGAGCACTCGTAAGCTCGCGTCCCTAGGCACATGCCTAGTTTGCCTTATGGATAATCCTCCACATTCTGGTTTCGGCAGAAACCGAAACTTATTTAAATTTAAGCTTACTAAAAGTTACATTATGCCCAATACTTCCTTCGCAAAATAAAACATAAAAAGAAGTTATTTGCTTTTCCACAAATTTTGTCTGCAATTGCTTAGAGAACTGAAAAAAAAATAATCACAATTTTTTTTTAATTTGGTTTTTAAACTTAGCAATTTTTTGCGTTTTTTAATGTTCAGTTTTCAAAAATTTATAATCTAAATTTCAAAAAAACAGCAGTTAAAATTTTGAGATGAATTAAAAATTTTAGGTAATAAGTATCTAACACTTAAATTTTAAAATAAAATCAAGATTTGGTAATATAATTTAATACATAAAAAACTTTTACTTTTAATAAATTTTAATATTTCAAGAAAAACTTTGAGAAAATAAGATTAGTATTTTATCATTAAAGTGGACATTTTAGGAATTTTTATTTTACATTTTCAATAATTTCTTCTGAATGTCTTTTGTTAAATTTCGAATTTAGTTATAATTTTTTAAATACGAGTCTGTATAATTAAAATTTCGAAAAAAAAACTAAATGAAATCTGTGAAAAAATTCAAATTTATAGGGAAAATTTTTTTCGAAATTTTTGAGCAAAAAATGGCTTTTTATACAGGCTGGGCCACGCTGAACGCTATGGCTCCCAGGAGCTTTGGGGTACCATATTTTAAAAAATAAACATAGTAGTTAAATATAGCATACAAAAAATTATCCCTAGAAAATAGCTTCGGAATTTTATATATGTATATTTTTTGATATGTTAGATTAATTTATTGTCATTTTGTCATAATATGTATTTATTTATTATTTTTATTATAATTATTATTGTTACCATTCTTATATGAACCATTTGTAATTAATATGTGTTTTATACATTTAAAATAAACTACTACTACATGCTAGGGTTGATATACAAAATGCTCCAGAAAATTGCTACATATAAAATATGTGATTTTTTAAATAAGACACTTTTCATTTTTAAATTCAAATATGCAAAAAATAACGTCGACATAATTAAGATTTCGCTATTCCAAAACCTTACCCTTTTTAAGATAATCACCTTTTTTTAAAAAAAACAAGATTTTCAAAATATAAATTTTATTCCTGAAAGTAAAAAATTAGTGGCGTCTTTAAATTTTTATTTGGCATACATCTTACTAGAAAATGCAGTTGCGATAAATACCTAACTTTATAACAGAATGTTTCAGATTTACAGAAATATTTATTCAAAGTTCGGACTCCAATTTCTTCGTTAATTTAAATGGAACATCCAGTCTTTTTTTATTTTAAATACTAGAAAATTTAATCAGCTTTCAGATATACCTAAGTTCAATGGTTTGAGAGATAAAACCCATTTTTGAAGAATTGTGCTGCTTTTAATCCGATATCCAGTATAACATTTGATCATAGTTGGCAAAAAATGTGGATTCAATTAGACGAGGCTCCTGCTCATTTTTACGATTCTGTAAGGGAATATTTAAATACAAAATTTAAAATTAAATGGATTGGAAAAGGTGGTCCTCATAACAGGCCACCCTAATGTATATAAAAAACTTTGTAGACAATGTTTTTTACATACCCCCATAGGAAAAATTCCATTGGAGTTAAGTTCCAAGGACATGATGAATTGAATACGAAATGCCTTTGAAACAACTGAAGAAAGTATTTTAACAAATGTTAAGAACGCTTTTAAGAAAAGAAAAAATAATAAAGCTTTGTTTGGAACAAAATTGTTTCCACATTAAACATTTGTTAGAGTAGAACATTGTTTTTTATTTGTGTCGGATATTTGATCTGCAATTTCATTAAATACTAAATTAAGTATGTACTTGCTTTTTTTTGTAAAACTACTTGTAAATTGAGCTAGGTCAAAATAAAACAAATGAAATTATCTTACATGACGGTTATCATAATGTACCGAAGCCTGCCACCCTTGGTCAAAAATGTTTTCTTTTGGATAATGATGAAAAATCGTACAATTCGTGAAAATAGATATATCTCTTGAAATATTAAATTTGGGCATAGAAAACCTACCTACCAACTTAAAGGTAATTAAATTTATCAATATTTAAAATAAAAAAATACTGCTGTTCCATTTAAATTAACGAAGAAAACGACGTCTGAAGTTTAAGTAAATGTTCCGGTCAATTTGGAACATCCTGTACAAAATTGAAAGACGCCACTGTCGACATTATTTACTTTCAGGGATAAAATGTTTCTTTTTAAAATCCTTGTATTTAAAAAAAAAGTAGATTATCTCAAAAAGCGTAAGGTTTTGGTATAGGGAAACTTTATAAAAATTGACTTTAAATCTGGTGCTGAATTTAAAAATGAAAAGAAAAACATGGTGTCCCATTTAAAAAGTCCCAACTTTGATATGTAAAAATTTTCTGGAAGACTCTATATACTATTTAAAAATATTTTTAACAGGTACGTCCCAGCGGCCCAAATTTAACCATATTGTTTATTTTTTTAAATGTGTTACCTTATAGCCCCTGAAGTCATAGCTTTCAGCTTGGCCCACCATAAATAAATTTGGAATTTTTCTTAAAAATTTCAATTCAAATACAGTTAAAATTTGAATTTTATTTTTATAAATTTTGTGTTTTTCTCCTCAAGAGTAATTTTTTTAAATGCTAAATTAAAGCTTGAAAATTTAAACAAAAAAATTTGGCACTTTTTTGTTAAACTGCAAAATTTGAGAGTAAAAAATTGAATTTTGGTAAAGTTTATAATTTATTAAATACTTGCCTTTGTTTCTAATAAATTGGTCATAACCTACTACTGATATAAAGTATAAATAATAAAAATATCGAATTTTGAATTTGTTTTTCAAAGTAAACCTTAACAGATATATTTTTTTTGAAAAGCTCAAGTTATACTTAATCAATATGAAAATAATATATGGGGTGTTCCGTTTAAAAAAATATAACTTTGTGGATAATATCTCCAAAATATGACTTTCTACAAAAAAATGACTACGCCACTAAACTTAACGTTAAAAAACTCTGGCAAGATCAGTTTTTATCTCTTTGAGATAGAAAGGCATGACAGAAATACGGGGCTTAACTAAAAGGTAAAAGGTAAAGGTTTTCAAAATCACCCTCTAGTTTAAAAACTAAGACAGCCATGACAAATTTGAGACTTCGACTTCCATTTGATCAAAAAAGAGGAAACTAAAATAAAAATTCAAACACTCTATCTTTGATAATAAGTCCAATGTGCCCGAAAATGGCCTGTAAAGGGTGATCAATTTATCGTAGGTATTGCGTGTTCCTCGTAGAATATGAAAGGAAATTAAATTCTGAAAAGGGAATATATTTACCTCTAATAGCACTAAAAATTAGGGTGGACATGTGTTAAGCATTGCGACGTCACAAAATTATTTTTTCGAGCAATATACCATTGTTATTACTCTCATGGAAACTTCTTTTAATTGATTACCTAATAAGTTATGCATATATTAGTAAATTATTTTTTTATACAATTAATATTACAGAACTGAAAGGTTCCTTGAATTGATAATCTTACAAATCTCTATTGTCTGCCGATGTGCAAAAATTTAAAAACTCGTGGTTCATTGAAATTTTCTCCCAGATACCCTAAATTTAACAATTTTATTTTTTAATTTTGTTAATTACATTGCCAAATTCCATAAAATTTAATGATTTAAAAGTTGGTATAAAAGAAAAAAAATAAACCCACCCCTTTACAAATTAGGGGTTGCAACCATTTAGCATAACTAATACGTTTTTAGAAGCACATTCTTATAGGAAATAACGTAACAATGGTTTTACCAAAAAATTCCAATTTATTCTTGAAATATTAAAGAAAACTTGTTTTTGGGGGTTATCTTCAGGGATGGGGAGTTCACCATCTAAATCACAAATTTAGCATCTAAAAAAATTCTTGATACACTATTTTCATGAAATATCAACATATAAAAAGTTAAAGGTGAAAAAATAAATGTTTTGATTCGCAATCTAATAATGATCAAATCCATGGGGTTCTCCAAGCGTCATAAAAATAGGAGTGTTAGGTTATTTCACTTTTAACGCAAAAAATATGTCAAAATAATTATTATAGAAATGAAATTGAAAACATATGTAGTGTTGTACTTTCCATATCACTGTACAGAAAAAAATTAACTTAAGGGGTAAATCACCCCTTTCAAAGATTCTTTTTGCAAAACCCCGAGACAAGTCAATAATATTTTTTAGTTTTTCTAATAAAATTGTTAAATTTGATAAAATTCTGTTGTACAAATGTTGATATACCGGGTGTCTTTTTTAGTTGGGAGGTTACCTTTATATGGAGTATCACTCATTATAAAGGCAAACTGATTTTGTCTTTGGGGCTAATCGGAGCTAAACTACCTTCCAAAAATATTTTCAACTTTCTCCCACTTCCGGTTATACCGGAAGTAGGTATCAACTTTCTTATTTTAAATGACAACCCCCAAATTTTATACTTTATTTGGATTTTACGTAGAAAAATAAGGTGAGTTTATGTATACATGTTTATTGCTATCTTTGATAGTTTTAAAGATATTTCAATTTTTTGAAAAAAAAATGACAGAAAAGAGGGTTATTTTAACTCTTTGTATCTTTTTTATTATTTGCAGTAAAAACATGAAATTTGAGTTAAAGTCATGGAATATTATGGAAACTATAATAACATAATCAGACTTTACATTTATTACACAGGGTGATGGAAATTTTATGATCTTTATTGTTTTTGTTTTATTCAAAAAAACTCTGTTTTTTTAAATGGGAACTATACGTTTTTTAATCATTTTTGGATTCTTCACGTAAAAAGAAGAAAAAAGTTATATGACTAATTTTTTAAAATTCTGCACCGTTACAGAGATATAATTCAAAATAAAAAAGAAAAATATTTTTTCCCTCTAGTAGCAACTTGGTAGCAGAAAACTAAATGTTCAAAAAAAACATAACAACAAGGCCTAAAAATTTTATTCTAAATAACATTTAAAAGATAACCGTACAAGACGAATAAGTTTTGACTAATTAGAATACTTATTGAAAAGTGTTTAGGGAGCCACGAATGTAAGTTTCGTAAAAATGGTTTGTTAAACAGACTTCTCATTTTTGGAGTAATAAAGATCAACAACAAATATTCAAGAAAATTCGTCATTTAACTGTTATGCTGTTAGATTAGAACTCAGGATTTGTAAGCGTTAAATTTTATAATGAAAATCGAAATGGAAATTTCTTAGTGATTTTTTTACGACTACTGCATGACAAGCATAATGCTAGGAACAATCGGATGTGCTTATAAACGTTACTCAATTCAAAATCTTAAAATATGCCTTTAGGCCTAGCGCTGACATGCAATTTTCAGTTGCGCAACTGTTTGGTTCGTTTTCTAGTAAACCGAGCTCACTTACGCAACCAAACAGTTTGGTCACAGGCAGGCGAGCCCACATGCAACTGAAACTTTTTAGTTTCAATATGGACGTCTTCGAATTAACTACTGTATGTGCTTTCGAGTTAAGTAGAAGAAAAAAAGAAAGTCTAGGAAGCGATATTGGATACATCACATTAAAAGCCAGCATTTAACAAAAGGACAATTTTATAAATTGCACGAGGATATGCTTGCGAAGTCATTCAGAAAATAATTAATGATTGAAATTGTTTATTTTCGTGATGTGGTCTAAAACATTTTTTGAACTGTAATAGGATGAATATTGAATAATAACTTATGTACAAAAGTTCACGTTGTATACTTTATAGTTGAAGTTTAAAGTCAAAGAAATCTTTTTTTAGTTGGAAAAATTTCTGATTAATAGTGTAACTAAAAAATTAATTGTCCACTAATGTGGCACGGCACAGCGATTGTGCAGCACTTCATTTTATGTGATTGAGAGCATATAAATTAAATATTTATAAAAATAATTTCTTACCGTGCGTCCTGTAGAAATCATATCGACTTGTCAAGTAATTCGAATTAAACTGTTTACATCAACTACTCTAATCTAAAATAATGGCTAATTTGACACAACACATAAGTAATGTACTCTGTTTAATACAAAAAAATTGGATACAAGACAACCCTAGTGATCGCAAGTACACGTTAAGAAATAATGAAGTTCCTTTTTTCTCCTGCATAAGGTACAGAAAAAGAAAACACCAATATTGGTAATTAGTAACTTCTAGGAACTGAAAGGGAAAAGGCGCGATATGGTTCATTATGTCTTGTCACCTAACTGTAGAATTTTTACAACCCTACTCTCTTTCTTGTACTCAAAATTACCCTCGCCTCGAATTACGAGAATTGTGGCAATGGAACAAAAATCAAGGGTTATAAAGCTTATACATAATAAGAGTACTTCAGAATTATCACCGGAACCAATTGATGTAACAAGTTTAAAAGTTCTACACAAAGAAATTACATTATACCCTAATATGAGTTAATAATGTTACAAGTTTAAAAAATTACACTAAAAATTAAATTACATGTCGTCTACGATGATTATATGCTACGAATTGCCTGGTTTCAGTTGCAAGTCAGCGCCAGTGCATTTAACTCAATGCGATACAAAACAGTTGCAGGTAGTTTTGCCATCGTTTGGTTTGTGACAAAACACAAACTGTTTAGTTGCAGCAACTTTTAGTTGCATGTGAGCGCGCTACCATATAAACCCATAGCAGTCGCTCTTGAAACCAAACAGTTGCGCAACTGAGATTTATGTAAAATACCTCCGTAACAGCACAAGATTTTAAAAAATAAGTAATATAATTTTTTTCTTCGTTTTATCTGAAGAATCAAAAAATGATTAAAAATCATATAGTTCCCATTTAAAAATACAGAGTTTTTTTGAATAAAACAAAACCAGCAAAGATTATAGAATTTCCACCACCCTGTATAATAAATGTGAAATCTGATTATGTTATTATAGTCTTTATAATATTCCATAATTTCCACCCAAATTTCATGTTTTTACTGCAAATAATTAAAAAGATACAAAGAGTCAAAATAACCCTCTTTTCTGTCATTTTTTTTCGAAAAATTAAAATATCTTTAAAACTATCAAAGGTAGCAATAAACATGTATACATAAATTCACCTTATTTTTTTACGTAAAATCTAAATAAAATATAAAATTTGGGGGTTGCCATTTAAAATAAGAAAGTTGATGTCTACTTCCGGTATAACCGGTAGTGGGGGGAAGTTAGTAGAAGATAGTTTAGCTCCCATTAACCCCATTGACAAAATCAGTTTGCCTTTATAATAAGTAGTACTCCAGCTAAAGGTAACCTTCCAACTAAAAAAAACACCCGGTATAAGAAAAAAGAATGAAACTCACCCCCATAAAATTTAGGAGTTGAAACTTTTTAACATAACTAATATGTTTTTAGGAGCGCTTTTTTATGAGAAATAACGGAGCGTTTGTTTCATCAAAAAATTCTAATTAGTTCTTGAGTTATTAAAGAAAAACTGTTTTTTGGGGTTAACTTTAAGGAGTAGTTTCACCACTTAAATCGCCGGGTTAGAATCTAAAAAAAAATACGTGTCTAATATTTTTTTATGTACTATAACATCTCACAAAATGAAAAAAATCGGTGGGGTACACCTCGGGTACTTTCCTTGTGAGTGACGTTATGACTATATAAATAGAAATAATTTTGAAACATGCTGATGATTGACAATTCATCTATTTTCTGGATAAAATGAAATTTGTATTTTATGTAAAATGGCTAAATATAAACCTTTAATTGAAACAATAAATTACTATGGCACCTTTATCGTCTTCTTAAATTAATATTTTGCAATTAGAACCAGTTTTCTAAGAAAATATATTTAAATTTTGTCTACAAATTCAAACAAATCTCTTCATTTTCGTTTTGAAGAAATTATCCAGGTTTTATCAACTCGATGCAGTCTAATTTAACTTAATCAAGAGTCGAGTACGAAGTTCTTTGATGTTCATCTCACCTTTGCCTCAGATGTTGGTGCTTGAACTGAAACTGTGTGAAATCGTCAGCTGCGTCCAAATAGCGTGCTTTCAGCAAGCTGACGTGTATAGGTGCACAACAGCATCCGACCAAGTATTAATCTATTACAAATTACGTCATTACAGGCAGTGATCAGGAAGTTATATATGAGAGAGCGCCCCAGTTGGGATTCCATCTGTGTTGTTCCCATTGAGTCACCTCCTCGACCGGGATTAGTGAGTTGATGGAGATGGCACATCATTCGACACAAAATTGGCTTTATGCTCCGACATCTTAGATATATGTATACCTGAACAACAAAAATATATGCCGATGATATTAGATATTTTTTCTTTTTGACATGATTGATTGATGGCCGCATCATAATAAATATTAGATGTTCTTCAAGTTTTATTTGCCTTGTATATACGAATATATACAAATTTATTACGATGCAATTGAAATCTAATTTCATTAAAATCTAATGAAAACTAGATTGCAATTGCAAATTTCACGGAGATGAGGTAAAGCTTGTATCACGGGTTGCATCGCAACATCCATTGATACAAATGTCCTCGGCGTGACTTTACTTTCATCTAGTTCGACAAATGACCAATTAAATGTTCTGTAATTAAACAGTTAAACGTGCTTAAAATTGAAAATATGTACAACCGCAACCATACTGATGAGGCCAAGGAAGGCCGAAACTAGTCTATATGTTTTTACCTTGTCACAAGAAAACTGGGGGTGATGGAAAAAAATAAGTACGGTTTTATGATAGGGGTAAGGAGTCCAAACACAATTACCTCCCAGAGTTCGTGTGACAAAATCAGTGTTGACCAGTGTAATTAATCTTGATTATCATAGGTTTCAATTTTTATTTATACGAATATCTCGAAAAATAACAATAATACATTACATATCATTGAAATAATAACGATGAAAATAGTATGAGAGGTAATTCAAAAAAATTCACAATGACTTCCTAATTTGAAAACAGAAAGAAAATCAACATATCCAAGGATTTTATTACAAATTCACCGATTTTCATTTTATCTGCATAGTTCCATGCTTTTAATTTATTGTATATTTTTGTGTGACTGATGAAACATGCAACATACTTTGCTTCAAAAAAAAGATAAAACAAAAACGTACAAACTTTTCCATGGTATTTCTTTAGGGATCAAATAGATTTAAAGGTTCCTTTACTAAAAATATGTTACAGTATTACCCGATTCGAAAACAACATTGCCAAGTGCAAATTTAGATAATAGGAATAATATGAAGTGTCCCTCAAAGTGCTTTACAAAGAACTCATAATAATGTTTTTCTAATTTAAATCATTCTATGTATCTCTGAAGGTTTCTGATATCCTAATAATAACGGAGCTTAAGTGAGGCAATTCTATATTTTTAAGTGTGCCCCGTGACCTAAAGAATGAGTGTTAATTAAAATAAATATAACTAAATTTATTTTAAAACTTGTTGATGGAATAATTTTCAATGCCTAAAGGTACAATTGAAAATTTTGTGTAAAAATCGATAAAATGGATGAGCCATGTTTGATCGAGGAGATTTGAAGCGAACAATGCGTTTTGGCTATCAAACAATGTGCATTATTGTGTAACACGGTTTTTCCGACGTTCATATATACATCAGTGCGGGATTTGTCGTCTAATGGAAAACACATCCCAAAGCCTCCGGCCCTATTAGCACAGCATAAAACGAGAATATTTTAATCCCGTCATCCATCGGTTGATATACCTTGTTGGAATTCGCGCTTATACCTATCAATGTTTGTAGCTTTTAAAAAATACACAACACGTACCGATTATTATTTTGTTCCCAAACAATCTCGCCGATTGACAATTAAGGATTGAACATTTAGATAAGTAACTATGTCTATTATTCCCTCAATAAATTAAAACACCATTGATGTTTATAAGTTACTTCAACAAACAGATACAAATAGAAATAAGAATTTCAAAAATCCCTAAAAAATTTCAAACCATAGCTTGAACTGTATACAGACCATCTGAATTTTAAAAGAATAGCCACGTTTCGTTTAGACAATGATCCCATTTTTCCAAAACGCTCTGTTATAGTGATTTATTGCATAAGTAGTTAATCCAGATACATATAAGGTTTATCGTGAAAATTCATATACAAGGTGATTCTAAAAGTAGTACCATAAACTCAGGATCGTATTTTAGTGCTCAAAATCAGACTAAAAGTCTATATAAACGCTTAGTTTCCGAGTTACAGGGTGTGATTATAGTTTTTGATTAATAATTGCGTAACGTGTGCAGATAATTGAATGAAATTTGGCACAATCCATACTTTTGGGCGCCCTTTCCAAAAATCAAAGAATTAATTAACAGAACTGAACCAGTGGCTGGTATATCCAGAGGGGTGGTACTTAAAACGTGCCTTACTTATTTTGTGTGCATTTTTGTAGTAGCAAAAATGTAACCTACAAACATTTTTTCATAAAAAAAGGTACTTTTACTGAAAGATATTGTCAACGGTTTTCGAGCATTTTTATATCTAGATGGATTAAAAACGCTCGTACAAAAATATCGAATGTAACATATAATTGGCATTGAAATGAAAGAAAACGGCATTGACATTTCAATGTTTTCTTGTCACTTGTGACCACCTTGAGCAATTTCTGTAAATTAAAGCTAATATTTTTAAATTCGTTGTTTGCTAAAATTTACGAAACATTTATTTATTTAAATATTAGTTAAAATGAGTTAAATATTAGTTAAAAATTATTTGTTTCAACAGTACACTTCAACCAATTTTATGTTCTCTCATTTCAAAGCCAACTGTGTGTCACATACGGGATTTTTAGGCGAGCATTTTTAATGCATCGAGATATAGAAATGCATTTTACTCGAAAACCGTTGACAATGTCAAATTTCAGTAGTACCTTTTTTTATGTAAAAACGTTTGTAGTTTATATTTTTGTTACTAAACTGCAACAAAAGTGTGCACAAAATAAATAAGGCACGTTTTAAGCACCTCTAAATATACCCGCCACCAGTTAAGTTATATTAATTAATTCTTAGATTTTTGAAGATGGCATAAAAAGTTATGGAGTTGTGCCAAATGTCATTCAATTATCTGTACACGTTTCGGAACTATTAATAAAAAAACTATAATCAGCAAGTAACCTTCCACACCCTGTAACTCGAAAACAAAGCGTTTTACGTTTAGTCTTATTTTGGGCTCTAAAATACGATCCTCAATGTATGTATGGCACTACTTTTAGAATCACCTTGTATATTAATTATTCAATAGATAATTGAGAAAATAATGACATTCGGTCAAGCTGTGTTAAAATGTATGAATCCCAGCTGCACACCTCCCACTGTAGCCGGATATCAGATTCAGAGTTTGGAAACCAAAGACCAGATTCAATCATTAGATCTCGTTCATTTGGTACATCCAACCCGAATGCTGACAATTGCCAGAACAAAATTCGGGTTGGATATACCAAATTGACGAGACCTAATAATTGGTAATTGGTTTCCAAACTCTAAATCTGACAAATGTAATTTATTGGGCTATAATTTTTTTCCGAAAATTTGAAATATCTTCAAAACTATCAAGGATACCAATAAATATGTATGCATGAACTCACTTTTGTTTTTTACGAAAAATTTAAAAAGTAAAATATGGGGGTTGCCGTTGAAAATATGAACGTTGGTGTCCGTTTTGAATGAATTTTCTTATCACAATTAGAGCGTTCTTTTTTTTCTTGTGTTGCCTCTAAGGAAATATCAGCAGACAGCTTTAAAAACTCAACATTTATACTATTCTTAAAATAATATACAAGATTGAAACACTTTGCATACTACTATCATCATTAATGCACCTGTATAAATTCTCCATTAAAAAATGTTTTATATCGAAATCTGATGCTAACATCTCAAATATATTGGCAGTTGTAACTCTGTTACAGATAACTTTATTCTCAATAATTCCTCTGCACTGGGGAAAACGGTAAAAAATAAGTTTACGGTATCATTGAAAATTAAGTGTCCTTTAAGTTAAATCTTTATTGATAAATATTAACATCAAGATGCAGCTTCGTAATAACTTGGTAGCACATAATACGTTGGTTACATTAATAGCTATAATGCAATATAATGTCTATTTGATTGGCATGAATTTGACTTTTCAATTATACTCCTTCAAAAAAAAAAACATGTTTTACTCCCTGTAGATCACCTCATTGTCTTAATAAAACGAAATTATAAAAGTTAGCTCAGAAGCTATCCTCGCTCTCAGACCTATGGGACGCAATATATATTTAACAATATGTACTTATGATGACATGTGAAACACTGGTAGTGTGCACCCTTTTGAAAAAGGATTAGTTACTTATTAACTACTGTTAGAAAGCATTAAAGGGAGATAAAAAGGATCATTGAGAAGCCACTATAGCTTTTGTATTTGAAGTTCATCACTGCACTATTCACATTCACTCGAATTTATGCTTGAATGGGAACTGTTTACTTTAAATCCAAAGTTTTTAAGACGCACCCTTCGGAATAAACCAAAATATATATTCGTTATTCAAAAAGTAACTTGTAGAGATTCAATACTCCTTGTTTTTTACGTTAAATGTAAACACATATTTACTAGGTTGGAGTAGTTGCTGTAATCCAAATGAGCTATATGATCTGATAAGTGTTGAAAATTTGGGATTTCTTTTACATATACAGTTATATCTAATAATGTCACAAATATACTAAAAGAATTGAATATACCACACTTTTTAAAAAAAATCTCAACCGAAACTAAGTGAACCTACGCTTTGTAGTGTTGTGTTAGTTGAACACATTGTAAATATCAAATATGGTTAACATGTCTAGTTAAGCGGTAGAACATGCCATGTGACATAATGGCGACGATGCGGATGTTGACATGAGAAGGCCGAGGGTCAGTTCGAAAGACACGTATCGAGGATTACACAGGATCTGAGCCCCCACTCCCTGTCAACAAAATGTATCCTGGCTGTCACGCGTTCCTGTTTATCTCCGTACAATCAATTCAATTCTTTCACAGTCTTCATGCATGCATAACACTTATAGAGCACTCGTGTCAAAAATAACATGATTAAATCACTTTGTTAAACAAATATTTGTATTTTATTTTAGAAGGGTTGAATTTAAATTTTATTTTTGAGAAAAAAAAACACTAACAGTATTTATTGACCAAACTAAATATATTTAATATTAATTAAGATCGTAATAACGTCTCTTCTCCTTTTGATATTACGAGATTTCGACTGGTTTTCTCTACTTCGAATCCTCACCGAATATTAGGAATAAAATGATATTTGCTTACTTTCATTCTAAAATAAGACTTTAAATGATAATCAATTTCTTCCGGTAAGTTTTTACAGAACAATTTACCTAGCCAAAAATAAACGAAGATCTTTTTGATAATTTTAATAATTCCCCTGTTCTAGCTAGAATTATGTAGTGTAAATTGTTTTTAACCAATGTGCCTGATTTGATCAGCATTGCTTATAGAAAATTTGCTGAACTTTCTTAGTCTCTGGGTTTGAAAAGATTTCTTTTCTTCTTCAGCCCATTCTCATATACTCCTGGACATAGGCCTCCTCCATCTTTTTCCACCGTTCTCTATCTTGAGCATTCAAGATCCAGTTTTTGCCAGCTCGCCTCTGACTACCGTCTCTCCATCTTGTTTGAGGGCGTCCGACACTTCGTTTAGTGTCCCTGGGTGTCCATTGTATTATCGTCTTCGTCCATTTAATATCATCTCTGGCGACGTGTCCTGCCCGGCGCCATTTATTAGTGGTTACACGTTCTATGACATCGACGACTCTCATTCTCTCTATGATGGCTTTGGTCACTCAAAGTGGGCGCTCTATTGCTTGTTGGCATACACTGCGCCCTGCTTTGTGTTAGGGTTACTGTCTCGAGGTCGTATGTCATGACAGGCTTCAGACTTTTCGTTTCAGGTTGATGGGAATGTTCGGTTTAATGAGGATGTAGCCAAGTTTTCCAAATGCTGCCCATGTCAAGCCAACTCGCCTGGTGATTTCTGCGGCCCGATTTTCTTTGTCGAGCCTGATGTTGTGGCCCAGGTACACGTATTCTTCAACCACTTCAAATGTGTGGTTGTCAAGCGTAACTTGAATGTTGTCTGGACTCATGACCTTAGTTTTTTGAAGGTTCATTCTCAGTCCCACGATCTCCGTAACTTCTTTCAGCTCTCTTATCATATCTTTAAATTTATTCGTGTCGGTGATCATTAGGATGAGGTCATCGGCGAAGCGTAGGTGACTCATAAACTTTCCGTCGAAATTAACTCCTTTCTGATGCCATATCAGATTTTTGAAGACATCTTGTAGTGCGAGCGTAAACAGCTTCGTCTAAATGGTGTCGCCTCTTTTGATGGGTATCCTCCCATTGACTAAGTCTTCTGCAACTTTGATGTGGAGACTGGCGTGTTCATAGATGTTTCTGATGAGATTTGAGAATCTTGAGTTAATCCTTGCAGCGTTCATCGCATGCATGATTGCCCAAATTTCTATAGAGTCGAAAGCTTTTTGGTAATCGATGAATGCCAGATGGAGTGGGGCATTGGGTTCAGTGCATTACTCGATCAGTGTGATATGATCGATCATGCTGTAACCCCTTCTGAATCCAGCTTGTTTCACAGGTTGGTAGAAATCGAGCTTATTGTCGAAACGGTTGGTGATTATTCTGGTTAAGAGCTTATATAGTACAGAAAGAAAGCTGATAGGCCGCTAGTTTTTGATGTTCGTTGGATCGCCTTTTTTGAAGAGGATGGTAACCTCAGAATTTCTCCATGCAACGGGAATTCTTCCTTCTTCCAGCCATTTGTTAAAGAGAATAAGAAGCGCTTTGTCTACAGCTTTTCCTCCAGTCTTGAGCATCTCATTTGTCACTTGGTCTTCTCCGGGAGCTTTTTGGTTTCTCATCTCTTTCGTGCTAACCTCATGACTAATCTCATGGTTAATTTCAGACGTTTTGGATCACTCGGCCTTTATCTTCACGCAACGGTATGGCTCTGGTGTTGACTGGCTGTACAATCTCCGATAAAAGTTTTCGTTAATGGCAACGATTTCACCTTTCCTTGATACCTCTATGCTTTCTAGCGCTTTCCCTTTAGCCGCTTTGGATCGAAGAACTCTCATGTTCATATTATCTTCAATGGCTTCTTAAATTTTCCTCGCGTTGTAGGCCTTCAAGTCTCCACGAATCTCTCTCTTTACTATTTTAACTATTTGGCGGTATTGAGGTGCGTTATGATCCATAACTCTGCGCTTTACCAATAATCTTATCGTGTCAGGAGCAAGCTTCGTGTTTATGTGTTCTCCAAATGTGCACTTTCTTGGTTACCACTCGGATACTTTTGACTAATTTTTCTGTCAGTTCATTTAAGTCTAGGTTCTTTAATGCGTTCGTCGGTTCCGGCCGTTGTTCTATCTGTTTGCTGAATTCCTCCTGGTTCCTTTCTAACTCAGTCTTTGTTGGTCTTAGCTTCTTATCAATCTGCTTATTTCTTTCCAACCGTATGATACATATTTTAGGTCTTACAAGCATATGGTCGCTTCCCGTATTGAAATGATTAAGGACCGATACGTCAATGCATATATTCTTGTCGTTTACCATTATATAGTCGATCTCGTTCTTGATCCTACCGTGTGGGCTTCTCCAGGTCCACTTTCTTTGCGGAGGCTTTCGGTAGAAGATGTTCATGCAGTACATCACTTCTCTTAGCTGCTCAGATAAAACACCTTTCCCATGTGCCATATGGCATAGTTAGTTTTTTAATAATAACGCTAATAATAAAGTAAAATTTTCATAATGAAATTGAAACTAATAAAGAATTTATTCTAAAGAACATTTCATTTACAGTTAGCTGTAAGTGGTCTCTTATATTTCGTACACAAAACTTTTGATTTCACCGGTTTTAATGAACCTCTCTAACATGATTGAGCAATTATTGCATTATCCAAAATAGGTGGTAAATGACTTACAACACTCTCCAGCAACAAACAGATAAATGTCAATATCACTATCACTTGAAATTACTTATGTATTCTTATCTTGATGAAATATGCAAATACACTTCTAATTAAAAAATAACTTTACGCTAACCCAAGAAATACAAAGGTAATTTCCCAAGCAAACTTCTGTGAGCAGGTGAATACGTAGGGAATTATCAAGGCAGGACTGAGATTTTTGTGATTTTTAGCAAATTCAATTATGGCGGCAGTTTTTGTTTCTGCAGGGAAAGCTCTACCGTGTTTTCATAAGGTGCGGCAGACACGGCATTCGTTTCTCTCCCGACCTCTTTTTTGTAAGCTTGCAGGCTTCAATCAATATAATAGTAATTAACGTAGCGTATTTCGCCCCCTTTTTTAGGCAGGTTATTTTACCCACAAGTAATGCAATTTAGAGCAATCAATTAAGTTCGAAAATGACTTTAACGTTATCAGTTTTGTGACAGTTTAGTACTATCATCATATATCATATATCGCAGTGACAAATCAAACTACACGTCTTTCCTATAACTAACTGCTAGTTATAAGAAGCAAAGGATAGTAATATCGAGGTTACAAAAAGTTACCAACCAGAAGTAATCGTTGCATTTGATTTGCAAAAATGAGATAATTAAGTTATTAATTACGACTGCAGTCTCATGGCAAAGCCAAAAACACAAAAGTATTTCAGTACTTCATGAAAATATTTATCAAATTCAAAGTTGAAAACCCAAGACTGCTTTCAGTCTACTTGTGTTTGTACTACTGCTAGAGTAACTAATAATATAGAGCAGAGATGAGCAACACAATCATACTGCTTTACATAAAAATTTTGGAAGATAAAATGTCAAACAATTAGATGAAAAAAAAACTTTTCATTTGGACGAAACATATGTTGTCAAAAAATACGAGACATTTTTTATTGAGAAAAGAAACTCCTTCAGATGGAAGTAAATATGGCCAGGAAATTCAAAACTGAATAAACCAATTTGAATCGAGATTTGAAATAATTCGATACGAGAACAAACGAAGGATCAAATTTCCCAATAAGGACATTCAAACATTCTAGTAAAATTACCTACATGATTTTTAATAAATTTCCATAATAAGTCAGGCATGCAATGTACATTATGAAATATTTTGGACATGAACGTAGGCAGGATTTTCTTCAAGGGGGGGCAGCATTAATTATTCTGAAAAATTCATGAGCAAAAAAGAAAAGCTTCTGGCTGAGTAATGTGTATTTTTACTTAAAAACTACAACTTTTGTTTTGTTTTTTAAAATCTTTCTTGGTTTCAGGGAACAAGATTTGTATTTCGAATTAAATACAGGTAAAAAAAATTGCAACTTTTAAAAATAATTCTCTTACAATTTTTATTTTATTTCAATTTTGTCATATTTATAAAATTTTAGAAAAAATCTTTTTCTAAAAATATTGTTCTACGATTTTTAGATTTCTATTTAAATTTCGATCCAATTTAAAAAAAATAAACTAATTTTGTAAAAAAGTCTAACTCTTCAAAAAAAATCCTTTTTAAATGGAAATGTTTAAAAACAGATAATATCGAATTTTGAGATAAAAATCATAATTTTTAGAATAAGATTAATTTCGGACAAGCTGAAATTATCGAAAATCAAATTTAAACAAATAATTAGAAAAAACAAAGAATTCGAAAAAAAATCACGATATTTGAAAATTACGTTGCAATTTCCAGAAAAATATTGAATTTTCCCGAAGTTCTTCCAAATTTAAAAAAAGACTAGGTCTAAGGGCGAAATTGGAAAAGTTGGAATTTTCAATAAATTCCAAAATAACCCAACCCTTCTCAAAAACTTGAGAAATGTTCAAAATTCGAAAAAAAACAAAATTTTCAAAGGTGTAATTTTGTGAAAAGACGCAAATTTCAGAAAAAGTCCCATTTTGAGAAAGCAGAATCGCAATTTTCAAAAACATTGTTCTCAAAATTTAAAAATCAGTGAAGATGTTGAATTTACAAGGAATGTCTTTCTCGAAATCCCCAAAAATATTTTTGGCAACATTTTTATTAACATTTCAATCTAATTTAGAGAGAAAAGTAAACGTTTTCAAAACCGTAAAACCATTTGAACTAAAAGTCGTAATTTGTTGAAAAAGACAAATATTCACAAAAATGACAAACCTTTGAAATAATTAAACCATTTATGAAAAAGTAAAAAAATAGGATTTTGAAAATAAAATCGAATTTCGAAAAAGACAAATTTTGAGGAACAGACGAATTTTAGGTAAAAAACTATTTTAGAAAAATTCAAAGTTTTGAAAAAAAAAGACGAAACTACCAGGAACAAGAAAAATTTACAGAAATATTAAATAACTGATATTGAGATAAAAATTAAGATTTCCTGAAAAAGACAAACTTTAGGAAACCAGTCAAAATTCCTAAAAAAATCAGAATCTTGAAGGTCGTGTTCAGAAAAATATCGAAATTTGGAAAAAAAGAAAATTTTCGAGAAAACTTTGAAATGGATAAAAAATTTTTCAAAGAAAGTCATATTTAAAACAAAGTCGAAGTAAAAAAAAATAGTCCAAACCCCCAGCAAAAGACGATATTACGAAAGAACTTTGCGAAAAAGATCTAAATTTTGAGAAAAAAAACGTGTTATCTTGGTGAAATTTAGCAATTTCCCAGAAAGAATCAGATTTTGTGAAAATTAATAGAAAGAGCAAATTTAAAAAAAAATCCGAATATTTATTTTCTCTTGACTCCTCGAGTCACAGAAAGACAGGCCTTGCCTCACCGGTCGTCAGAAAATGTTAAAAATATTGTGATACACATCGAAATTTTGACAAACAAGTTGAAACCCAAAAATCTGGATTAAAGAAGAGTTGAAATTTATAAAGAAATTGTCTTCGTAACTTTTCCCCTTTCACAAAAATTTTAAATTTTCAGAAAATACGCTTTTTTATCAGCAAATCGACCAGATTTTAAGGGAAAGGCAAATTTTAATAAACAAGCTGACATTTTAAGAATTAAAAAAAGTCGAAATTTTCAGAAAAAGTCAAATTTCGAGAAATGGTGAAATTTCAGAAAAAAACCGACGAACTTTTAAATTCGAAATTCAAAACTTCTATAAAAGACAATATCTTGAGATTAAAGTCGAAAATTTGAGAAAATGTTTTTTCTAATAAGTTTAGTTTTTCTTAAAAGTGGACCATTTTCTATACGTTTACTTGGGCTGTGAAATCAATAGAACCGAAATTACTATAAAAAAAGTGATAGATTGAATTTTAATTAATTTTAAATTTTTAGACCAATTCAATAAGTGAAATTATCTGTGAACAACAAAAAAGATAATAAATAATAATTATTATTATTTATAATAATAATAACGTTCCTAAGTCTGTGTTATTGTCTCCTTCAGTTAAATGTCGTTCTATTGCTAGATGGATGCTATCGATTATATCGACTAGCCTTCAAAGTGTTAGAAAAATTTGAATGCTAAGATGTTTTACAGCATCGGGGATTGTTGTTAGGCCAACTAATTTCATGGATCACAGATACCAATATGAATATTCCGTTTAATCTGAATTTCATTTTTTTTGGAAGCCATTTAAATTCGCCAATCTTTACAGTCTATACTTATGAATTAACCGCTGGACCTTCTGACGAACCTGTAGATAAGAGTTCAAATTAAAAGGAATATTCGTATAGTGCTATGTAATATATAAATATCTGAAGACATAATAAGTGCCAAACAAACTATTAGTATAATCCATAGTCCACCGACGATGCTATAAACCGAAACCGGTCCGAAATATCTGAGGTCACGTTCAAACATCTCAGAATTTTCATATATTCATATTTATAATATATTTATTGTTAAATATACTTAATGAATCGTGGATAAAACTTTTCTTATGATATGTTTTAGTAATAATCTGAAGAATTGTGAACAAATAGTATTTAACATAATAATATTTTGACAGTTTTGTTCACATTGCTAAGACTACATGTTTTCGTAAATTGCAAATACATATATCTTATTTTTTAAATCAAGAAATCGAATAAATATGTAAATACATATTCATTTTTAATGGCAGTTACACAATCAAAAGTTTCATTTGTATGCCAAATAAAATGGAATCATACCAGATTATCAACTTCAATTACAGGAATAAGGAGAAGAAAACAAACCAAAATTACAGAAAGGGGCACAAGTAGTAATAATATAACGTAAGCTTTCCAGAGTGTGGTGACAAGAGCACTCACATTTAAATAATGACATCGCAGGTAGTGACGGCGAGCTAATGGAAGTGGAGGATTGAATGAAGCACTTCCTCACGGCCATTGTCTGTGGTCGTGGGTTACTTAGCGCGCTGTCGCAACTCACCCCAAAATACTACATCTTTGACAAATGAACACCTAGCTTTTCAATGGAACCGACACGAAGCATTCTGTTAAATTTCGCAGGTGATATGTCTTAACTCAATCCAATAACAACACCATTAATTACAATTTTATATCAATATCATGGGTCTCTCTTAAAATGTATTAATTTGCCCTTCAATTAGACAGCATTTATGCTGTCACTTCTAAAACACGACAAAAATTTTAAGATGATGAATATCTCAGAATAGTGGTATTTTTTAAGTAAACTTTTATATTTAAAAAGACATCAAGCTAAATTTTAAACAATTTAATTTTTATATGAAAGCCTGACACCTGAAACTTTAGATACTTTTCGACATTATTTCCACCTTATATTAGGGCATTACCCTCTGCATGACCCCAATGCTAATGGCAGACCGAAAACTTATACTAATATGCAAGAGTCATTAAATTTCACCAACAATGGTTAACAGTACTAGATTCAGCACGATTATTAAACTCCAAGGGCAGATTCAAGGTGGGATCCAACATATTCTTTGTATCTCCTTTGCGAAGTAGTGTTATTTTCATTCTTTTTTTATTGGCTTTATTGATTTAAATTAGAATTTTCGAGACTAAAGCCGAATTTTTAAAAGTGAATTGATTTTTTTCAGTTTCCAGTTTCAAGTGCAAGCGAGATTAAAATGAAAATTTCGAGATTAAACACTAAATTTTGAGAAAAAAATCAAAATTACGATAAAGAGAATAACTATATTTCACCTTTAAGGTCACGTTTACAAAAAGGTCAAAATTTAAAATCCAAATTTTATAATATATTCGAAATGGAGAAGAAAATCAATGGTGAAACTGGAAATGTTTCTGGGTTTTTAATGTTTTTACAAAATAAATTCATGAGTTGAAATTTAAATTTAGGCTTTTGGGAAAGTTTTCAGAAAATTTCAAAATTTATTTTAAAAAATTCGGGTTTTAGGAGAAAGGTTCATATTTCAAGACAAAAATGCAACATACCTAAAAAAGACTAAATTTCGAAATTTAATCACAATTTTGCAAAAAAACTCGACATTTTATGTGACAGAAAGATTCTCAAAATTGTGAGAAATAGAGAAATTCCAATTTCAAATTAAAATATATTCGACTTCTCGAATTTTCGAATTTTAAGCAAGAAATTTTAAGGAGTCAGTTTAAACCTTAAACTTAAAAATGTCAAGTTTCCAACACAAAAATGAAAAATCATTTAAGGTGGTTGCCTGTCGACAGTCCAGTCAAAAAGTTTTATTATAGAACTTACCATACATACCAGAAAACTAAGATTGTAGACTTTATTTTTTGCATGTGACTGTACCTGTTACATTTATTTATATTCTCTATAAATACACGCATAGCATAAAATATTATTCTTAATGTAAATGTGACAATGTCGCAGATATCGTTTTGCACCTTATACAGTCCGATCTAGGTTATAATTTCTGACAGCTATAAGGATAAGTAATAAAAGCAATCAATTTCCTTCTCACTTGCACGTTATTGAATTATAAAAATCTTTTTCACTTCGATTGTTACGCATTTACAACACTATAAGAAAAAACTGCCAATGGCAATTTGACATTTGTAGTTGGCGATATGTTTTTCTCTCACTCATACATATACAGGATCGGCCAGTACACTATTTCGGTCTGCTTGCCAATGAGAACGACAAAGCAAACTTCTGATATGAGGCAAGACGGAAAGAGAAACTAAATCGGCAGAGATGCCACATGGTAATTCATTTATGTGTATCTCCTTCATTATGACCGGGATAAATCGCTTCAGCGCTTCTTCGATTCAACAATTGGGAGAATGATAAGGCTGGCATCGATTGGCATTATTTCTACATGGACTTACGACTAGACCGAATCTGCATTAAATAAATCATCCTCTAGTAATCCGTCCGCCGCGGGCGTAAGGAGCATACAACGCATACGGGCGGCACTATCGAGGAGGCGGCAATAGGCATGTAGTCGGGGATTTAATCCAAATTAAAAATACTTCAAAATCGAATTTTCCGAACTTTTAAACTCAAATATTTCATATTGTTCCCTAAATTGTGACAGTAATCCGAAAATGTTAGTCAAAAATTCGCGGAAAAAACCGAAGTTTCTAGTTTTTTCAGTTAACACTCAAAAATAAGTAGAACTTCAAAAAAAATTTTAAAATCTCTTGAAAAAAAAACGAAGTTTTGAGTTTATGCCAACAATTTAAGAGAAAAAGTAAAAATTTAAAATAAGAACTCGAAATTTTGTGAAAAAAAAATTTGTAAAATTTTAAAAATAAAGGAAAAATCTCCCCAAAAAGACAAACTAGCTTATAAATTTAGTTTTCTTGAAGATAATAAAAAAGTATAAATTTAATACTTAGAATTTAGGAAATAACTTCCAGCAAAAAAAAAAGAAATTTTTAGCAAAATGTTTGGATGAAACTCGACAAAAAAGTAAAACATTAAAAAAAAATATTTTAAAAATGTTCGGCACTTTGAGAATAAAGTTGAAGATTAATCGCGAGTCCAACCGCTACTTTGATACACGCTTCGCTATCGGCCAAAAAAAAGTGTTTTCATTAATTTTACATAAAATAGGCCGTTTGTTAATTTATAAGGTTTCTAAAAATGTGTAAATTCGAAGTCTGGTAATTAGTTAATTGTTAAACAAAAGCTACTAACTAAATTCCTTATGTGGAGATCTTATGGCAAGATTAAGTTGTATACTAATAGGAAAACTTGCAATGTTTTTAACTGTCATAACATTATAATTTAGATATTAAATATACTATCTAAACTATTAAAAATTTAATTTTTTTTAGGTTTTTCATGGTTTAAAAAATTAATAATTACCAGATTGATTATAACAATTATAAATATCGCAAAATTACAATAATATTAAGTATAGTTGCCATAAAACCTTAGCGAAGGAAAAAAAACATATTAGCAACTTTAATAATTATTATTCTACTTGGAATCTAAACGAAAAATCTAAAACTTTATGTAAATCATTTTTTCCAGCAGATTTTTTTTCTTTTACAGTTTTAGATGATTTGGTCAATTTGTGAAATTTTTGAATTAGTATTTAATAACATAATAAAAATGAATTTTACTTGCTTTGTTTTTGAAATAATTGCGAAAAACTGGACTGTTTTTTTCAAATCTTTAATTGTTAATAACAGCGGCAATTGTTTATGTGTCGATATTTAGCTCCAGAAATTCGGACTTTTTTCTCAAAATAAAAAACTATAAATTTCCAGAAAAGATAAAACTTCGAAGAAAATAATTAAAATTAAGCAACATTAGTCGAATAATGTTGTATAAAATTTTACTTTTTTCTTTGAAATTTGAAGTCTTAATTTCAGATTTTAAAACTGATATTTATCGAATTTAAATACAAACTTTGGTTGCTATTTCTGCAACTTTGAATTTATAAAGGGATCATTTTGTAAAGAAAGAAAAATACTGAGAAAAATACACCATTCGTTGAAAATTCAAAAATGTTTAAACAAATTTCTGGAGTTGAGAAATTTGAGTTTAGACTGAAAATTTTAACAAAAAAAAGTGTAATTTTCGAGAAAGCATACTTTTTTAAAATATAAATATTCTAGACATTACGAGTTTTTTCTGAAATTTGATAAGTTATTTAAATTTAAAGACTTAAAATTTTGACCTTTAATTCAAAATTCTAGAAAAAAAAGGTTGAATTTTGAAGTCAAAATTTAAACTTTGCATTTCTTAAAATCCAAACTCCAAATTAAATACAAAACAAAAATATTACATTTCAATCAAGAAAACACTCAACATTTAGACATTTTTTGGGGGGAAATTGTGAACTTTTTTTGGAAATTCTTTTTTTTTCTCGAAATTTGAACATTAAATTAAAAATGAATTATGAATTTTCGACTTTAAAGACGAATTTTTTTCAATTTTTAAACTCAATTTTTCAATGTTGTTGCAATTTTAAAATTGCGACAAATATGAGAAAGTGTTACTTTAAAAATGTGAGAAAAAATTTGAAATTTTGACAAGAAAGTTTCTGAAAAAATCAAAATTTTGGAAAAATTTTAAATCTTATAAAAATAAAAAACCAGAGATTTAGAGTTAAAACTATTATAATTTTAATATTTTGAGAATACATTTCAAATTCTTTAAGGCACTTTTACTTTCTTATAAAATTCCTAATTAGTGACTTCAAATTTTATTTATTTATTTTTTTACTTCAATTTTATATTTCAAAGTCGATTTTTTACATTAAATTCAAACTTTTAATCTTGTTCTTGAAATTCGTTAAGAATGGTTTCTGAAATTTCGATTTTCAATTCGAATTTCCGAATTTTAAGTCAAACTTTCAAAAATAAGTTAGATTTTGGAATTCAATCATTTTTTTAAATAAAAATTAAAATTTGAAGTTTAAATGATTGTCTTGACATTTTAAGAAAAAAAAAATGAGATTGCAAAAAAAGTCTACATTTTAAGGTCATAATTTTAGAAAAAGTGGAATTTCGAATATAAACTCGAAATGCGGACGCATGGGTTCTTATAATTTGATAAGCGATTCTGTCGAACAGTATTAAATTTATTGAATCGTCCAACAATTTCCACTCTTAACCATCTTCTTACAGAATTCGAATAATTAATTTGTCTTCACACGTCCAGCTGACCGAAATTATGATGTATTGGCCAACTCGGGATGTTATTGTTATTCGATTCAGAAGAAAAAGTGCTAATTATTAAGTGGTATTTAACCTCCCAGAGCGCTGAAGAAGTCGTTGGGCGATTCGCTTTTTCCCACAAAGATCGACCAATACCTGATGCAAAGACGGTGTTAAATATCGTCCACAAATTTGAAAAATCGGGATGCATAACTAGTTGTAATAACAAGTGTTGTTTGGCAGCGCGTCAACCTGAAGGTGACAGGCCATTATCCGACGAAAGAATGGCTAAGGAGGTAGCTGTATTGCATTTGTCGAAACAAATGAACCTTGTTCTAGTAAGCAGATCGCAGAAAAAGTTAATGTGCCATCGAGAACAGTGCGAAATATTTTGAAAAGAAATGGGTACAAGTGTTATAAAGTATCTGAAACCCAAGAGATATTTCTTAAGATCGATACAAACGTCTTGAGTTTTGTTAGTCTATGAGAGAAAAAGTTGATGTCGATGGACATTTCTTAACCCGCGTACAAGAATGACCATGTAACTTAGACCATTTACGGGATCGAATTGTAGGAGTCCTAGATAATATTTCCCCTGAGATGTTGGCACGCGTAAGAACTGAATTTTACGACAGATTAGGTTATTACGAAACACAAGGAGGGAAAATTTTTGAACCACTTATTACATAGGCATTTTTTCTTCCATTTTTTTGTTGAATCATTTTTTAAGTTTTCAGTTTAGATTGTCATCACACCGGCTGATTATTTTTACACAGAGCTCATTTATCTTTTAGAATTTTTGTTTTATTTTTCGTCAGACTCGGTTTATTAAAGAAAACAAAATCGTAAAGTATCTGCAATTATTTTCATACTTTTTAGGGTGTGAAAATAATTGTAGAATCAATTAATACGTAAAGATGTATTTTCCATTTAAAACGACACTCTCTTATCGAGCTCCGATAAGGTTCTGATGCAATATCTATAAGACAGGTGTGCAGTTTGTAGCTGAATGCGTGGTCATGATTTGATAAGCGCGTCTATCGAGCAACATATTGAAACAGTGTAAATCATACCATTCTTCTCTTTCCTTACATAATTTTGATATGTTCCTTGTTCTTTACACGTTACAGCAGACCGAAATCGTGTACTGGCCCATAGTGTATGTAATACTACTAATACTAATACTAATACTACTAATATAGGCAGCTCCCTATTCTCTTCGTTAATTTATCTCGACCAAATCCGACAAAGATGGAACATGGGTTAATGGTGTTAATTCAAACCACTGCGTGCGGATTAAAAACATCTGATGATCTGTGACAAATTCCTGGCAATATCACACGTTCAACATATGTATTTAACATGGAAGGAAAGTAAAAATACACGAATAAGACAAAAAATTATAAACATGCTATTTGCAGACGAATTTAAAAAAATGTTTAAGAATCAATATTTTTAAAAAGCTACAGTTTTAAAAGAATTTAAATTTTGAAAGGTTTAGTTTTTGAAAAAATCAAAACCTTGAAGAAAAGTCGAAATTTTCAAAAAAAAAATCAAAATTGTCAAGAAACCTTGGAATTTTCAGAAAAGTTTGTCGAAACATAGAAAAAAGTCAACATTTTCAATAAAAAGTAAAATTTTCAAAGAGTGGAAATACTGAAAAAGTGTCGAAAGTTTAAAAAGTCAGGATTTTTAAAAAATCTAAATTTTCGAAAAAATAACAAACTTTGAAATTTTCAAAAAAGTACAATTTTTAGAAAAGTCGAAACTTAAAAAAGGCGAAATTTGGGAAGAAATGTCGGTGTCATTTGCAAAAAAAAATAACTGAAATTTTCGGAAAGCAAATATTTTGAACAAATGGAAATTACCAAAAAAGTCAAAATCGTGAAAAAAAGTTCGAAATTTTAAAAAGCTAAAATTCAAATGTTTTGAAGAAGCCAAAATTTTATAAAAATTTTAGATTTTTGATAAAAAAAACTCGTAATTTTGAAATGAAAACGAGATTTTAAGAAAACCGCGACCATTTAAAAAACCCGACATTCTCACAGCCAAAAATTAAAAAAAGAACTTGAAAAATTGAACGAAAATCGAAATTTTTAGAAGGCCAAATGTTTAAAAGAGCAGATATAGTTAAAATATTAAAAATATTTTAAAATAAATTCTGTCAAACTGACCTACTTTCTTATATTTGTGGTTTAGATGCTTGTATCATGTGGAAACGAAGCTAATATTTATTGATAATGAAATACACTTTGATATGCTCCAATATTATCAGTAGAATATATTAGGGCATGTTGGTAAAGCGTGATGGTAACGCGGGTGATTATCACGCGAAACCACAAGTTCACCCCTATTCAAAATCGCTCAAGACGCCCAAAGAAGTATTCACTTTAAAAAATCAACATTTTCAAAAGTACGAGCTGTTTGTATACCGCATCAGTTTTATTTTTAATGACAAAACTAACTTATACAATTTTCACATCTTAAACATTTTTCTTAACAATTATATTAAATTTAAATTATATTTGAAAACCTTATTGCTGAAGAATTACGCAATGTAATTACGCAACGTAATTTACGACTTTATTTGCCTCTGAACGGAAAGCGGTTGTTGGCATAAGTTTAGAAACACACAATTTTCACATTTTCAACCCAAATAAAAATTTTAAGTTTTAACTTGAATCTTTTATCAATATTTTCAACTTTTTCTTGAAATTTGGACTTTTATCTGGAAATCACTCGAAATTAGAGAAACTCGGTTTTCCTTAAAATTTTTTTGCAAATTCGAGTTTTTCTAGAAATTTTTCTGGAATCTTTTTTTAAAAAATTCTATCTTTGACTTTCAATTTTCTTTTCTTAATTTGATACCTCTATTTTTTGAAGTTATTAATCACATTTTCGATTTTTCGTAATTTTTTTCTTTTAAATTCCACTTTGATTTTAGTATTTCAATTTTTTTCGAAATCCCAAATTTAAATTCCTGCTGCCGACTTCCTAAATCTTCCAAAAATTCCAAAAATATGATTTTTTCTCAAAATTTTCGCTAAAAATTTATTTCAAAAATGTTAATCTTTTTCACAAATTTCACAAAATATCGTTTTTAAAATTAAAAATTTGATGTTGGTCTTAAAATTTTAATTTTTTGATAGAAAATTGAACTTGAGAAATAATTCAAATTACACTTTGTGTGGAATTTTTTACTTTTATTCTTTAAATTTACATTTCCATTACAAATTTCAAATTTTTGCTCAAAATGTTAGCAGAAGATATATTTCAAACGCAAAAGTGCTAACTTGAATTTAAAAATTGTATGTTAATTTTTATTTTGAATATTTCATTCAGAATCTCAAAAGAGTATTCAAATTTCAAGAAAAAAGACAACATTTTTAAAAAAGTCTAAATTTTGGGGAAAAACAAACTTAATTTTTGACAAAGGATTTTTTAAAATTAATCCCAAAATTTCGACTCCTAAAAATTCCCCTCTTTTAAAATTTGACATATTTTCAAAATTTTAACTTTTTTTAAAGATTTCGTTTTTTTGAAGAATTCTACTCTTTCAAGCTACCTATTTTCCAAATTCAACTTTTTCTTAATTTCAAATCTTTTGAACACTTCCAATTTTTGAAAATTTGGCACTCTTTTGAAAAATTCAGCTTTTCTTCGAGAATTTTAACTTTTCTGGAAAATTGCTGATTTTTTTGAAAATTTCGTTTTTCATTACAATTTTAACTTCGTTCAAAATTTCGGCTAAGTAGAAAGTTTCATCTATTCAAAATTTCGATTTTCTTGAAGTTTCGTTTTTTTTGAGAATTTCGACGTTCGTTAAAAATCCCGACTTCGTTGAAAAATTATGATTTTATTTTAAAAATTTAAGACTTATTTCAAAATTTTGATTTTTTGAAAATATTGTTTTTTTTTCAAAACGGCGACTATAGAAATGTTGAATATTTGAAAATCTCTATATTTTATGAAAATTTGACTCTTTTTTGATATTTCGATCTTTTGAACGTTTAGTTTTTTGAAAATGTAGCTTTAAAAAATTCTTTAAATAAGAATTTGGACCTTTATTGAAAATCTAAACATTTTTTAAAATCCCCGACTTTTTTCAAAATTTCTCCATTTCTAACAATTACGACCTTTTCATAATTTTGACTTTCATTAACAATGTTAATCGTTTAAGTTTTAAATTTCGACATGTTGGCTCTGGACCTTTTTAGAATCTAAAAATTGAACCTTTTTAAAAATTTTGGCTCTCTTTAAAAATGTCTAGCTTTGACTTTTAAATTTGGAATTTTGATTTGATTTTTTTTTGTAAATGTGAAAATATTTTAGAAATTAAAAATTTGGACTTTTGTGAAAATTTGGTTTTTTAACTTTCGACTTTTAAAAATTTCAACTTCATTCCAAATTTCTCCTTTTTTAAAAATTTGACTTTTTTCAAGATTTTGATTTTTTTTAAGGAATTAGACCTTTTTCAAACTATCTATTTTCAAATTCCACTTTCTTAATTTCGGATTTTTAAAAACTTCGACTTTTTAAAAATTTGGAAATTTTTAGAAAAGAAAATCACGACTTTATTGAAGACTTTTTTCCCAGATATGAATGAATATTTAAAAATTTCTATATTTTTTTAAAATTTTATCTTTCTTGATATTTTAACTTCGTGAACATTTTGTCTTTTCAAAAACTAGTTTTAAAATATTCTTTATTTGAAAATTTGGATCTTTGTTGAAAATCATAACTTTTTTTTAAATCTCTGACTTTTTCAAAATTTCTCCATTTTGTAAAAATTAGAACCTTCTGATAATAAATAAAATCGGCTCTTTTTCGGAAATTTTGAATTTTTTTTAAATGTCGTTGAGTTTTCTTTTTTACAAACTTCATTTCTATGACAATTTCAGCTTCCTTCAAAATTTCGGCTATTTTGAAAATTCTATCTATTCAAAATTCTGATTTTTGCTAAATATCTCGACTTTATTAAAACATTACGAATTAATTTTAAAATATTTGACTTCAACCTCGAAACTTCGATTTGTTTGAAAATATGAAGATTTTTCTAAAAACGGAGCCTTTTGAAAAGTTCTATATTTTTTCAATCTTCGACTCTCTCTTTATAGTTCGATTTGTTGAAAATTTTATCTTTTGAAAATATAGGTTTAAAAAAATTTCTATTTGAACACCTGAACCTTTGTTGGGCCTTTTCTTAAAATTTCCGAGTTTTTTTTAAATCTCTTGAAAATTTCCATTTTCATGACAATTTCAACTTCCTTTAAAAGCTGTGCTTTTTTGAAAATCGTTTTCAAATTATCGACCTTCGTTAAAAATATCTATTTTTTTTTTGTGGAACGGACTAGTCCTTGGTTATCTTCAAAAATTGAAATACAAATCTTGTCCACGAAACCAAGAAAGATTAAAAAACTATTCCAAATTTAAATGTATATGTGTCAATTTCTTATAGTTCAGGTCTCAACTCATAATTTCGAGAAAAATGTCTATAATTAAAGAATAAAAATCAACATGTCAGTAAAAAGGGTTAAGAGGTTAGAGAAGAGGGAAAGAGTAAATTTCGTTTAAAGTTGAAATTTTAGAAAAATTAATAATGAAAAGTTCCTACAAGTTTAAATGTAAAACTTCAAAAGAAAAAAGTTAAGATATCGAAAAAAGCTAATTACATTAAACAAAACTTTCGAAAAATTTAACTTTTTCTAGAAATTTTGAAGTTTTCAGCAACATTTCCAGGAACAAAATCGAATATTTGGGTTTAAAGTCAAGACTGAATTAGGATAGAAAATTTGAACCTCTTTTAGAAATACATTTGAAGTTCTTTTTTTTGAAATTGTGGCTGGTCTTTTTTATTTTTGTTTATTTTTTTAATTTGATCTTTTTAATTGACAGTTCTAGAAAATACAGCCGAAACAGTAAAAATTAATTTTATTAGAAAAAGGGAATCAAAGTCAAAAACCAAAATTATGAAGGAAAAAGGTCTCTCAAATTTTCGATTTTAATCGCCAAAGTTCTTATATTCTAGAAGTTTTCAACTCTAGGGTATATAATTTAGGATTTTTATGAAAATCCCGAGTTTCAATTTGAAATATCTAAACCCGAAATTCCGATTTAGTTTTGTATCAACTTTAGGTTTTTCTTGAAATTTGAACTCAAATTGAACAAAAAACTCAGAGTTTCAGCATGAAAATTTTAAACCTGAAAAATATAAAATATTTTCCTTCAATTTCAGGCAAGGTTGTAATATTTACATAAAAGACATCACATTTTCTAAATTATGTCCAAAAATCAATTTTTAATTACTTTTAAAAATCAAATATGAGTCACCTGGAACTGAACCGAAAACCGGAAAAAACCGTTATTTTTGTGGAACGAAAACCGAAACTCAACCGATGTAATTTTTTTTCCGGAACGAAAACCGAAAACCGGAACGAAAAACATAGCGGTTCGAAGCCCTGCATTTAACGATTATATTTAATTTATTTAGTTATTTATTGGCGGTCGAAGTGTTCGGATGATAGTGATCGAGATAGGCGTGAGGACGGACAACTTTCTTCCTCATTAGTTAATGTGCCAGGTACCGCTTTCGTGCGGGAGAGTACAGCTCTTGGTGACCAGTAATACCTTCTCAATGAAGGGGGTTGGTACCTTTAAGGAGTATGTATATACAATGTTTTCTTTTGTAGAAGTTTGCTGCCTGATGGCTATTAAAGGTCTGCCTCTACCTCATCTCGCGCGCGTAAACAAGGATCGTGGTGCCATGAAGATGTATCGGTAAGTTTTTTATTTGTCTATTTGCAATATTTCTTAATTTTTAGTTCTATTTTTTTTAAATTCTATCCACTCGCAAAAGGCAACTCCATTATACATTCAGGGTACCGTGAGTAATATGTGGAAACAAGCATTATTTAACACTAAATTTTAATTCGCAGTTTTATTTTTTCTTTAAATTCAGTCCACTTGCAAAGGGCAACTCCGCATTATGTCTTCAGAGTACCGGGAGTAGTATGTGGAAACAAGTATTATTTAACACTAAATTTTAATTCGCAGGTATTATTGTCTTACAATTATGCATGCAGCTGTTTTAATTTTTTCTTTGTTTGCAGATCGTGTTCCAAATTTCCACCAGTAGGGAATAATGTTTATATTTTGTATTTATGTTTCTTTACGTTGATGTTTTCCTGTATGTTTTTGAATATTTCTTATTTTTTATTGTTAGTTTGTACATTGTGCTGTTATTTAGTGCCATGTCATAATTTCAAAATGCCAGAAAAATGTAGCATGAACAGAATTTGTTATTTATTATTTCAGCTTTCTAATGATCAAGTCGTTTTTTAATTAGGTTATGTTAAACATTATTTTGCAACCGTCAAGTAGATTATTTTTTAATTTCATTTCGTCATTTATTTTAAGCTGGTAAATTCTATCAATGGCTTATTTATTGTCTTTCTAGATTGATTGTTTAATTTAAAACGTATGATATTTACGTTTTGTTTGGTGTTATTTTTAACTTAATTTCTTAATTATATGTTTCATTTTTTAATTATGGTAAAAGCGCATGTTGGTCTCATTTTCTGTTTCCTTGTCCATCTGTATTTTAGTTTCACCAAAAACAGTATGCTTTAAAGGTTGACTTCTTGTTTAATGTTTTTTGTTGTTTAATTGCACTATTGTACGAAATGCGAAATCGATTTCTTATTCTCTGGTGTCTAATGTGTTTTATATTTTTATTTTAACAATTCTGTTCATTGCTAAAGTCTTGGAAATTCGGTATCACCTCCCGGAATCCCGGGAGTCAAGAAAATAAAACCAAAAGCCAAACTACTGCGTTTGAGAATCAAGAAAGGGCGAGTTTATCTGGTCATTTGACTCAAAACTAAATGCATTTTCTATACTTTCGCTAGATATTCATTTAACTAATGAGGGTTGCATTATTTTTTCTTTTAGGATAAAATGTATAATTTTTCCGTTTAATTATTTCAATTTGGTTAAATTTTATTAACTGAAATGTCGAATTTTGGTGTTTGAATTTTGTTTCTTATTTCTTCGATAATCTGTATTATTATCACTATATGAAATTGTCTTATTCTGCTTAAATTTTAATTAACCGGCACCGCCGAGCCTAATACTTGGTATATTTGTACCCAGGATAGGTGAATGTTTCTCAAGATTTTGTTAAAGAAGTGAGTCTTGGAAATTCGGTATCACCTCCCGGGATTCCGGCAGCCAAGAAAATAAAACCAGAAGCCAAACTACTGCATCGAATAATCAACAAAGAGGTGAGTCAGGGAAAACTCGATGCTTAAATCAAAAATGTAAATAACATCATTTTAGATAAAACTAATGATTTATAAAATGAAAAATGGAATTTTGCAGTGTTACATTCACATACCATGTTCTGTTATGTAGTCTTATATGTTGTGTAACTTTTTCTTTGTTTGCAGATCGTAATTACCATTCCTTAATTTTTACATTTTGTGTTCATGCTTTTTTTATTAATGTTTATCTATGGGTTCTAGAAAAATACAGAAGATAAGGCTTATCGTTTGCCGAAATTTCTGGAACGCTTATCTGCCGTTTGCTTCATTATCGCGGCAGCTTTCCCTTATCAGATCTTTCTAGAAAATTTTCTTACGTACTAAATTTTATAATTTACATTTCGTTACAATATTACTCTAACAAATGACAGTTTTTCATAAAGATGGTAAAAGTTCTTTAATACAAAAAATATATGAATTTGCCATTCTCCCAAGTTTTGAAGATTTCTTAAAATTTTGCATTCGTGAGGCAACTACTTTAAAAAAGAAACACAATTTCTTTTTCCTTCATACAAAAGATATATTTTTAAAAGAATAGAATAAGAGATTTTAGCCATTTTGCAGGGAAAACTTTTAAAACAATAGGCATTATTGCATTAATTCATGAAGCGCACACACTGCAAGCATCTTACAAAAAGGATAGTTTGATTATTTTGATGCAAAAAGGTTTTAAAAAAACTTTAGAAATACATGCATTGATGTTTTGAATACTTTTAAATTAAATAATTAAGTGCCAACACAAAACCAAATTGTAACTTGCGGAATTTATTGTCTTGGAATTAGTTAGAAAAAATAAATTTTGGAATACTTAATATTGTAATGAAATGTAAATTATAGAATTTAGTGCGTCAGAAAATTTTCTAGCAAGATCTGATAAGGGAAAGCGGCCGCGATAATGAACCAAACGGCAGATAAGCGTTCCAGAATTTTCGGCAAACGATAAGGCTTATCTGCTAGATTTTTCTAGAACCCGGAAGCGAAAACTATATAAGGCGGACGCCTTTCCCTCGAGTCAGTAAGTCAGACGTCAGTGTAATTAGTTAGTGGGTTAGTAGTTACAAGTGAGTTAATTTTTCAGTTGTAGTGTTCCGAGTTTAGTTTGGAAATAAAGTGGTTTAATTCACGGCGCAATAATCATTCGAACCGACAGCCCGTAACAATATTTATGCAATGCAGGATGAAAATCAACATTTTCTGCAATTGCAACAATTATTATGAAGATAACTGAAATTTTGTAACAATAAATTGCGCCAAATGTGCATGAAAATTAAAAAAGTGCCAAGAGTTTCTGTATTGGAAAATCTTATCCTTTAAACCCTTGAGATATGCCATATTTTTGACTTAAGACGAGCTTAGCCCCTCGACCCAATCATAGCGAATCCGGCTCCATCAGTTCACCACTCTCTCCCTTGAGCACGGGGGTTCCACTTTGGCACGAAATTCAAATATACTGTTTGTAGCGCCCTCCCACGCAGTAACCGGAACTACCGCCCATTTATACATATATATGTAAATTAAATATATGTGTATAGTTCCTAAATTTGTGTGCGGTGGCGCCTGAGAACGTAAACAAATTTAACTATCATTGGATTTGGATGGAATGCAAGACGAGAACATCAGTCATCTTCGAGCAAAATTTTAAATAGTGTTGAAAATAAGGTAAGTGATCTTTGCGAGGATTACTGGTAAGTAGAAAAATTTATTTATTTGTGGAAGTGAAGGATCGAAATGACATCCCCGACTTCGGGAAAAAAACTGCTGAATCCCAAGCTGCCGAAATGTTTACAGAAATGGCGACTCTAACAATAAACAGTTTTGTGATTACCAAAAGCAAAAATAAGAAAAAGGTAACACTTTAAAAATAAGATTTAATGTAATCCGAATATACACTGTTTGCACATTGACAAAGTTAATGTTTAATAATATGTCAGAGACTATTATATATGATACTTTCTTTCTACTTTACAGTGGCAATACAGTGATTAATAAATGTATCCAAAATATCTTATTACTGCCCGAACAAATGCCTCCAGATATTTGAAAAAATGTTAGAAATTTTATTGTCGGTATGGACTTTGTCAACATGCAAATGGAGCATACATGGAACTCGTTAACATTAAAAGCTACTTTTTTTCTTATTTTTGTCTTTAATGATTAGATATTCAACCAAGGGATTCAAGATATTTCATTTGAAAAAAAAAAGAATTGAGGTTTTTTTCTGACCTCCTGTAGTGAGCAAAATGCAAAAACGACTAAAATGTTGCAATCTTTTAAACAAAAATCGATCTGTTTCGGCAGGGACACCCCCTCGTAGTAAGAAAATTGTACCCTGTGCGAAACTTTCAACAAAAATCAACCAGAAATTATGTGGAAAAAGTTTTCGCTGCTTTACTTGATTTATTTTAGTTAAATTCACTATCCAGTATATTATAAGTCATCTGTATCAATATTTAACTTCTAGAGAAATCTTGAAGCAGTTGAACTGATAAATATATTTTAAAATTATTACAAATCTTTAAATATGAACTTATATACATGTATGAATATACATATTGAATAAAAATATTTAATGTTAAAATGGCAGTTTATTTTTTTACACCTCATACTTGAAATTGTTTTGAAATTTCCATTCACGTTGGTCACTTTTGTTTAATCTTTAAAAACAGTAGTGCAATCCAACTGAATGGACATTTCAAAACAGTTTAAAATTAATTTTGGATTTAAATTTGAATTTAAATTTATAAGTTGGTAATGCAGGGTAACTGCAACGTGGTTACAGTCGATAATACAGGTTCCTAATTTTATGGCAATAGTTCCGGTCCTTGCGTGGGATGGCCGTTTTCAAAATAAAAAGCACAGAGTTGACACTCTTAACCTTTCTCTATGCCCTTGAGGCTCACTTACTGAGACATCCTCTGCAATGTGTAATGATTAGCAGAGGCGGAGTCGACCTCTAGTATCCTGTAGCACAACTAATCCATTAGAAGAAATATATATGTTCTGTGATGCAAATCTTGTCAGTGTCATTGGTCTTGTGCAGTGGTAGTCAATCTTGTCCCTGCCGCCCTCTAGTGGACGTTTTGGGCTTTTTACGTCCAAAATCAAAGTCGTGATTGTTAAATAAAAATAATACCTCTTTTCAGAAAATAGGGTGGCGAGGAGCTTTTTTTTTTAGTCGTGAAATATCAGATCACTAACGAATAGGGAGTAGAATGGCTGTTTGAAAGTGAAGACTTATTTTTAGGTCATTACACATAGGCGTCGCTAGAATACGTTAGGGTCAGGCGCTTTCCCCCCTGTTCATGCAGCAAGCGAAAAATTTATATGTATTTATTCTTGAAAATTCATCATTTCCTTGGAAACATTATTTCGAAATTTCCACTTTTTTCTCAAATTTTGTAGTTTTTTACAATGTTTGTCTTTTTCTTTTAAAATTTCAGAATTATTCATAAAATTCAACTTCTTCTATCAAACATGACTGTCAAAATTTCGAATTTTTATTTAAAAATTCGTCGTTTTTTCTGAAATTTCGCCATTTCTCGAAATTTGATTTTTTCTCAAAATTTCGACTTTTTTAATTCTGAAAATTTCAGCTTGTTCATTAAAATTTACCTTTCCCTCGAAATCTGATCTATCTTCTGATAAAAAAAGTATATTTTTTAGAAATTTAAAATTTTTATAAAATGACAAAAATTACGAAAATGTTTTCTTTTTAAATTAATTCAAATTTCTGGAAATTTCAACTTGTTTGTTGAAATTTTGACGGGTATCAGAATATTAGACATTTTCTGACGCCACATTGAGACATTTAATTCGAGCGATCAAGAGAAAATAAAAATTTACCCAACAAATTTCGATTTTTTCTTAAAATTTGGTTTTTTCTCAATTCTGATAAAAACTCACTTTTTCTCAAAATTTAGATCTTTTTCACAACTTTTCGATCATTTTCTCCTAATTTCGTCTATTTCTCGGAGTTTTGACTACTTTTTTCAGTTGCCACATTTTTTTTTTAAATTTTAAATTTTTGTTCATATCGAAGTTTTCTCGAAATTTAGCTTTTTTCCAAATTCCGATAAAACATTTGGCTTTTTCTGAAAATTTCTATCTTTTAGAATTTGATTTTTTAGAAATTTTGACTGGTTTCCTGAGTTTGTCATTTTACGAAATGTTGATTTTTATCTCAATATCAGATATTTAATATTTCTAGAAATTTCGCCTTTTTCCTGGTAAATTCGTCTTTTTTCTCAAAATTTTGACTTTTGCCTCTTAAAATAGTCATTTTCTTTAAATTCGCCTTTCTCTGAAAATTTGTCTTTTCAAAAGTTTGATTTTATTTTCAAAGGCCTCCTTTTTTGGACTTTTGTATCAAAAATTGTTTACTTATTGCAAAATTCTGCAATTCTTTCTGTGTTTTTTTCATCAAATTACAACGGAATATTAATGAAAATGCTGAGAAAAATATTTTTGGGGAGTTCAAGAAAAAATTACTTGTAAATTCATATCTTTACTGAATCTTATAATTTGAGAACAATGGTGTTGGAAATTGCGATTTTTCCTTCTCAAAATTCTACTTTTTCTGAAAATTGCGTTTTTACACAGAATTAGACCTTTGAAAATTTTAATCTCTTTCGAATTGTGGACATTCTTTGAGTATTTGGGATAGGTTAGGTTTTTATTTTTAATAAAGTTTCTTGAAAATTTCGACTTTTCCAAAATTTTTGTTTCATGATTGTTTTTTCGATATTACTATTACTTTCTTCTTAAAATTACAATTTTCCTCTTAAAATTAAACATTCTCTTAAAAATGTAGAATATTTCCTAAAAGGTTCGATCTTTTTCTCGCTCGTTTTTAATTAATAGTTTTTTAAAAATTAAAATACAAACCTTGTACCTTAAAACCAAGAAATAATAATAATCACTATTTCTCTGAACATGATAGGTTTGCTATCGAAACGCGTTAGAGCAAGTGTTATATTTTTTAATATTTCTTGGTTTCAGGGTACAAGATTTGTATATCAGTTTTTGAAAATAACCAAGAACCACTCCGTTCCACCAAAAAACTGTTTTTTCTGAATTGATTTTTTAAATTTAATTCTCTGTAATTTCAACTTGTTCAAAATATCTTATCCTCCAAATTTTGACTAATCTCAAAATTCTATATTTTTTATTTTTGGACATTCCCTTTTAAAATCGAATTTTTTCTGAAGATTTCGATGTTTTATAGAATTAGTTTATTTTTCTAAAGTTAGATCGAAATTTTAACAGAAAATTCAAAATCTGAAAATAATATCTTTAGGAAATTTTAAGAAAAAGATTTCAATTATAAATTTCAAGAATATGACAAAATTTAAATAAAGTAAAAATTGTGAGAGGAATATTTTTAAAAATCGAAATTGTTTTTTACCCAAATTCGACTTGTTCTAGAAACTAACACTTTCTTCACAAAAACTGACTTTTGGAAATTTCGCCTTTTTTGACATTTCCACTTTTTCGTAATTTCGACATTCTTGAAGTTTTCCGAAAAGTGTTTTCTTAAAGTTTGGCTCTTTTTCGTAATTTCAACTTAAATCTGTAATTCGATCTGCCCAGTTCGTGTAGTTTTTAAGTAAAAATACACGTTACACAGCGGGAAGGTTTTTTTGGCCCATGAATTTTTCAGAATAAATGTTGCCCTCCTTGAAGAAAATTCTGCCTGCGCCCATGTCAATAAATGTATACTTTTATGACACGTATGATAAATGGCCAGTGGCCAGTAGAGGAGCACACAGGTTTGTGGAGGAGCATGTATTTCTTTATTTAGTTCATCACTAACAACAATTTTGTCGACCTTTTTTTTTTAGTTGTTAACTAATATCGCCCCTCTTTGGTTTTAGGCGGACGGGGGGCGGTAGAACCGATTCATTTTTAAAATTGATGCAAAAGTGGGCGATAGACATAAAAAGGTTGACTACCCCTGGTCTAATGTCTAATCTTTGGTTATGGTTAATGTTGTTTTGTAAACATAACCTTTAAATAGTGGCAAAAAATTATTCATTCTTAATTTTAACTATCCACATTATGACGAAAATAGTATTAGGCGGGGGTTTAAGTGGTCTTGCAGCAACTTATTATTTATTATCTAAATTCCCCTTAGAACGAGTAACTTTACTAGAAGCTCAAAATCGTTTAGGAGGTTGGATCAAATCCACACAAGTAAATGATACAATTTTTGAACAAGCAGCAAGAACAATTCGACCAAGAGGCGAAGCTGGTAACAATACGCTCAAACTTATAGAAGACATAGGACTCAGTGACAAAGTAATACCAATTTCATCAAATCATCCAGCTGCAAAAAATCGAATGGTCTTTGTCAATGGAAAATTGCACAGCTTACCATCGTCTTTAGGAAGCATTTTTAGAACCCAGGAGCCCTTTTCACGACCCATTGCCACGTTTATATTGAAAGACTTGTTTTCAAAGAAAAAAGCCAGTAGGGATGAGTCTATTTATGATTTTGTTGAAAGGAGATTTGGAAGTGAAATAGCTGACTTTTTAATAAGCCCTCTAATATGTGGTATCTGCGCAGGCAATGCCAAAGAAATAAGTGTAAATTTTCTGTTTAAACAAGGTTTTGAATATGAACAAAAATATGGAAGTGTTGTTGGAGGTTACATTCGAAACTTATTTAAAACTCAGAAAGATACTAATAAATCAGTAACTGAAAATAGTGCACTTTTCCTAAAGGCAAAAAAAGAAAGATGGAGTGTATATTCACTTAAAGATGGTTTAGAAATATTACCAAAAACCTTGCAAGAATATGTTAAAAATAAAGGGGCTGCAATAAATGTTAATTTAAACTGTGAGAAAATAGAATTTAATAATGAAGGAGGCGTTATCTGTTCAAAAGATGGTAAAACTTTCACAGGAAGTCATGTCATATCGGCTTTGCCATCTTTTGTTTTGGCAAGAATGGTAGAAAAGCAGCATTCTGATTTATCAAAAATGCTGCGTCAGATTAAAAACGTAAATGTTGCAGTGATAAATTTGTTATTTGAGAAAGATTTAATCAATAAACCAGCTTTTGGTTTCTTAGTGCCTCCTAAAGAACAGTTACCCATTTTGGGAGTTATTTATGATAGTTGTTGCTTTCCAAACAAAAGTCGAACTGTCTTAACTGTTATGATGGGTGGACACTGGTTTGAACATTATTTTGGACAAAACTATAACAAAGACTATCTCTTAAATACTGCCTTAACAATGTTGAAAACTATTTTAAACATTACTGATTCTCCAACAATGTCACAAATTAATATACTTGAAAAATGTATACCTCAATACATTGTAGGGCATGAGGAGAATTTAAAGGAAATCAATGCTTATATAGATAATCACAAACTGCCATTATCTTTATGTGGTGCTTCTTATTATGGAGTAGGTGTCAATGATGTAATTTTATCTGCAAAAAATGCTGTGGAAAGCTTAAATTTTAAATAGATATATCAAGTAAAACTAGTTTTATTTATTTAATATTAATACAGTCCATTTTTATTATTTTCAATTAATTGTTATAACTTTGAGATTTTTTTATTAGTAATTATTGTATTTGCAATAGGCAATCTAGTATTAAAAGTGACATTTCAATTATAAGGATAGTATGTTGGCTTTGTTTTAAGCACTGTGTTACTAAGTGACTTTGGATAGTATTGCAGTCTCATGGTACACCCCTATTTTTTTCCTTTATTTATTGTCTTTGAACTTTCTACATTTAATGTACATGTGAAATCTCAAAGTACTTATTGCGGTAAAAAAGCATGTAATTATCTTAAAAATTCACTTGTGACCTATTGTTAATCAGGTTTGGTTTAAACAAAATGAGATCACAGCTTGACTCAACAGCAAACGTTAGCCAGACATAGATAACAAACATGTTGACCGAACGTTCTGTTGTGTAAACTGATTTATGTGTACTACAATTTTAAAAGAAACTCATACAAGCAACATATAGAGCAGCGGTGCCCAACCCTTTAGTCGATTGAAGCCAAACCACAAATTAAAAATTGTTGGCAAGCAACACTTTTGGACTTGAAGTGATGACAAAAAAAGTTTTAAGATTAAATGTAACATTTGCAAGCCATAGAGGTGATAATTAAAAAAAAAGTACCCTTAAAAATTGATATACAAGTCTTGTCCCCTGAAACCAAAAAAGGTTTAAAAAACACAACACTTGCTCTAATGCGTTTCGATGACAAAGCTATTATCTTTAGAGAGATACCATTACTTCTCTAATGAAGAACGAGTTCGTTTCACCCACAAAAAAGCTAACAAAATATTTCTTCTGTTATCGTGAGGCACATAAAGTTATTCTGAGCAACATGTGGCTTGCGAGCTACCGAATTGGGCAACAATTTTGGTATATGTCTTCGGCTTTCGGCTTCAAATTTCGAAAAAAATGTTGAAATTTAGATTTTAAAATCAAAATTTCACAGAAATTGGAGATTTTATAAATTTTTTCTGAATATTTTAGCTGAAACTCTTTAGTTTTTGCTTATACTGGAATTTCAAAATTTCGAATTTTTTTTTTAATAAAAATGTTTTCGCGAATTTAAACCGTACATGAAATTTTAACGGGCAACTTGAAAATTCAAGAAATTTTAATTTGTAAAATTAGAATTCTTTCTTGATGTTTTAAAATATTCAATACAGGTTTGAAATTTTTATTGTACTCTTAATATTATAGAAAGAGTTAGAATAAACAACTTTACAAAAATTCTAAATATATTCAAATTTTCAACTCCCTTTTTAGAAATTCTAAAATCCTATTTTATTAATCTTAAATTTTTTGTTTTGTTATTTAATCCAGGTTAAATAATTGAAATGTATTTTAAAAGTCTAAATTTCTAAACAAACTTCGAAATTCAGATTTACAATTTAATTTTAGATTTTCAAAAAATATTAAATCTAAACTGCAATTTCTCGATTTTTAATTTAAAATTCAAATTTATTTTAAAAATGTTGTTGATATTTTTAACTTTCGGCACGTTTAACTGTTTAATTACAAAACATTTAATTGGTCATTTGTCGAACTAGGTGAAAGTAAAGCCACGCCGAGGACTCTCGTCACAAACCACTGGTGACACACTGACTCTTGCATCAATAGATGTTGCGATTCAACTCGTGATACAATCTTTGAATCAGTTACGTGCTTGAACAGTGGCGGCTGGTGCTAATAAAATTTGGGGGTTGCAAAGAGACATTTGGAAAAATGTGCCGAAACTGGAAATTTTAAATTAAGCTGGAGGAATTAAGAAATATTTTATTTTCATTTTCGCAAAAAACAGAAAGAAAAAGAAGAGGAAGATGGCATCTTTTGCCATCTTTGGAACTTTGGCAGCTGCAAATTTACTGAAGTCGAATATTCCTTGGATTAATTTCTTTTCTTTGAAGACATCGTTAATGCGGACAATCTTTTCTGGCATAATGTATTTTTTAAAGAGTTTTTATTCTTTCCAGACTGGACAAGCACCATTCTGCTTCAGCGAAAGTCATTGGGATAGTTATCAGGATTTTTAAAAGATTTAAAGTTTCACTAAGCTCACTATTTTCTGAAATAATGTTATAGAGTACAAGTAAACCAAAAGCCGATTAACACTTTTCTGTTTCGTAAATTAGGGTTAGTTTAGTTCTTAGTTTTTGTAAATTAAAAAATGGATGAACCTTGACGGTTTCTTTAAAATTCTTTTCGAGAAAAGTGATTCTATGTTGGTTAAACTTTTCAGAAAAAAATAAGGTTGCTGCAATTAAAAGGCCAGTGAAGCTGAATCGTTTTTTAGCTTAGCAGATAACAATGTCGCATAGGTACTTCTTTAACTTCGCGAACTACTGTTAAAACTTCGCTTTTTACAAAACACCGTCTGCGCAATATTTAAGTCTGGAATAGGTCATCCACGTCGCTTAATTTCCAGTTTTTTCGACACAGATCGGTTACAGAATGGCTGTGCAATTAAACTTTGCACTGAATTCATTTTTATTTGTGTTTCAAGACTCGGAACATTGCCCGATGATAGATTATAATAGTGAATCGATATTTGGTTTGCACCCACAAATGCAACCTAATGCTTGCTTATGGGCAAGTATTCTAAGCAAACAAAATATGAGTTAAGGCGCAGGTGCATATGTGTAAAGCAAAGTTTGCAGTCTGGCCTGCAAACTTTGCAAACCGTGAACCCAATATGTCATCAAACGCTTATAAATCGGCGGAATCCGCAATATTCAGCAGTATGGTTGGTAGCGATAAATCTGTTATCAATAAATAAAATAAACAACATAAAGAACAATTTACTTTCTTTTTTATCCTAGCGATTTTTTGGGGGTTGCGCAAACCTGCAAACCTTAGCACCAGCCGCCACTGCAATTGAAATCTGATTTCATTAGGTTCTAATTAAAATTAGGTTTCAATCGCATCGTAGTTAACTTGTATATCTCAGCAGCGAAAAATGCTTCAATTACCATGTAGCGAAAATGTTACAAAATCAGTTACAAGTATAACCCAATGGGAGTTTAATCTCTTGGAAACGTATACGACTGACTATCGGCTTTAAGTTGGAAGTGTTCACAGCGAACGTACCGTACTGATGTTAGGGATGTCGATTCCTTTTTAAAATAATCGATTTTTAGATTTATTTCAAATCGTGAGCAAAAGTATAGATTCCCGATAAAATTGGCTGCTGAAAGATCGATTTCCGATTAATCGCCTTGTTGGTGAATATTTAAACATTTCTAATAAAAGAAAATTTGAATGATAATAATGACTTGGCGTAGTTTAATTTTGAAAATTTTTTCTTGGATTTTAAATACTAATATTTATATTTTAATTATTTGTTCCTAATTAGAAAATCCGATATCCGTGTTTTTTTTTTAGTTTAGTAGTAGTTTTTATATAGAGTATCACTTATTATAAAGCCAAACTGATTTTGTCGATGAGGCTAATCGAAGCTAAACTACTTTTCAAAAATATTTTCAACTTCCTCTCACTTCCAGTTATACCGGAAGTAGACATAAACATTCTTATTTTAGATGGCAACCCCCAAAATTTATGCTTTATTTGGATTTTACGTAGAAAAGTAAGGTGAGTTTATGTATACATGTTTATTGCTATCTTTGATAGTTTTAAAGATATTTCAATTTTTCGAAATAAAAATGGCAGAAAAGAGGATTATTTTGACTCTTTGTATCTTTTTTATTATTTGCAATAAACACATGAAATTTGGGTCAAAGTCACGGAATATTATAAAGACTATAATAACGTAATCAGATTTTACATTTATTATACAGGGTAATGGAAATTTTATAATCCTTGCTGTTTTTGTTTTATTCAAAAAAACTCTGTTTTTTTAAATGGGAAAAAAGAAAATTGATGTCTACTTTGGGTATAAACGATAGGGGGGGGGAAGTTGAAAATATTTTTAGAAGATAGTTTAGCTTCGTTTAGCCTCATCGACAAAATCAGTTTGCCTTTATAATAAGTAGTACTCCATATAAAGAAAACCTCCCAACTAAAAAAAACACCCGGTATATTGTAACGCAATGTAAATAGATGGAATAGAATTTAGAATAGAATTGTATAATTTAGTAAATAAAAAAAGTTTCTAGAAGAATCTAATAAGGGGAAAGCGGCCGCGATAACGAAACAAATGGCAGATAAGCGTTCCAGAAATTTCGGCAAACGATAAGCCTTATCTGCCGAAAAGTTCTGGAAGCCGGGGGCCAAAACTATAAAAGGCGGTCAGCTTTTCCTCGAGTCAGTCAGTTAGAAGTCAATGTAGTTAGTGCGTTAGCAATTAGTAAATAAGTAGTGAGTTACTGTTCAGTTGGAGCGTGCCGAGTTAATTTGGTAATAAAGCGGTATAATCCATCACGTGTAATCAATCGAACCGATAAGCCCGTAACAATATTTATTTTCTGCTTTGTTTTTTATTTACGCATTTTTAGTTTTTTACGAAGAGTAGAAAGGGCATCCATTTATAAAAATATATTTAGAAATATGAAGTTTAAACTGGAAATTAAGACATTAAAGTGGAAATTTCTACTTTTATTTTCCAAATTTTGACTTTTTTGAGGAATTCCATAGATAAAGTCGAAATTTCGGCTTTAATCTCGAAATTTCAACTTTTTTTCACGAAATTTCAAGATAAATCGAAACTTCTTATTCGATGGTTAAGTTAGGCAGATGACAGTTAAGCCCCACCAACCCTTAGAATATAAGACTCTTTTAACTCTTTTACAATTTAATATTGACACTTAGCAGTAGGATACGTTCAGTAAATTCAATTTTTTATTACCCAAAATTTCGACTCTTTTCTTGACATTTCGACGTTAAAGTAGAATTTTCGAGAAAAAATTCGAAATTTCGAGATCAAAGTCCACATTTTACAAAAGCGTAGAAAGACATTGATTAAAAAAAATTATATTTTGAAATTTCGACATTTTACAAAGGCGTAAAATAGACATTGATTTAAAAAAATATTTTAAGAGATTTTGAATTTTTTCTCGAAATGTCGATTTTTTTTGGAAATTGAACTTTTTTTTTCGAAATTTCGATTTTGATATCGAATTTTATCTCGAAATTTCGAGAATAAGTCGCTCCGTTGATTGAATACTATATTCAATCAACGGTCGCTCTATAATAAAAACACTCATGGTTAAATTAGGCAGACGACAGTTACGTCCCACCACTCCTCTTTCTCAACAATCTTGACAGTTGGTAGTAGGGTGCGACCAATAATTGCTATTTTTAATTAGCAAATTTTGGTCTTTTCCTTAAAAATTTCGAGATTAAAGTTGATCGAAATTCCGTGATTAAGATCAAAATTTCAAGAAAAAAGTCGGAATTTGAAAAAAGAGTCGAAATTTGAGAAAAAGTCGAAACTTCGACCTTATAAGCTCGAAATTTCGAGAAGAGTCGAAATTTGAGAAAAACGTAAGTCAAAATTCCGAAAATAAAGTCGAAATTTGAGAAAAAAGTCGAAATTTGTAGAAAAAAGTAGAAATTTTGAAAAGTCGAAATTTCGATATAAAAGTCAAAATTTTGAGAAAAAAGTCGATATTTGAGAAAAACGTCGAAATTTCGAGAAAAAAAGAGTCGAAATTTTGACTTTCAAGTCGAAATTTCCAAAAAAATGTCGAAATTCCTATATTAAATTTGGGAAAAAAGTCGAAATTTCTAAAAATAACATTTTTTTTAATCCATGTCCTTTCTACACCTTTGTAACATTTCGAAAAAGTTGAAATTTTCAAAACAAGGTCAAAATAATTTCCATAAAAAAGTCGAATTTTGAGAAAAAAGTCGAATTTTGAGAAAAAAGTCGAAATTTAAAAAAAAAGTCAAAATTTCGAGAAAAAAGTCGAAATTTTGAGAAAAAAAGTACAAATTTGAGAGAAAAGTCGAAATTTCGAGAAAAAAGTCAAAATTTCGAACTTAAAATCGAAATTTGGGGAAAAAGAGTCGAAATTTCTAAAAGCAGCATTTTTTAAATCGATTTCCTTTCTGCGTCTTTATAACATTTCGAAAAAGTTCAAATTTTCGGAAAAAAGTCGAAATGTCCACAAAAAGGTCGAAATTTTAAGAAAAGATTCGAAATTTGAGAAAAATGTCAAAACTTGTAATAAAAGTGGAAGTTTGAGAAAAGAGTCGAAATTTTGAAAATAAAATTTTTTTAATCGATGTCCTTTCTACGCCTTGGTAACATTTCGTTAAATTTCGATTTAAAAATTGAAATTTCTACTTTTTTCTAGAAATTTCGACTCTAAACTCCAAATTTCGACTATTTTTCGAAATTTTGATATTAAAGTCGAAATTTTGACTTTAATTTCGGGATTTAGATGAGAAAAAGTCAACATTCCGTGATATATTTTTTTTCGAATTGATGTCCTTTCAATGCTCGTGTAACTTTTACTGCAAAAAAAGTAAATAAACTTTTTTCAAGTTTTGTAGTACATTTATTAATACGCGTGTAACGTTTTCAACCACTAAGTTAAAATTTTTAGGACCGGTAACAGGTAATAAAATAACTTAGAATAATTTTTGTGAATATATGGTAATTTTAACTGAGTATGTACGGAATTTTACCTTCAAATATATGGCAACACTGCCTGTTACCTTTTCTATTCAGTCAACGACATAATGAATTAAAAGAAATGTTAATGCTGCCATCTGTTGGCTTATTAATGCAGCTATTACTCGTAGATGGAAATAAATAACATCACCACATAAATACACTTACATAACAAATAAAAAAAATTCTCATTAAATTTACAGTGACCTGCATCAAGGTAAATCGATCCGATTCTTAGGATTTTTGAATCGTTCATTAGATCGATGCCATGTTTGAAATCGATCTAAAAAATCGACCTTGAGACTTGAAAAAATCGATTTTTCGATTAATCGATCTCAGATCGACATCCCTAACTGATGTGGCCAAGGAAGGCAGAAACTAGTCTATGATTGTGGTTGTGTATATTTTTAACTGTTGGGACATTTCCCTGTTGAATTGCAGAACATTTCATTGGTCGTATAATATGTTGTCGAATTTATAAATATTGCTATAAAAAAAGCAAAATTTACGATGATTCTTTTGGCAAAAATATAACAAGGTTGATATGATCCCAAGTAAAGAACAGAATAAAATATATGAGACTAATTTACTATGAAAGTTAAAGAAAAATAAAAAAATTCAAATGTCTTAAAACAAAGCTGTCACTGTCCAAGGACCGTTACCAGTTCCTCAGGTCTATGTGTAGAAGGAACGTGTACAAAATGGAGGTGATGAAATCCGCCTACATGTCCGGCTTTGGATCCTTCATATATGTAATACTTCTATATGGTGTGTTGTGTAAAATCGGCACTGCAAAATGCTTTGTCAAAAAGGTGAGATGAAAGTATATGTCGCACTCTTTCGAGGACAAGCATTTATAGCGGAACAGATGGGACAAGATGGGCGGGAACACTAATAAATGAATGATAACAATGACGACTGCCGAGAAGAGGGATATTTGAAGTAGACTTTGGGATCGAAAAAGACAAACATATATATCCATCGCGCCTTTTTGACACAAATAAAGGGACAAAACACGCCATATAGAAGTATTACAGATATGAGATCCTTTGATGTACGATAGTTCTAAAACCTGACTACATTGGCGCTACGAACACTATGTTTAAATTTAGCTCAGAAGTTTATGGTCTTGCTTATGTTTGAATCAAATTCTATGTTCTTTATTGACATATGACAATTAAGTCCTCAGGGATATTTTCGATCTTGTTTTGAATTCACAATAAAAAAAACTTGTTTAGTGTGGAAAAGTGTGTCTCAGTTAGCTTACAATGCCAAAATACTACTGTGACTATTGTGATACTTATTTAACCCATGATTCTCCTAGCGTTCGAAAAACTCATTGTACTGGTAGAAAGCATAAAGACAATGTTAAATTTTTCTACCAAAAGTGGATGGAAGAACAGGCACAACATTTGATAGATGCAACAACAGCTGCATTCAAAGCTGGTAAAATTGCTAACAATCCATTCGCACAACCTGGAAAAGGTGTAGCAATACCACCTCCAGCTCAACTGACAATGGGCTCAAGACCTGGGGCACCTGCAGCACCAGGCATGATGCCAGGTACGTTTAAATATTTTTTTTTATCCGCAAGGGTTGTTAACGAATATGACGAACACTCGATTCGTACTTTGAAACGTACTTTAATTCCTTAAATATTTAGAGGTTAGTGTCCATTTTCAATCTTGCGACTGTCACATACAGCATTGGAAAGGATCAAACATGAAACAAACAGTGTTCACTAAACATCGATAGCAACTATCGATGATATCGACAGTTTTGACTATCGAAAACTATTGATAGTATTGTTCAGTAATATCGAAAGTTCTTAAGAAATGGTTTTTAATGAGTTTTTGCTTCTGTTTCTCTTAAAAGTTCAGTAACTTAATATATTAACGCCCTAACTATGTATACATGTCATCTTTATTAAAGGAAAACTTTGGATAGCGGCAATGTGTAACCATAAATACAAGGAAGCTGACCATTTCGAATTTATTTCCCTTATTGATAGATGACATCCACATTTACCCTCAAAAACACCAATTTTGCTCTGCTTTAATTTAATAAAATAATGTGGGCCATCTATGATTGAAAGGAGCACACTCAACAAAAACTTATAAACTAAGGATTAAAGCTAGTAACAGGTTCGAATATTTAGTGACCTTTGGCCATCCGTCAATAGTGTGCGTTCTGTAAATTATAAAAATATAATTTGTCATAAGTATATTTTTGGTAAATTTGCTGCTTGCAAATTATATAAAGTAAAATACAAATAGAGCGGACACATAAGTAACCTAAAAGACCATATTAAAGGAAACATCCAACACATATATACTTTAAAATAAAACTATCAGTAAGGACTATCGATAATATCGATATTTTCGTAAACGTCTATCCGTAATATTGATAGTACAAACTATCGATGTTTAGTGAACAGTAGAAAGTTTAGGTACAAAATGTCAACACACAATGGAACAAATTGTGCAAATAATTAAGTGAAAGGTTATCCCCGGTGTCAAAAATGTCTTTGGAATTTTGGACATTTTTTTCTATGAAAATCAGAAAATGAAATGTGGAATCGTGAACAGTGCAGCATATTTTGAAAATAACTTACAATAAATAATTTGATTGTCTCCTTATGTAACTATGTTCCCAAACCAAAAAATTCTGATTCTTTGAGTGTTGAACACTGATTTTGATTATGTATGGTTTCGAATCCCTATGTTTTTTTTTCCTTCAACTAGGTAATTATTGTCACACATTTTTTACTGTACATTATTTTCCAGAATTCTTATTTTAGTTTTTAAAACATCACACTGGTTGATTGTAGAAAATAATAAGTATAAAATTCATAGCTAATAAACTGTATTAATAATAAATACAACAATAAATATTAAAAATTGGACAATGTTTGAACAAATATTTTATATGACCGAACCAACTTTTGCTTTGCAGTATCGTCTGTGCAATTATTTTCATATCTACTTCAATTGCATGGAAATAAATTGTATACTCGAAAAATTTCTAAATCTTTATTTCCATTAGTATCTGTAGCTGTGAGTCGGTGTAGTCAAAATGTGGTAATGTATAAAATTCTGAGGCTTCACTTTGCAATATTTTAGATCAGTGGTACCTAACCAGTAGCCGCGAACCACGTGTGTTGTTTCATCCTTTGCCAAAAGTAGTTAAAAATAATTAAAATTAATTTAGTTTCTTACATGAGCTTATTATCTTCATGGTTTAAGTGACTGTTCCGCAACTGAAACAACACGAAGGTCATGAAGACGTTTTTTTGTTGGTTGTCAAACATTTATTAGATGTTCATGAGATCTTTTTTTTGATCTGCACCTTACAGATTGATTCGTTATACGTGAAAGTTCATATTGTTACGGGCTTATCGGTTCGAATTGATTCACACGTGAATTGAAAATAATACCCACTTTATTATCAAACTCAACTCGGATCACTACAACTGAATAATTAACTTACTTATTGATTTCTAACTGCTAACTCACTACTTAACTACACCGACTCTAACTGACTGACTTGAGGGAAAGCTGACCGCCTTTTATAGTTTTGGCTCTCGGCTTCTAGAACTTTTCGGCAGATAAGGCTTATCGTTTGCCGAAATTTCTGGAACGCTTATCTGCCGTTTGTTTCGTTATCGCGGCCGCTTTCCCCTTATCAGGTCCTTCTAGAAACTTTTTATTTACTAAATTCTACAATTCTATTCCATCTATTTACATTGCGTTACAATATTAAGCAGACAGTACTGTATATTTAAAATTGATACTGTTAGAAAGAAAATAATGCGGTTGTGAAGATAGATACACTTCTTCGGGGATTGAACCATGTGAAAGAACTTCTAAAAGTGTTCACCATCTTCAGGAACAAACCAAACTCAAAACAAAAGATCGTGGTAACTCAATATGACAAACATACCACAGGTGAAATCTTTCTGAAGTGAAAGTGGCGCAAAAGAGAATGGGGTGTTTTCCCTTGTTACTAAATAAGCCTACAATGGTGAACGAAACGTCGAACACTTTTCGTAGTTCTTTGACACTGTCCAATCCAGGAAAGAGAGAAAATAATGTAATTAATAATTAATTTGCTCGTAACTAGTGCTTTTAATTGTGCACTCATGTACATTAAATGAAGTTAATGGGTCTTGGCAGTTAACAATGAATATATTTCATAATTGAATCACTTTTTTATTATTTTTTAGCAATGGGTCCAGGAGGACCTATGCCTCCTATGATGATGGGGCCACATGGACCAGTACCGCCAATGATGGGAATGCGTCCACCTATGATGGGAATGATGCCTATGGGACCCATGGGACCAATGGCTCCTGTGAGACCTCCCATTGTGAATCCCAAATAAAGACTAGTGTAATTTATTTTGTATGAGGAGTGTGTAAGGAAAATAAAGATTTTTTTTAAATAATTTTGTTAACTTTGTTATTATATTAGTTCTTAGACTTAGTTTTAGTCCTAATTTTGATTTGTAGCCGTATAATTTTAAAACAATAAAAGAACAAACGCAGTACGGGTTGTTAACATTAATGATAAAGAAATTTAGTAGCTAACTCTAAATTAGCACAAATCTCTCCTGGAAAGTTTTTCTGAAACCCTCCCCTTTCATATAAGCTTTTCTATCCTTTAAAAAAGTCATTCATTACTTCATATTTCACTAACATTTTTACGGTCCCTTTTTGAGAAAAATTGTTGGAAAAAATGAAAACTATTTGCAAACATCAGAAAAAAAATTGAACTTTTAGAACATACTACGATACTTGACAAATAAATAGGTTAGGTTTTTTTGCATACCCTATAAAAATACAAATAAAGGAACAAAATGAGCTAGCTAGGTAAAATGTAAAGAAAAATTGTAGTTTTGTACAGTAATCTTGTTCTGATTCAAACTATTTATAATATGGCTTGTCCAACATTGTAGCTAAGCTATGAGGGGGTAGTGATGCACGGTTTTTTGAACTCAATTTAAAGAGCACATTGTTTATAGCTAAAGAAATGTCTTAGTGCACTTGAAAGAAAATGTAGTCACTGTCATCTTACATTAGATGAATTCTGCAATATACTATTTTACCTTTTTTGTTAAAAGTTAGTATATTTGATTTGATTAAGAGGCTCTACAATAATTGTGTAAATTACTTATTATAAGGTGCCTAAATTTTATAAATTAAGTCTCCTCTTTTTTTTTCAGTGCTTTAATATGTTTAGTAGATATCAAACTTAAATCTCAAAAAAAGAAAGAAAGTGAGTTATGGTAAATTAAGCCGCAATCGGTGTAGAGAATCGTAGTTATAGTTATAAATGATTAAAACGTTAGTTAATACTTGAAAAATTGATGTTTATTGTATAACTGACAATATGATATATATTAATATAAACAACATTATTATTTCCATATCAACAACGTTCTTCTTTTTCTGACGCGAGCAGTCTCGCCTTTTTAGAAAACCAGCGGTGTTTGTGCAGTTGCCGCTTTGTGTTGGTATTGAAACAATGTAACGACCAGTTGAATCTTTTCTAATACTTTCTTGGAAATGGTTTTCACACCGGAGTTCCTATCGGATTTGGAAAAAACTTTGTGTCACAATTTCAAAAAAAGTTCGATATGAATAAAAAGTCTCCAAATTTCAAAGCCTAAATTAAAAAAACAAATCAGAATGTCTAAATTTTCTGTTTAATGTCAAAATTTTTAATAAAAAATATATTTATAAATATAATCCAGTTTCCAATCAAAATTTTCGGGAAAAAATTAAAAATTGTATAAACGTGAGATTTCGGGACAACATTGATAGTTAAAAAAACTGAATTTAAAAAAAATTCAATTTGAACACTAAATTTAAAAAATTTGAAATTTCATAAATGATGTTTTGAAAATAAATTCAAAGTTTGCATGAGTGTTGAAATTTAAAAAAAACTAGGACTATAGAAAGAATTTCTCGAATTTTCTATCAAAATTTTAAGAAATGTAAAAATTAAAAGTAAATTGCGACATAATGTCAGTTGAAAATGTTGAGGAAAAAGCTGGCATTTCAAAAATTTTACAATTTATTTTTTTAAATTTTCTCGAAATATTAATAAAACCCCAAAGAAAAAATAGGAATTTTGACATTAAAGTAGAAATAAAAAAACTTGAAATTTCAGAAAAATTCGTAATTTCGAAATTAAAACTTATATCTGAGGCCCCAAGATTTGCTTGAAGTTCACAGTTGCTTTGATCGGCCACTGGCAGTTGGTGACTTAAAAAGTAAAATTGGCACGTTTGGGTGGTTCTTTAATTAATTGGATATATTTCTTATATATTACTGATTTTTTTAATCTCCCAAAATTGCGACAATATGTTTTTAAGTTTCTTCGCAACTTCATCTTTTCCTTAAAATAAAACCGGTAATTTTTTTCTATTTTTACTACAAATTTGTTTTCAAATTGCAAATTTTGGATTATTCTAGAAATGATCATTTCTTTCGAAATTTGGTGATGAAAATATTATTTTTGTCTCGAAATTCGCTTTACTTTTTATATTTTTTTCTTAAAATTATGACCCTAATCACCTTTAACACGAAATTTTCATGTTATTGCCAAATTTCGATTTTAATCCTAAAATCCTAAAATATTAGTGAAATCTCTCTTCGAGACTGGCAAAATATGTCCTCTTAATTAAGATGTCCGTTCATTAGAAAGTATGTCAAAATTTTGTTTGATCACTAATTATGTCTGCTTCTTCAAAATCGTTAGAAATATTTGTAGTCAGCTTAGGCATAATTGCATAATCAACAAACACAAATCATATTCTGATATTAAGTTGGTATTGGTGTTAATAAATTTCGTAATAAAAAATCCAGTTGAGTATATTCTAACCTAGTGGTGCCCAAACTTTAAGTTGTTTAGAGCCAGATTACAAGCTAAAAATGTTAGGCGAGCCACAAAGGCGGAAAAAATAGAATAAATATACTAAAATACACTATTATAATAGTGTAGCAGTCGTGACTTTAACCCTATAGGGTAAACCACCTCAAAATCTTTTAATATAAAACGGGTAGTGTGTTTTTCTTAGAAGTTAAGAAAGCAAAGCTTCCGAGTTAAACATATTTATATTTTTAATTTTTTTTTCACCCGAAACCTATGACCAAAAGTTTGGAACTTTTTAAGTAACTTTAAACTTAATGTCTAAGATCAAATCTATTAACGAAAACTTTTTTTAACGGTGTAAAATTTTCAAGAAATTTCGAAGTTATTTTCGAAATTTTACTAATATCTTCTTAAAATACCAAGCTCAGTTTTGAAATTTTTATTCTTTAGGGGAAAAAAGCTTAACTTTAAAGAAGAGAAGAAAGCCAAATTTTAAATAGCAGTAAAAACGATTCAAAAAAAATCAAAATTAATCAAAAAAATGTTTCTCAAAGTTTCGACTTTAATAATGAAATTTCCACTTTTCTAAAAGCTTTTATTTTCTATGTAAAATTTGAAAATTCTAGATTTTATTAATATTCGTAATTGATAACAATTTTTGATAAACTTCAACATTCTTTTAGAAATACTTGACCTTTTTCTCTGTTTAGTTCAAATTCAAAATGCCGTGATGAGTCAAATTTTCGTGAATAAATAAGGTCGAAATTTCCTGATTAAATTTAATAACTTCTGAGTAACGTGAAAAGTTTCTTTTGACTTTAAAATCGAAATTTCGACTTTTTTCTAGAAATTTCGAATTTAATATACCATAAAGACAAGAATTTACTAATTGAAATGGGATAAATAACATGGAGAAATAAATTAAATTAATTGGACCCCCCTGGCTACGTGCCTGTCTCGCAGTTCTGTGTTTTAAATTTCAAAATTAGCGAATATTTTTCTTATGAGTTTTATGTTTCAATTTTGACATTTATCTAAGAAGTTTTATTTTAAAGTTAGAAATAATATTTTTTAAAATTCCATTTATAAATTTCCAACTATCTAAATTTTTTTAAAATTACGAATTTAAACTTGAAATTGGAAAAATTGATTTTTTAAAATAAATTGTTTTCGCATAGTTCCTAAAATTTTTGACTTTTGCTTCAAATAAATATATGGACCCCAGTGGCGGCTACTGCTAAGGTTTGCAGGTTTGCGCAACCTCCAAAAAAAATGTGTTGGGATAAAAAATAAAGTAATTGTTGTATATTTTATTTATTAATATAACAGATTTATCGTTACCAAACATAACTGTAACGGATTCCCCTGGTTCGTTAGAATTTGGCGAGGTTGTTGGGTCCATGGTTTGCAGAGTTTGCAGGCCATTTTTGGATTGAAATCGGCTTCTGGTTTACTTGTACTCTATAACATTATTTCAGAAAACAGCGAGCTTAGCAAATTTTTAGTGGAACTCTAAATGCTTTCAAAAATCTTTATAACTATCCCAATGGCTTCTCCTGAAGCAGAGGGTGCTTCTCCACCCTGAAAATAATTAAAAACTTTTAAGAAATACATTATGCCAGGAAAAATTGTCCGCATTAACGATGCTTTTCAAAGAAAAGGACTTAATCCAAGAAATACCCGACCGCAATCAAAAATTATTAATAAATTTGCATCTGCCAATAAGTGAATGTCTGATTTTTGTGCATATTATAAAAGGGAAATTTTAATAATATGCTATACATGTATAACATATATCATTTAAAATCCTAAAGATCTCTTAATTCCAGATTAATTTAAAATTTCGAATTTCGGCACATTTTGGTAAGTGTCTCTTTGCAACCCCCAATTTTTTTTAGCACCAGCCGCCATTGATGGACCCCATAAAAGTTTCCTGCACAAGAGTCTCTTGTTCCTTAGTTGCGAAACAGGGTAGTTGACCCTATAAAAAGTACCTGATAAAAATTACTATCTAAAAAGTTATTTAGGATAGTCTTTATTAAAACGCACTGTATATTTATATAAAATATTATTTAAGGGAAATAAAAATGTGTACAGGATAATAGAGTGGCGTCAACATTTTAGGGCATATAAAAATGAGTCAATATAATATATTAATTAAGGGAAATAATAATGTATCCAGACTAATACAGCGGTGTGAACACTTTAAGGCAATAAAAAAATGAGTTAAATACCCTATTCTCAAAAAATATGACAACACTGGTAATGATCTATGTTTTACCACAAAGTACTCTGTGGTTTTACGATGACATTTTACAAATTAGTGGTATTCTGTGATTCTATATACCAATATTTTTATGCTGTGTATTGTAGTTAATTTGTATAAATTTTTTTACTTTTAAATTGTTTAGGATCAACAGTTGAGTCATTTTTTATTTATTGCAATACGCGAATAAAATATGGCAAATCCCGAAGATAATTACGAGCAGGTAATTTCAGCGTATTCTCTTTTTTATGTTTTATTAAAGTTTTTCTAGTTTGAGGAAGAAGATAATGTTGAAACCACATTATTATGTAGTGCTGGCAGAAAACGGCTATTTAGCAAGGAGTTGAGGTGTATGATGTATGGATTCGGAGATGACCAAAACCCATATACAGAAAGTGTTGATATAATTGAAGATCTTGTCATTGAATTTATTACTGAAATGACACATAAGTAAGTACCTTTTTAACCAACCCTATAAACATTATTAGTATTACATTTTTTCATTTCAGAGCGCTAGAGATTGGTAGAGCAGGACGAGTACAGGTGGAAGACATTGTTTTTTTGGTACGAAAGGATCCTCGTAAATATGCAAGAGTTAAAGATTTGTTGACTATGAATGAAGAATTAAAGAGGGCTCGCAAAGCTTTTGATGAAATCAAGTTTGCAGGTAATATGAAGTAGCCTTCGTTTGCATGATTTTTTAGTTTTTGTTTTATATGAGCAAGTCTTGTAGCCTTTTTAGAATAAAGTATATATAGTGTATTTTATTTTTTTATATAATTTTTTGGAACTTGTTTATATTATAAATAAATTTTGTATTTATGTTTGTTTTCTTGAAACTGACATCCTGTGTGATTATGGTAATGCATCCAAAAATAGGATTTTGCTAACATTTTGACCATTTATAGAAGTGAGAAGCTAAGAGATAATAAAGAAATATGAAAAACTGATCTGAATACACCTTAGCAGAGCTAATCATGAGATGAGCTCTGAATTAAAAAAGCAACTGTTCTGTTTTAGATGAGGTATCAGTATGTTAAAAATGTTCTCTAATTTTTAAATATTTGCTGAGGGTATGAATTATTTAATTAAAATTTCAATCTTAGACACTATGGCTAGAGCCTGTAGATTCACTTGAATATCTTTTGAGACCTAGCAGTGACGTGAGTGTGAACTATGCAAATGGTTGCATAGCAGATTTGCATATAAAGACACTAAAGGGTAAAATTTGTTGTATTAAAGTGGCTGTTAAAGCAATCAAAAAATTCCAAAAGAAACTTAAAAGCAACAACTCCAAAAAAACAGAATAGGTAGATTGGCCACTGTTCTACAATGTCTAACCCGCTTAGAGGGGAATATATAATAAATTACTTTCAGAAAAAGCAAAAATATGTCAAAAAACGCTGCAACGAGCCCAAAGAAAATAAAAATTGTGATTGAATTTTCTGAGGTTGGTGTGAATTCCCCTAAAGCATGCTCAATTTATCCCAGTAACACCTGCTATTCATTAATTTTTGGAAGTAGGTGCTAGCCTGCGCTATTGACGAAGAATTTGGTTGCAAAAGAAAATCTTCGTCTCGAATATGATATTCAAAAGCAAACATTAAAATTAGTTGCTGCAAGAGTATAACGACCGAAAATATCGAAATTAGTTCTGCAGGGCTATGAAAGAGGTGTGGATTGGTCATTAAAAATCTCCAGATTTCACCTCAATTAAAAAGGTGAAGAGAATTATGAGGGAAAACGAATGAATCATTTCAAGCAACCAGCAGTTGTTATTCAGAAAATTTGGAACTGTTGGAGAATATGCCCAGAGGTCACTGCATAATTTACTATGATGGCGATTACACACATTAATTGATGTTTGCGCAATTGTTGCATATTTTCGTATTAAAAAACAAATACTTTTTATAGGGGAACTTGGAGAGTTACGAGGCGAATTTTATTTTTGAGGCACAACCACAAAAATCAATAGTTTTACAAATGTTTAAGCTAAAATGCGAGATAGACTTCAAAGTAAAATTTTTCATTGCAGCAGTGGTTCGTTGAAATCCCTAGCTGCGTTGAAATTAATATAGAATTGAAAAAAGTGGTAGTATTCAAATTTTCAGAAAGGTGAGGAGTTGCTAGATATGGCCGAAAATGTGAGAAAATAGCATACTATAATGATTAACTTTTCTTTTAAGTTATAAAAAAAGGAAAAATGACCAAGTTTGGAAATAATATTGATCACAAACAAATAATAATGTCTGCTTAGTCTGACTGACAGTGTATACACAAACAACAGGAGGCTGGTGATTTTGACAAAAAAATAAATGAAAGTAAAGCAGTCAACCAATTTTCTATTAGGTTGGCCTTTTAGTGATAAAGCAAATTAACCGATTGTTCATTAGAAACGGGTGAAGGATCCAAAGCTATTCAAGTAAAATTCAAAATGTAGCCAGACCATTTTGTTAATCTTGTTTGGAGACTACTACTGTACAACAAAAATCAACGCCTTTTTTTCAACCTCTTTAATTGCGGCCATTCACTATCACATCAATATACAGTATAACCCCGTTTGTCCGAAATAATGTGGGCTCAAGTGATAATCGAAATTTCGGATAAAACTGATGTAGTTGATGTAGCTGATAGTATGTGGGCAAATCATAATACATATACTTTCATCTTTATAAGTACTCCTAAGAAACAAATTCATAATTACCTTATAAAAAATAATACGTTTACTGAAAAGAAAACTATGTACTGGGTGTCCACGCGAAAAGTTACACATTTGAGCTTCCGTATCTCGCTTATTTTTTATCGTATTAGAAAGCTCAGAAAAATAGTTGTTTTGATTTTTTATGAACATTCTTACTATATTAATCAAGAAACAATTGAACATGAAATTCAAGCTCGAAGTAACCTAATTTTATTTTTTTAATAGGACACCCTATATATTTTTATGTAGTTCCACCCTGCTTTTTACGCTAATTTCATTGATATATAATTTATATATCTTATCCTCAAAAATTGTCTAGATAGTAACAAACAAAATATTGCATTAAATCACAATAATTTGTTGTGAATTTATTTAAAAACTCAAGTTTTTTAATAAAAATTAATTCACCTTGCCATTGATATTATAGTAGACATTTTTCTGATTCGATACAATATTTTTTTGACAATATCCAAGCTACTAACGAAATATATGAAAATATATAGTATGTTCCATTTAAAAAAAGAAAGTTAGGTTGCCTTGAACTTGCCTCTAATCTTCAATTGTTTTTTCAAGACTGTCTACTTTTTTTGAAATCTTTGATACAATGAAAAATAACCGCGAGATACAGAAGCTCAAAGGTGTATAGTTTTCGCGTGCACACTCTGTAAAATATCTACTTGCGGCTTATATATTGGATAATGCTGGGGATTTCTCAAATTTTTTCGGTTAAAACGGAGAAATAATATAATTATATTGCATCATTTCATTCGAATAAAACGGATTTCGCACAATAGCGATTCGGGTAATGGAGGTTCTACGTTTTTAAATGTATGGCAACGGTAACTACTAAAATCATGTATAAGTTCGAAAAAATTATAACAATGGCTAAACTGAACAATGAATTTAGATAACCCATTCAAATTATACATGAATAATTCAATACATGGCGGAAAGATGCGAAGGCAAGCTAGAAATATCGATAAAGATATTTTCCACAACTCCTCACCAATGGTGATCCACCTTTCCCCATTTTGGGAATTTTTGACGTGTAATGTCATCGACAAACTGATCTTCAGTTCTTTGTGTGGAAATTAATCCCGCAATAATAGTTTTAAATGTACTCTCCTGTAATTAGTTCAAAACGTGAGTTACAGTACTGTAAACATAAATGGTCAAACAAACTTTCAAGAATATTTTTTATAGTACAATAGAAAGATACGTTTAGAAAGCGTATTAATGCTAATGAAAAAGTGAGTTCCTGTCAAGAAAAATATATGACATCTATCCCTTCTAACTTTCTGAGATTGATTGGTTTGAGGGAGTTTGATTGGCTCCCTCATATCTTGCAACTTCGCACTTTCCCTTTCTTAAAAAAATCACACACACTTTCTCCTCACACATGCTATCAATAATAGAAATGTCCGAAAATTTTATCAACAAAGCTTGACTGCTTAATAAACTTTAAGTTTTATACAAATTTTTTGGGGTTCAGGAGTCGTTTCATGTTCATTTTGAAAGCACGGAAACTAAAAATTCTTTATTACCCCTTTTTTCGCATTTATTTATCATACGTGAAATTTGCGGGCATTTGTTCATTTGAAACAACTGTTTGAAAAAAAATGTAGAACTAAACATTACTTTATCCTTTTCAGGTAAAGATGCGGTAATAACCACGTAAAACCCACTTCTTACTTTTCACGCCAGTGAATTTCTGTACCAATGTTATCGTATTGTATGCATATAAAAGCAATAAAATAATTTTATATTAAATAGGCCTATTATTATTATTATTGTACAATATAATCGGATTCGTAGTAATTGTCAAAGGATAGATGTTGCATCACGGCTAAGAGAACTTCGCTGTTGTGTAAGTCCCTCTATCTTTATCTACTGACATTATTATTATATTATACACACATTTTTTAAATTTCTTTATGTATGTTAAAAAAAGGGATTAAAAATCTGGCTGTCTCTTACTGGAATTCATATCCAAATATCTGCTTTGACCATCCAGACTATTAAAATTTTCTTTTGTGGACTCAAAGATCATATCTTACATCTCTATGTTGGAAAATAAATTATGTCTTAATTTTTTGCATTTTCTTTATTGAGATTTTCAAAATTTAGGTAATGATATTGTTGCGCGTTATCGGTTCGAATGAACCTGAACTGATGAATTGTAACCACTTTAATTCACTAACACTGTTTAATTAACTAACTTATTCATTGACTTCTAATTAACTGAGGAAAAAGCTACTGCCTTATATAGGTCCCGCTTCGGGTTCTAGAAGAATCCAGCAGATATCGTTTGCCGAAATTTCTGGAGCGCTTATCTGCCGTTTGATTTATTATCGCGGCCGCTTCCCCTTATCAAATTTTCTAGAAAATTCCCAACTAAACTTTATAATTACATTATGTTGCAATATTATCAGCAAAGTAAATTTGACATAAAGCTGTCTTATTATTTTTTTTTCAAGCCCACTTCGAAAATTTAATACGAAGGCACTTAAAACCAGGGCTTCGAACCGAAACTGAATCGAAAACCGGAAACCGAAAAAAATCCGTTATTTTTGTAGGAACGAAAACCGGAACAGAACCGGAAAAAATAACGGTTTATTTCGCTTTGTTGAATTTGTATGTTCTTAAAATAAGTTTTACTTTACCCTAAAGATTGGGATTTTTTTAGAAATTTGTATATAACTTGAATATTCTTTTTTCAAAATTTTCGACTCTTTTTTGAAATTTGGACCTTTTTCTCCAAATATTTCTTTTCTTTATAAAATTTCGAGTTTAAAATAAAAATTTTATGTGCTATTGTAAATATGGACTCAAGCAGTGGAGTATTTTTCATTGAACCCCAGTTTCCTGGCAATTTTATTTGTAAATTCGAATTTCTCCAAAATTGCAACTCTTTTTTTCAGAACCAACACTCAAAATTTGTTTTTTTTTCTCAAACTTGGATTTTCCCTTTTATAATCTGATACCCCTATTTTTCGAACTGATTAATAAAAATTTCGAGTTTTCTTAAATGTTTTCCTTCAAATTTCACTTTAATTTAAATATACCTATTCTTTTCTCGAAATTTCAAATTCTCATGATTTTTTTACGATGACGACTTCATAAAACTTCCCAAAATTCCTGGATTTGACTTTTTTTCTCAAAATTTGCGCTAAAATCTCGCTATTTCTAATTTTTCTTAGCAATTGAGAATTTCAACCAAAATTTCAAGAGAAAAACACAACATTTATATTCCAATTTAAAGCCGGGATCTTGAAATCGAAGCCGAAATTCTGAGGGTAAACTTGAAACGATGATATGTTAGAAAATGTCTAATTTAAACTTCCAATTTTTAGCTGGTTTTGTTTACGCTATATTTGATTTTTTTCTTAAAATGTCGACTTTAGTCTCGAAAATTGTTTTGAATTTAGGCAGCTTTAAAATCCAAATTTAGTCTCGAATTCGTTTTGTAGAATTCGTTCAAAATTTAAAAATTGGTTATTTAGAAAATTAGATTTTTCAGCAAAATTGAAAAATTTCTGGAACGAGCGAATTTTGAAAAAATGTCGAAGTTATCACAAAAACTCTAACTTTTGAAAAAAAAATGGAAATTTCGAAAAAAACTTAAAAGTTTGAATTAAGCTACATTTAACTTCGAAAAAAGTTCCAATTTCGATAATAAAAGGTAAAAATTTTCAAAAAAGATTAAAATCCTGAAAAAATTCAACATTTCAAAAGGTTTCAATTTTGAGTAAAGTAAGAATTTTCGGGAAAAAGTTTAAGCTAAAGTGGACATCTTCAAAAAAAGGGTAAACGTTTACAAAAAAAAATGTTTCAAGAATCATTTTATGAAAAATCCAAAATTTTGAAAAAAATTGATATTTTGAGAAAAATCTTGTGTTGTCCAATTTTTTACAAAAAGTCAAAATTTTGAAAAAAAGGAAATTTTCCAAAAAAAATCAAACTCTGAAAAAGTTACAGCTTCGAGAAAAAGTTGAAATTTTGATGATAAAAGGTCGAAATCTCGAGAAAAAGTCGAAATTCAAAAAAAAATCTAATTTTCAAAATAATCAGAGCTTTGAGAAATTATCAAAAGTTGGACTAAGGTCAAAAATTAAAAAAAACGGGGTAGAAGTTTTTAAAGGTCAGTTTTTCAACATAATTAAATTTACAGAAAAAAATCAAAATTCGGAAAAAAAACAATTTGGAGAAAAGATCGAAATTAATGTGTAAAGATTTTCAAAACATTCAGCATTTGGAAAATAAATTGAAAATTCTAAAAAAAGATCAAACTGAAAAAGTCATGCGATTAATAAAATAAATAAACATTTGAAAAAAGTGGAAGCTAAAAAAAGAATATTTGAATTTCAAAGATTTTAAATTTAAAGAAATCGAAAAATGTTTAAGAATTTTCAATAAAAATCGAAGGCAGACTTTTTTAGAAAGTCAAAATTTTGGAAAGAGTTAAAATTGAAAAAAAGTTGAATAAAAAAACAAACACTCTAGAGAGTCGATACTTGCAAAAAGTTGAAACTTTGAAAAAAATTTTAAAAAGAATTGAAATGTTTTGAAAAAATCGAATTTAAAATTAGTTACGATTTGCAAAAAAAACATGGAATTTCGAGTCTGAAGTTTCTGATATTTACAAAAATAAGGTCAAACATTCAAACTTCGAGATAAATTCGAAATATTTAAAAAAAATTGAAATTTTCAAAAAATAAAATTTTTAACAAGAACAAAAGTTATAAAAGTAAAATACTCAAAAAATTCAAAATCAACCAGACAGAATTTTGAGAAATTTGGAATATTCAAAAAATCAAAATTTTGAAAAAAGTCGAACGAGAAAAGATCGACTTTGTGAAAAAGTGTTTTTTATTGTCGAAATTTTCGAAATAATTCAAAATTTTCAATAAAAATTAAATTATTCAGAAATGTAGAAATTTTCAAAGAGTATATAACCAAAGCATCCTTTCTGATTTTTCACCTAGGCGAAAGCGCGAGTATCAGCAGTTTTTTTTTAAAATTAAGATAGAGGTTTTTTTGAACTCAAAATGAACTCAGAATCCAGAGTTTCAGCGTGACATTTTTAAACTCCAAAAATCGAGAAATATTTTTTTCAAATTTTAAGCATTACCAGAGTAGTTATATGCTGCAATATTTAAAAAAAGAGAGAGAACATTTCCTGAATTATGTTAGAAAATCAATTTAAATAAAGATTTTAAAAAAATTAAAAATTGAGTCACCCGGAACTGAACCGAAAACCGGAAAAAACCGTTATTTTTGTCGGAACGAAAACCGGAACGGAACCGATATGATTTTTTCCCCGGAATGAAAACCGAAAACCGGAACGAAAAAAATAGTGGTTCGATGCCCTGCTTCAAACTTTAAAGGCAAATCTCTTGGAAACGGTTGCTCGTATCAATTTTCAGAAGATATGCCTTTTTTACATAAACAATATGGGAAAATAAAACTATCTATTTAAAATAAATATACGTGGGTACACAGAAAAGTTATGACTCATGCAGGATAGCGCAGGTAGCTCCCCCGTATCAGCTATTGGTAATGTAACAAAATGTAGTTATAAAATTTGTATTAGTAAGGAATCCTCTCGAAAATTTTGATAAGGAGAAACGGCCGGGATAATGAATCATACAGGCAGATAAGCGCTCTAGTCTTATCTGTACGTCCGTTCCAGAAACCTGAATGGTATCCAAAAATACGCGGTCGTCTTTCCCTCAGTAAGTTAATTAAACAGTGAGTTAGTTGGTTAGTCAGTTAATTAATCAGTTGGTCATTTAAGTGAATTATAATTGTAGCTTTTGAAAATTATAGTGGTTACAATTCACCAAATTTTAATTTTCGAACCCATAACGCGCAACATCAATATGTTAGCAAATTAGTTTGTCGACTCAAGAAATCCCCTTGTGCCAAATCTCGTGCTTATATTACAATTTATTCAATAGTTATACGAAAAAATCGATTTTTTTTTTCAACTTTGACAATGTATTTCTGTTAATATCAACTTTTGATATAAGTTAAATAATAGCCAAATCACATTAATTTTATACTTACACGTACAATAAATAGTGTTGCGCATTATCGGTTCGAATGATTAACCTTGGTGAATTGTAACCACTTTATTTCTAAACTGATTCCGGAACACTACAATTCACTAATTTATTCATTGACTTCTAACTACACTGTTTAATGAACTAACTAACTGAGGGAAAGTCGACCGGACCGCCTTATTATAGATCCCCTTTCCGGGTTCTAGAATGTTCCAGCAGATCAGACTTATCGTTTGCCGAAATTTCTGGAACGCTTATCTGCCCTTTGCTTCATTCTCGCGGCCGCTTTCCTTTATCAAATTTTTCTAGACAATTCCCTTAGGTACTAAATTCTATAATTACATTTCGTTACAATAGTTATACGAAAAAAATTAAAATTTTTTTTTCAACTTTGACAATGTATTTCTGTTAATATCAACTTTTGGTATAAGATAAATATAGCTAAATCACATTATTTTTACACGAAAAATCCACTCTTGCTCTGAGTACCATTACTTATGGTCCACTCTGTATATTGTAAATAGATGTATCCTCTTTTTTTGCAAGTCGAACCTGTGCTTTCCCATTTGGGTTCACCGAAAATCGCAGAGGAGTTGACGAAATTGAATTTCAAGGTAGATCTCTCAATGTTTGTTGTGGTCTTTTAAATAATATAATTATAGGACCATTACTTTACGAAGGAACTTTAACAGCTGCAAGACACTACAGTCTTCCAACCAATGAAATTGCACATAGGGTTCAACAGATGGTGAACGAACTGCCCTTAAATGTCTTTAGAAAGATAGTGTGGCAACAGATTGGTGCACCAGCCCATTGATCTGAAAATATAAAAAATATTTGGAAACGTATTGCAGTGAAAGGATTACGACTCGTGGAACAATTTTATGGTTATCGAGGAGTCCCGATATGACCTCTATAGATTCTTTTCTGAGGATAAATTAAATATCAAATCTTACGAAATTCCATGTAGAACGATAATAGAAATTCGACAAAAGATTTTAGATGTTGTCGATGTCTTCCGTCAAAATAAAGAAAAATTATTAAACCTTAAAAATCATATAATATGCGTAACTAAGCTTGGAAAAAAAATGGTGGTCATGTTGAAATGTTTACGTAAATCATCATTATTTATCGATGGTCATAAGTTTGTTTGAAATTACTGATTTTGTTTATTACGAGGGTAAATCAAATATGAACCGAAATTTGTTTTCTAAACAAGATACATATATGAAAGTTATTAATTACTTTTCTACATAATCTCCTGATTTTGTTATGCATTTTTCACAACGAATTGGGTATTTTTTAATGTCTTCATCATAAAAAGAAGGGAGGCATATTTTCAGCCAATTGCTCACAGATGTCGCAGCAGCATCATCAGGGAATCGCTTACCTCCCAGACCTTCTTTCAGTGGCCCAAACATTTGACAATCGCATGGTGATAAATCGGGACTATAAGGAGGGCGTTCTAATGTTGTGTTCTAATGCATTTCCTCTAATTTTTGATGGGTCAGATTGGCTTACTGGGAGCGGGCATTGTCGTGAAGCAAAATCACATTTCTGACCGAAGATTCGCGCCTCTTCCGACGACATGCGCGTTTTGCCTCATCCAATAGCTGGCACTAGAAGGCAGCATTAATCGTATGACATTCATGCAGAAAATCAACGCGCACAGCTCCTTTAAAATCCCAAAACACTGTCGCAAGAACCTCTCCAGCTGAGAGTTTTTGCCTTGACGGGTGCACCTTCCCCCTTTCTTCTCCAATCCATGCTTGCTTGTTTAGATTCAGGGGTGTAATGGTGGACCCAAGTCCCATCACACGTAACGATACGCTGCAAAAAACCATTACCTTTAGTTAAAAACGTCCAAGATGGCACTGACGAATCTCCAGACGTTGTTTTTCTGTTCTTCAGTCAAAGACGAGGTACCTACATGGCAAAAATTTTTTCAACCCCCAGCTCATCGGTAATGATGGTTTGAGCACTCTCAAAGGTTATCCCTAACTGCAATTTCACAACAGTGAAACGGCGTTAACAGGGTTTATCTTCTCCGCAGTCACACTGGTCCGAGAAAGCCGGCATGGGGTTCGCTTTCAACTTGAGTTCGTCCTACGAAAATTTTTTGTGTCATTCATACACTTGAGTTTTCTTCAAACAAGTATGCCTAAACTGTGCTTCTAGTCTACGAAGAATTTCGGTCGGCTTTACACTTTCAACGGCAAGAAATTTAATAATAATACACTGCGTAACGTGCGAATGAACCTCTCGCTCACTCGTTCAATTTACAAGTGACGAACGGCGAGAACGGAATTCGCTTGAGCGCAGGAAGTCACGTGATATCCCCACCTAACGTGCCTAAGAGTATGCGCACTTTCCCGACGCCCTCAGAAGTTCTGGTTCATATTTGATTTACCTTCTTATTTTAAACAAAAATAAATTGAATTCTCCCGTTTTGTATAATTTTGAATGACCATGACCACGGGGAAATGTACAATATAATAAGGTTTAAATCATAAATGTTGGCAAAAAAGTTCTTTTGAAAGAAAGAAAAATATACTGGGTGTTCCCTCTAAAAAGCAAATTTGTTCTATATACCTATAATGTGACGTTGATTTTTTTTTTGAAAACGTCATAACAAAATTTTGAAAACTATGTGTAACTTTTACCTTACCATTTTTTTTTTAGTTGAATAATAATGGAGATAACCCTACGGTCTAAATATAGTTATTGATCATGTACATTTTCTGAATTCAATGAAATCGAGTAGAAATTGTTATTTATTTGTAGCTGCTTCAAAAAATATTATAAAATATATCACATGGATGCTGATTCGGGTAACGTAGATGAGATGACAATAACGTAAGTAGGACAGTTTTTGAGCGGTGTGATGGATAAGGCGTCTTAGATTGAAATCAATTTGTTACTAAAAATTCGCTGTTAAGTTATTTATGACATTTTTATGCTTTAATAATTAACATCAGAAGTGGGATTCATAAAATTTGCCCTAGCCGACTGCAATATTTTTATTATGAAGTTTCAACATCGCTGGGCAAGGAAGTCTGTCTAATCTAGGCCCTAGATTGACAACCCCCGTCTAATCTTTTTGAAGAAACCAGCACAAAGGACCCATAAGTCAAATTTGTTTATCTTTACATTTTAATGCACTTTGCATAAAATTTTATTTTATGGTGAACCTTAGTTCCATAAAACGTTTTACTCCTTTACCACATCAGGGAAAATCCTCTATGGACTTAACCATATGCCAAGGTGTTTAATTCATTGCTTTAGTGGAGCTTAATATGGCCAAGATTAAAAAGAGCATTTACTTCATTTTTTCTACATTCTTTTAAATATTTTACATTCATCTAAGTTATGTGATTATTACTTTAGAGCAAGATAATAACAAACTTCGCAATCTAGATTGCAGACTACCATATGATTTCACAATAAATATTTATTGAAAGATAACTTTTGGCGATTTGCCCTCCAATTAAGCAATGATGTATCTATTTGTCCCTTACATAAATCTGCCCCCACTCTTGATAAAACAATAGTATATTTTATAATATTTATTTGTAATGGCATTAACTTAACATAGTAAACAGACATTTGTGTTAATATAAAAGTAAACATATGTTTATGTACAATATTTATAAAACTTAAATAATTGACTAAGTCGAGAAAATATAGGGAATTCTTATAATATTTACACAATATAATTTGGTACATTATATAATAAAAAAAATCACAGATATTAACTTTTATCTGGCCCTTGTATATACAAAATATTGAAACACATGCTCTTTCTTTTTTACATTTGATAAAACACCTATAAATATATATATTAATCTAAAAATACAAACGCTACCTATTATATTTATTTTGCTTAGCAAAAAAACCAACATGAACCATGTAAAAAAGAAAGCTCTTACTACATCTATGTTACACTTTGCGAATTCTTTCAAATAACATCAATAATTTGAAATACACATATACGCTGAACGATTATTTTTAAACATTTTATATTCAAAATTAATTATAAAAGTATATTACAACAATATTGTCATTTCTTATAAAAACCGACATCTTAAAATGTTTTTACTTTAATTACGTAATACTCATTCACACTGTCTAAGCAAATTTGTAGATTTAAGTTTTAATTTGATTAAAGAGATCCGAAACAAATTTACATTTGATCGTTATTGAACATATTGACAGGTAGTAATATGAAAAGCATCAAAGCTCGACTTTATTAAAAAAAAAATCGTATTTGAAATCAAAATATTTTCAGCTTTAAAAATGTTCTACATTTAAACCAGACATGCGGCATTTTTAGAGATGTGAAATAATTGTAGTTTGTATCAAAATTTGTTTTCGAAAAAATTACATATACTTAAATTGTTGTACGTTTATCACCAGTGATAAGCAAAAGCAGAGGTTTTGTTTTCATAAAAAAAATTGTTTTTTTCAATTTATTTAACATTTCTTCGGCCCAGTTTGGAAATATTTAAATTTTTTTATGGTTTGTTGACAATTTTCTAGACAGTTTTTGAAATGCGACTACGTGATATTTAAATTTATTGAAAACGTCACTTCATGACAGTTCACAAATTAAAAGGTTATTTTATTTTACATAGAATAGGAATAATGAAAAATAGAAGATCAAAAATTAGATATGGAAAAAATAAAAATTTTGTTTTTTTGATAAATTAGGAAAATATAAAAAAATACATAAAAAGTTGTAGCACTGGACATTGATGTTTCGCTCTCATTTGAGCTCGTCAGCAGTGCATAACATGGAAAGGGAAAAATGAGGAAGAAATACTTAAAAATATATATTTTTTTTTTTTAAATATAAAAAAGAAAAATAAAGAAATTTTAACATGAATAGACGTTTCATCATCAATTTACTGTGTTAAAAATTTAAATATTTGAAGCCCGATCCACAAGAAACAACTACTCCGAGGGCTAATACCCCTTCCGGCATTGAACTACACTTGTGGGTCGAACTTATATGCTCTTGGTGACTACTGTTCCTAACCGCTGAAATCTATTCAGCTTGTTAGTTAGAAGCACTCACCATTTGCGGAGTTCGTTCGTTCCGTTAGAGGAATAGGTTTATTCATTAAGGGTCTACCATGAAGAATAAAAAAAAATTGGACGCATTCCACATAGTAGTGCATTTTTTTTATCATATAACGTTTTATATTGTAAATAGCAATAATGTAAATATCAGCGTGTTAAATGGGCAATCCTCTCGACTTATCGCGACAGTTTTGAGGATCATGTTACGCCCATTTTCAGTTTACTATGGACGTTTAATTCAATCAAAGCTAATGTATTGACATCACGTTACGTTTTAACATCTGACGTTTTTGGCATTTAAACTTGAAATTCCGAGTTTTTAAAATTTCTTTAAATTCAAAATTTTTAATATTAAAGAGAAAATTTGAAATTAAAATCCAAATTCAGCAAAAAAGAAATATTTGGAAATAAATTTTTAAATTAGAAAAATCCGGAGATCAAAGCCCAAAAAAAATTAAGACAACTTTAAATTCGAAATGTCACAAAGAACGGAAAAATTCGTCAAATTTTTAAAAAAATTTTGTTATTAAGGTTGGCTTAAAGTCGAAATGTCATCATTAATTTCAAGCCCAATTCCAATTTTAAAAATTTCTATTTTTTTCTTTTTTAATTTTAAGTAAAGTTAAAATATTAAGATCTCATGATTAATAATTCTCACTTAAGCTTAGCTAAGCCAGTTTGAAATTTGAAACTGAAGTCATCGAAATTTCGAGAACTTCATTTTGAGATTAAACTTGAAATATCAGAACTAAACTTGAAATAAGAGAAAAATGAAAAATAATAATAATAATTATTATTATTAAAAGAATTTAAGATTGAACATTATCAAATTTCAGTTAGAAATTTCTAGTTTTCTAATTCTGTTAGAAAATTCCTGTTTGAATGCTGAAATTCAAAATAATGCTAACATTGTTAAATAAAAATCTAAATTTCGACGGTGTACCCATTGAAGTTTCACAAATGCAAAATTCCCAATGTCAGATTGAAAGCGAAAATTTTAAGGTTAACGTTGAAAACAGCAGAAAATAAATCAAAATTTTGAGATTAATGTCGAAACTGAAAAAAAATTCCACAAAAAATTGAAATTTTGAAAGAAATTTAAATTCTAAAAAAAGTCATAATATCTTAAGATAAAAGCCGAAATTTGATGACTAGAGGTTAACATTTTCAAAAAATGAAAATTGTGAAAAAAGTTCGAAAATTTTAAAAATCTAAATTTTGTGAAAAATCCAATTTTTGAAAAAATGAAAATTTTCCAAAAAAAGATGAATTTTTTAATTTTTCAAATAAAAATACCATTTACTACATAAAAGTCGAAACTGAAAAAAAGTAAAAATTTCTGAAAAAAAGTCGAAATTTTCACAAAAAATTGAAATTTTGCAACAAGTTGAAAAAAGCCGAAATTTGATGACAAAAGGTTAAAATTTTCAAAAAAATTAAACATTTTAAAATAAAGTTCGAAAATTTTAAAAATCGAAATTGTGAGAAAAATCCTATTTTCAAAAAAGTTAAAAATTCGAAATTTTCAAAATCAAGTCCAAATGTTTAAAAAAGTCAAGATTTTCAACAAAAAATCGAAGTCAGATTAAAGAAAATCGTTACTTTCAGAAAGTCAAAACGAGGAAAAGCTGAAATTTTGCAAAAAAAGTTAAATTTAGAATGAAAATATTTGATAAAAATCGAATTTAAAAACAGTCAGGGTTGCAAGAGTCGAAATTTCGAGGTAAACATTTCAAAAACATTGCAAACATTTTCAATAACAAGATGGGAATTTTGAATAAAGGTCAAATTTTTAAATATATGGTCAAAAATTTGATAAAAAATGAAAATTTTCCAAAAAATTTAAAACTCCGAAATAAGTTCAGGATTTAAAAAATTTAAACTATTGAAATGCAAATTTTCAAAACAGATATTTTTTAACAACAACAGAAATTATCATAAAGTTTCCAAAAAAGAAAATCAAAATATACCCAAAAATCATTATTTTAAAGCTGGAATTTTCAAAAAAAGTAAAAACTTCAAAAAAGAATTTTATCAAAATAAGTCAAAATTTCGAAATAATGTTGAAATTTTGGGAGTCGAATGAGAAAATGTCGACATTCTGAAAAAAGTTGATATTTTAAAATGTCGAAATTTCAAAATACATAACTCTACATTTCGCATAAAAATCGAATTCTTCAAAAGAAATCGTAATTTCCAAAAAGGAATTTCTCTTGTTTTACACGGGGCGGGTATCAGCTAGTAATAAATAAATTGTCAACAGTTTCTACCACAGAAATAAGTGGATGTAATAATCAAATTATACTAAATGTCAGGCTTAATAAAAATCTCATTAGCGTCTTAAAAATTTGGTATATACTATTAATTGAATTAAACAAAATTTTCCAATTAATAGATTGCAAAAAATATCGTTACATTTACCGGTAAAGTTCACGGTACAGAGTCGAGCTTCAATTCCTACTTTACGATAAGCTAAAACTTAATCTATAAACTTTACTTACACTTTGTGAAGAGTAAGATGATAAGTAAAATACAGCAGAGTTGAATAAATGCACCAAATTTGAATAAACAAAAGACCAGACTGATATGTTCACGGTTTTTTCAGTAAATTACTGTTCAGTAAAGACGGATGATTTACATCTTGTGGCAAATGAAAAGGAAACGGTAAACGAGTCGTTTGGGCCATTAGTTCGCTGTAAAACTTCAAATGTTCGGGCGATGTAAATGGCATCAAAGGAGGTGCTGCGTTATGCGGATACAAACTTTGCATCGCCGCCGAATAATAAATAGGATCAATCATTGGCATGTATGGCGGCAACTTATTGGCTTCGTACAACTGCGAAATATAAGGAGGAAATACGGAATTGTTTGTCATTTGGTTTTTCGAACTGGGAGATGTTTGGTTTATTTTTAAATGCGAATTGATCGGGTCCGATTTAATACTGGGGCTTCGACTAAGAATGTTGGGAATGCTGATTTCTAAATTACCAGTGGAAGAAGTCGGGCGTAGTGCAGATGAACTGTAATTTGGCTTGTGATATTTTCCATTTTCATCAAATTTGGGGAATTTCTGGGGGTTGTAATTTTCCGGGGCTAATCGTTTGTGTGGAGATTTATAAGGTGCGCTGCTGGACGGTGTGACTTGATGCGATCTACTTAGATGAACTGGGTTAGATCTCGTACTAGTCGGACCCACCAAAGTTATCTCAAGATTGGAACCAAGCTTTCGACCTTCAAGCAATGAACTTGTTGTTGATGTCAGTTTCTTTGAAAACATTTCACGATAAGCGGAAGAAGTCAAAGAAGCTTGGGGTATGTTCGGCACCTTTTTAATTTCGACTATGGGTTTCTGTGGACTTGACACTGTCAAATCCAAAATTTCTCCACCTGTTTGTCTTAATGGTACACTTTTGGGAACATACCCAAAAGTAACTATTTGGCATCCCATATTCTTTAGGATTACCGTAGACTGTATTTTCTGAATACGTATATATCGATTTGCTTTGGACTACTTTTGGCGGTGTAGTACTGGAATTAAAAAAAATTTCGGTTGGAGTTTTATGTCCAGATGTTTTATTTGAGGTTTGTGCTTTATGATTTAAATTGGCCTTTTGGGATGTTTTTTGCGGAATTTGCTGAACTGAAATTTGGCTGATATTAAGCGACTGAGGTATATTCAAATGTAATTTTTTCGATGGTAAATTGTTAATGGATGGTGGTGGCATGTGCTGTATAGCAGGTTGTTGAATAACTGATGGTCTTATGTCTTTTCCGATCGAAGGGGAGGTAAATGTTCTAACAGGTGTAACTTCTAATCCACCTTCCTTTAAAATTTCTAATTTTCTTTTCTTAATTTCGTGAATGAAAGGAGGACTAACGCTCTTAACTTCTGCTTGTTGTAACTCATCCTTTTCAGGTGTTTTGGCCTCGACTGAATCTGGTTTAGCTATTGGTACATTTTCTTTGCCTTCCATTGGCGATGGAATCATTTCTGTAGCAACTTTTTCAACCACCGGAGCTACTGCAGTTGTAATAGGTTCTACTTTTTTATCGATCAAGCTGATTGAAACTGGCTCAGTATTAATATTTTCTTTTTCCTCTTTAAGGTCTAGTTCTATTGGCGGGAATTCAACTTTTATAACTTCTTGTTCTTCTTCTTTAACTTCTGCTTTAACCGCTGTTTCCTCAGTTTTAAGGAGTAATTTGTCTTTTTGTCTTTCTGGCTTCACTCTAACACTTCTTAAACTTGACACTTTTGCTTCCGTTTTTAATGGTGTGCCAGGTTGATCCTTTGGGGAATTAAAATTAATTTGTAATTAGTTTTCAGTATACAAACAAGTAAAATAATATTCTAATTTCACCTAAGGTATTATTAAAAAATGTCTGAAAATTACCTTTGTACATATTGGTAAAGTTGGAGTTGTAGGTGTTACGGGAGTTGTAGATGTTATAGATGTTGGTGTGTTTGTTCCACTGGTTGAATTACTTTCACTAGTTTCCGCGTCACTCGTGCTACTGCCAGTTTTGCTCTTCAGTCTTCTTCTTTCGCTTATAGAAAGGGGTTTGTATTCTTCACCTCGAGTGTGGCGTTCGTAACTTAATAGGAATCTGAGGAAAAAATAAAACTCTATTTTAAACGGCTAACTCCTGCTTTGCTCTTTAAATATTTATTTAGTGTAAAGGTTCTCAAGAGTTTTAACTGCATCTCCCACCTAGCTAGAACAAAATTCCCACGCTGCCTAACCAGACTACTACAGAATTCTAGTGATATTAAATCTAGATACTTTAAATAACATCGTCCTAGAAAATTGCCGATGGGAAAAAACAAGAAATATGTTAATCAAATGGATGGTCCCACCTTTTATTATTCTCCTCGAATAAATACAAGGAAGCGTAACATTGGATCTTATTTTTATATGTTGTGATGAGAACGTATTTTTATATACTGTAGCAATTGAGGGATCAGGGACATTTTTAGGGTTAGATCGTGATATAATATAAGACTGGTAATGTAACCCGCTATATCTCACTGTTGCGATAAGTGGCACTAAAACCGGAAACGATTGAAAAGAGAACACCACATGAAGGATAGACAGTAGAAGGGCTGCCTTGAGTAGATTAAGCAATGCTTTCTTTTGCAAATATTGATACTTTATACAATTGTTTCGCAATTTTTCGGTTTTATATTTATATTTTAATTACAAAACGGGCAAGACTTGTTTTGCGTCTATGGGCAACAGTGGTTATAAAAGCTGTAATGAAACAGTGTCGTTGTTTCGAATGCCTAAGGACAAAGTTGATGTATGGAGGCGAAAAATCCCGCGAAATGACCGGCTGTTGTAAACTCGAGATTTTTTATGCGAAAAACATTTTAGTGCAGATTTTGTTTTAAAAGAAATGAACAATGAACTGTTGAGAGTACGTATTTCTTAATAAACTTAATCATTTTCTATTAAATAAATTTCTTATGTCCAAAGTAATTTAAACATAAAATTCTTTTTGTATATTTAAGAAAGGAAAATGATATTAATAGACAGACGAGCCGTTTGGTTTATCAGAGTCCGGCGTATGTATAGAACATTATCTATATATTTTTTTAAATGTTTATAGAAAAAATGTGTGAGATAAACTTTTTTGGTTAATTATTTGTCACTTTCCAGTAACTTTGATTTTGTTTTCTTAGCTCTTATTTTGTTGCTTTGGTAAATACCATAATGTTTGAGTTCTTAAATGACACTTGCATTTTTTATTTGCTCTTTTGAAAAAATCTTAACTTTCTGCATTCGGTAATATCAAATTTATAGGGGTTAGATTCGGAGAATTTCGAGAAATCATAATTTTACTGATTTTTATCATTCATTTTTTAATGTTATTTTTAAAGAAATCTAAGTACTAAAATGAAATCCTTACCAAAAACGAACATAGATATAGTGGCAAAAATTTCATTTTAATTACTAACGCATGTTTAAAAATAGTACTAAATTATTTAATATGAGAATCGGTTAAATTATGAAATTATTATATTTTCTCAAACTTTTTCATTACCAAACCCTGTAAAAATTGGGGTCACCAAATATAGAAAGATATGCAAATTCTGAAAAAGCAAACAAAAAATACGGATGTTATTTGAAAGTTCGTTGCCGTAGCAATGAAACAAAAGCAGGGAAAAAGAAATTAAGGTCACCAAAATGTGGCAAATAATTAACCAAAAAAAGTCTATTTAAATTTTTTGTTCTAAAATTTTTATTTCAAAAGTTACAGCCATCGGACATACGTCGGATGGTGCCGTATACTTTGCATAGAGTTGCGCCAGTTCTTAAACATCTTACTATCTATCTCTCTCTCTAAGCCGCCAGTCTCCCGATTACGTGCCACGTTTCGCCTCGCGTATGTAACCCATTACCATGAGTTACATACGTTATAAAAGAGAAACGAAACCTATATAATCACACTGCAATGTCTGTCCATCCATCACTTAGATTTTTCTCAAAACCTACTTAAGGTAGCAATATTTGGCGAAGAACGATTAGAAAAAAATATATTATGGATTAAAATTCGGGTCAGTTTAGTCTGAAGCAAAAAAACTGTTAAGTATTCCGTCATGTGAGATATCACTTGAAAAATCTACATTCAAGATTACTTAAATACTTTTATAATTTTTGTGCGAGAGATCCTAATGCCCAAAAATCTGTTAGAAATATACCGTCCCATCCTGATCTTCTACAGTTCTAAGCAATACTTATACTGTATATTAATTTTTTGACGACATTCAACGATAAAAATTGCTAGGTAGAAATTTCAAAATCCATCTCGTAAATTGTTACAACCCCTTTTCTGGCAATTCCTCATGATCGCATTAGGATAAGAAAAAAATGCAATTATCCCCCAAATTACCCAATTACCGAACGGACAAACAATTTCAAAAAGCATTCGTAGTATTACTCTCCCGCAGCGAAAATGATAGTATTTACTTAGGGTAATTACATAACTGTACACAACAGCGATGACTGTCGAGCCATCACAAAAGACTGCTGGTTTGCTCAGCTCATCGTCATGACTCTGATTGGACGATCTAGTAGAGGCACCAAGTTGCCTCTTCGCGGCAGGCCTAGCCAAGGAAAAATCTAGCGATTGATTTTTCTTTCTTTTAACACCCCGAAATCTGTATTGATGTGCTGATGTACATACTCCAGATTAAAAACGCAAGTAATCTTTTATTTATCTTGTTATTTTTTTCGTTTTAGTTTTACTATTTTTCTTCTGCTTTAAAATACGCATGTCCGGTATTAAATGGCACCCAACGTAGAGCTCCTGGTAAAGATCATGAACACCGTAGCAACCGCCAGAGAATATCATCACGAATATGGCGCCCAACAAAATTCCAATCACTCCGACAACAAGAGCAGACATGGCTTTGAGAGAAAGCATTCGAAAATACTTATTGCACAGATATTGCCACTGGAAGCAATCACTAGACTTTTGGCTGTTACTTTTATTTTCAAATTTCGATATTAAATGCGAACATTCGATCTTTTCTCCAAGTTCCAACGTTTAATCCTCAGATTTTATTTGAAGCTTCTGGTAATTTCTGGTAAAATTTTGAATTTAAAGTCGAAAATTCGAAAAAAATTCAACATTTTGCATTTTGAATACTATTTTTTTTTTGGTTCAGAGATCCTAAAAATACAGCACAAAATTTGAAAGATATCCCGTCCCCCCTGATCTAGGTTTCTAAAGATATATTTTCTTCTCTTTCTATGAAACAACATACTTTTAGTCATTAATGGTAATGGTTATTTCAATAAATTATTTAATTGCTAAATTCCTGATTTTTTGATATTTACCTTTCGTAATGGCGTCTTATAACGGTGGCAGCACTTGTACTATTTTGATGCCCACTCATATCTTCAAAAATGGACTTCCACAGCCTGTTTGCTGTGACTGAGTCGTATCCGCCCAGTTTTTGTACTTTAGTATAAAAGGAATACAAATCGACTGCAAACAAATTTCTGATTTACTATTGATCACGTGAAAGTAAAGGTAACTTACGTTCTTTATAACCAAGGGAAGGTATTCTTCCTAAAGGAGTGTGGTTTGTCTTCATAAACACTGTCAGTTTCTTTAAAAAGTCTTTGTTGTCTGAACCCTCAGTTGACCTGGTGCTTCTTCTTGGGCCAATATCACATCTCATACCGTTTTTGTGATCCTCAGAAGCAGTATCTTTCGACTGTGCGTAGGATTGTGTGACGGAAGATTCCGATTCGTTGCTTTCTGATCCCGGTGACACACTTCTTTTTTTCCGTTTTCCTCTTGGTCGACCTTTTAGTTTAGGTGCTAGATGGTTGCATAACATTTCGTGACCTTCTAGCTCTGGATATTCAAATGTGTCCCGACAGAACAACACTCTGGTGTTTTTATTCGTTACTGTAAAACCGCCAAGGGCTGTAACTATTCTATATTTTAGATACTCGTTTTCTACGCCTTCCAGTCTTCTCATCATAGCCCTATATCTACAGTATCGAGGATAACTTAATATTATTACTGAAGGATCAAGATTTTCATCTGTAAAGAAATAAGAATATGCGATTGCCGAACGGAAGAAGGCGACTAAATACGTACCTAATACCAAAGCATTTCTCTCTTTTTCAACATCAGAAAAATCTAAAGAACTTTCGCATAGAGGAGAAGAAAAAATATCACTGTTTGCTTCTTCTTCGGGAGGAACCTTAACTTGAGAATGGCATCTACCCAATTTACCCCACGTCCATTCCGTATCCACTGTTATCCATGTTATTAAGTCTTCTACTTTAAGGACCACTTTTTCAGCAATAGCCAACACCTCGTCCTGAAAAAGAAAAATAGATTTATAAATTTGAAAGATAGCTAAGAATTCAGATTAGTACAAACCAAATTATATCATAGGATACATATTTGAAAAATTATTTTTATATCTGAATAATTTCTTTATTGTTTAAATGACAAAGTTCATTTTTTCAGTTAGTTGGAGGGTTATTTTTTAAGCCAGGTCCTGCATATTAGAAATTTAATTGTTAAATACCGGAGTTTAAGCACAATCAAATAAGGTAAAAAGGTGAGGAAAATGTTAAATTATACAAAAACGAATAGTTAAAAAAGACATGAGAAAGGAAACATAATCTAAAAAGGCAATAAAAGGTCAAACCACAATTAACAAGAAAAATATCTACTAACCACTTTGGATATTACTTGTTTTCCAACTACAAATTAAATATCTCTCAATATTTTCCATTGTGAAATTTGTGCGTCTTCATGGCAATAAATACTCGTAATATAAAAAATTTGTTGTCTACATCGACAGATAATGTCCAAATTACATCATTCGGTAACGAGCTATTGCTTTCACTATTAGCGTGAATCTAGCCAAAGTCTTAATGCTTTCGAACAGAAGATTCTGTGTGGAGTTCCAGAGTGTGCGAAGCCGATGGAGGAGTCAGAAGAACGGACTCCCCCAGGGAAGTGTACTGGCGCCGACGCTCTTCAATGTGTATACAAATGACCAATCAACTGACCCGAAAACAAGGAGTTTTATATATGCTGATGATTTAGCCGTCACCTGCCAGGTCACAGAACATCTCGGAGGAGCACTAAGCGCAATCACTATCAAGGCAGAATGATTACTCGAGGTCAAATCAATTGCACCCGAATCCAACTAAGACACAGACATGCCTGTTTCATCTCAATAACCAACAGGCAGGGAAGGGAAGAGATAGATTGGAACTCAGTTAGTCTGAACCACTGCCCAAACCCGGTCTATCTAGGGGTCACACTAGAGCGTACTCTGACCTATAGGCAGCACATACACAAGACCAAGGCAAAAGTAAATACCAGGAACGGCATCTTGCGGAAGCTCTTTAATGCCCGATGGGGAGCCAACCCAAGCGTTCTAAGTTCCTCGGCGCTAGCGCTTTGCTATGCCTCTGTGTGGGAGAGATCAACACACGCCCATAGACTGGACACTGTCTTGAACGAGGCGTGCAGAGTCATTACGGGATGCCTAAAGCCCACCAGCCTCGATCAGTTATACATGCTGGCCGGGATCACGCCACCGCAAATAAGGAGGGAAACCATAGCCATAGCCGAACGAAGCAGGCAAAGCACCGATATCCGACAACCACTCCATACTCTCCGCCAGCAGCCAGGCTAAAATCTAGGTGAGGTTTTATGCGGTCTACACAACCTCTCATGTCCAGTAAAGCTTCAACCAAAGAGGAGAAATGGAAACAGCGAATAAAGGGAAGCGGCTCCCAGGCTGGAACCCAAAGGAAAAGTTCCCTGTGGGATCAGAATCAGAATGGAGTACCTGTAAAACGCTTAACCGATTCCGGAGCCAAGTCGGAAGGTGCAAAAACAACCTCCTGAGGTGGGGCTCTGCGGAAGAAGATGCCGTGCGTATGCGTAGACCCTCAGACAATGGAACACCTCCTTGTCCTGCCAATCCTTGCAGATTTCGTGCACCATCCAGGACCTGTGGATGTGCAACGAGAATGCCGTCACGTGCGCCATGCACTGGAGTGATATATGAACGCCCAGATACGATTAAACTAAGCCAAAGTCTTTAATTTTTTTAAAAGATAGATATTTTAATACAACGTATTTCTTGAATATTAGCTAATTTTGGGAGAGACAAATAATGTAGAATATTATTTTTACGATTAAAAGCATAAATAACGTATGTACAATATACGAGGGCTCCGTAATTTAAGGTCTTCATTTTTTTCTACATAGTAAACAACATTTTATTGCAAAACTAAGTACAGATTCTGAAAACTTGTACTTTTAGCGATTTTTCTACGTAATTCCCGTCTCGATCGATTACTTTTGGAGTCGCTTGGGAGCTTTTTTTACACCTACGATGGATACCATTATCCCGCCGACCCCCGCAGGAAAAAATCGACAGTTGCCTTCAGCTCTTCGTCGCATTCCCCCCAAATGTTGTTTCAAGTTAGGGAACAAATGATAATCACTGGAGGCTAAATAAGGGTGGTATGGAGGGTCGTCAAGGATCACCTCGACAGATCTCATCAAATTTGGGTGAGAAATTCCTTAACCATCCTCCATACAGCTCTAATTTGGCCCCCAGTGACTACCATTTGTTCCCTACCTTGAAACAACACTTGGGGGGAACAGAATTCTTAAGCGATGAAGAGTTGAAGCCAGCTGTCGATTTTTTTCTATGCGAGTCGGTGGGAGACTGGTACGGCGCAGGTATAAAAAAGCTTTCGGAGTGACTCCAAAACAGCATCGATCGAGACGGAGACTACGTAGAAAAATAACTAAAAGTTCAAGTTTTCAGAATCTGTACTTGGTTTTGCAATAAAATGAAGTTTAACGTGTAAAAAAATTGGATACTTTAATTTACGGATCCTTGCTTGTAGCATGTTTTAAGGTAGTTTTCCCTCCCTCAGGAGGAATGTTTCTTTCCCTATATTTTTGCAACAAAAGAATTTGCAAAGTGGGACTATATAATTTATTGTTTACACTAGGTTTTATGCTCACATTTTTATAAGAGGTTGGCGAATGAGATGTTGCGTAATATGTGATTTTTTAAAACTGTGTGTATAATTAGAGCGCTGGAGGCATTTTTCCAACACAAGTGCACTTTACACAAGACAATTCAAAGGTAAATTTTAGAAAAGGTACATACTACAGGTAATCTTGTCATTTTATCCAAAAATCTGTTTTTAGTTAAAAATTAAGATAAATAAACAGTGCAGTTCAATTGTCCTGCTTCACAATAGCAGGGAAAACTTAAAAGGGGCTGGGTGGGTCAAAGGAGTAATTCTTATCAAATTACTTTTCTTGGAAATTTATGCTTGAAGCTTCTAAATGTAATTACTATGGATTATATTTCTATCTTACAGCCTTATTTTGGTAAGTACACATTTCAGCTTAAATTATTCAAAAGTATTAAGGTACTTGAGAAACCCCATCGAAAAGGATAAATAGGGACTGAACTGAAAATCAAGCGAAATTAAAATTTAGGTAAAAAAGGTGATAAGGTAGGGTCATAGGATTTTACATAAAATCCGATCTTTAATAATGCACTAGAAGAGTTTGTCTGAAGAAATTGGGGTAGTCCATAATAAGGACTATTCCACATTTAATCACTTTAGTCACTCCTCTAAAAATCAAAATTTTAGAAAAAGTTGAAATTTTGAATTAGAAACAGAAATTTTATGGAAAAGGCAATATTAAATTTTGTCAGAATCTTAAAATAATACGATCGAAACTAAAAAAGTAAAACTTTAAATTTATAAAAACTAAACCATATGATATTAATAATAAAATTTGCAACTTTGATTTTGTAGAAAATTATAGGAAAAGAAAAAAAGCGGTTTTTTTTATTCGATAAAAGCCTTACATGACCAAGAAAGATGCAATTCTAGCAACTAGTAAAAAATAAATTAACAGATGAAATAGTAAATGATAAATCTTTTTGTCAACCTCGAATCTAAATAAAGTGTGAGAAGATATTATAGGATACAAATGTTATCCTTAAGAAATTTAAATTTCACAATCTGTAAATAATATGACCGCATAAAGATAAGGGTCAGTGTAGATCCAGTGGCCGCACTTTCAACCTTCCAATTTTTGCAGGTATCAGCATTCGATTTCCAAGTGGCCTCACTTTCAACGCCCAAATTTGCGTATTATTATTAATATAAATTTGAATTTTTATTTTCTGCTTGTGTGCATTTCCTGACGACAACAGGGCCCCAGATGATTCCCCCGCTAGCCCCGATCTCTGGCTGATTAAATTATTTCTCCAGCTTCGTTCATAATGAATAATATGTGATTCAAAATAAATCTGCACTGTGGTTTCGTTGTTAATTTACTGCTTTACATAACATATAACGTTATGTAAAGGAAACAATTTTCACATACATATAAGCATTAAAAACAAATTAAATGAATTGTGCGAAATTCAGAAGCATCTACATTTTTATTGCGTGCAGTCTAAACAATTAAATTAAAAAATATCAAAAGCTCATTTTTATCTTAATCATAAAAACTAGTTAAATATCATTATCTTTTACTTCATGTCGATATCTTAATTGTTTTGTTGTTCAGCGATAAACATTATACATATCCTAAAGGAAAACGTACGAAAGCATTTCTTAATTACATATTTAAATTTATGTGTTTATAGAATTAAAACTCTAATACTCCAGCAATTTCAAAGCAAATTTTAAATGTATTCATCTTTGTTAATTATTATTTAATATATTAGTGCTTTGCTAATTAATATTACTATTATTATGATTCGTGGGCGGTTACCTCATTTTTAACTATTTTATTTTTTAGGCCTAAAGGCTTTACTTTACATGGTGATGTACAAAATTTTTTATTTGACTAAAACAATTTTGTATGACACTGCTTTGAATTTTTTCTCTTTCTCTACTTTATTAACATATCATAGCATATATCCTGTCATAGACTTTTCTAATATTAACTGCTTATTATGCATATAGTTCTATTAAAGTTTAGAAAATTCGAATTAAATTGAATTAAATTTTTGATAAGGTGCATTGTAGGTAGAAAATTGAAAATGTATTTAAAAATGATAGTCATATATTTCAGTTAGCCCTAACAAATTTTATATTAAAAGAGGGAAGAATAATAACGCACATATAAGGTTAGGAAGAAACGTGACAGAGAATCCGACCAATCGATACTTATCCCCCACTTTCGTTTCCTTTATAAGCATGTCATATTTTATTAAAATTCGCAACTATTTCCCAGGGCAACTTTTTGATTTATCGTTCTTAGCCTCATTCCACGGTAAAGCTGTGTACATGTGAACTAATTTAGTCACTACAAAATAAATCAGTACTCTACTACCACCTCATGGTATTGCTTTTAATTTATTCTTGACAAATGGATTTGTTTTCGAACCGGTTAAAATGGAGATTAAATTTATTAGAAGTAGCTGTAACTGTTTCAGTTCAAACATAATATATACAAAAACCTTGCTTAGTAGCTGCGAAAAATGTATTCCTCCTTTTCTTATGGCAAAAGGAGGATTCATATGCGACATCCATGAGTACGCCTCTTTACTAGCCCGAAAGGCAACCCAAAGGGAGGTGGAGGGTGCTAAATTAAAATACGAACGTTGGACGGCCCTGATATGATGTCTGTTTGATTGCATGTGCAGAAACTGTTACCAAAATTTTCTAGGATTCAAAGCCTGCATGCAAAATTAAGGAGGACAATTTGAATATCCTTTAGCCACAATTGCACACCGTATATCGCAGTTTGCTTTCTTGCAGGGAATTGTCAAAAAAACTTTACTTCTCGTCATAAAAATGGTTTTATCTCAAGTAATTTTGCTCAAATCACTTGTAATTTAGCTTTTTAGATAGATAGAAGAGAGACGAGACATTTGATACATTTAAAATGGAAATTAACTCCAAAATTAGCCATTAAAAAATAACTCTCAGTCGTTAGTCTCAGCAATCTCTTTTTTGAAAAGTTTTGGGTCTGGTATGGTTAACATACTAAGTTACCGGGTTCTTGTGTTTTACCTGTCTTGTAATATGTGCGATTTTAATTGTTTACTTTCAGAAGCAGCAAGTGTAGGAACATTTTCATTACGATTTAACAATATTGAAAGTAATTAAAATTTCTGTAAGTTGCCATTCATGCTACGCCTACTATTAGTGTACAAAATAATTAATGTCGTATAATAATGGTTAAACCATCAAAACAATAGTTATTTAGAAATTTACGTCAAATGAGCAAGTAAACTTTTCTGCCAAGGAAACATTTTTAAGGTCGAGGCAGATTGCCGAGACTTTAAAGATTTCCCTAGCGAAGAAAAAGGCTAAGAAACTTTTTTAGAAGTGGCACTTTTTCTCTCATAATTAGATGTTCAAATTAGATGTATTATTTTTCTCTCTAAAATTTTAGCTTAAACTTGCAACTTTTATTTTATTATTAATAAGCAGGGCTTTGAACCGGAACTGAACCGAAAACCGAAGCGAAAGCAGAAAAAAATATCGGTTTATTTTGGTTCGTCGAATTTATGTACATACTTAAAACATTTTTTATTTTACCCTTAAGTTTGGAATTTTTTCTTAGAAATATCAATGTCTTTTTCAAAATTTTCCCCAAATCTGTGCAACTTTGGTCTCTAAATTAGGACTTTACTTTCAGTCTCTCATTTCTGTTTAAAAATTAGGTTAGAAACTAACAATTTTCATATTTTCTAGAAAATATTGACTTTATTCTGGAAATTTCAAGTCAAATTAGTATTTTGAGTTTTAACTTGAATCTTAAAATTTCGACTTTTATCTGGAAATTACGCGAAATATTGCTTTTGTTCTGTTAAAATTTGGAGTTTATAACAAAAAAAAAATATTCTCCGTTGTAATTTTGGAATAAAGCAGTAGTGTTTTTTTCATTCAAGCTATGAACTCAGCTTTCTTTACAATTTGAGTTGCAAATTCCAGTTTTTTTTGGAAATTTACTTTCCTTAAACTTTGATTTTTCTTTCCTAATTTGGTGTTTCTATTTTTTGAAGTTATTAGTCAAATTTTCGATTTTTCGTCAATTTTTTCTTTCAAATTCCACCTTTTTAGTATTTCATTTTTTTTTTGAAATCGCAAATTTAAATTCTTATGATTTTATACGCTGCCGACTTCCTAAAACTTTCTAATATTCCAAAATATGATTTTTTAAAATTTTCGCTGGAATCTCCCTATCTCAAATTTAACCTTGAAATTTTCAAATTTCAAGTCAAAATTTCAGGGAAAAAATACAACATTTTATTCCAATTTAAAGCTGGGATCCTGAAATTCGGTCGAAATTTTTAGAGTAAACTTTAAAAGGTGACATCTTAGAAAATGTCTAATTTAAACTTCCAATGGTTTTGTTTACTCTAAAATGGTAACTTTTATTCTGAAAACTTTGATTAATTTCTCAAGAGTTCGACTTTAGCCTCGAAATTGCAATATTTTTTTCAGATTGTTTAGAATTTAGAAGTCAAAAGCTGTGTTTTTTTAAATATTAATGGTTTTTGCGAAACTTCTGGCATAAACTCGCTCCTTGAACTTTTGTGTCCTAAATCGATTTTCACAATGTGAAATCTCTTCACAAACAAGCTACAGCTTAAATTTTTCCTACAATTTCGTCTTTAAAATTGAAATTAGCGATTTTTTTTATAGAAAATTGAATTTTAAAAATAATTGAAATTGCATTTTTTGTTGATTCCTTATTTTTACGCTTAAATATACATTTAAATAAAAAATTTCAAATTTTGGCTAAAAATATTAGCAGAAGTTAGATTTCAAGTGCTAATTTGAATTCGAATATTTTGTGTTATTTTTTATTTTGAATCTTAGTTCAAAATCTCTAAAGAATATCTAAATTTCAAGAAAAAAATTAACATTCTTGGAAAAAATCTAAATTTTCAGGAAAAACTAACTAAAAAAAAGTCGAAAATTCCAAACTTAAACTTATAATCCGAGTCTTAACTCAAAATTTCAAGAAAAATCTCCAGAATTAAAGAATATAAGTCAACATGTCGATAAAAAGGGTAATACTTGCTAGATAAAGACTAAATTTTATAGAAAAAAAATAATAATAAAAAGTACATACAAGTTTAAATTTGAAACTTCAGAATAAAAAAGTTAAAATATCGAAAGAAGGTAAATACGCCAACCAGAACTTTCTGAAAAATTGTATTTTTTTTTAAATTTATAAGTTTTCAGCAACATTTCCAGAAAAAAAATCGAACATTTGAATTTAAAGTTAATATTTCTAAATTAAGGTATAAATTTTGAAAATTCGTCTGTTAAATTTTGAAGTTTTTTTTTCAAAATTTTGACTATTTCATCAAAATCTCTGTTTTCATTTTATCTTTTTTGGTGTTTTTCATTTTCATTTATTATTTTAATTTGATCTTTTTAATCCAAAGTTCAAGTAAACAGTCAAAACGGCAAAAATTAATTTTGTTAGAAAAAACGAATCAAAGTCAAAACTTCGCTAGAAAACCAAAATTATGAAAGAAAATTCTCTCAAATATTTGATTTTAATCGACATATTTCGAAAAATTCTAGAACTTTTTAATTCTTGGGTATATAATTTAGGATTTTTATGAAAAGTCCGAGATTAAATTTAAATTTAAAATAATAATGTTTCCCATCAATAAGAGTACAATGAAGAATAATTTAAATTTAAAATTTCTAAGCTCGGCATTTCGATTTAGTTTTTAATAAAGTTCAGGTTTTCCTTGAAATTTGAATTTAAATTGAACTCAAAATTAAGGGTTCCAGCTTGAAATTTTTTAACCTGAAAAATAAATAATATTTTCCTTAAATTTTTGGCAAGATCAGAGTAGTTACATGTAATATTAAAAAAAACATAACATTTTCTAAATTATGTTCCAAAATCAATTTTTGATTCGAAAAACTTTTGAAATATCAAATAAATAAGTCACCCGGAACTGAACCGAAAACCGAGAAAAAAACGTTATTTTTGTTGGAACGAAAACCGGAATTGAGCCGATATAATTTTTTTGCTGGAACGAAAACCGAAAACCGGAACGAAGTAAATAACGGTTCGAAGTCCTGTTAATATGCATGCATTGTAAATATATTTGTAAATTTTGAATTTTTTCTTAAAATTTCGGCTTAAAATTTATTCATAATTTAAAAAATATATTTGACTTTTATTTTTCCAAATTTTAAACCTGATAGATCGACAATTGTGATAAATCCAATTTTTTTATATTTTCTAGAAACGATCTCGAACTTTCAGATTTATCTCAAAATTTCGACCAATTTCTTTAAATTTCAAACTCAATTTTTTGATTATGTATTTTTTGATACTTTAACTTGTTTCTCAAAATGAAGTTTAGTTTTCCCTATAATTTTGACTTTTAAGATTTTTTTTTCTAGAGATCTAGCGAATATCACATGTAAATCCTAACACTCAAGGTTTTTAATCTTAAAATTTCGATATATTTTTTTAAATAAGTAAATTTTTTTTCAAAATTCACGCTTGCTTTAGATTTATAAAATTTTGTTTAATTTTCTCTTAATTTCAAGTTTCAACTTAAAATTCCAAAGCTGTTACGATGAATTGATGATAAATTGGGATTTTTTTTTTCATTTTTAGAATTTTGAAATTAGCTTTGACATTTTACCCATTTTCGTGTAATTTTTAGATTAGGTTTGTTTTTGTCCTATAAATATGGAAATTTGAACTTTTGCCCATACTTCCAGATTTATATTTTTTAAAGTTTTTTTCCTAAAACTATAACTCTAACACGAATTTGTTTTAAATATTCGAAGTCGAAGTTTCGTCTTTCTTTGAACATTTCCAGTTTAACAGAATTTTTAAATTTCGAATTGACGTTTTGAATTTGTATTAAGATGAATATTTTATATTCTCAAAAAAAGTCTTTATGTATAAATTTTGAGCACTTTTCAGAAATCATTTTTTTTCTTGAGATTTTATTGTTTTTCTGTAAATTTGACATTTAGCACAAGGCTTAACTTGCGACGTGACAGTAAGGAAAATTTCTAAAAATTTTGATAAAAATGTATAAGTACTAAACAAATCTACCAGAAAACTCTAAAATTAAAAATGTAAACTATAAATACATAAAAAAAGCTACTGATTTTGAAAAAAAGTTCTTAATTCTAAATTCAATGAAATATACTAAAGTAATATAATTGAAGGTGTAAACAAAAACACAATTTTTCGAGTTTTGATTCAAAACACCAAGATTTTTTTTTTATATAAACTCAAATGTTCTTAAGTCATGCTGAAACATCGAGATGTGAAGTATACAATACGTCCATTGGATATGGAATTACATGAATAACTTCGCTATTAATGGAGATTAATATCGATTAAATCCGCAAAGTAGTGCGGAATTTTATGTTTATTAACATGCCCAAATGATATAAGGTTGGACCAAAAAAGGTCCACATTTTCTTTGGTTGATTTATTTTTTTATTAGTGGAGTGTTTTTACCAAATTCTCACTAGCAATACAATAATACCTACACATATAAACTTTTAGGCAATCAAATCGAAAGTATTGCAGCTACAATTAATTTTTATACAGAAGGTCTCAAAAACATTTGTCAATTTAGTGTTTAGCAAAAAAACTAAGAATTTCCATAAAAGCAATTTAATTATGCATTAAAATTTTCTGAGTGCAACTTTTTTTTATTTTTAAAAATACTCCAATTATAGTCAATGTTATGACTATTTTAGTGAAGTCGTTCTCAATAACAAAATTTTACTGTAAATTAAGCGAGCCCTTACAAATGCTTCAAAATCCAGAGCAGGTCTAATAGATGATATTTTAATACCAAACTCAATTTCAATAATTCGTGGATTTTTCCCAGAGTCTGTCAAATGAAAATTTTGATATTTTCTTCTACTCTTACAGATTCCTTTCTTTTTTTATCCGGTAATCTCCATTGTTTTCTGTTTAATTTTTTTAAGAAACGAGACAAAGACTGTTTTTGTTGGGAAATTCTTTAACAATTTTTCAGCTCCAAATTGTTTTTCTTCCAAAAATCTACAATACATAACAACATTATTTTTATGTAAATACTTAATTTTTGCGAGACACTCACATTGACAAATATTTTTGAAAGCCCCTGTATTGTTTGCAACTGTAATACTTTTGGCTTGTTTGTTCAAAAGCTTATACCTTATTGTATATTTAGTGAAAATTTCATAAAAAAGCACCAACCGATGATAACATTAGCAAAGAAAATGCATATTTTTTGGCGCACCGTGTATTAGATAGATATATTTTAAAATAAAGGCTACATAAACATTTTTCCCATGCCGGCAAATTGCACTGAATAAAGCACAAAAATATATTGACAATGCAAATGTTTCAATGCTACTAAAGCTACCTCTGATAATATAATTATTTTATTATGATATTTTAATTTTAAATATTGGGGTCGCTTCAAAATTACTGTTATGTCACAAGTAATATTCGTATGATATATACGATTTGTATGCACCTCTTCTGGTAATACTAATTCAGTTGGTAACACGACTGTCTGTCTGAGTGGTGCTATTATACTCTTTTATTAATCATTAATTACAATTCTTGACAATTTTGCCTCCAAGTTGTAAATTTTGTTATAAAATATGACTTTTTAGAAAGCTCCTTGGCTCGACATAATTTTTTACGAATGCGGTGCAAATTTAACGAATAAGTTGTTTAATTTGGTGTTCAACTAACTAGTTATTTAAAAATAGATCAATGAGCTTGTTAACGCAATGTAAATGACTTTTAACAGATTCGAGAACTTGGGAGAGTAAACAATGGGTACATAACATTCTCACATTCAGCTTCTTATCTTAAAAAGTAGATAAAAGCGAAGTTAAAGGTACCATTACAACAACAGTACATAGGTCTAATTATTGAAGATTAATAACTGTTTTTATCGTACTATTCTAAAAATGGCAGAATATTATTATTACTAGTTTTAATTGGCAAGTTGACATAATTTACTTGGACTTATCATTAACACTACATTAATTTTTAAATTTTTTTTAGCCACGTAGTAGGAAACTGGAACGCAAACAATATTTATTTACAACAGCATTTCAATTGCAGTTTTGGTGTATTTGTAAGAACAATTAAAAAGCATAAAAAGACTCGTTAGAAATTTGTGCAAATTGTTATTTAATTTCTCCATTTATTGATACAGTTAAATGTTCTGCGTACATTTACGCGAAGATTTACAGGAATAATTTATTTTTTTTTAATAAAAAATTTACTAAATATAAATAAATTTAAACATTTACAGTAAACATCCTGTTAACACAGTTTTCATTTAAGAATGAACTGTCGAAAAGTATGCTACAATTTTAAATGGAATATTTGTTTGATATGCTGCATTCATTTATGCCATTAAAAGTATTCAAAGCTATGTTAATCGAAAATCGTTCATCACACAAAAAAATGAGGGGGCATTTTTACCAACAAGTGAAGGATGTTTACGCAATTGATGCTTATTTTTTTAAAAAAAGCAGTGGCGTAACATTTTAATTTAGCTATTTTATACAGGTAGAAGAGTTTTAGAATTTGGGTAAGATAGTCCAAACTGTTCCACCTCTTGGGGGCATTAAACAGGGGGGGCGAGCGAAGGGCATGTGGAGCTGCAATATGGTAGCCCAAAGTAAACCGCCTCCTAAATTGAACCGCTTAATATTTTCTATTTTCTTAAATTTTTTAAAAAATTTGAGGGGTTCAATTTAAGCTAATTTACTCCCCTTTTTACCAAAAAATAAAGGTTGATTATGAAATTGGTACTTAATTTAAAAAAAAGCCGTGACGCACCATTTTCTTCGCTAAGAATACTCGATGACATATTAACATGATGAAAGAAGAGCAAAATAATTTCCAGCAAAAAGTGCGTCTTTGTGCCTAGTTAGTATCTACCAAAATTAAAAAAAAATATTTCGAATGATTTCATAGTGTTTAAGGAAAAACCAATCTTTTTCTTTATTTTCGAGACCTTGTAACTTAAAAATAAAGCGGTTCCGCACCTACGTTGATGAAAACTGTTTCTCTTAAAATCGCCCTAGGATTATGCTCCTGAAGTATGGGCTCCTTATTTTCAAACTCCGGGATTATTATTATTGTTACTAAGGATTTTTAATAGGTAAACTTTTTTACAAATACTCTTAGCTAAACATTCCATATATTTTTGTTTAATTTCACTTACTGGTACTGAAATCCGAGGTTTTTAGACTTTTAATGCTCCAGGCACTCCATTATTACTGTGACGTCGCAATTTAACTCTTGTGCTAAATGTCAAATTTACAGAAAAACCATCAAATTTCAAGAAAAAAATTGATTTCAGGAAAATGCTTAATATTTATACATAAAGATTTTTTGAGAATAAAAAATATTCATCTTAATACAAATTCAAAACGTCAATTTGAAATTTAAAAATTCTATTAAACTGGAAATGTTCAAAGAAACAATAATCAAATATTTAAAACAAATTCGTGTTTATAGTTTTAGTTTTAGGAAGAAAATAAAAGAAAAAATATAAATCTGGAAGTATAGGAAAAGGTCCAAATTTCCATATTTATAAGACAAAAACAAACCTAATCTAGAAATTACACGAAAATGGGTAAAATGTCGAAGTTAATTTCAAAATTCTAAAAATGAAAAAAATCCCAATTTATCATCAATTCATCGTAATAGCTTTGGAATTTTGAGTTTAAATTCAAAATTAAGAGAGAAATAGTCAAAATTCTATAAATCTAAAGACTTTTTTTCGAGAATAAATAATATTTATTTCCTAATACAAATTCAAAGCGTCAATTCGAAATTTAATAAACCCATTCACGCCCAGTGTACTCAATTGAGTACATTTGAATTATTGCCCTTCGAGGGTGTTGTCTGAGTTAAAAGTAAAAAAGTTAATGACATAAATTTAATCTTTATACTTTTTTCTTTAAATCCCTGCAATCAAATTTTCCATTCTACTTTAAGGAAATTGCAGCACAAAATGTAACATGCAAGAGGTTTTGATAGGAAATAGATTTCACCTAGCATATTATTACTCAAAACAATAATTCGTTTTCGATAAGACATTAATTTTCATTAAATATGTGAAGGAAAGGTATAAGATCAAGAATGCCTTATGAGGTAATGGAAAATTTTACTATTTTATTTCCTAAACAAATAAAACATTAGAGTTTTCGCTGATTTGTATTTATATGAGCCCAGTGTATTCATTTGAGTACGCCAATTTTTTTCATGTTTAAGGAAGAAAAAAATGTAACTAATACGAGAGGCAAAATAATGTACCATAATCAACTAAATTAAACCATCAGTAACTATTTTTGTCTTGGGTAAGAGTGGTGAGCATTAATGGGTTAAACTGGAAATGTTCAGAGAAAGACGAAACTTCGACAATAATCGAATATTTAAAATGAATTCGTATTTACAGTTATCTGGAAAGTACGGAAAAAAGTCCAAAAAATTTAAAAAATGAAAAAACAAATACCAATATCATTAATTCAACGTAATAACTTTGGAATTATGAGTAAGTCGAAACTAAAAAAAAAATGTTTCGGAATTTTAAGTTTAAAATGGAAATTAAGAGAAAAATAGTTAAAATTTTATAAATCTAAAGCAACTGTGAATTAAAAAAAATTACTTATTTAAAAAAATATATCGAAATTTCGAGATTAAAAAACTTTGTGTTAGGATTTACATGCGAGTTTCTTAAGTTGCTTTAGATCTCTAGAAAAAAATTGTTAAGGTCAAAATTTTAGGAGAAAGTAGATTTAATTTTGAGTAATAGGTAACCTTGAGTATCAAAAAATGTTGTAATTAAAGAATTGAGCTTGAAATTAAATTGAGGTCATAATTTTGTGATGTCTAAAATTTTGAGATTAAGTGTGAAATTTCCAATAAAAAGTCAATACTCCTAGGAAATATTAAAAAAAAATGGATTTGTTAACGTTGTCGATCTTTCAGGTTTACAAATTGGAAAACTAAAGGTCAAATATTTTATAAAAAGTTACGATTATAAATTTTTTAGCCGAAATTTAAAAAAAAATCAGAATTTACAAATATAATTGCAATGCACGTCAATTATTAATAATAAAATAAAAGCTGCAAGTTTGAATTAAAATTTTAGAGAGAAAAAATAATATTTCTAATTTGAACATGTAATTATGAGAAAAAAGTGACACTTCTAAAAAAATGTCCAAGCCTTTTTCTTTGCCAGTGAGATATTCAACGGCTTGGCGATCTGCATTGGCCTTAGAAATCTCTTTGGCAGAAAAGTATACTTGCGCAATTAATGTAAATTGTAAATAACAATTGTTTTGACGGTTTTACCCATTATTATTCGAAATTAATTAATTTGTACACTAACAGTAGGCGTAGCATGAATGGTAACTTAAGAGTATTGTAATGACTTTCACTATTGTTAAATCATAATGCTTGCTGCGTATCCCTTAAATTAGGTATACCGGCAGCATATTTCCCAAAAAGAAATACAACAGAAAAATCATATTTATGAGGCAGTTCGCGAAAATTAAGATAAAATTAATCAACGAATTAGTTAAATAAAATAAGTGATTAAAAGATTTTAAGATTAGATTCCAGGATTAGACCGTGTTAAAGAATAATTAAAAAGTGTTCGACATTTTACCAACCATCTTCGGAAGCTTTTGCAGAAACAAAAAAAATAATAAATGAAAATTGCAGTAAAAATGCATGAAATGAAAAAACCAAATTAAAAATGTCACAGCACATGGATCAGAGAATACCATAATGTGCAATGTCGACGTTCAAGATTTATGTTTAATATTAATTTTTAAAAAATTAGTAAATTATTAATTAATTAAAGTAAAATTGTATGTACAGTTTGCCTATTTTATTACGTTTCGGCGTTGATCCCATTTGCACTGTTAACAAATTGTAGTAAAATTCCCCAATATTACAATTCGATATATTTAAAAAAAAGTTAATGTTACACATATAAGACCTTTTTATTAATTTTCATGTTAAGCTTGAAATTTGGAAAACAATTTTTTTTCTTCTGAAAAGTCCAGTTTTAACTCAAGCTTTTATTAAATTTTTAGTTCCGTCTCAAAATTTCAACTAAATTTCAACACAAGCAGTATAGTTTTTGCCTTGCAACAAAGCTAGGTAGTTGTAAAAAAGAAGAAGGAGATTTATTAGATGACTGGTTGAAAGAAATATTTAGTGCACCTACTACTTAGATAATAAAGGTGAATAAAACCTGTAATACTTGCGCATAAAATGAGAATTGCATTGTGTAACAGCTTTTGTAAGCTTATCTACGCTATTATATGAAAATGTATTTACATTTTGGAAACAATTACTGCCTTGCATTTTAAATATTAGTCCTGAAAGTTGGCGGTTTAATAAGCGATCGACATTTTTTTTCTGAAGAACAGAAGATAATGCCAGTACCGTTTTGAACAAGGAAGCAATATGATTATTTGCCTGGAGCAGTACAAAAAAAAAAAAATTGAACATTTCTCCATAATGAGGCAGAGTCGCAAACATAAAAAAAAGTTGAGGTTGCCATAGTATCCGTTATTAATAACAACTTTTATTAAGGTCATTTATCTCTAAAACCAAGTTCAAAAGTTACAGGCAATAGTCTATACTTTTTGGATACACTGTATTAGGGATGTAACGAATGTTGGTTTTCCCACATTCGCGAATGCGAATGCGAATATTCATTTCCAACATTCGCGAATGCGAATGTTGGCTTTTTCAATGGCACAGAAAACATTGTGAGAAAAATAGAAAGTTTCAAAATAAATTGAATTTGGAGAAAAAATCCAGTTTCTAAGAATATTTCTTTTAGAATTTATATTTTCATTTAAATTTTGACATATTCTCGAAATTTACAAGAAATATTTTTCTCTAAACTTCGTAGAAATACTATTCTCAAAGTTGTTATGTTTTTAGCAAAATTTTAATCCAGTTCTAAAAAAATAAACGAATTTTGATAAAAAGTCGAATTTTGAATAAAAAGCTGAATTGTAAATAGAAAATTCTCGAAATTCTCGACATTTAGTCGAAACTTCAAGAATAGAACGAATTTTGAGAAATACGTTGAAATTTTCGGCAGTCAAAATTTCGAGAAAAAGGCCGAAATTTGTATGAAATATTTAAAAACTTCAGTGCAGTCCAATTTTGAGAGAAAAAAATAAACTTTTTGAGTTTATACTGAAAATTCTACTTTCCCAAAATTCGACTTTATAGTCGTAATTAAGAATAAGACGAATTATAATTAAAAAAAAGCAGGTTTGGAATAAAGTGGGAATTCTCAGGAAATCAATTTAATATAACAACTTGGCTTTTTGAAAAAACTTGAAAAATATCAAAATTTGAAGAAAAAGATGATTTTCGAGGTAAAAATCAAAAGTTAGAAATTTTGAGAAGAAAGTCAAATTTTGACGAAATTTCAAAAAAGGAGCGAATTTTGAGGAAAATTTTACAAAAAAAATCGATATTTCAAGAAAAAAAAGTAGAAATTTCTCGACTTAATATTTATTTTTTAATGGCTGCCTGAGTGAAGGACCAGCTGCCTTTTGCCCCACTGTGATGTCAGAAAATATCCGCTATTGAAATAATAGTTGAAATTTTGAGAAATTAACTTTTCTGGATTTCTTGTCTTTTTGCAAAAATTCAACACTTTCAAAATATATTTTTTAAAATTTTAAAGTAAATATTTTTACTTTTTTATCAAAAGATCTATCAAATTTTGAGAAAAAAGTAAAGTTTGATATAAAGTCAAAATTTGCAGGAAGAATAAAAAAAATGAAATTTTCAGAAAGTCAAATTTTAAGAAATGACGAAATTTTGAAAAAAGAAAACGAATTTTGAGATGAGAATTTGAAAATTTAAAAAAGCCAATTTGGATAAAAAACCTCGTATTTTAGGTTCAATTCGAAATTTCAAAAAAAAAAAGAAATTTTGTGAAAAACGACGAATTTTTATAAAAATGTCGAAATTTCAAAGAAAGGAACAAATGAAAATTTTTGGAAAAGGGTCCGGTAGTTGAGAATATAAATTTCCAGTTGGTTTTATGAATCAGGGGAGAGCAAACGCCCTAGTGCCCTATGCTAGTTAACGAGAATAAAAATTAAAAAAAATAGAGAAGGAAGAAAAAAAAAGGGAATTAAAAAATACTTTTTATTAGATGGGACTGGATAATTACCACATTAGTTATTAGGTACGCTATCAATGGACCCCCAAACTCATGATATAGATAGCTCAAAGGTCCATGAACCCCAGTTTAAGAAACCCTGCCTTAGCAGTTGCATTGTTATTCCATAAATAATTTCCCGTTTTATTGCCAAATATATTCGCATACTTTTTTGCGAATGCGAATATTCGTTATATCACTACACTGTATACTACCGAATTGGTATATCTGCTATTGAAACATTCTTCTATTTTCCTCCTTCAACGACGATTATCAAATCTTATTCCCTTCAATATACTTTTATTACAAGTAGTTCTGATTTTTCAAAATGTCCTAGATAACTTGATCAGTGCAAACTTTTTTAAAATCAAGTTAGCTATAGTTAATGTTTAATAGTATTTGATAAAAAATTAAATTCTTCAATTGATGTTGACATAAAATATACGATAGGTCTTTTAAAATAAACAATTTATTAGCATTTAATTTTTGAACACCCCATATATACTAATTAATTTTTTACATGTGCGACATAAAACCTAATCAATTAATAGAACTTAACCTAAGTTTGTTTTAATAACTAAAATAAGTGTTGAGGATTTAAACATAAAGATTGTTACTACATTTTCACATAAATCAAAATATCTCAAAATCCTTTCAGGTTTAGGTAAAAATCCCAAAATGTCTAATTAAATGTCTATTTAAAAAATACACCTTTGATACGTTTTGCGTTTTTTGGGCAACCTATACATCCAAAAAAATGTCAAAATGTTGAGAAAATAATCGATATGATACCAAAAAACAGATATCTGAAAGTATAGAAAAGTTAGCAGTTTTTAACATGTGTAATCAATCGCAGCTTGCGCCCTCTATGAACTGTAACCAATCCGTAAACACATTTGAATTCATCGACTCATGGAGGCCCAAACCTTAAAATTTTGCATTTATTAAGAAATAAGTGACTTGTGACTGTGCTAAATTTCGCTAAAACGTAATATTTTTAACTTAAAAACATACCCACGAATTTTCTCGAAATCACCCTGTATAATTTATTCGGATTAATACAGACAAAAGCAATGTCGTACCTGCCTTCTATAAATGGGGAAACTTATCGCGAAAGACATAGATCATGGGATTTCATTCAGATTTCATACATTTAAAAAGTCAAATTTCTTTTTTTATTACAAAATAAAAAATCCACCTTATTTAAAATGAAGTAATTTATTTCGAAATTATGTAGCGATTATACGAAGCTAAAGATGACATTATTTAGAAAAAAAATTAAATTTAATGTGAAGAGTTCGGAATAAAAAAGAATACAAGAACTTACTCGACCTTTTTTAAAAAATTCTCAAGCGCAAATTCTTTCAGGTTAAAATGTTTAAAAATATATAGTTTTCAGGCTCAAGTTGAAAATCGAAAAAAAAAAGCCGTAAATTTACGGAAAAAATTTGAACTTTATAACAAAAATATTCTCAAACTTTCAAATTAAAAAGCTAAAGCCGGAGTTTTGTTAAAAAAATTGCAAATTTCTACAAAAAGTTTTAAAATATAGCAACAAATTGAGTGTTAGCCCGAAAAATAAAGATCTATCGAAGTTTTTAGTTTAAATTCAATATTGAACGGTCATAATGTTGGAGATTAAGGTCGAAATTTTAAGAAACCGATTTAAAATTTCTAATTGAAATCTAAATTATAAGTTTTATTTAGAAATTTTAGAGAAAAAATAATTAAAAACTGGAGTTTAAAAACTCAGACTAAGAAAACTGCATTAAAAAAACAACTTAATTATATATATTTTTTTAATTTTGAATCGGAGATTTCGCTTTAAATTTTAAAATTGACAAAAAATGTCAAAAGTTTGAAATATAAGCTAAAAATTCGAAAAAGTGAAAATTTCGAAGTGCAACCTGAAATTTTGTGATTTTTTTTTATAAATTATTACAATTTTTTTGAGTTTTTAACATTAAAAATATCAAACTTAGTTTTAATTAGAAATTTAGAGAAAAATATCAAAATCCTAAAAAACATTTGACATTATTCTTAAAAAATGTACACGGCTTTTCCATATAATTTGCTACCCCCTGCACAGTTTATCTAAAAACACAGAAAGATTTTGAATACAAAAGTTAAAAAGTTTTTCCTATTTTTTGCATTTCTCAAACAATCAAAAAGAAGACAATCGCAAAATGGCAAAATTATATCAAGGTTGGTTTTTTTAAACGGTGTTCTTCTGATTGCAAATATGTATTTAGAATCAGAAAAATACGAGGATTTCAAAAAAAAACAATAATATACAGGCTTCTACTTTTAAAAAATCCAACCTGCATACAATTCCGCCATTTTGCCATTTTCATTTTTTTATTAGGTTGACAGATTTAAAAAATTTAAAAAAATCCTTTGTATTAGAAACTTTTCTGTATTTTATTAAATAAACTCTGTAAAGGGATGGCAAATTATATGGAAAAATCCTGTTCACTTTTCCAAGATTAAAAATATCAAATTTGAGCTTGATATTTTGATAAGATTTCAAATGTGTGATTTTTTGCTCAAACATTTAAAACTTCTAGAAACGACAAAATTTCGATATTGAAACCTAATTTCTTTTTCATAACTTCGTTTTAAAGGTTCATTTTGAAATGTATTCTTTTTCGAACTTATAATTGCTTGGACTTTTTCTCTTAAAACAAGTTCAACTTTGAATTTGGAATTTTGAAAAGACTGTTAGTATTAAAAAAAAATTCTCAAAAGTTCTTTTCAAAATGTTACTTCCAAAAAGAGTTAAAATTTTAGGAACGTTTTTATTAATATACATGGAAGTCCAAACTTCTCTTAAAAGCGTTAGTTGAAATTTAAAATTTTTCTAGCTTTTTTCAAAATTTCGATGTTAAACTCGAAATCTGAACTTCCTTCTAAAAATGTTCACTTTTTTCTTGACAATTTGACTAAATTTCTACTCTTTTCGAGTTACGATAATTTGAAATTAACCTACTGAAAATCTCTGATAAATTTAAACAAGAAATTTTGATTTAATCGAATAATCAAAAAATTTTGGTTTGAAAATTTTTATTTCACCAAATATTCAAATTTTGGTTCGAAAAAAGTTGCAAAAAGATTAAAGTCGAAATTTTGAGAAATTGTTAATGAACTAAAATTATTTTTTGTAAGTTTTAATTGACTGGAAATTTAGACTTTAGAATTTTTAATTAAAACGCGCAATAAAATTTATGTAAAAATATTTTGTACAATTTCAATTTTAACTAAATAATTTCAACTTTTAAACACTTAAAATTTCCATGAAAAGACACTTTTAAAAATGATTATTTTAATATAAAATTGTTTTCGAAATTTTAAGTTTAATCCCATTTTGAATTTTTTTCTCGAGAATGAAATCTAAAATTTTATTTTTTCGAGAAAATTAAAGATTCAAAAATTGAAATACAAATCTTGTCCCCTGAAACCAAGAAAGTATAAAAAACGCAACAGAGGTTTCTCTAATGCGTTTCGATAACCAAGCTATCATCTTCAGAGAGATATATCAGATATATCAGTATCTCTCTGAAGATGATACCTTGGCTTTCGAAACGAGTTAGAGCAACCTCTGTTGTGTTTTTTAATCTTTTTTGGTTTCGGGGGACAAGATTTGTATTTCAAGATAACCAAGGACCTGTCCTTTCCACCAAAAAAAAGCTTCAAATGCAATTTTCAGTTTAAATGTCGGAAGTTTGAGAAAAATTTAAATATTCGAGTTTGATGTTAAAATTTCGAGGTAAACGTCGAAAAGCTAGCAATAAGTAAATATTTTTTTTTACATTACATTAAAGGTTTATCTAATTTTAGACTTAAATCTACAATTTTTGACTAAAGTTTAATTTGGTTTTTAAAAATCTTAACCTTATCCTCAGACTTACGCCTTTTTCCTCAAAATATCGACCTTTGGGGTTAAGGCTAAAATTTTTAAAATAGGTTTTTAGAAACTTCGTTTCAAAATTTAATTTTTTGGTTGTATATTGTAAATTTTGAGTTCCGCTGGTTTTCAATTTGAACTTAAAGTTTGATTTTTTTAAATTCGGAGTTTCAACTTGAAATTTTATGCTTCGATAGAGTCGAAGTTTCGGGTGATTTTGGGCTGAAGCATGGCAAAGATACCTTTTTTAGTGGAAGTGGAAGGCGAATCAAGAGATCTTTCATATTAGCTAATATTATCCAGAATATTCTATTTAGAAAAACGAGTTTTTAATATATTTTTTTTTTTTTCACTTTGCAATGCATAGTTATTTTTATGATATGTCTAAAATATAATACATAAAAAACTGTTTAACTTTTGTATTTAAAGTTTTTTTGTAGCTCCTCATACAAAGCTTCCTGGCAGGGCGCAAAATCATGGGCGTGGCTAGGATTTTTTTTATAGGGTGGCCAATCACATTGTCAAGTTGTTAATTTTTTGATGACCAAAAAAAAGGTCTTCAGTTCTTCGGCCATCGCGAATATTTTTAACGGTTAAAATAAGTCCTGAATTCAGTAGATAACAAATAAAAAGGTATAAAAAGACGTCTCAAAACATATGTGTCTAGGGTGGGCATCTCATTACAACGATAAAAAACTGTGTATGACGATTTTCCTAAGGTGCCCTCGTGCCTTCTAGCTATGTTAATGTGCAAGATATAATACATGTACACGCGTTTTTTAAATAAATTTTAATCTTCTACCACTTTTTAAAAATGCAGAGTTTAAACTGGATTTTTTAAAATAAATTTCGAGTCTTTAATTCGTCTTAAAACTGGAAATGTCAACACTTTCTAAATTTTGAAAAAATGTATTTTATAAATTTCAGGTTTTTTTTTTATTAATGTCAATATTTTGTCAAAATTTCTACTTATATTTAAAATTTTTTGTAGTAGATTTCCGGTTTTTCTCTGGTGGGCATTCGGCCATGACTTTAATTTGCGACGTGACCAGTATGATAAATTATACACATATACCGCGAAGCTAAATTTTACTCAAAATTTTTATTCAGGTTTAAAAACTAGTTAATTCAAATGAATTATTTCAACTGTAACACTACTGAAATTAATTCAATCGTCAATCATTAGTTACATACATAAATTTTTAATCGTCATTTGAATTAAATGTTATATAACTCTGAAATAAGAAAGAAAGAGCGCTAAAGAATATTTCACCAGGTACGTCTGAATAGCTAATTGAGGCTGGCCCCTAATTGATTGGTCGTTACACAATTAGTTAAAAGAAAAACGTTCCGCATTGTGGAGCTCTGTCCACAAAAGCTAAGGAAGCACAGCTTTCCTTGCAAGATGAACGATTATTACTTTTTTTAAAGGCCCAGAGTATCAATTTTTTTATAGAACATGACTATTCCATATAATACATATTATACTCCGAACAAGCTACGCCTGAGGAAGTGAGCATAAACTTCGTAGAGGAAGTGGAATAAGAAGTTCAAGATCTTCAGGAGAAAGAGCCAGACGTAGAAGACGTCATTCGACCGAATGACACAGAGGAAATCCAATTTTGCATAAGCTAAACGTCAAGAAAGCTCCAGGTCCAGACGGAATTCGGAACCAAGCTCTGAAGAATCTTTCAGACCAAGCTGTCAAATACTTTGGAGCCATAGTAAATTCAATGTTTAAAAACCGATATTTTTCCACAAGGTGAAAGTCTTCATTCATAAACCAGGTACGGCTGGGAATTTTCCCCAAAATTACAGGGCAATAAGCCTCTTTTTTAACTTAGATAAGGTGGCGGAGAGGATTTTGAAAAAGCGTCTACAGAACATTATCAGCGATCGCGACATCATTCCTAAGGAACAATTTGGGTTGCAACCAATACCTCGGATCAGTTGCTATGAGTAGCTGAAAAAGATCAGTCACTGTATGAACTGGAATCAGGTAGTAGGAGCTATTTTCTTCGTATCTACAAGGCGTTTGACATAACTTGGCACCAAAGAGCGCTTCGGGATACCTGTAACAATGGTTCAAATGATAAGCTCGCTCCTGTATAGGTTGCGGGGCGGCGTACCTCAAGGTTCTGACTTGTCACCGCTCCTACACTCTCCGTTCAAAGCAGACATTCCAAGAACCTACCAGACAACGTTAGCAACGTATGCAGACGACACAGCTTTAATGGCTAATTCTCTAAATCTAGAATTGGTCACCAGACGACTACAGAGAGCGAGAGATGAACTTTTAGAATACTTTGGTCGATGGAGAATCCAAGTCAACGCAACCAGAAAAAATCAACCATATCATCATGTTTATGTCTATGGGCAAAACGTCGACTGGACACTTCAGGCAAAGTATCTAGGGGTAATACTCGATAAAAGACTGATATTTAGGCTCACGTCGACTACGCAGTGTCCAAGGCCAGAATGCTAAAGGGATTGCTGCTAGCAACGATTGGTAGAAATAGCAAACTACTCATTGGGCTTAAATTTTTGTAAAGCTGTTTTTTCTAAATCTTTACTCTTTCTTTAATATTAAAGGTAAAATAAAAAAATCCAAAGCTACATTGAATGTTTTGGGAAAAATCAAAAAGTCAAGACAGAATTCTAATTTTATAAATTAAAATTTTTTCAATTTTCAAATTGTCGCGTAAAATTCTATTTGGGGTTTAAGATGAAAGTCAGTAATAAGCAAAAATTAAATAGTATCAGCTAAAATTCACAAAATCCCCAATTTCTTAGAAATTTTGATTTTAAAATCTAAATTTTGACTTCTTTTTCGACATTTTAAGCTGAAATTGGAAGACAAAAATGGTAAAATTTCTATACTGAAGCCGAGATTTGGAGAAAAAAGTCAACCGTAAAAATGATGATAATTTTTATCTTTAGTGTTCAATTTTGTATCAAAATTTCGCAAAAATGATAAGCTTTATCTTTAATTTATGATTTTATATCGAAATTTCGTTTAGAGTTTAAAATTCAACATTTCCAAAGATCTTGAAACTTCGAGAGGAGATTAGAAATTTTGAGAGAAGATACATTTAGGTACTAAAAAGAATATCTAAAGTTCAAGCGTAAAAAACACATTTTAGAAAAAAAGGGTACAAACTTTCGAATTTAAAATTCTAATTTCGAAGTTTTTCTCGTTTTGCCTTTTTAATGAAACCTTCACTTTTTGATAAATTCCGAATAAAACGAATAAAATTAAGATAAAAAGTTGGAATAATCTGACATTTTTAAAAAAATTCTAAATTTACTTCGAACTCGAAAAGAGATGTCAATTATTAGAAAGTAATGTATGGTAAGGATGACATAACAACAAGAATCAAAGAGAAGATCACTTAAACTAAATAAAAATCTGGAAATTAAAGTTGAAGTTATTAAATTAAATACATATAAAAAAAAATGCCACCCCCACACGTGTCCGGGGCCCTGACCCCCTTTGCCCCCTCACGCTACGCCACTGTATCTAAAAAAACTCCATCATTTTAATAACAGTTAATGTAAAAATAGAATCGGTTAATATTATTAAGTATTCTACATATGTACACGATCTCTAGTCCAATAACGCAATCTAATGTAATAAAATTATTATTCCCGACGTTCAATTAATGCACGGAAAGCGAGCATTCTAAAAACTTTCCGTATTGATTTTCGCTTTAGACACAGAAATAAACGTATTACGTGAACTTCTCTAAAATGTTGCTTATAATTCCATCCTCTATCTTTCAAAAGATTACATATAAACTCATCTATGGAAATGAAATTTTAAACATTCACCTCAATGTTGTTAATTAGTTTGAATTGTTTATGTCATTTTTAATGCTAATGGCATTCAATCGAATCTTATCGATATTTTAAGAGACATGTTTAGTTGTTTCTTACTCATATTAAAATTCTAAATATTGGTGATTTGTAGTGTGCCAGTTTGAAACAAACATTTTGTTCACTCTATTCATAATTAATTCATCATCTCAGCAACGTGTTCCGGTTTAGTTTTATAGCGTGTAAAAAGCCTTAGTACTTTAGAATAACCTACCTCTAATATTAGACCAACAATGAATATAAACCAAACGTTTTAAAAATAGACAGTGCAGATGATATTAAAAATGTTTTGAAATGCTATGCTGGTTAAAATGTATTTCCTGAATGTATTTTGAATTTATCGACAACTACCACTCATCTCAAATATTGCATTTGAAATGTGTAATATTCTGAAGGTAAATTACACTACACACTTTTTTTATTATGCTTAATAACATTTAATAGAATAAATATTCGTTTTAATTTTAATTAACATAAATATTTCGATGGAAATACCCATTACATATTTTATAAAAGTGTCACATAAAACTGCTCATAAATAAATTTCGCAGTTGTTTCATCATTCCTTTAATGGGCGTTTCCCTAAGGAGGAAATTTTGTATAGTTTTCTTTTTTTGCTTCAAAGGTCGATTTCCGTTCGTCTACGTAATGTTCGTAATTCAATAAAATAACAATTTGCAGGTAACAATCATGTAACAAACATCTCAACTCATTTTGTATAATCTACAGTTGTCCAACTAATCCTTTAACATCTCTGACTGACTATTTACCTGCGTTTGTGCAGTAGGCTCTCCTCGAATTTATTTCAGCTGTCACAAGTATTTCATAATACAGACTTTCACTCGCTATTAATTCGTTTATAAATTATGCATTATATATGGTTACAAACAATATTTTTAAAATATAGACCGTAAATAAAAAAGAAATCAATCATCTTGGATAATGCAATACCTAAAAAACACAGAATTTGACAATGGTTTATTAAAGAAAATGACATGTTTTTTTCTCGAGAATATTTTCGAATTAGCTGTACACTTTACAGATCTTGTGTTACTTATAAGCAGAAACAGTGGTGGAAGTCATTCACACTTCATGTACCATAGGAAAGGTGTGTTTTCTGCCATAATATAAATGGTAAATCTATATTTTGCTTTGAAGTGACTTATCTTGAATATTATTATCGCACACCAGAACCTACGGTTGTTGCTTGGTCTTAGTCTTTTAAAAAATTAGGATATCTCGCAAATTTTGAAACAAATCAACAGTAATACAGCATTTACTAAAGATAGACGTTTTTCCAAACAATGTGCTATTTTTTAAACTGTTATTATTTCCTAAATTCGCCAATGAAGAATAATCATGTCTTTCCGTGACAACGCAATCAAACTTAAGAATAAAAAATTTTTCCATTTAGTAAAAATAGTTTTTTACGCTTAGTTTGGGTAATCTGTAAAAATCAATGGTGGCGAGTCTATGACATGCGTGCCCAGGGTGCCATGCTAAGACATTTTTATCAACATTCATTCTTTTTAAACTGTTAAAACCCAAGAATGGGGCCAAAACTACTAATTGCTGAAATTTTATAAACTGCGACGGCTGAAACGAGGCAATTTCCTTAAACTAATTAATAATTTAGAAACGATTTACAACTGAAAGTCGATACTCACACACATGTAAGTTTTATCGAACATTATACTTAATCAAATTTCGCATTTTTTTGCCTTTTACAAAAATTCTATTTTAATTTTTTGCGATCTATCACTTTGAAGTTGTAGTTTACATAAAAAGTTATTCAGATAATTGACGACTTTTTTTTGTAATCCGGCCAAGCCAAATCCCGCCAAATCAAAGCCCGAAATTTCGAATCAAAAATATTTTAAAAATTTTGAATTTCTCCTGGAAATTTTTATTTTCTTCTTAAAATGTCCATGTTGTCTTCTTACTGAAATTTTAATTAAACGATTAAATTGCCACTTTCTTTTTATTATAATTTTGACTTTGATCTCAAAACTTCGACATTTTTGGCAGAAATTTAAATTTAAAAATTCTATCATAAAATGTCCGTTACCTAGCATAATAAATATAAAATTTGATCACGTTATTGTAGACTCCGTAATATTTTATGACTTCAACCTAAATTTCAATTTTTTTTGCGCAACTAGTGACAATAATCCAAAGGGCCAAGATAACTCTCTTTTATGTTGTTTTTCGGAATCGAAATATCTCTAAAACTAACAAAAATAGCAATAAACACACTTGCCTTATTTAAAAAAAATAAAATATGGGGGTTGCTATTTAAAATAAGAAAGTCCGTGCCTACTTCCGGTATAACCGAAAGTGGGAGAAAGTTGAAAATACTTTTAAAAGAAATTCGATTAGCCCTATTCAGAAAATTAGTTTGTCTATAATATCAAGAAGTATGTAAAAAACTTCCCATCTAAAAAAAACCCTGTATGTATACAGGTTGTTCAAAATTAATTCAGCACTATTGCTAACTTTTTTGTTATTAAAATTACAACTTTGGTTAAATTAGCAAAGTTGTGTATTATTTAACGCTGATTATTATGGTAATACCAAAAAAAAAGAAATTAACTTCGCTTTTTGTTAATCACGAAGTTACAATTTTTTAAATGAAACAAGGATGAGACGGGAGTACATTTTGCGTGTTTATCAAAGATAATGGAATTTAGAATAAAAATGGTATAATTTTTTTGCTAGAATGAATAATAACGTAAACCTATATCATAAGAATTCGAAATCTCATGGAAAATTAGCTTAGTAGGCTATGGAAACAAATGTCAACTCTGATATATGCTGAATTGAAACTGAGTTAGATATATCAAGAGAGTTCTGGACCGAAAGTGGCGTAATAGCTTTGTTAATCTGTCACGTTAGGCACGTATAATTGTACCACTAAACCAATGGTCAAACAGTAGTTGTGTTGGAGGAACAATTACGTAACCCAAGTGGTGTCCTGGGAAAAAGCCATTCGACTCCTAGGTACAGGTAAATTGCTATCTTAAGGGACGACTTAGATGACATTGTGTCCTCCTCCAAGACGCGATTTGATTTACTTAATTGGTCCTTCAGTACATAGGCGTAGCTAGAAAAAGGCAGGGTCGGCAGTTATACGAAAATTTATATTCAACTGAGGAGACTTTTTCTGAAAAAATTCCATTTCCTTTTCAAAATTTGTTTTTGTTAACAAAATTTGTATCTTTCTTTCAAATTCTTTTCGATTTCTTTTATCAGAACCCGACTTTTTCAAAATTTCGAATTTTTATCTCAAAATTCATCTTTTTTCTCTTAATTTTACAATTTCACAAAAGTTTTTCCGAAAATTTCAATTTTTTCTTTAAAGTTTGATTTGTTTACCAAGATTTACCTTTTTTCCCGAAATTTGGTAGATCTTTTTGATAAATTTTGATAATGATTTTTACGAAATCTTAGGGCGGGGAAGATCGGGGCGCGTGGCTGCCTCTGATTTAAGTCAAGGGAAAATTCCGGAAATTTTATTTTTTTTTAATTCGTCCTTTTCTAAAATTTCGATAAAATTTGTTTCTTGGCAATTTCAAGCGTTTACTAAATTTCACCCATTTACTCGAAATTTCGATCTTTTTTTTAAAATTTCAAATTTTTGATTTTAAATTGGTTTTTGTTTTTCAAAGTTTCCAGGAAAAAAATCGTAATTTCTAGAAATGAAAAGTAAATTTACTTTAAAATTCGATCCTGCGTGTTCCTGGAAATCTGAATATTCTTCCTCAAAATTAGTTCTTTTCTTAAAATGTTTATTAATTTTATTTAACATTTTTGCGACCCATCTTCAAAATATTTAAATTTTTATTAATGAATTTTGGCAATATTCTGACACATTTTTTGAAATACGACTGCTGGGTGTCAGAAATGTTAAATAAAATTAATAAATATAATGTTTCCGAGCAATAAGAGCCCATCGAGAAGAACTTATCGACTTTATTCTCAAAATTCTATTTTTTGGGCTCTTCTTTCAAAAATAATGTTTTCTGTTAAAATTCTGCCACTTTGTGTTTTTTAAATTTACTGAAGTCCTAAAATTTGACCTTTATTATTTTGACATTTATTTTAAAATGCGATGTTTTAGTTCTTGGAAATGTCGATTTTTTCCTCGAAATTGGCTGCTTCTTGAAATTCGTTTTTCTCGAAATTTGTTTTCTCGGTATGTTATTAAACAGTAAAAATGTCGAGAAAAATATTTTTTTTGAAATTTCCGGAAAAAGATTTCTTGTACAATGTCATGTCAAAATTGAAATAGAGAAGTAAAAAATTCGAAGAAATTGTCAAAATTCGACAACTTTCCAAAAATTGCGACTTTTTTCACAACATTCGATCTTTGAAAATATTTTAGCATTTTTTAACATTTTCGATTCTTTCCAAAAGGTTGGGTTTTTATTTGCTATTTGGGTTTCTAAAAAAATCCGACTCTCACAAATTAGGTATTTTCTCGAAATTCATCGCTTTCGAAATTACGACTTTAGTCTTAAAAATTTAAATTTTTTCTCCCAAGATTGGCCTCTTGGAAATTTTCAATTTGTTTTTTAGACATTTTGATCTTTTTTTGACATTTTAAGAGAATTTTTCAAAACTAATTATTTTTCTTTGAAACTTCTTCTTCGACCTTTAATGTTTTTTTTTCAATTAAAAATTTCCGAATATTTCAGGTTTCTTGTACTTCATATTTCGAGGTTTTTGAAAATTCTACTCACAATGGGACATTTCATATATTCCCAAAATTTCGGTCTTTTTCAAAATTTTTTATTTTTCCAAAGTTTGAAATATCGATCCAATTGGATCGACATTTTAATAAAAATCTAATATTCTAAGACTAAAATTTTTAGGAAACTTCGAGAACAAGATTTCTTGTAAATTTTCAAGATTATGACCTAATTGAAATATGAAGAGAAATATTTTTGAGGACTAATTTTTTTCTTCTTAATTTGACTTACAGTTAGTCTTGCAATTGCTACTTTTTCTAACACCGACTTTTGAAAATTTCAATTTTTTTCCTTCAAAATTTCGACACTTCGAAGTTTTCCGAAAGGTTCGGTGTTCATTTTAGATTAGCTTTTCTAACTGTTTTTTTAAATAAAATCTGACAATTTGATGCCTCAGTTCCTGTAGTTAAGTAAAAATATACTTATACTCAACCGGAAAGTATTCCGGTTTTCTTTTTTTTCCATCAATTTTTCAAAATGATTGTTGACCCCCCTTGAACGAAATCCTGCCTACGCCCGTTCTTCAGTACAACTACTTGTCTAACGGTTGATTACCAGACGGTTTCAGTTGCACAACTACTTGTCTACCAATTGGTTTGAATTGACAGTTGGCTTTAGTTGTAAAATGATACTTGTCTAGCAGGACAGATTAACAAAGATATTATGGAAGTTCAGGTTCAGAACTCTTTTGATATATCTACTTCGGTCTATATTAAGCGTATATTAGGGTGTATTAAACTGTTGACATTTGTTTCCATAGCCTACTAAGCTAATTTCCCATCAATTTTCGAATTCTTATAATATACATTTTCGTCCTCATAGCTCCATTATTATTCATCTCGACAAAAAATTTATAATAACTATTTTTATTCCAAATTCCATTATATATCATAAAAACACAAAATATACAGTGTTTCATTTTAAAAAATACAGAACTTTGTTAATTTAACCAAAGCTGTATCTTTAATAATAACAAAGTTAGCAATAGTGCAGAGTTAATTTTGAACACCCTATCTACATATATTTTTAAAAAACCTCGAAAATTTAAACTGAAAATCGAAATATTAGAAGATATAAATTGGAAAAATAATCTGGAAATCACAACAAAGTCGACAGAAGAAAATTATACAGTTTCATAAAAATGAACATTTGAGCCAAATACGTCAACGGGTTGACATTTTGAAAAAAAAAAAGTAAAAACCAGAAGTGAAATTGATTTATTTATTTGTATTAAAAAAAATCCAAAGATAAAGAAAAAACTAATAAAATTTTGGTATTAACACCAAATCACCGAAATTTTTAAGAAAACATTTAAAATTTCAAAAAAACCTATATCTTTCATAAAAAAATGTCACAATCCAAGATCGAGAGATTCTAGATGTGAATTAAAATAAAAATGCGAAATGCTAAAAAAACCTATAACTTTTAGCAAAAAAAAATGTTTTCGAAATTTCCGAAAAATTCGATGTGATTAAAGACAAAATTTTCTAACAGAAGTCAAAACCATTACAAAAAAAAAAACAAATTTGGAGTTCACATTAAAAATTTCAAAGAAATTTCGAGACTAAGATCAAAAATTTGGAGAAAATCAAAATCTCTAAAAAAATAGTAATTTGAAATCGAAATTTTAGGGAATAATAAAAAGTGTATGCGTAAATTTTGAGAAAAAGCTCGAAGTTTAGAAAAAACACATACAGCATATTATATAAAGAAAATCTCAATTTACCTAAAAAACATTTTTTGAGAATCGAGACAGATAAAAAGTGGGCAAATCAAAGTTTACTTTGATTTGTCCACTAACACTTTGGGAAACATTGTGAAGGTCGAAAGTTTGGTATAGATGTCAACAGTTCTAGGAAAAGTCGAAATTTACAAGCCCACGATTTACAAAAAAATAAATAAATAAAAATTGAAAATATAAACCCTTTCGAAAAAATTCTCTAAATAGTAAATAAACATTTTAACCAAATATAAAATCATAATTATCAGTTCTTGGAGTGTTTTGTCAGTCATGTAAACTTCATTTTTAACTAAAATACTCATTCATGCAAATTTATTACCATTCTATAAAAATAATGTCGGTTGATATCTTAAATGCAAATCACTTTATTATTAAATGCGCTGTTCCTAACAATCAACAACGCACTATCTTTTGTTTTAATAAAGAGCCAACATAAATTTTTCGGTTGAAATACCATTTCATGGCCAACTTACACTTGCGAGATTGAATAGAAGATGGGATTTTATTGACAAAAAATGTTGTATTTTAATAAAATGCAAAGCAGTGCAAAATACGTTGTGGACTTATTTTTTCATTGTTTAAATTTATTGACCTGTCATGATGTAGAATTCAAATAAACAATACTTAACCTCCACAACAATAAATTCATGTTAGCCAAGTAATAAATAGGGATATTAAAATACATTTTTATAATGTAGAAATAGAATATGCGATGCTAATAACGTGAGGAATATGACAGAGGCAATTAATAAGATCTTCCGAAATGATTCATATTTTGAACTTGCGTTGTCTATAATCTGACCTTGACATTACCTACTCTAAGTCTCAGCTATTTTTGCCATTTAAACTGCTACACAAATTTAATTTAATTTATAGTTTGTCAAACATTTTTATAATTGTGGCAACACTCTTTTTTATCTTGTACTAGTTTAAAGAGTAGGGCGTGACGCTTTTTATTACAGTCAAGGTTCAGGTAGTTATAAGCAAAGTATAAATTAACACTGAAATTGATCAACTACCAGTTCCGTAAAAAGCTAATAAAATAAAGCAGTTTCACACGAGTTTCGTAAAAATATAATTAACATCCGAAGCCAAATATTCTTATAACATAAATAATTTTTATTTACAAAATATAAATAGGAGCACATTTACATCTATAGGACACTCATGATTTGTCGTGTCATCTGGTTCTCGCCCTTCATACAGGGGCGTTCTTACTGATTTGTTTCACACACATAGATGAAGCGGTGAAATTTTAAGGCTGCCAAATTTGCTCCAAAAATTCAAATCCACTCTTAAAAAAATTTTCGAAAAATTTATCCGAGAAGGTCGATATTTCCGATTGGTATAATATTCACTTCCTTCTCCACCTTCATACAAGTATGTATTAGTGATGTAACGAATATTCGCATTCGCAGTCGCGAATGCGAATATTCGCATGTTTTTAATATTCGAATCCGCATTCGCAAGAAATTATGCGAACATATTACGAATGATTTGGCAATAAAATGGGAAATTATTTATGAAATAACGATCCAACAGCTAGTTTCTTAAACCGTGGTCCATGGATCCTTAGGGGAGTGTTGGGGGTCCATAGGTAGCGCAGTTAACAATATTTATTAACATAATAGCTGATAAAGTAATTTATGCAATCCCATCTAATGCAAAATATTTTTAAATTCTCTTGTTTTCTTCTTCTATCAGCTAGCTACATTAGAGCAAGGTGGGTCACTTGCTTTCCCTTGATTTATAAAGTCAACCGAAAATTTATATTTTTAACAGCGGGAACCTTTTTCAAAAATTTCGATTTATTCCTGAAAATTAATTCTTTCCTTAAAATTTACACATTTTCTTGAAAATTCGATTTCTTTATGTCTTTTATCATAAAATTTCTTTTTTTTCTTTTGAAGTTTTGAGTGTATTCTAAAATTAGATTTCCTTTATCAAAATAAGATTTTCTTAAAATTTTAAATTTTTATCTAAAAATGCGTCGTTTTTTTTTTCTCAAAATTTCGCCACTTTTCAAAATTCGACTTTTTCTGAATTTTTTTAAATTCATATTTTTGTAAATTTCGGCTTATTTATTAAACTTTGCCTTTTCTTGAAATGTGGTTCATCCTTTGATAAAAAAGTAAAAATGTTTCGAGTAGTAAAAAATTCCAAAATATTCAAATTCCAACTTGTTTCTCAAAATTTCGACGTTAATCTAAATAGTCGATATGTTCTGACATTTTAGTGGGGGGAAGGAAGCTTGTTCTTCACTGAGGCAGTCATTAAAAAAAATATTCAGTCTTTTTATTAAAATTTCGACTTTTTTGCTGACATTTTTTTCAAAATTCGTCCTTTGTGTGAAATTTTGATAAAATTTGATTTTCTCTGGAAAAATGCGAATTTTTACTAAACGAGTTTTTTCCAGTAATTCCTCAAAATGTCGCCATTTTATTTATTTATTTTTTATTTCAAAAGTTTTTTGAAACTTTCGATTTTTACTTCGAACATCGTCTTTTTCTCGAAATTTTGGTATTAATCAAGTTTTTCCAAAAGATGACGTTTTATATTACATTTAATTTCCTGAAAATTCAGACTTTATCTCAAAACTGTAATTTTTTTATTATAATTATTGGCCATTTCTAAATTACGACTTTATACTCAAAATTGTACTTTTTGTTTCCTCAAAACTGGACGTTACTGGAAACTTTAAAAATTTCGACATATTTTTCTAGATTTTGAGTGTGTGGAAATTTCAATCTATTTCTCAAAATTCGTTTTATTTTCGAAGTTTTAACTAAACGTCTTAGGTTTCTAAAAAATTCTACTTTAAATTGAGCTTTTTTCCAAAACTCGACTTTTTCTGAAAATTCGTTTATTTTTCTAAAACGGAATTAAAATGTTAATAAAAACATAAAAATTTTGGGAATAATGTTTTTACAAAATTTGGATAAAAATATTTCCTGTAAATTTCGATATTATTTTAAAATTTAAATGAAAATAAAAATTGTAAGAGCAATATTTTTGGAAACTGGTTTTTTCAATTTATTGTGGAAATTGTGACTTTTCCTTTAAAATTCTCCGAGTGCTAACATTCGCATTCGCGAAAGTTGGAAATGAATATTCGCATGCGCATTCGCATTCGCGAATGTGGGAAAACTAACATTCGTTACATCCCTAGGATGTATGTAGTAGGGAGTAACGAATGTTGATTTTCCCACATTTCCCACATTCGAGAACGCGAGTATTTTGACAACCTCAAAATTTACAATACGTTTCTCTAAATTTCATGAAAAAAATTATTCTCAATATTTTTAGAATATTTTTATTAACATTTTAACTCAATTTTAGACAAATAAACGAATTTTGAGAAAAAAATCGAATTTTCAATTTTAAGTGGAAATTTTTAGAAACACGGCACTTAGTCGAAACTTCCAGAATGAGACAAGAAACAGGTTGAATTTTTAGGACAGTCAAAATTTCGAGAAAAAGGCCGAAATTTCCATAAATTATTCAAAATTTCTAATAGAGTTCAACTTTTTAAAGGAAAAAGTAGAATTTTAAGTATAAACGCCTAATTTAGAAAAAGACTAATTATAATTAAAAAACCAGTTTTGGGATAATGTGGGAATTTGTAGACGATCAAATTTAATATAAAAACCTGAATTTTTGGAAAAACTTAAAAATATCAAAATTGCAAAAAAAAGATAACGATTTTCGAGGTAAAAACTGAAAGCTTCTAAAACCCAAAAAAATTTTGAAAAAAACAGAAATTTATAGAAAAAAGTTCAAATTAGTAAAAATCCGAACTTTTCCAGAGAGTCAAATTTTGTCGAAAGTTCGAAAAAATGAAGACTTGCAGGAAAAAAGTGGAAATTTCAAGAAAAAATATCGAAATTTCCCGACTGCAAATTTTTAAAGATTGCCGGGAAGACTAGACGATCTCTTAAAATCTGACTGAAGGAACATTTAGCTCATTTGAGGTACGGAAGAACTGAGAAGTCAAGTGTGGCTCAACATGCTTTTGAATTAGATCATAGGACAGATAATAATATTAAACAGTTACGAGTAGTAAATAAGCATTCTACGTTAAATGCTAGTGAAAGCTTAGCCAAAATTACAGGCCGATAAGCCCCTTATCCAATTTGGGCTAGGTGGCTGAGAGGATCTTGAAGAAGCGTCTGCAGAGCATCATCAGCGATCGTGACATCATTCCTAAGGAACAATTTAGTTTCCAACCAATGCACTCTACCTCGGACCAATTGCTGCGAGTGGTTGAAAAAAATCACTAACAGCATGAACTGAAATCAGGTAGTAGGAGCAATTTTCTTCGATATCTCCAAGGCATTTGACACAGTTTGGCACCAAGGATTAGTCTTCAAAAAGCATCACTTCGGGATACCACTAGCGATGGTTCAAATGGTAAGCTCGTTCCTGCACCAGCGCTCAAGGTTCTGCCTTGTCTTCACTCCTATACTGTCTGTTCACAGCAGATATTCCAAGAACCGACCAGACGACATTGGCAACCTATGCTGACGACACGGCGTTATTGACAAATTCTCTAAGTCCAGAATTGGTCACCAGACGATTACAGACAGCAACAGACAAACTCCTAGAATACTTTTGTACATGGAGAATCAAAATCAACGCAGACAAGACCCAAGCAGTCTTCTTCACCAGAAGAAGGCTCCAACCATATGGACATATTCATGTTCATGGGCAAAACGTTGACTGGAGACTTCAGGCAAAGTATCTAGGGGTAATACTAGACAAAAGACTGACGTTTCAGGCTCACATCGATTATGCAGTGTCCAAGGCCAGAATGCTAAAAAGACTGCTGCTAGCAATGATTGGTAGAAATAGCAAACTGCCCGTAGGGCTTAAAGTTTTGCTGTACACATCAATCATAAGACCAGAAATGATTGCAGTCCCAGAAATGTTGACGATGTTTTTCTTAGTCGAAAAATATTATTCTGAGGTGTTAATGTTTTTTTAGTCGTTTATAAATAAAAGAAAGGGAAAACAATGGCAACATATAATCACAATGAAAATAATTTCAACCCTTAATTAAACTACAGTAATATATCGATTATAAGAACTCATTAGGGACAGGGGCAGAAACGTATATGAGAGATATGAAAGTGTGTAGTTTCTAAAGTCCACTATTCTAATAAAAAAATGAAAACCTTTCGATAAAAACGAAATTGAGAGTTTTAACCCTCAGTTATCAAAACTTCCAAATCGAAATATTGAAAAGAAAACCAACGTTTTGTTAACCAACTGGAGTTTGAGCATAAAACCAACATCTTGGATAAAAAATTTAAGAAGAAACTGAACTCGCAAACTTAGAAATTTAAGAAAAAAAACTAAATCTCTACATTTTGAGAAAAAAATTGACATTTCCAAAAAGAAAACCAAGATTTGGAAAGAAAATATCCAATTTTTAAAAAATTTCCAAATGTAAATTCAATTTAAAAAAAATAAAAATTTTCAAAAGGTCAACATTCTGAGATCCAAGTGGAAAATCAAAAAAATAAAAAAGTAAATATTGGAGCTGAAAATTTCGTGATTAAAAGACGGAATTAAAAAAAACAGTCGATTGTCTAAAAAATAATTTTCGGGAAAAAGTAAAAAGTGAAAGTTTAAATTTGAAATTTTGAGAAAAAAAAATCAATGGTTTTGTATAACTTACCAAATTACATACTATAAGAACATATTTAAGGTCGAAATTTCAGGGAAAACTTAAATCTTCTAGAAGAGATTTTCTTTCGAGGTTAAAGCCGAAATTTTGAAAAAATCAATATCTTTAGAAAAAGCCAAGATATACCTTTCAAAAAATGTAGAAAGCGTAAAAATGATGAATTTCAAAAAAGTCGAATTAAAAAAATTGCGCAGTTACAAGGAGTGTCGACAGAAGTGAAAAATTAAAACTATGATATAATAGTGTTATTTTTTTAATTTTCAAATTGTAATATCAAAAATAAAAATTTCAAAATTTGTAAATTAAAATTATTATTTCTAATTTTTATATTTGTATACGTTCTAGTCTTTGATCTTGTCTAATTTGAGTTACTGCATATTAAATATCTAAATTTTATATTTGCATAGCAAATTTAAAGATATTTAAAAATAAAGATTTCAAAAAACTGCACATAATGAGTTACTAGTCTTCGTTGGATGAGTCGATATGCAAAATATCTAGAATTGGCTTCTGCTATATAATACAAAGCTGCTTATCGTTTCTTTGTAATTGTCACCTATACGAGATTCCAATCTCAACTAAAAATCAACTTCATAACACAAAACACAAATAACTTCCAAAATTGACAGCAATTGTAGGTTCGCGTTTTGCGCCAGGGGTGTCTTTATTACCGTTGTCTCGCTTATCTCGTATCTCGCACTTGTAGGTACCCACAAAACATTAGAACATGTCGGTACTTCAAATTAACGTTATTGGTAACGCAAAGCCATTCGTTTGTCCCCTATCTTTAGTCGCACAACCGGCCTAAAGAAGTTTTCACTTAAAAGAAAAAAAAATAAGTGAGATTTCTACACAATCCTGCCAACCCCGCGAAATCCCGCTCGTTTTACATGCGGGACTAAACCCGATAAATCGTGACGGATCCCGGTATGCTGATATTGCATTCCCTAAATGTAATGAACTTTTAAAATTTTAATTTTAATGTTTGTGTCCCCCCCCCCCCAAAAAAATAATAATAAAATCAGAAAGAGAACGATAAGAGAAGCCTTTTATGACATCTATAAAACGTATGAGTTTCTGGTGCATGAGTTTGTGTAATAATAAAATGTGTTAAATTTTATGTAATAATCTATTTCACATGTATTCATTGTTTTTTAGCTATATGCAAATCGCGCAAGCTGTGTGCAATTACAAATTAACTTTTAATTGATTACAATTATAAACAAGAAATAATTATTTAAGTGAAAATAAATACATAACAATATTTCAGGTCTATCCGTTTACACATACCTATAGATATTAATATTATATTATATAACCCACACAAAGGTGTGTCAATACTACTAAAATACTAAACGGCTGAATTTTATTGTTACATTATAAATAGGTACAAATAACAAAAACGTTGTACCATTTCTGACTGAAAGATAACGGTTCAAGATAATGTACAAATATAAGGTATACAAATTATAGGTTTAAAATTGTGCTCAAATTAAAAAATAGTTTTTCCAAGTTATGTTTTATTTAATTCACGAATAAAGAAAAAAACAATTATATGCTGCATTACCGAAAAATTAGAAAGTTTTGGGCACTAAAAAAAATTCATAAGTGCCCAAAGCAAAATTAAATTTGATTTATGAATGCTCGATATACATAAGAACTTTTAAATACCACCACTATTTTCGCCTTTTAAATTTAAACTTGAAGCATATTTTCCCAAATTGAAAGGTAAGTTTTTGTTTAACATTTCTGCTTTATTATTGCAATTAATTTTCGGAATTTAAACGTAACTCTCCAAATTTCTGTTTTAAGTTCGAAATTTCAAAGTTTCGAGTTTTTTTAAATTGTTAATTGTTAAATTGTATTAATGTTTGTTTTATTTTTTCTTCTTTCTTGGAATTGTAAGTTAAAATGTTCAATTTTTATTTATTTATTTTTTTTCCTAAATTTCGGCCTAAAACATGCAAAACTTTTTTCCAGAAATTTTCAATTTTTCGAGTTCGATTGATTGGGCTTAAATTCAAATTTTGAGTAGGTATTTTCTCAAAACACCAGTGTACTTTTTAAGTTTGATATTTTTTCCTAAAATGGGATTGAACTTAAAATTTTATTTTTTTCGAAGTGTTAATTTTTTTCTAAATTTCGGCTTTAAAACTGAAATTTCAAGTTTTTGTCGCAATTCGATTTTTATTTATAGAAATTTCAACTTTGTAGAGGATTTGACTTTTTTCTCAATATCTCAATCAATTTTAATCAGATTGATTGTTTTTTTTTTTGAAGTGAAAACTTAGTTAGATACATTGAGCACTTTTGATAGGGGTAAACTTATAGTTTATTGTGACCATCACGCAAATTTGCGTTACCAAAATGCTTAACGTTAACAGTATATACAGTAAGGTCCAAAAGTAACACCCAAATTCATTATCTACGTAATTTAAATTTTATGTGTAAAATTCTAAAACAGGTCAATTGTGAATTCTAAAATCACACTTCTTAAGCACTATTTTATCCCTCCCCCTCAATCCCTTGGATTGATAGGTACCCCTTTAAAATTTTTAAACTAAACAAGGGTTTTTAATTCTCTATTCCAGCAGTTTAGGTTTTTTTTTTCAATTGCATTAATTTTCGTCAAGAAAATTTAATTTGAAAATTTTTGTACTAAACTCTGCTTATGTATTAAATATCTGTCAAATCTAACTTTTCCAATTGATTTTGTGTCATAGTTATTGAATTTTTTCGTTATCATAGGCGGCAAATTACCCAACAAGAAGAAAGAAGTAAAATGGGTTCCTTTTGTAACTCATCATTTTTTCTTTAGGTAGTTTATGAGTAAAACCCTGGAGAACGTCGATTTTTAATTCTAACATGACATTTTTTTAAGCCTAAATTTATACCTCTCCCTTCAACTTCCTTAAAATGACAGCTACCCTTTTACAATTTTTAAATAGAACAAGGGTGCGTGGGAGGAGATTTGAAAGAGTTTTTAATTCTCTATCCGCAATATAAAATTTTCTGATTTTCTCTCATTTTTATTAAAAAATATTACTTTTTCCTGGTATGTAAAGAACAAACCCTTTTTACTTCTTTCTTTCTGTTCGGGATTTGTCCACCTGTGTATAGGAAAAAAATGAATAATTATGCCGCAAAATCAATTAGAAAAGTTAGATTTGATAGATATTTGTTCAATAAGCATAGTTTAAAATACATTTGATTGTACGCATCTCAAATACATTTTCAAAGTTAATTTTCTTGACGAATGTTAATAACATTAAAAAAAAAACTTACACTACTGAATAAAGAATTAAAAACCCTTTCAAATGAGCTATCAGCTATCACACGCACCCTTGTTCAATTTAAAAATTTCAAAGGGATACCTGTCTCTCCAAGGGGGTTGAAGAGGGATGGATAATATTATGCTTAAAAAGTATCATTTTAAAATGAAACATCGACCTGTTTCAGGATTAATTAAATAATAATGAATTTATGCTTTACTTTAGACGTCATTGTAGAACATGTTGGTAACGCTAAACCATAAATTTACCCCCACACGTGCCCAACGCGGCTAAAGAAATTTTTACTTCAAAAATGCGTGATCTGTATGGGTTTGAACCCGGGACCTAATCAACTAAACTATACTGTCTGTTGATAAGTTCAACTTTTTACTCATCTTAATTAAACATACGAGTACGCCTTTATAACTGTGCATTGTTTAAATTATGTTTTAGTTTGATTATAATTTTATTTGTTTAATTGTAATATTACTGTATGTAAAGAGCATCCCATTTTCGATGGTTTTGCCCTGAATTCGATGTGGGTTGCTTAAAGTTTAGGCCACCCTTTCCGGGCCGATTGTGTTCTCCCCGTTGTTGAGAAACTGAAGGACGTCCCTTGGATGCGCCTCTTTCAAACTGGCCACACTAGGCCAGAAGTCCCCCAGCATGGATCCTCTGATTGATGCTAGTGCCGGGCAGTGACACATCACGTGCTCGACACTCGCATCTTCTTCTAAACACTCCCTACAACTCGGGTTGTTTATAATTTCCATTCTGTGGAGGTGTTTGTGTAAGCGACAGTGACCTGTCCAAATCCCTACAAGTTTTCTGAGGTTATTTCTTGAAAGTTGTAGGTATAGTTTTGCCCTTTCCCTGCACGGCATTCTAATGAATGCGTGAGTTTGTCATGATTTTGCCCTATTACTTCTATTTCCAGCAGAGATAAAGAATTGGAGTTTTCACAAACCTAGACCAATTTTGTGGAATAAATTACCTGTTTAGCAAAAAAGTGTTGTATTTGTACCTGCTTTGGCACATTTTCAAAATTAATTTTTTTTCGAAAATCTTAGACTGTTTGTAGCTCCTTTCCGGTTACCTACAAAAATTTGATTAAAAATGGTCTTAATGCAGTTTTGTACGAAGAATTGAATTATGTAAATGGACTTTTGGTTTTGGAGATTTTTTATTAAATAGAAATCATAGTAGGCAATGCTTTAAATAAAAGAGCTTTTTTCCTCTTTTCAAAAATATATCGTTTAAATATGTATTTCAAAAAATTTTAAAGTTACGATGATTTTTCTATCAACTTGTATTCTTGCCACCTGGGACCTGGGATTGAGTTTTTCCACATCTGAGGGGTCCAAGGACGCCCATCCGAGTTGGACGTGCCTTTTGCATGCAAGCGCATCGCACTTGCATAGCACATGTTCTGCAATCTCCTCAACTTCTGCACAAAAACGACATAGGTCTGTTTCAGCCTGACCCATTTTCTTGAGGTGGTACCTCATAGGGCAATGCCCTGTTAAGAGGCCGGTTAGGATCCTCAATTCAGATTTGCTGCATTCTAAGTAGACCTTTGTCTTTTCAAGCGTTCCAGATATGAATCTTTTCGCCTGTCGTAGTCCTGGATATGATCTCCAGTGGGAAATTCTTGACTTTGCTTCCCATTTTTTTTTGTTTTTGCCTTTGCTATTGTTTTATATACTATTCAAATTTAATAATTTTACAGTGTTGTTATAATTATATCAGGATATATTATTTTATTTGTGTTCGCCAAAAGGTTTAGAATTCTCATCGGGAAATGTGTAGTAATATTAATTGCTTAAAAGCATATTCCACTGCAAATAACGAATATCCAATAAACGTTTTTAATCAATTTGGATTTTTCTCCGAGATAGTGATTACAATGTTTGAGACAAAAAGGGACAAAGCGCGCATACTTCCAGGAAATTAACGTGTTTGAACGAAATTGAATTTTCTTGGACGTCAGACTGTTAAACTTTAAGGTTAGATTGAAAGTGTTGCGTTTATCTACCTCGTTTCATGGATCCACTCCTTAAAATTCTCAAAGAAAGTAACGCTAACCTCCACTTTTAACCTACCGCAGCCGTCGAGCGTCCACCGATTACTTCTTCGAGGGCGATAGCTTCTTAAATTTTCGGTATCACCTGATTCTCTAGGAAATTTTGTTATTGGCAGATGTAACATACCGACCCGCACTTAATAATACATGAGTTACTAGAAAAATCGTCCTAATTTCCAAAAATTTTAAAATACATATATAAACGTAAATATTTTTGAAAAGAGAAAAAAACACTTTTTCATTTAAAATCATTGCCTACTACGACTTCTATTTAAAAAAATAGAACTTTTAAGTGATAACTTCAAAACCAAAAAGCCAATCAAAATATCATTTCCATCATTAAATTCTACGTAAAAAGCTGTATTAAGAGCAGCTTTAAATCAAATTTTTGTGGTTAATCAGAAAGGGGCTACAAACAGTATAAAATTTTCAAACATTTTAAATTTATCAAGATTGTGCTAAAACGGGCACATAAAACATTTTTGTTGTCACCAGGTAATTTATCTCACAAAATTGGTTTAGGTTTAGGTTTGTATAAACCCCAATCCTCTATCTCTTCTAGAAATAGTAGTAATAGGGTAAAACCATCGAAAATAGGATGCATTGTACAATACAAGAGTGAGTACTACATTAAATCATACAACAGCGGACTATAATTTTCATATGGCACGAGAACAAAATTCGAGTGCGATATGGACAACCCTCTCGAGTTATACAGTGTATTTTTATTACGACTATAATTCACTAAAAACAAAAATAAGGTTTGAAAAATAAACAATGAACAGCACTCCAAAACAATTTGTTAAAATATGTCATATGTCAATGATCTCGTCGTAAATTATTACAACAAAAATAAGTTAATCATTTTTTAGATTCACACAATTAATTCTTTCAAATATTACATAGCAGATTAGGACACTGCAAATATCGATTTTACTTCGTTTTTGTCTTGTCATATTTTTATCAAGTTGCTATTGTTCTACATACCTGTGGTGATAACATTTTTTTTTATCAATTCATCTTTTAACTTTTTACGTTTGCTTGGAAATACATGAATTAAATAGGAAACAATGAACTAACATGTTCCTACAAATTGCTTCATCCAAATTAAAAAAAATATATATCAGAATTGAACGGATTGCTATTGTTGTTCTACATTGCTAGCCGTGATGTATTTATCGGATTCGGGTTGGGTTTTCCGCACTAATAAGATCTAATAAGATCGAAACCGGTCTCTGGATCCGAAACTCTGCATGTAATAAATGCCCCAGATTTTATCGGTCCGTGCATTAGAATACTTAAGTTTCGAACCTTTGTTGGAGTACCATGGGTAGTTCAGCTACCTAAAGATCTGCTATTATGAATTCATGTCGCACAGAAGGGTTGTATTTTGCAGTCTAGGTCGTATTCTATTTATACGCTTTTAAAATATTATGTCAGAAATGCCACTTGTAAGCCAAAAAATAATTATGAATTCTTTCCCCACAGAAAACTTTATTATTTGGGTTCATTTCGTTTAGAAAGACTTGCTTTAACAGATTTTGTGTGATTACGCATTTCACTAAATACTAATATCATCACAAATGCAATGAAAGCTCCAAATTAAATTTATTAGAATTATTACGAGAAATCTATTTAACAAATCTCTAAGAACTGGCTGACAGACAGTGCACAGCCTAAAAGGGTGGGTCTAGGAGCATAGTACGTGGGTAAGCCTTAAGAGAGGATTTGTCAAAATTCAGCTTTCAAGCTAGTAAAAATGGGCATTAACTGATTAGCGATTTTTATGTACAATAAATAATACACAAGATTGTATTTAAAATTACCTACAAGCGTTGAGAAACTCATTGATCAATGTGTCTTCGGTGTTTTTACAAGAATTCATCCCAATTTTTACAGAAGATCAGTGCATATTTTGTCTCTTTGCGAATCCTTTTCGAAGTTCCTTCTCTAAATTTTGTATTTATAGTCAAAATTTTCTGCACACAATATTTGTGTAAATTTTTTTTCGAAGTTTTTCCAAATAGTTCCGCATAAAATATGAAATTTTTAATTTATCGAAATTAAACAATTTTTCAAAATACCAAATGAAATTTTGAGAAGCAGATGGAAATTTAGAATTTAAAATTAACATATTAAATTCTAGGTTCCAGAGGAAAAAAATGAAAATTCCAGAAAAAAAATTGTTTTTAGAAATGTTTCGGATTTTTTTTAGAAATGTCGATGTTTTTCCGTAGAGATTTCTAACATTCTTTTCTTTTTGAGTCTGAAATGGAATGTTGAGAATAAGGTCCACATTTAAAGAAACATTAAAATTTAAGAAAAAATTTAAAATTTTCTTTCATTTGCTTTTTCTTCAAATATCGAGAAAAATGTCAAAGTCCTGAAACTGAAAAAATCGAAACAAAGTTTCTAATTTTTTTCTTAAAACTTTGAAAAATAAAATTTTATTTTTCGACTTTTGACCTTCGAATTTTTATATTTTTTGGATTATCATATCGAGGAAAAGGTCAAAGTACTGAAACTGAAAAAATCGAAGCAAGTTTAAAGAAATTTCTAGCTTTTTCCTTAAAACTTTGAGAAAGAAAATTTCTTCGAATTTTCGAATTTTGACCTTCGAATTTTTATATTTTTGATTTCCGAAGTTGAAAACTTTTTTATGAATAAATTTAAAAAAAAGTTGATAATCGCAAAATTGCAAAAAATTATTTTAATATACCTCGATTTTTGCATAAAATAAATAACAGACGCAAATTTAGATTTTTTATTTTCCTAAAATTGTAACTTTACCATAATTAAAAATTTTGGATGACCGTGAAAATGGCAAATAAATTATCGAAGAAAAAATATACAATAAAAAATAATTGTCCTCGTTTTAAGTTAAAATTTTATTTCTAAAATTATACTAAAGAAATCCAGGGATTAAGGTCAAAAACATTTAAATTTCTACAACACTGTTTCTCGAAGTTTCGACTTTAAAATGTTTAAAAAAATGTTCTTCTACATTTCCATTTAAACATCGTAATTTCTAAATTGAAGCCAAAATTTTGCTTTGTGCTCTTTTTTCAAAATTCCTTTTTAGATTTTAAACTCGAAAATGGACTTTTTTAAAATTGTTCAATTTAATTTTAAAGTTTTTAAAATGCAAGCTTTAAAATCGACATTTTGTTGTCTCGAATTCGTTCAAAGACTTAAAAGTTCGCAATTTAGAAAGTCATATTATTTAAAAAAATTAAAAATTTTTAAGGACAGGCAAATTTTTCAAGAAACCGAAATTAATTAGACGTTTCGAGAGAAAGATAAACATTAAAAAAAATAAATAAATTTTAAGTCAAAAAGATGGAAATAGAAAAAATAATTAAATTCTGAAAACATTATAACTTCAAGAAAAAGTCGAAATTTTGATTATAAAAGGTAAAATTTTCGAAAGAAAAATAAGGATTTTAAAAAAGTTTCAATAATTTCAAAATGTCGAAATTTAAAAAAAAATCCAATTTTTCAAATAAAAGTTCAATTTACTACATAAAAGTCGAGAAAAAGTGGAAATTTTTGACAAAAGAGTTGAAATTTTTGAAAAAAAAAAATCAAAATTTTTGAAGAAAAAAGTCGATACAAATTATAAGGAAAGGTAAAATTGTCAAAATGTTAAAATTTATTAAATAAGTTAATTGAAAAATATAGAGATTTAAAAAAAGTGGAAAATTTGAAGTTCGAAGTTTTAAAATATAAAGTCGAAATGTTAAAAATAGTCCAAATGTTCAAGAAAGCCAAGATTTTCAATAAACATATAAATATCGAAGTTAGACTTTCCAAAAAGTATCATTTTCAGAAAGTGAAAAAGGTCAAAGTAAAAAAAAATCAAACACTTCAAGCGCGTCAATGTTTTCAAAAATCGAAACTTTCAAAAAATTCAAATTTAAAAGGATTTTCAAGTTTTGAAAAATTCGAATTTAAAAATAGTCGGGATTGCAAAAAGTTAAAATTTCCAGTCAACATTTTCAAAACTAAGGTGAAACATTTGAAAAAAGTCACTTCAAAACTTCCAAGATAAGTCAAAATATTCAAAAAAATTTGAAATATTGAAAAGGAAATTTCAAAAAAAGAAATTTATTAATAAAGATAAATATTATAAAAAAAAAATCAAAATATATCCAAATAAGCCAGGATTTTAAAGAAGTTGGAATTTTCCAAAAGTGAAAATTTCGAGGAAAAGTTGAAGTTTTGGGAGTTGGCCGACTTGTCTGACAGTTAAATTATCAGATGGTTTTAGTTGCATAATTACTTGTGTACCATTTGGCTTTAATTCTAAAACTATTTGTCTGAGAGTCTGTTTTAGTTGTACAACTATACTTGTCTAGCAGAATAGATTAACAAAGATATTACGTCACTTCCGATCCAGAACTCTCCTGATATATCTACTTTAGATCAGGGATGAGCAAGACGCGGCCCGCCTAACATTTTGGTGCGCCCTTCCTAAGACTCTACTGTTTTACGGAAAAATTTTGGAAAAGAAAGTGTCAAACAATTTGACGAACTTACCATTTGGAAGAAACATATGTTGTCAAAATACAAAACATTTCCCAACTTGTAGTTTCCATATTTTTTCTTAGTCAATTAATATACGACATAGAAACAGTTCCAAATGAGGACAAATAAAATTACTAGATTTATAAAACAACACCAATTTAAGGATCAGAGACAGTCAAAAATTCTTGTAAAATTACCTAAATGCTTTTTAATAAATTTCCACGATTATTCAGGCATGCATTGCAAATCATGAAATATCTTGGACATGAGCGTAGGCAAGATTTTCTTTAAGAGGTGGCAACAACAATCATTCGGAAATACTCATAGGCAAAAAAGAAAATCTTCTAGCTTAGTAATGTATATTTTCACTCAAAAACTACAGAACTGGGGACATCGCATTTTCAGATTAATGTCAAAATTTCGAAAAAGGCCCAATCTTAAAAAAACACCTTTCAGAAAACATTAAGAAATGTCGAAATTTCGAAAAAATGGAAATGTAAAAAAAGACGAAGTTTCAAAAAGTAATTTTTTGTGAAAAAGTTGTAATATCCAGAACAAGTAGAATTCGGATTAAAAAAATCAACTTTTAAAAATAATTCTCTCAGAATTTTTATTTTATTTCAATTTTGTCATATTTTGAAATTTTTCAAGAAATATTTTGCCAGAATTTTCTAAAAATATTCTTCCCACATTGTTTAAATTGCTATTAAAATTTCGATCGAATTTAAAAAAATTAACGAATTTTGTGATGAAATCTAAATCTTCAGAAAAAATTCAATTTTAAATGGAAATGTTCAGAAAGAGATTCGAATTTTGAGATCAAAATTAAAAATTTGAAGATAAAAATCAAAATTTGGAGAATAAGATTAATTTCTGACAAGTTGAAATTATCGGTAATCAAATTAAAAAGAAAAATCAAAGAAAACAAAAACTTCGAAAAAAATTTAAAATTTTTGAAAATTACGTTGCATTTTCCTGAAAAATATTGAACTTTCTAGAAAATATTCCTTTGCAAAAAAGGTACAATTTGAAGAGGGAAATTGGAAAAGTTTAAATTTTCAATAAACCATATTGAAAATAGAAACCTAACCTTTCTCAAAAACTCGAACTCGAGAAATGTTCGAAATTAAAAAAAGTAAAAATTTTCAAAGTCTAATTTTGTGAAAAGACGCAATTAGGTCTAATTTTAAGAAAAAAAAATCGCAGTTTTCAAAAACATTGTTCTCAAAATTTAAAATTCAGTAAAAAGGTTGAATTTACAAGAAATATTTTTCTCGAAATCCCCAAAAATGTTTTCGCATAATTTTTATTAACATTTCGATCTAATTTAGAGAGAAAGGTGAACATTTTCAGAACCATAAAACCATTTGATCTAAAAGTAGTAATTTATTAAAACTGACAAATATTCAAGAAAGTGACAAAATTTTGAAATAAATAAACCATTTTTGGAAAAGTCCAAAAAGTAGGATTTTGGAAATAAAATCGAAATTTCGAAAAAGACAAATTTTGAGGAACAGGCAAAGTTTAGGTAAAAGACCATTTTATGAAAATTCGAAATTAAAAAAAAAGGACGAATGTAGCAGGAAAAAGAAAAATTTATAGAAATATTAAATATCGGATATTGAGATACAAATCAAGATTTCCTGAAAAAGGTAAACTTTAGAAAACCAGTCAAAATTTCTTAAAAAATCAGAATCTAAAAAATCGAAATTGTCAGGTAAATGTTCAGCAAAATATCGGAATTTGGAAAAAAAGCGAAATTTCGAAAAACTTTGAAATAGAAAAAAAATTGTCCAAAGAAAGTCAAATTTAAAAAAAAAGTCGAAATTAAAAAAAAATAGTCAAAACCTTGAGAAGAAGACGATATTGTGAGAGAACTTTCGCAAAAAAGATCTAAATTTTAAGAAAAAGCGATTAATCTTGTTAGTGAAATCTTGAAATTTCCCAGAAAGAACAGGATTAATCAAAATTCAGAAAAAGAGCAAATTTTAAGAAAAAAATCGAATATTTATTTTCTGTGGACTCCCAGATTCAGAGGAAGACGGGCGCCATACCTTGCCTCAACGGGCGTCAGAAAATATCAAATATTGTGATAACACATCGAAATCTTGACAAACTCTCAGAAGTTTGGATTAAAAAATGGCTGACAGTTTTGTCCTTCCATAAAAATTTTAATTTCCAAAAAATATACCTTTTTGTCAGAAAATCGACGAAATTTTGAGGAAAAGGCAAATTTTAATAAACAAGCTGAAATTTTCGGAATCAAAAAAAGTCGAAATTTTCAAAAGTCGAATTTCGAGAAATGGCGAAATTCCAAAAAAAAAACGAACTTTTAAATTCGAAATTTTGACAGTCATGTTTAATAAAAGAAGTCAGTTTTATGAATAAATGAGAAATTTTAAAAGAAAAAGACAAATTTTGTAAAAAAATATACGAAATTTGAGAAAAAGGTATAAATTTCGAAAAAATGGTTTCAAGGAAAGGATGTATTCTGAAGAATTTGAAACTCCCCCAATTGAATACATATAAATTTTCAGTTTGCTGCATAAACCAGGGAGTGCAAGCGCCCTAGAATTCATGTTTTTTCTCACATGCGGCCCGCGCAAAATTTTTAACCTTGTAATTGGCCCGCTGTAAAAAAAACGTTGCTCATCCCTGCTTTAGATTATATTCAGCATACAGGGTGCGGCAGTTAAATCCGGACAAATAAAAATTTGTTTTCAAATATAATATATTGACACAAAGAACAAATGTAAAAGAAAATGTTTTCAGTCAATATTCGTGTGACCTGTCAGGAGTACTCACTCAATATAACCGCCGTTGGCCTCAATTATCGCCTCCATTCTCGCGCCCGCACGCTCTCTGTAACGCAGCGATGTCCATATTGGCAATGCTGCTTCGATAGCGGCGCGTAGAGACGCGACATTAGGCTGCCATGACTTATTGGTAACCCGTTCAACAACGTTCCAAACATAATAGTCGAGGGGGTTCAAATCCGGGTAATTCGGGTGCCAAAACTCTTTGGACCAGAACATGTCCACATTATCTGAGAGCCAGTTTTGGACTAAATGGCTTGTGTGAGCCGGTGCACCGTCCTGTTGAAAAACATATTGCCTCCCCGCGGCCACAGTTACCATCTGACACCCACCACTGCACCACTGACGCCAATTTCCGCAACGATTGTCCAGGGTCCTCCGAAATCAGCTGCTGAGCCCTTTCCACGACCGCCGGAGTTCGTGACAACCGTTCCCTCGAATGGGAACTTCTCGCCGGGTCAGCGGAACCTTCTTTGGACTTCTCCGAAGCATTGTATTTCGCCACAACATCATAAACGGTCGATCTCGGGTACCCGAAGAATCGAATGATCTCGGCCGCCGAACGCCCAGCGCAAAGGCTTTCAATAATCGCGGCTCTTCGATTGTACTCCGCACTTGTTCCCAGCATCTCGGCTATTTTAAGGTTATATATTTACTCTCTGGGTATACATATCCTTCGAAAACCGCAATCGCGACCTCTGACGGAACTACGATATAGCGCGAAATTCAAATTGAAATTTGTCCGGATTTAACTGCCGCATCCTGTATATCAGAGTATATTAAACTGTTGACATTTACTTCCATAACCTACTAACAATAACATAATTTTCCATTAATTTTCAATCTTTTATGAGGTAAGTTTACGTCCTCATAGCTTCGTTATTATTCATCTTGGCAAAAAAATTATACAGGGTGTTCCATTTAAAAAATTGTAACTTTGTATTAAAACTCAAAAACGCGATGTTCAGTTGTTTTTTTTTTGATTTCATTATAATAATCCGCGCTAAAAAATACACAATTTCTAATTTAACCCCAGTTGTATCTTTAACAAAAAGAAGGTTAGCAATAGTGCCAAATTCATTTTGAACAGTTGCATGCTGGGTGCGACATTAATTAAAAAAATTATTTCATACCCCGATTTTGAGACACTCCGTATAAAGTTGAATACACGCAATAGACAACAAAATAGATAACAAAATCGGCAGATCCGAGAGATTTATTTATAAAACATATGTTTCCTTTGTTTCTGAAAATTAGGTAATTACTCTATGGGCGCACTGTATAGCAAGACATTGCTAACGCAATAAATATGGCAAATGCAACGAGGGCTCTGCGGTGAAAAATAATGAATATAATTAATAAATAACATACACACAATTTATCGACTTCTCCTTTTTTTAAAATAATTTCGTGGTGCTTTTGTTATGATAAAGAGCTGGATAATTTACACGGACGACAGTTATTTACATTTATATTGAAGTTACCATGTGATAAAATATTATGCAAAACATTTTAGATTATTAAATATTCTAATTAGATACGTTTAATGGTATTGCAAGTTATGTTTAGATACAATCGTTGAATTTTTCAGAAACGTTACATTAAAATCATCGGATCGATAGAATTTAATTTGAAATTACAACAATAGTTAGGAATACAGAAATAATATCCTCATCATATATATGTATATAAAGGAGAAAGAGAAACATAAACTAGAGTGGGATAATCTTAGTTCGTAAACCGGCTCAAAGTGAGCTTCGTAGGGAATATTTACCGCAATCAGCAATAAGCGGCACAATCTATGTATTAAATATAAGTTAACATGAACAAGTTTAAAATAAACTGCATCGGCTTCATCGAAATATCGGTTCAAACATTCTATATATTCAAGGATTCATTTACATTAAAAATAGTTAAAAAGAAAAACTGATTTATAATTTAATGAGTATTTTAATTGTATTGCAAGTTTTTAAACAAAATTCATTTCTAATTCCAATAAGCAATATAACATGACGACAAATCAATGTCTTGAAACACATACAAAACATAACAAAGTCAAATAAATAAAATCAATTACTCACCTCCCCGTGATCCATCCGGCCATCGGGGGTATTTTCTGGCAAAAAATAGAGCCGTAAGCTCGATAACAACTGTTCACTGTTTTTATCAACCCATAATAACTGCAATTCACCTATACACACTAAATCCGAGTCTATCCATAATTTAACAAAGAAAAATTCACTTAATTTTATAACTCTTTTAACACCTTTTCGCGTATATTTAAATGCCTTATAAAACGTGTAAGGCCCATGTTGCCCGCAAGGCCCTCCAACTAACTGTAACAAAAATAATAAATAATAAACATAAATTAATTTCAAATTTAATAATTCCATAAATCATTTTCAATAATCGAAAACGTTAAATTAATTATCCAAATAGAAATTGCTTAATTATCTAATTCTCCACAATGTTCGTGACTGTACTTCATATGCTATGCAGATATGTCACTTCGAACTTAATCTAACGTAAAATGTTCATTTCTCATTAAATATTAATATGAAAATTAAAATATTTTCATTACTATTCAATGTAAAATTCTAAAATTTCTATCATCCCTCCCTAGCGCATTTTACGAGCGATTTATGCAATATTTATACCTGAATATCATTGTTATCCATTTTTTTATTCTCATTAATCACAGAGCACTATACAAAACAGCACGCTGACACCATCGTCTACTTTGTATTTACTCTAATTATGTGACGTCACGATACAGTGCTAAGTTCGTAAATGGTCGTTTTGCTCCGCCGTTTATCGGTTACACTAGCGCAGTACAAATAGGTGGGGTGTAACGAAATAGAGGTGAGCGGAAATTGGAAGATGAAAGAAAAGAAATTCCTCATTCAATGTTTGTTTGTGCGTCGATGGGTACAGAGTAGAAGTTTAATTGTGCGAAATTACTTTTAAATGCTTAATAATGTGGTGTTCTACTTGTTCCTTAAACGTTATGGTGGTTGTCCGTGTCCATTCCATTAAACCATGTAAAATCAAGTAAAAGTTGCATTGCGTTTGTTACCAAACACATCGCTTCCGGCATTAGTTGAAAAAAGGCTATTTATTTTCAATAGTGAAAATGTACTCAGTTGAAGCAAAATACATAATCTTGATTCAGAATGTAATTAATAAAAAGTAAGTTAAAAAAGCATGACTAAATAATTTAAATTTGATACGATACAAGTTACGATCAGTAAACAGTTTAACAGCAACAATTTAATTTTTTAGCTTATAAAATTTAAAATTTTGTTTGAATTAACTTCAATCAAGACATTTTTCTGTAACAACATATAACAATAAATTAAATCATTTTGTTATTTCTAGACTAGATTTTCAAAATATAACTATTGTGATTTACTTCCCTTTCTACTTAATTCTGAACATTTTAAAATTTGTTATATAATGATGCAATATTTAAAAGATAAATATAACATTTCACTTACACTTTATGTATCTAATTTCGTACCTTTTATTTTCTTTTTATATGTAAGTTCTAGTTTTTATTTGGATCTTATTAACTCAAAATATCGATTAAACGTTAAATTTTGAATTTAATAGTCGCTTAAAGTAGTTCTATCGCTTTTAGAATTTCCATTCAGAATTTAACGAATTTCAGCATATTAATAGACTATAATAAGATTATGATCCAGTAAAATGTTTGAAGAACTACAGAGAATCACATTTGAAATTTCATGCTGTTAACATAGCACCTTATGAGAAACCAGAGGTTTTATCATATTTAAAAAAAATACCATTCAGATTTCAGTAAAAATGAGAAAAACGATGAAAAATGACGTGCAAAACATTTTAGACGCTTCGAAATATAGAGCGGCTTATAGTTGTAATTAGCTAATATGAAATTTATTTTTTATCGTATTTTTACAGTAATTTACTAGATGTGACAACAACGTTTTTATGTAAACAATTCGACTTCTCTCCATCGAATAAATCACCATTGTTTGTTTTAAGGTTATGTGACAATTTTCAGGATTGCCCGTTAATTACTTTGCTAATTCAACCTGCTGTAGCCTTTTCTCGAACGTTTTTTATGTAGCACTTACTTTTCCAATGAAATATTCCTTTATTGGGGCTAAATTCCTCGATCTCCTATTCCATCCCGAATCCGTACGTTGTCTAATCCAGGCACGTAGCCAGGATTCTCGTTCAGGGGGGTCCAACTCGCCCCCTTTTTTATGTTAGAGACACATAACTTCTTCGAAATAAGCAATATTGCAAAATTTAAACAAAAAGTTGAGTTGTTAAATCAATAAACGTCTTGGTCTTTTACTTAGTGCTTATTTTTTACTTTTGCATAAAATTTCCAATCTTAACTTTGAAATTTGGACTATAATTCAAAACTCGAAAGTTCGACTTCAGTCTCGATATTTAAATCTTTCAAATTTAGTCTATCTCGATATTTTTATTTTTTTTTTAGAATTACCCAGTAATTTTTTCAAAATATGTCGAAACTTTGAATTTATTTTAGAAAGGAAAAAGCTGAATTTAAAAATTTTCAGGAAAAGCGGAAATTTGGACGAAAAATTAAAAGGATGAAAACTAAAAATGTTGAATTTACCAAAATATTTAGAAAAAATTGAAATATTGAGAAAACAACCAAAAGTTTTGTGATGAAGCAAAAATTTTGGTTTAATCTCAATTTTTTTTTAAAAGTAGAAATTTCGTGATTAGGATTAAAATTTGAAAAAAACGCAATTTGTAGTGCAAAGCGAAAAATTTAGAAAAAAAAACTGAAATTGTAAAATAAAGATCTTGAGAAAAAATTAAAATTTAAACAAAAAAAATGCGAACATTATAAAAATATTTCGAGCTAAACTAAACATTTTAAGAAAATCGAAATTTATAAAATAATTTTTTTTTAAATTTTGATCTCAAAGTCGAAATGGCAAAATAAAAATGTAAATATTTCTAAATTATTTTAAAATGTTGAATAAAAATTAAGTCTCAAAAATATCAAAAGTTAGAATATCAACTGAAAATTTTGTTTAAATAAAAGGAAAATTAAAATTCCATGCCTCAATTAAAAAAAAAAAAATTTCAAACTAAAATGAAAAATAAGGTCAAAATACGTATAAATATGTTTATCAAAAGAGTTAAATCTCTGGAAAAATCGAAATGTTGAATTTGAATCAAAATTTGAAAGTGGAAAGAATTTTACAAAAGGAGTTGATATTTGGAAAATTTCTAAAAATAATCGAAATTTCAAAAAACGTTGGAATGTATAGAAAATTTATGAATCTACATTTAAAAAATAGTGTCATTTCAGTTATATTTGCAGCCAATACTTAGTTTAAGAATACACTTTTTTCCCAAACCCGCAGATTAACTCGCGAAAATAATAATATTAATAATTGCAAAATTTAGAAAATAATTTAAGTTTTAAGTAAAACATTTGTGGAAGATATTTCTGGAAGCTCGAAGTTTAAAAAAAATAAATGTAATCACAATCAAAGTTAAAATACCAAAATCTCTAAAAACGAACTAAAATTTTGCAAAAAGATCGATATTTATACACAAAATCAGTCAGAAGTAAAACTGTCTTGAGAAAAAACAGCAGAATTCGGCAAAAAATTGTTTATACTTACTTAGGATTTAAAAAAATAAATTAATGAAATCGATTAGGTTCTTACGGAGACGTAGAATGGAAGAAAATTATTTAGAATGTTTAATTACAACTCGGAATTTTGATAAAATAATCAAAATTTCTAGAAAATACTCTTCATAAAATATAAGAACATACATTAATTATTTTTACGTATTCGTTTCTTTTATTTCTTTTTTTTTCATTTTGTTAATTAGTTAAAATGAAAAATAAAATCTAGTGACCTTAACATTATACAAATTTCACAAATAAAAACGTGAAACTTACCAAAGAAAAATTTCCCAATATCCATTTTGAGTTTACGTATTTAACTTATTACGGATCAAGATTGACTTGTCGACTAATTCGTATATTCCTAACTCATACCATAATCATGATTTATATTGTATTTCCTGTGGCAATTTGGCAATATGAAATATGAGCTAATATAATAAAGTAGATTAAGTATAAGAATAAGTGCAATGCCACTGCCGCACGTACGTGATGATTGATGCAGGTATTGAGAAGCCTTGAGCTCATTGCCAATTTTTCTTAAAATGGCTGCATGGCGATTTTGCTTATCATAAGCTCAGTAGTTGGCAATTTCGGAAATTATTTACCTGCTTAAATATACAATCAACCATTTTTCTATAGATATTTTAATTCGGTTCATTGCAAATTTTTTGGCGAATATTCATTTCAGGGGCGGGCGGACCCCTTGGACCCCCCCTGACTACGTGCCTCGTCTAATCTAAACAATACGTTAATCAAACGAGACGAGATAATGTACAGGATTTTTTCGAATAAGATGCGATGCTAATACTGAAGAAGCATATCTTTGGGTGATTTTAGGAAAAAAAAATCATATCAACGTAGGTCCGAAACCGATTTAGTTTTAAGATACGGGCTCTTGAAAATGATGAAAAATGTGGTTTAAATAGTTTGAAACGCTTGAAATATTTTTTTAATTTTTGACAAAGTGCATTTTCTGTAGGAAAAATATTTTCTCTATGAGCATCAGTAGCGTCCGTACCAACATGTCCTTGAGTATTCTTAACAAAAAAAATGGTACGCCACTGTGTCCTTTCAAAACCGAGCGCCATTTTTACCAACAACCTTCATTTGGATTTTTTTGCCTGATAAAAAGTTTTGGATTAAAAACATTATTTAGTTTTAAAAACCATAAGTTTACTTATTTAATGCTATGGGTTTATTAATTATTAAAAATACTTTCAGGGCCGTGCCGTGCTATGATGCAAAGAGGCAACCGCATCAGGCGACACCTTAAGCAGCTAAATCAAAATCTAATTAAAAATGTTTACTCATCGTTTTCCTATATCGGTCTATGTCAAGGGTGGGCAAGTAAGGCTCTTCGTCGACAAAATTTCCAGAAAATGACCAACGACTCAAAATTTTTAAAATTACTGATCTCATTTTTATATTTTCTTATTGAAAGCTGAAAAAAAAGTCGAATTTTCCCACGAAATATTTTTATTACAATTTCGAACAAAGTTGAGTACACAAGCAAATTTCCAGAAACAGAAGTTTTAAGGAAAAGTAGAAGTATAAAAAAAATGAAACCATCTCGAAAAAAAAAAGAATTATTTTAAAGAAAGTCGAACGTTCTCAAAGAAAGTTAAATAAGAAAATACATTCCTTTGAGAACATTCTGAAATTTAGAGAATAAGATAAATTAGCAAATTTCAGAAAAATCATAAATGAAATGAAAATTCAAATTTTAAAAGCTTCCAGAAACCGTCAAAAAAGTTGAAATTTTCCAAAAAGGAATATAGTTAGATTTTGAGAATAAAATAAAACGAATGAAGCCAAATTAAAAATTAATTGTAGAAAAGATTAAATTTTGAGATAATTAGTAAAATAATTTCGAGAGTAAAGAAAATGTAGAAAAAAACTCCAAATTTTGAGAAATGTGTCAAACTTTAAAAAAGATTAAATTTCCCAGATAACGCCAAATTCTAAGAATAACAGTCAAACTTTCCAAACCAGATATATTTTGATGAAAAATAATTGAAATTTGTAGAAACATAACGAAATGTCCAATTTTGAGATAAAACTCATAATTTCGAGAAACAGCAAAATTTGAGAAACAAATCGAATTTTCTAAAAAATAAAATATTTGCAATAAAAGCTAATATTTGAGAAAATTTGGGAAAGGTTCAAGATGGTATCAATCTTGAACACAAAGTCAATGAAATTTCTAGAAAAAATGCGGCAATTTAGAACAAAGTCGAAAAAAATATTTTGAAAAAAGTGAAATTTTATGAGTACGTTTAAATTTCGAAAAAAAAACAGAAACATTCTGAGATGAAAATCCAATTATAAAAAAAATCGATTTTTGGAAAAAAAAGACAGATTTTAGCAAAAAGTAGAGTTCCTGAAGAAACTGGAATTTTGAACAGAAAGTCTAATTTTAAGTCGGCTGCCGACTCGGCATTTCATTCCATGGGATTTTATGGTAGTGAACACACGCAGCGTCACGCCGAGGCTGTGTACCATCGTCTATACCTGCTTTACGGTGGTGTTCACACGACAAGCGGTTTTTAAGCTGTGAATATCAAGCATAGTTGTCAAATATTGCTTATGTGCAATTTTTGTGATTTTTTCACACGAGAAATAAATATTCCTTGTACTTCTTAGTAACTGCATAAATTTAGATAACGAATAGTCACTTTGCAGGGAAGAGGCTCAAGTAAAAAAAAGCAATAGAATAACTAAATGTGTGGGGTTATTACAAATTGGAAAACGTCTCATGACTGTATCTTGCTTAGATATGTCCCCTTTTATCAAACACATTAATTCATTAAATGAATTTTAAGATATACGTAAATAATTAAAAAATGTTGCGACATCGTTTTGAATTGTCCTCATAAATAGAACATAAAATTGACTTTTTTTTGCGTTTCTGAACAACTGGATATTTCCGCATACGAAGTTTCTTTTTTTTTATTATTTGAACGACAATATCGTAAATTGGTTTAAAATTATTAATTCATCGTCAGATTCCATTGCTTCAGGAAAAACTGGCAACATCTTCACTTACACCGCGCGCGTTGGCAGCTTTCAAGACGAGTCGTGTGTTTGCTCCAAATTGGTGCCGACTCGGCCGCCGACTCGGCGAAAACCGCTTCGTGTGTCTTTACCCTAAGTGTTTATATAGGATCCATGGAAACATATCTGACCCAAATGTCTATTACTTATATCTTGTTTGCAGTGGCGGCTGGCGTATAGGCACTGTGGAACTGCAGCAACCCCAATTTCGCTTACGAGTTGTTTTCTTAAAATTTTCTGTACACTTTTCATAACACAATTTTTTGTAGAAATTTTAAATTTTCTCTGTATTCTTTTTATAGAAATTTTAGGTTTCTTTCACGAAGTTACGACATTTAAAAACATATTTTATTTTTAATTTTGATCAAAATAACATTTTCAAAACTAATTTTTGTAAAAGTTTTGAAGAAAAAATCAATATTTCGAGATGGAATTAAAATGTTAAGAAAAAAACTCAAATTTCTTTGAAAATGTCAACATTTTGAGAAAATAATTACAATTTCAGGAAAAAATCTAAATCCCACCTATCTCGCATTTCACCATTTCTCTAAAAAATAAGTTAATACGGTATCTTCGAATTTTTGCCTCAAATTTCATTTTGTATAAAAATTTTAAATTTGTTTCAGATATTTTGATTTATTTAGGAAATTTTAAGTTTTTTTCAGATATTTTCCATTTTTCCTAAATATTTTATAAAAAGAAATTTTCTCGAAATTTCTATTCTTGCTGAGGGTTGTTTTTAAAATTTTGTCTAGAAATTCCAACTTCTACAGATTTTTCTTTATGTTCCTCTAATTTGCTTTAAAAATGTCAAGTTTTTTCACGACACTTTGACAACTTAAAGTTCATTTTATTTTGTAGTTTTCGCAAAAAATGTTTGGAAAAAACCCTGAAAGCTCTATAAAAATTTTAATATTTTGGGTAAAAACAAAAAAATTCGACTTTTTTGTAAAGATATTTCAATTTTTTTTTCAAATTTCGATTTGTTCTCTAAGAAAATTTGCTTTTTTCCTATGAAATTTGTGTTTTTCTCTAAAGAATTTATACAAATATTTTTTTTTTGAAAATTTGATTTTTCCTGGAGATTTTGTCTTTAAAATATTTTTTCTTGTAGAAATTTTGATTCCTTTCTAATTTGTTTTGGAAATTTAAGTTTTTCAACGAAATTTTATTTTAAAGTTCATTTTATTTAGTAATTTTGATAAGAAACTGAAAATTATCAAGTATAAATTTAGGGAAAATAAACTTCAAATCGGCACAAAAATAACTTTGGGAAAAATATTGAAATTTCAAGAAAAAATGAACCTTGTAAATTTCAACCTTTTTTACAATTTGATATCTCTCTAAAAAATTACTGCTACTGTAGGATCAAAGAAAATTCTGAATCTGAATTTAAAATTTTGCTACAAATGTTAAATTTATTCTTGAAATTCTCAAATTCGAATTTAAAATTCAAATTTCGTTAAAAAAAAAGATAGTAATTTAAAGATTAAACTCAAAATTTCAAGAGAAAGCGGATGTTATTTTTAGAAAAAGTTGAAATTTCTTATTCGTAAATAACATTTTTCAAAAAACAAACCAACATTTTAGGAATTAAAGGAACTTTTTTTTTGAAATAAACTAATTGTCAAAAATGTTCTTATAATTTCGACTTTTAAAGTGGGAATTATTGAAATTTTTGAGAAAAAGAGTTAACATTTCTAGAAGAGTCTCAAAATGTTGAAATTAAAATTAATCAAAATGTTAAAAAAAATCATTAACAATTTACTGTTCTAATTTAATTTTTTTCTAGTAATTTTGAAGTTCCAGAGAAATTTCAAAAATCCAATATTTCAGTTTGAAGCCCCTTTTTGTGATAAAAATTTAAATTCTGGCAATTTAGTTCTACATAAAATGAAAGTTTTTTTTGAGTGTTTGTTTCACAACTTTGCACAATTTTAAAAATAATTTTTTTTTAAATTCGAGTGGTTTCGACCACTTGCTCAAAAAATGTAAATTTAAAAATAAAAATATTACCACTTTTAAAAAATAAAGCCAAAGTTATTAGAAAAGTCGAATTAAAAAAAAGTCAAATCTTAAAAACTTTTGAAATATTCATAAAAGATCAAATTTTCAAAAGCAAATAGGGATTTCGAAAAAAAATTTCAATTTTTAAAATGGTCGACATTTTCAATAAATTTGAGACGAATTTTTGGAAAAATATCGACATTTAAAATAAATTGCAGAGTTTTAAATTAAATTTTCAAAGAAGCTGAATTTTTTGAATATTGGAGAAATCCCAAAATTATCGAAAAATTCGTAATTATCAAAAAAGTTGAAATTTTGAAAAAAGTCGAAATTTTCAATAGTTCAAGGTTAAAAAGAATATTTTCTTTTAAGTCTAAGATTTAATTGGAAATGTTTAAAAAAATGTATAAATACAATTTTAAAAAAAGTTCAAAATTTATAAAGAAACGTCAAGTTTTTAAAGAGTCGAAATTTTGAAAAAAAATCAAGGTTTTCAGAATAAAAATTATTATTTTGACGTAAACAAAATTGTTGCAACTTTAAATTTTACATTTTTTAACATGTCACAATTTCAAATTTACTGTAAAAATTTCGACCCCAATGCCAAGATCCCCGCTTTAAATTGGAATATCATGTTGGATTTTTTGCTGAAATTTTGACTTGAAATTTAGAAATTTCTAGGTTAAATTTCAAACTGCGAGATTTTAGCGAAAATTTTGAGAAAAAATCGTATCCTGAAATTTTTAGAAGATTTAGAAATTCGACATCCCGAACAAGAGACAAACCAACTTTATGAAGAGTTTTGAATGAAGAATTGGTTCTAAAATTCTTCATAACAAAAATAAATTTACCATACCAGTTTAGAAAAAAAACTTCAATTATGCAAAATAAAAAACTGCACATGCATTTATTGAAAAACATCTAAATGTACACATATGCACTTTATATGCATTTTGCATATAATCCCAGCTCTATATATCTCTTATAATATTGAGGTACTATTTCATACAAGTAATTTGCAAATTTAAATAGACTAATTTTGATTATTTAAAGTATCAAATACATTTTATACCGACCTTTATCTTAGCTAGAAGTGTCAGCAATTTTATTCAGCTATTTTTTGTCATAGTGTAAGGATGACATTAGTGTGAACTATCCTGAGAGAAGCTATCTGAGACTTATTAACACAGCTGGGAGGAGATAGATTCTCTCAGGTTTGTTGAACTTATGTCAGAGAAAAATATGTTTTATGTCAGAGAGAAATGTACGGAATACAGTGTCTAGTCTAAACGCATCCTAAACGGGCAGGAAAATTTAATTTCAGATACTTAAGATTTCTATCGTGCAATAAGTTTCTAATCTACACGCACCCTAAGAGTCAGTAATTTGTGCAGCTTTTAGTTCCATGGCAATTATACTGCAGTACAGTTCCGTATCTTATATTCATGGTACGTTGGGAAGTTTCTAGCTATTTAACATTGAATTTCAGCAGTGATTATTAGTATTATTATTATTCTCGGGCGATAACAGTTCTGAAATAAATAAATTTGGAGTGCCAGTTCGGAAACTCTTGTCATAATATGAACGGAGAGTTTAAATCAATTCCTATCAAATGAAAAGAAGTAACTTTACGTTAATATAATTTTTCTCTAAAATGAAAGCGAATTACGTCTGATCCTTTTACACTGACCTTAAAAAGAACTTGATAGAATCATGTGGGGTAATTGTAAACGGTTTTGGACGTTTGAAGTTTAAAGCTCCATGAATTCTTGAGAAAAATTAAATTAGGGCATCTATATAATTGATACAATTAGTTATTAAAATTTCTCTCAATTTATAAAAAATTCAGTTTACAGTTACTTCCTCACTTTTCATGATAGTCGAAAATATTGGGGTAATTGAGAACAGCCATTCTGAAAGTGATATAATTTATAATAGTTTTTAATCAGGCAACTGCCTCTTATTATTTTCTTTTGGGTAGTGGGGTCAGATATCATTTTTTTTTGCTTTCTATATTTTGATAGAAGAATATGGTCTATTTGACGATCTGGAAAGTTTGTAGCATCTACAGGATATATTCCAGTACATGCAAAACCTCAAATGACATTGGCAGGAGTGATTCGGGACATCCAAACGTCGTTTAATAATTCAGAAAATTTTGGCTTTTGGAAAGGTCCCATTACCTATGCATTAATTGATGTTTACAATTACCCCATTATTTTGTTTCCAATTTCCCCTATTGAGTGAATTTCCTCGGGCAATTGTAAATGCTAACTTAGTAACTCACATCATCTATGAATATTTATAACTTCAAATGGTCATGCAATTTGTCGATTTATTTTATGTAAATTAAGAGTATTTATCAATAATTTACCTATAAGTATATTTTACAATTTTTACTAAAATAATACTTAATCACCTTTAAACTGATTTCTAGAAATTTTTGGACGTTTTCACATAAAATATCGTGACTTATTCTGATGGTTAGTGCACTAAACGTTTTACTAGCTAAACTAGACATTACAGTCTATAATTTCCATTAGTTTAATGTTTCTAGAGTTAGATGTTTTAAAAATAAATGGGGTGTTCTCATTTACGCCGGTTTTACAATTACCCCACTTCAGCCTATGTATAAAAGTTATCGGAACTCAGATTCGTAAGTTTGATTTTTTTCTAATAACATTTAAACTATTTGATCAATCATCTCTAAAATCAATAAGGTTCTATTCTGAGAAATTCCGAATCGATAGAAATAAGAATGGCAAAAATCAGTTAAGACAGACACACGTTTTTCAATGAGGAATTTGTATTAAATGGTTTCGTCGTCTAGAAAAAGCTCTATTCAAAAGGTTGTATTACAACTGATTTGGTGCAAAATTATCCGAGATGTAACCATTTTTATGGCGAACATTCGTATTTTTCTGGCATTTTCCCATAATTGACTTTGTAAAATATTTAAATAATAATTTAAATATTTCACAAATTAGGCTCAGTCAACTAAAATGAAAGTGTAATTCAAGACGAATCAATAAGGACCCAAAAATGAAAAAGGCGGAAAATATTTTAAAATATTTTAATTTCAGTAATTACTAGCGGCATTATAAAAACGTCTTTTAAATAAATGAAATAAAGAGATGCTGATTGACATAATTCATCAAAGGAAGAAGCAAAATTACATAAATAAATTTTATGTTGCAGTAAATATATTAATATTAAGTGTTTAAGGAAAAATGATATTAAATAGATAAAACGAATTATACTGTATATAAATCTGAACCAATGCCTTCCCTTCTTAGATGAGAATCTATCCAATTCCTGAATTTAGCAACGTCGGTGTAAACTCCAGGTACTTGATGCTGACCGCAACCTATTCCCCATGCCACCATACCAACCTGAACATATCGACCTGGATTTCTTGGATCAGGACAAACAAGAGGTGCACCACCATCACCCTAGAAAGAGATGAATTATGCATAAAATGTTGACAATAAAAACATATCGCTGTAATATAAGACAACTAAAAATAAATAAATGAGAATATGCCACAACAATTGGTGTAATGTGGACTACACTAATTTTAAAAACTAATAAGACAAATAATAAATAACCTGTAAAAAAATTAAAAATGGAATTTATAAATCTATCTCTGGGAACGACTTTAATCTTTTTTTTTAAGAACAAATAATTTAAATTGTTGAGTGACTAACCCTTACTTACTATAATTATTAAGAAGGATATTACATAAAATTAACAAATACAGTTTCAAAAATTACAAAAAAGAATTATAATCTTAAATATCGTAGATCCTAACTATTATTAAAATATTTAAATCATTTCACTCTTTCAAATACTAGAGCACTGAACTAAACACTGTGGCTTATGATTAAGTCCATAGAAGGTTTTACCCCTTTACCACATCGACAATCAAAGAAAAAATTACCCGATTGGTATTTCGCCAGCAGAACTGGCAGTTTCAAGCGCACCAATCTTAGTTGATTAGCAAAAGAAACGTCGACATCATCTGCATTGAGATTCAAATCGATACTGGCGTGTTTTTAGCTTTCTTTCCTATTTCTAATTGTTTAACACATCTGATGCATGTAATTTTGACCTGCCACAAATAACGTTCAATAAACTACAGGCGGCCAATGGTCCTTTATCTCCATTAAGGGTATCTGACCTCTGATTGATGTAAATTGTTTCGTATGCATCGAGTTCTCTGTTATTTGTAACTGATCTTAACAAATTTAAATTTTCAATGTTTATCAGTGTAGAATTACACTTTTGCCCCCTGCAGAGGAGTCTTATTATTCAGAAGTTCGAAAAATGTTTTCGGTGGCACCGGTACAATTTTGGCTTCCATTTAAATTACTATTGAAAGATTTTCATACATACAATTTTATTATTTTTTATGTTTTTTTTTTCTTTTCATAAGGACAATATTTCTTTATCTTAGCAAACAATCTAAAATACTAATGCCCACTAACCTGCCTGTACAACCTCTCTAGAATGGCACGGATGATATAAGCGATTTGATTGGTTACAGCAGTATTTCCCAATTTTTAAGTGGCACATTTTGGTATTAGGTAAAATGAAGTGAGACACATTAATTGCTTAAGAATTTTTTGACGACCAAAAAAAAAAAACGTTTTCATGTGTACCTATAAATTTTGATGACCAAAAAAAAGAATATTATATATTTTGGCGACATCCCTCAGAACTTTCGGTGACACACTAATGTGTCGCGACACACCGGTTGAGAAACACTGGGTTACAGTGATAATGCGAGTTTTAACATTATACACTTGACGTGGAGAAAATCACCTTTGCAGTGAAATTCAATATTTGTCCATCATTTTCTATTGGGTAGAATACGTTTTGAGCCGATTTTGATCACACATGATATAGATATTACCTGTTAAGATGCAAAAAATGCATCAATATCAGTTTTCACTAAGAATTGGATAAAGCAAGTTTTTTATAAATATGTAATTTACTATCACCCCTAATAATCTAAAATCCATTACATCTTCTGTTTCCGATTAACGGATGTTAGTAATCATATTGGCTATCATTATTTTATTTACAGCTGTTCTGAAAAGCTGACTTGTTGTCTGTCCGAACCTATTGTCAGGATGTTTTTCGTCTCCACGCCTTCCATCAACTTTTCCCTGCATGATCAAATGCGACATGTCATATGCCTTCGGATGTCTCAAGACATGGCCAAAATAAGACAGCTTTCGAATCTTCACTTCATTACATCTTAATCACTTAAAAATTAAATCAACAATAAGTTATAAAATTTTCAACTTGCCACTTGAAAACATTATTCAAGCGCCACACGAACCAGCCTAAGAAACCTCTTCAGGAACAAGGGAAAAACCGAATTCAAGACATAAGAGCGCAAGAGTACTCAATAAACCTTGTAAATAGGCCATAAAAAGAAGCGGGAGCAGTCAATATGGAAGGCACGGTAAGGCTTGACGCACCCTGAAAGAGCAAAACAGTTTTAGTTAAAAACTTTTTGCTGTGTCAAGCCGAAAAAGACAATCCAACTCTCGACATCGAACAGCCTAGCTGCGACTAAATGAGTCTAAAGGTGCTTTAAGCCATGCGACTAATCCATGGTACTATTACTTTTCTTTCTTAATTATAGTACCATGCACCTAATTAGTGTGCGTCAGCATTGAAGCAGCAACATGGAAATACCCTTAGTCAAAAATATTTTTGACTAAAACTCTTTTGCTCTTTCTGTGTGTGTTAAGCTTATACCAATCCCTGGTCTAGGGGCTGTGTTTCATGCAATTTGGTTGGTATAAGAATAGCCAAGCTGATGGTGTAATTCGCGAACGATGCTTCAAAGTAAAACCGGTCCGGGAAAGCTAAGATTTTGTTAGATATTGTAGAATTTTAATGTTTATTTGTTATTTTTTTTGTTCAATATAGTCTCTGGATTATGAGCAATCAAACGCTTAGCTGATAACAACAGATATTTTGAAAACATCATCAATAGATTAATATTTCAAAAGAGAAGAATATAAATTAGCTATTTATTTAATCTTTCCAAAATAGCTACTTCCAAAATCAGGCTATAAATTTTAGAAAAATGTGAGGGACAAATCTTGCAGCCAGTGGCGGCTGGCGTATAGGCACTGTGGAACTGCAGCAACCCCAATTTCGCTTACGAGTTGTTTTCTTAAAATTTTCTGTACACTTTTCATAACACAATTTTTTGTAGAAATTTTAAATTTTCTCTGTATTCTTTTTATAGAAATTTTAGGTTTCTTTCACGAAGTTACGACATTTTAAAACCTATTTTATTTTTAACTGATCAAAATCACATTTTCATAAATTTTAAGGAAGAAATCAATCTTTGGAGCAGGAATTAAAATGTTAAGAAAAAACTCAAATTTCTTTAAAAAATTTCAACATTTTGAGAAAATTACAATTTCAAGAAAAAATCTAAATCCAACTCATCTCGCATTTTACTATTTCTTTAAAAAATAAGTTAATACGGTATCTCCGAATTTTTACCTCAAATCTCATTTTGTATAAAAATTTTGAGTTTTTTTGAGATATTTCGATTTTTTTAGGAAATTTTATTTTTTGCTGCAGTTTCCATTTTCCTAAATATTTTATAAAAAGAAATTTTCCCAAAATTTCCATTTTTTCCGAAAGTGTTGTTCTTAAAATTTCTTATAAAAATTGCAACTTCTCCAGATTTTTCTTTATGTTCCTCTAATTTGCTTTAAAATTGTCCAATTTTTTCACGACACTTTGACAATTTAAAGTTCATTTTATTTTGTGGTTTTGACAAACAGTGTTTCGAAAAAACCCTGAAAGCTCTATAAAAATTTCAACATTTTGGGAAAAACAAAAAATTTCTACTTTTTTGTAGACATTTCATTTTTTTTTAAATTTCGATTTTTTCTTTTAGAAATTTTGCTTTTTTTCCTATGAAATTTGTGTTTTTTTCTAAACATTTTATATCAGAAAGCTTTTTTGAAATTACGACTTTTCTTGGAGATTATGTCTTTAAAATATTTTTTCTTGTAAAAATTTTGATTTCTCTTTAATTTGTTTTGGAAATTTAAAAGTTTTTTAACAAAATTTTAATATTTTATAGTTCATTTTATTTTGTTATTTTGATAAGAAACGGAAAATTATTAAGTATAAATTTAGGAAACATAAACTTAAGAAAACTTTAGAAAAATATTGAAATTTCAAGAAAAAATGCACCCTGTAATTTTCAACTTTTTTTACAATTTGATATTTCTCTAAAAAATTACGACTTCTATAGGACCAAAGAAAATTCTGAATCGCAATTTCCAATTTTTCTAAAAATGTTAAATTTATTCTTGAAATTCTCATGTTCGAATTTAAAATTCAAATTTTAATAAAAAAAAGATCGAAATTAAAAGATTAAACTCAAAATTTCAAGAGAAAGCAGATGATATTTTTAGAAAAAGTTGAAGTTTCTTATTTGTAAACAACATTTTTCAAGAAACAAACCAACATTTTCGGAATTAAAGAAACATCTTTATTTTAAATAAACTAATTGTCAAAAATATTGTTATAATTTTGATTTTTAAGGGGGGAATTACTTGAAATTTTTGAGAAAAAGAGTTAACGTTTCTAGAAGAGTCTCAAAATTTCGAAATTAAAATTAATCAAAATGTTGAAAAAATTCATTAACAATTTACTGTTCTAATTTAATTTTTTTCTAGTAATTTTGAAATTCCAGAAAAATTTCAAAAATCAAATATTCCAACTTGAAGCCCATTTTTTGTGATTAAAATTTAAGTTCTGGCAATTTATTTGTACATGAAATGCAAGTTTTTTTTTGAGAATTTGTTTCACAACTTTGCACAATTTTAACAATAGTAATTTTTGTTATTAATTTTTTTTTAATTCGAGGGTTAATTCGAAAGTTTGCTCAAAAAATGTAAATTTAAAAATAAAAATATTACCACTTTTAAAATATAAAGCCAAAGTTATCAGAAAAGTCGAATTTTTTAGAAAAAAGTCAAATCTTAAAAAGTTTGGAAATTTTTATAGAAAGTCAAATTTTTAAAAGAAAATAAGGATTCCGAAAAAAAATTTTAATTTTTAAAATGGTCGACAATTTCAATAATTTTGGGAATGTGAACAAAGACGAATTTTTGAAAAAATATCGACATTTAAAGTAAATTGCAGAGTTTTTAAAAAAATATTAAAAATATGTTCAAAGCTGAATTTTTTTAATATTGAAGAATACTTAAAATTATCGAAAAATTCGTAATTATCAAAAAAGTTGAAATTTTGAAGAAGTAAAATTTTAAAAAAAGTCGAAATTTTCAATAGTTCAAGTGTAAAAAGAATCTCTTCTTTTAAGTCGAAGATTTAGTTGGAACTGTTTAAAAAAATGTATAAATATAATTTTAAAAAAAGTTCGAACTTTAAAAAAAAAGTCAAGTTTTCAAAAAGTGTCGAAATTTTGAAAAAAAGTCGAAATTTTCAATAAAAGGTTTTAAGAAATGTCTGATTTAAAAAAAAATCACAATTTTCAAATAAATGGTCGACAGTTTGCAAAAAATGTCAAAATTTTGAAAATAGTTGAAATTATAAAAAATTTCAAAATGTTTAAATTTTCCAAAAATTTTAAATTTTGATATAGGACTAAAATTTTGAAAAATTTGAACATTTGAAAAAGGTTGGAATTTTCAATAAAGTGGGAATTAAAATAAAAAGTCGAAAATTTCAAAAGAATGCAGATTGAAGAAAAGATTAAAATTTTCCATAAAGAAAGTCGACATTTGTTGACAAGGCAAAAATTTTCAAAATCTTTCAAATTTCCAAAACAGTCAAGATTTTGCAAAAGAAGAAATTTTCAAAAAGAAAAGGTCGAAATTTTATAGTCGAAATTAAAAAAATATCAAAATTTGAAAAATATTTGAGAACTTTTATCGAATTTACGAAATAATTCGAAATTTTAAAAAGTTTTAAATTTTGAATAGTTGGGAAATTTGCACTCGAACTTTTCAATAAAAACCAAATTTTCGGAAACCGGAATATTCAAAACAAGCGAAAATTATCAGATAGATCGAGGTTTTCAAAAGTCGAGATATTGAGAAGTTAAAATTTTGGAAAAAGTTTAAATTTCAATCAAAGTGGAACATTTTTTGAAAAGTTGAAATTTCAGGTCAAAAAAATTAAAATTTTGAAAATATGTCAAACATTTCATAAAATTGCAAAATTTTAAAAAAAATTGAAATTCTAAAAAAAATTCGAAAATTAAGAAATAGCGAAATTTTCAACAAAAAAAAATCAAAAAATAATCGAAACTTTGCAAAAAAAAGTCGAAAATTTGAAAAATGGTTCACATTTAAACAAAAACCAGTCAAAATTATGAGAAATCACAATTTTCAATAAAAAAATTATAATTTTTCAAAAAAAAATTTAAACAAAGACGAAATTTAGAAAAAAAGTCGAAAATTTAAAAAGTCAAAAGTCCAGCTTTGAAAAAATTTACAGTTTCAGTAAAAGTAAGAATTTTCAAATGGTAAAAATTAAAAAAATGTAATACTTAATTATCAAAAAAAATTACCAAAAAAAAACACTATACCAAAAAGTCGAAAAATTTACGAAAATGCAAAAATTTTTAAAAGAGTATTCCCAGTTTTTCAGAAAAGTCAATACTTAAAAATAAAACAAGGTCGAGATTGCAAGAAAAAATGTAAATTTTGCAATACAGTCGAAATTTGGAAAAAAATCCAACCTTTCAAAAAACGCGACATTATCAAAAGTTTTCATTGTCAAGTTTTCAAAGAAATCTAAAATTTTCAAAAAGGCTAAACATTGTCGCAGCACCCCCATCAATTTTGGCTACGAGACGCCACAGCTTCGCAGCTCAAAATCTAGAGAATTTTTAATACCATAAAAATAACCCTACAATTTGGCAAATTTGGGATTCATCAGTATAGTGGGGCATTATGACCAGAATTAAGGTAATTTTCATGTAATAATACTTGGATGCATTCAGAAATAAAAATTCGGAAAGATAAAATTTCTCTAAATATTGTAACGCAATGTAAATAGGTGAAATAGGATTTAAAATAGAATTGTAGAATTTAGTAAATAAAAAAAGTTTCTAGAAGGTTCTGATAAGGGGAAAGCGGCCGCGATAACGAAACAAACGCCAGATAAGCGTTCCAGAAATTTCGGCATTCGATAAGCCTTATCTGCCGAAATTTCTGGAAGCCGGCGGCCAAAACTATAAAAAGGCGGTCAGCTTTCCCTCGAGTCAGTCAGTTAGAAGCAAGTGCAATAAGTTGGTTAGCAATTAGTAAATAATTAGTGAGTTACTGTTCAGTTGAAGTGTGCCGAGTTGAGTTCAGTAATAAAGTGGGAATAATCCATCACGTGTATCAATTCGAACCGATAACGCACGTAACAATATTTATATACTTTAATAAACGACAAGTTTAAAAATGGATCATTGGAAAGGTCATTGGTTTTGTTAATAGAGTTTCTGAATTAGTGAACCTTTGAAATAGGCAATATGTCAGTTAATAATTTTAAGTATAGAGTAGTCCCTTGTTAGCGTTCTTATCAAAACCGCGGATAGCCAAAACCGCAGATAACGAAGTTACTTTAAATACCTGATAAAAAATCAAATCTGCATAAAATCAAACCAGATAATGCACCTCAATTCATTATACATTTATACATTTTTCATGTCTATAAATTTCATATATTGGCTAGAAAATAACATAAAAAATTTAAATGAAAACAGAAAACGTACAAATATATATAAAAACGTTGGTTATATGTATGTATTTCAAATTTAAGTGCAGTAAGTTCTTTTGTTGAATGTTATTCAAGTGGCGATTATGGCAAATTTATTTTTATTTTTGGAAACCGCTACCGCTAATAAACAAAATCGTGGATAAAAAATCTGCGGATTACGAGGGATTACTGTATTTTCCTAATTCAGTAAGATATTCAAATAAAATTTTCTTTCATGCGTTGATTAACAGAGATTCCAGGTTCCTAAATATTTGTAGTGCAATCAAAAAACGTGTAAGGAATTCCGCATCCATGGACATTACAGTTTCTTATTAGGGAATTGTAAGGATACATCTTTTATATTTCTTCAGCAAAGGTTCCAATGTGAAGAAAAACTTACTTTGCAAGTATCTTTTCCAGCTTCCCCTCCCGCACATGTAAAAGTGTTGTGCAATATAAATGACGGCGTCAACCTTGTTTTCCGCAGGAGTCGTTGACATTCGTTAAATTCAACAGTTGGCAATTGAATTTTTTTCAAAATAACCGAATATTCTCCTTGCATACCTAAAATAGTGAAATTAAATTAAAGGTAAGTATAAAGATTAAATAAAGGAAACGATCAAAAGCATTACCAAATCTAGTCTTTCCCCAACCACTTGCAAAACATTCACTAGATGAGATCCTTTGATTTGGATTTGGAAGACAAATGGTACCGACGCTTTTTACCTTAACAAAAGGTCTCTCCAAAATTAAAAGAGCGATGTCATTATAAAGGTTCTCGGTATCAAATTGGTCATGTTGTATTATTTTAATTACATTTCTTTCTTGATATGGAATTCTTTCTCTATCTGTTTGAGTATCCCATTCTCCTGCTCTAATCTTCATGTCTCGGGGATTAAAACTAATAGAAAGAATTGTAAAATTACATAAATAATTAAATATTTATGAACCACGGAAATTATTTAAGCTTACCCATTTACGCAGTGAGCTCCAGTTAAGCACTACATTACCAGTAATTAATGAGCCACCACAAATACAAATGTGCTTATCTACATAAGGATTAAAAGTTCCGCCTCAAAATGGCCATCATCCAGGGAAATTCTCCATATTCTGCTTCATCGTGGGTATTTCCCGTTAATTTGAAATCTATTCCATTTGGATATCGTATTCCGCATCTTGAATCTCCTGGATCTACAGCACTTGTTGGCTTGTTTTGTGGTAGGCTGTGTAACTGGGGGTCTGGGTCTATTTGTTGGCCTCACAGGTTGGATATTCGGGCAAGTTAGTGGAGGATCCACTTTGATTATTATCGATATCGCCAGATGGAATTTTGCAACATGTATCTAACAGTTGCTCGCATTCGTTAAAATTTGCTCTGAAAATCAATTACTAACATGAATAATGGTAAAATTTTAAGGCCATATATTAATGTTTTACAGATTGTAACAAATTCGCTCGATCTCGAAAACGGTAAGAGATACAGCATCGGTTAAATTAAGGCAAAATTGCACAATTTGGCGACCAGTAATATGACGTCGAGATATCAAAAATATCTCTTGCTGCTCTTGGGGTTTTTGAAAAATTTTGAATTTTTGTTTTTATTTTTTTGCCATTATTTGAAGAGTAAATGAAAACCTAAAAACACTTTTTTATTGGCGTTTTTTATCCTTCACTAGATAGCCTAAATAGTTTTTTTTATTAAACGTTTCGTCTTTTCGCTAGTATCATCAAGTTCCTTATTTTAAATACGGACTAGTAATTTCACTGATGTGTCAAACTTTTATGTGACTAAACATTTTGTAACTGTAAACTATCCTAAAGATTAACGTATTCTGTGTTTTCGAATAATAGATAACAAAAATATAATAAAATATGACAAGCGAAATGTGACATTACTTGTTTATTTATTATTTTAAATATTCATAGTCACTTTGTCCGTAGTTATTAATCATTATTTTTGGTGGTCAGTTATTTATGATTATGTCGGTTGTTTTTTGTTAAAATTTATTTATTGTGCTTGTGTTCCTTGTGTTCTTACCAACTAATTAAATTTTTATGATTTTATTACTGATAATAATTACTTATTAATTATGAAAAAATAATGAAGTAACGTTAATCTAAAAAAAGTGTCTTTTCCTTGATGATGGTTTAAAGTTATGAAACGTTTTGCCGCATACATTGATGAAATCGGAAATTCAAAAGCAATACAAAGATGCAATAAAAATTGTAGGTTCCTATTTAAAATAACGTACTTGATGGTGATAGCGAGAAGAAAAAACGTCTAATAAAAAAAACTTTTCATGCCTTTTTGTGAGGGATAAAAACGCCAATAAAAAAGTTTTATTAGTTTTTCGATTACTCTTCAAATAACTCCAAGAAATACACATGTACTTGCTATTTATTTGTGATAATAATTCTGATTTGATACCAGATGTTTTAGCACATAGAGGGCCACATTATCGGGTCTAGGCCGTTCTCTTTTTGCTATCCATATTTAAAAATTAAAAAAATTCTTTTTATAAAAGCTTTGTTAAAACTAATCAGATATGCAGTTTGTTCAAAATGAAGCACTACACTACTTAGTGCTTCATTTTGAACAAACTGAACAATCTGATACACTATCAGATTCCAAGTATCTATTTGTAGAGCATCAAATTTTAAGTAAAATTTGTCATTTACTGCATTTGTCAAATTTCATATGTAACCTTTAATAACTGTAATCTTTCATTAACTACCTATCTGTGGAAAGAAGCCTTTAATTACTGATCCCACAGGATGCATGATAAAAACAAAAAACTATGACTGATTTACAAGATATACTTCCTCCAGGATTGGACCTTGTCAATGAAATACTAAGTGTTCGACATTTCGCCTACCATCGTAGGAGCTTCTTCAGAAACAAAGGAAACAATAAAAATTTCGAAAATACCAAGGAAAATATACCAGAAATGAAAAAAAAACAAATTCAAAACAGTAGAGCATGGTGACTCAGTATGGCCACCATACAAGAGGCGAAACTCTTCTGAAATGAAAATTGGTACAATGGACTGTTCAGACATAAGAGCACCAGTATGTCCATCATACCAAAAGTGAAACTCTGCTGAACAGGACAGAAAAATTTTGCCCTTCGTATGGTAGACATATTGAACATACTGAGTTACCATGGCTCTTCTGCCTTAGCTAGCCATTGTTGATTGTCTATTTCAGAGGTTTCGCCTCCAGTATTGTGGGCATACTGAGTTACCGTGCTCTGCTGTTTAGAATGTGATTTTTTCATTACCTGTATATTTCTGTAATTTTCATTCACTGTTTTTTTTTTTGTTCCTGAAGGTGTCTCCTAGGATGATGGGTAAAACGTGGAACACTTTTAGTAGTTCTTTGACTTGATCCAATCTCGGAAGAAGTATATCTTGTATTGACCCTGAGCATGGGAGCTTTCATTATCATACCAATGATTTGTTATTCTGTCATGTTAATTTGATTTAATATATCTAGCCTCAAGTAGGCAGCTTAAAATAATAATTATCACTTTAGCGCGACACCGAAACTGCTAACTAGAAGAGTTGCTAAATTTCAATACCCAAAATTTATGGCGTTATATTCAATATCTCGGTTATTGTACATATTTATGAAAAATCCCGAGGCAGGTCAATTCTAGATTATAAGGTAACATCCTGCATCGCAAAAATTTCACCCCTAGATGCTACACCCTTTGAGTTACCGTTTCAACCCCTAAGTTTTTTAATTGGAAGTAGGGACTTGGTATACCTCATTTGAAAGATTTTTTCATTCTGTATTCAAAATTGTCATGGTTGCTACATTTATTGAAAAAATAAACAATAAAAAAAATTATCAACTAGATGAAATTTTCTACAATAATAACAAATAGCGGCTCGTCCGGTTCGTCCTCGATAATTATAAAGGAACCAAAAATAATTTCGATATCCTTTTTTGAATTTGTAAAAAAGGAAACGTGAAACCTTACCAACCAAAAACATCCCAGTAACTTTCTAAAACTGTGAGAGAAACAAACAGTGGTCAGTATCGTGCTTCAGTTATCTTTCTGCACATTTTGAAAATTTAATATGGGTCATTTAATGCATAAAATAATAATTTTACAAATGATCGGCTATGGAGGTAGAGCAAGATCACAGACCAAAATTGCTCATCCATTTTAACAAAAAATTCCTGATTTATTGCCTATATCCCAACATAGAATTTGTAAAATCGAAAAGCATTTTCACTAACATGGACATGTACGAAAGCTAAAAAAAAACCCTCCAATGCATTAACCAACGATATCAAATTAGAAATAATATATGAGTTTCAATAAAATCCACATTCTTCAAGTCGACAAGTAGCTGCGCACTGAACGATAGTCATTCCTCAATTATTTGTGTACTGAAAGAAAATAAAATGCATCCTTATAAACTGACACCATGTCAAGAGCTCAGTGATGACGATTTTGATAGAAGAACTCATTTTTGTTACCAAATGATGCAAAAATTAGATAATAATGTCATCCAAATGGAAAACATATTGTTTTCTGATGGGTCCACCTTTACTCTTCACGGTCATTTAAATCGTCAAAACTGTCGCTATTGGGCTAGTGAAAATCCCCACTGGAAGAGAGAATTACATACGCAGAATCCTGAAAAAGTTAATGTTTGGGTAGGGATTATCGGAGATCATGCTCATTGGTCCACTTTTCATTAATGGAAATTTAAATGAAGATTTTGGTGAAACTGGCTGGCCCTTGGTTTTTTTTCAAAAATTGGAAACAAATCTTGTCCCTTGAAACCAAGAAAGATGAAAAAGCACAACAAAGATTACTCTAACGCGTTTTTGATAGCATCTCTTGATAGTATCTCTCTGAAGATGATAACTTGGCTATCTAAACGCGTAAGAGCAATCTGTGTTGTGTTTTATTAATCTTTCTTGGTTGCATAGGACAAGATTTGTATTTCAATTTTTAAACGGAGATAATTATTAAGCGTTGCTCCAAAACAACATTGTGCCAGCTTTGGTAAACTTATATCCAGCTCAAGAAAATCCACAGGTTCCAGCTAATGTAATATGGTTCCAGCAAGATAGAGCACCACCACACTACCAAGTCAATGTCCGGCAACATCTCGATTTTAGAATTTCCAAATCGGTTGATAGCGAGAGGAGGTACGGAGAATGGCCACCACGGTCACCAGACCTGAGCCTCTGAACTTTTTTTATGGAGGTATGTGAAAAGTACAAGAGCAATAAAACCAAACCCCGCGACGTAGCTGACTTACAAGCAAGAACAACGCTTGCGATTGCCGGTGACACCAGAAATGTTGAATGTCAGGAGACATTTTTACTCAAGATTAGGATGCTGCCAAAATGTTGGAGGTGCCCATTGCGAACATCTCCTACATTAAGTATGGTTTTTTTTTCTGTTTTATTAAATGAAAATATTAGATTTATATTTTGCTGTTGAAACTTGAAATGAATTCTTTTTTACTGTTAATTTTTAAAATATAGCACCCATGACATTTTTGAATAGAAAATAAAAAGATCTTTCATATGAAGTATAGCAAACCCCTACTTTTGGTTTAAAAATTTAGAAGTTGCAACTGTCACTCAAAGAGGGTTGCATCTAGGAATAAAATTTGGTGGAGGATGTCATTTTATAATCAAAAATTGACATATCTCGAGATTTTTCATAAATTTGTAAAATAACTGAGATACGGAATTTATTCTATTTGGCTGTTCCACACTGTATATTCAGACAAAAAAGGTTTAAGTAGCGACCTCCTGACTAGGTTACCGATGTCTAAAATTCAATTTTGGTGAAATATAGTCAAACTTTAATTTATTGTACCAGATATTTTAATTCCAAAGGTTTTCTTCTTACTATGGTACCTGTCCCTTCGTGACAAATTAACATCTTATGGACTTTCGCATGGGTCTTAATTATAATTTGATATCCAATTTTCTAAATGACAAAACTCTTGATGTCATCGATAATATCATATCTTCTGAGACATTTGCACTTAATGTAGAGGTGAAATAGGGTGTGCTCTGTCTTCTTTTCTGTTTCTCCCAATTGCAACTTACAATTCGATGCAGTGTAACGTCTCTCTTTTTCTCCCACTGATCGTTATCCTCAAAACTGTCTTAGAATAGGAATTGAAAAATATAAAAAAACTAAATGCTTCAAAAATTCGAGCACCAATTTTTCTAAGAAAATATTACGAAATAATGCAACCAACATCTTCTTGAACAGTAAAATCCTTCGTAGGACATCTAATCATAAACTCTAAGGTTAAACGAAAGCACTAGTTCTTCTGAGAAATATTATCTGCCAAATTCGTCTGTCAACAGCTTTGCTTTCTTTCTCGAACTAAGCAATACTACACATTCACGCGCGCGCTGTCCGTATGTTTGAACTCGTCCCCAAGACAGACATTGGAAATTTTAGTTTTCATTCAAAGAAAAGCAATTCGTTTAATTTATCATAAAACTTTGACTGATTGTAAATCTCTCCAAACATTGCAGCCAAGGATATTGGTTGACGACTTTTTATGTAAGAAGTTCAAAGAAGTGGAGGTGTTGATCTCCCTTAAAAGTTGCTCTTGGCATACAAGGCAATCGGAGGCAGCAAATTCCTATCCATATTGATCAACATTTTTCTTCCTATGCATTCGATTTTTGAAAGCGTCACTTTTGAACAAAGCCTACAGATAAACAAAAAAATGTGCATTATGCAGCTTGATAACTTATTATTATTATTATTATTATTAATAAAGCATATTTTCAATTATGTATTTAATAATTAGTAAAAATCGTTCCAAAGCTATGGAAAGGTAAATAATCGGATAAGAAAGTTTTACCAATAAATTGGTAACTGCAAACATCCATTTAAAGAGGTTTCTCTCTAGAAAGGTCAAATAAATTTTCAAAATACTTCAATGCAAATAGCCAGGCGATAGGCTGAAAGTATCGCAGCAATGGATTATTTTAAATGTTTTTGTTCCAAAAATAATATATGTGTGCGTATAAATTTTTACTCGTTTATAAAATAAAACATCGTTTTTAAATATACTAGCATTAAAAAATAATTATTTTTACCTCACATCGATTTTATTAAAGCCATCTGTTGCTCCATTTTGTTTTATCGTGCCAGTATTGGGATCGCAGTTGTAATATGGGACGCATACACTTCCAGTCTTGTTGCCTTCCCCACATCGTTCTAGAGCTCCAAAACTTATTAATGGTGGCTTGGTAACTTCTTCATAATCATCTAGGAAGGAGGATCCAAAAACATCTTGTATGGCTTTCTGAATATCCTTATCGTCTACATTGTTTTGTGCGTATGTCAAGGAAAAGATAACCAGTACAAATAAGAGATTCGGCAAAAGCATTCTAATAAACTGCAAAGAATATTATTTTTATTTGTAATGTTATGGTTAAAATACCCAAATACAATATATGTACATACAGTAGTCCCTCTTTATTCACGGGGGATACGTTCTTGTCTCAAAACCGCGTATAACGAATTAATTAAATAAACGATAAAAAAACCAAATCTACATATAATCAAACCAGAAAATGCACATATATACTTTGATTTCTTTTTTTTATGTCTATAAATTTTATATATTCGCTAGAAAATAATATCTAAAAAATTTAAATGAAAACATAAAACGTACAAATATATCAGGTGTAACAGGATTATGGTACCCGCCTATTTTTTTTTTATTTATAAAGATACAATTTTCAAAGTCGCTACACTTGATGTATTTATGAAATGTGATATTTTGACATAAAATTGACATTTCTGCTGCTGTCACTTTTGCTAAAGCTTATACCAACTTTTGATTTTTAAATGGTACACCCTTTATATTTTTACATTTTTAGAATCTACACAATTTTCTGGTTGCAATACATATACAATGGGTTATTTTTAAAGGATCTAACATTTTTTTGGTTCCATTTTATTTTTCAGCGTAGAAGGTCATGACTCATCCTAATTAAAGCCAACTGACCACATTAGCGCTGCAAAAAAATTAAATTAGGAAAACTTAGGAAGTATCCTTTTTCTAAATTTGTTTTTGATAACTATCTTATGTTTTTATTGAATAAATCTTCAAATAAATTGAAACCAAATATTTTCAATTCTTTTGGCTGTAACTTCAGTTCTATTGATTTCATAGCAAAAATGAAAATATGGTCAGTTTCGCCAATAATTATACTTTTTGGTGGTACCACAGTACCAATATGGTGCCATTTAAGAAAATGAAGTTATGACATAAAAACCATTTTTGTTAACTTTATCACGTGACAAAAGAATGAAATATTTCTTTTTTCACGTGATTTTTTTTTAGCGTTGATGTGCTCCATGAGCGTTAATTTGAATGAGTCATAGCCTTCTAGGTTGAAAAATAAAATCAGTAATAATATACAGGGTGTTCTATTTAAAAATTAAAAGTTGGTATCAGTTTTAGCGAAAGTGACACCAGTAGGAATGTAATTTTTATGTTAAAATTTAACATTTCATAAGTACATAAAGTGTAGTAAGTTTGAAAATTTTATCTTAATAAATAAAAATAAAAAAAGGGTGTACCATGATCCTGTTACGCCCGATACATAAAACTTTGGTTATACATATATATTTGACATTTAAGTGCTGTAGTGTAATGGTACCAAGAATTGTCATTATTAGATCTACCTCTTTATTATTGATATCGAAAAAACTGGATAGATTTTTTAATGCCACCCATTTCCAATAGGAAGATTGGTTTCTTTGCTATGAAACTTCGTTTTTCGTCAAAAAATAAAAAAATTTTTAATAACATTATTTTTATTTGTCAGTGCCATTTTACGAGTAATTGACATGCAATAACCAATGATTGCCATTAACTTTTCCAGTAATTGTCATCAAATTTGAATTGTTAAGTTACTTTGGAAAAAAGCGTTGAACAATATGAAGGTTTATTTATTGTTTGGACATACACGAAAACGTTCCCGAGATACCCAAATATGTAGAATGTGTATTTATTTATGTTTGACTTTTCCTATTTTTATATCTTTTCTTTTAATTTTTCGAGGTCCTTTAGTTCTCTTGTTTTGTGTTCTCTTCTTTGTCTGACTATTTTCCTTTTTTTATCTATTTTCTTGAAAAATATTCAATGTTATTGCTTTTTTGAGGATTCAGCCAAAATAATGATCGGTGGAAATGTGGAAAGGTTTTCCATCCAGCTAAAATTATCCTCATTTCCTTGCATATTTCTGTAATAAGCTTTTACGCTGAATAGAGGTGTCACATGGTAGTTTGTGTTTGTGTGTGTATAGGTATTAGGTCTGTTATTTTCATATTTCCGGCCGTGGTAATTGTTTTTTACCTACAGGATTTTGGACACTGATATTTAAAACTAATATCCATTATTAAGATGTAATTGTGCTTCTTTCCTAAATCGATTTTTTCGTCGCTTTATTTTTGAAACTGTTCTAACATCTTCATGTCCAAAGACGAATTTGCATTCTCATGAATGAAATAGGGATGTCACTTTTAAAAAAATTGTAGCTTTTCTTTTTTGGTTTGCTGCCAATGCAATCTTGAATTCACTTTTTTTTTATATTAGTCCTTGTATATGTCATCCCATGTTTGCAAGCTTCAGTTGCAACCAAAACCGATTCCTCTGTATATTAAAACAAAAATTGTCACTGACAGATCTAAAGCACTGAACTAAACACTGTGGCTTGTGATTAAGTCCAAAGAAGGTTTCACCCCTTTGCCACATCGGCAATTAAATAAATAATTACGCGATACGTATTTCGCCAGCAGAACTGGCATAATCTAAAAAGATTAGCAAAAGATGCATCGACGTCATCTGCATTGAGATTCAATACTGGAGGTGTTTTGCTTTATTTCCTATTTCTAATTGTCTAACACATCTGGTGCATGCAATTTTGACCTGCCACAAATAACCTTCAATAAACTGGAAGTCGTCAATGAGGGCGAGCACGAATTGCGCTCAAAAGTTATGGCAATTAACCCTTTCATTAGTCCAGGGATAATTCCAGGACTGAATTGCCCTCAAAATTTATAATAAACTTCTAATAGTTTACAACTTTCACCTTTGGGGGCCCTCGCCCTTATGCAGTGGTTATAATTGTTGTTTAGTTATGATTTATCTTTTGTACTATCGACATGGAATATATGTTAAGTGAACGGGATTGTACGCTACTAGTGTTCGAAAAGTTTAAGTTTTCCCAGTGTCGGAAACTGAAGAAAACGGGTGAAATATTGTGGCGTTGTACAAAGAAGCAGTGTACAGCAAAGGTGTATACCATCAACTCCGTTTTTTCCCGAAAAGACTGAATCCATAACCACCAATTGGATGAAGCCAAAGGATAAGTAACAGTATTAAACGAAAAGCTCCGAGCGAAATTTCCGAAAAGCCAGCAAAATTAATTAAAACAGAAATTGAGTTGCAAAAAGACGTTATGAATACTATTTCTGCAAGAGACACAACAATTTAAATCGGACTGCGTCAAAAATATTACCGAAGCTACCCAATACTACGAAAGATGTGCAAGAATTGTTAAACAAAACGGAAATAACTTGCAATTAATGGAGAAGATTTTCTGTTAGTCAATGATATTAAGGAAAGTGTTGTACTTTTTTCTTGCACAACTAACTTGCAATTTATGTGCGACCAAGAAACTATATTTGTGGATGGAACCTTCGATTACTGTACGAAACATTTTTTGCATTCATGGATGTAAGAATGGCATCTATATACCATTAGATTTTTTCTTTTGAAAGATAAGCTAAAATCTACGTAAACTTTTGTTCTTAACGCTATTAAAGAAGAGTGCAAGAAAATAAACCTCGAGCTTAATCCGAAAAGGTGGTAGCAGACTTCGAAATCGCAATACATGCTGCAGTGTATGCCGTATTTCCGGATGCGAATATAATTGGCTGCCGTTTCCATTTAGCTCAAGCTTGATATGTTACTTACTACACATTTAAAAAGATCCACAAGACCTTACGTTTTTTATTTATTTTAGGTGGAGAAACATACAGTCACTAGGATTAACAAAGGAATTCAACAATTGTCCAACGGGTGCGTGGCCAAAACACCTATTTGGGCTCAAGTCGGCAGTTGCTTAGTAGAAGATTTTATATCCGACAAACCTTAAGATGAACGTATTGATCAATTTTTGGACTACCTCACAGAAAATTGTATCAACGAGGAAAGCGCAAAATTTTTACCCGAAATCTGGGTAGCAAGGGATTGTAGTATAGCCCGAACAACAAATGGATGCGAATCTTTCCATTCCATATTCAATTCGGAAATGGGGAGACCTCACCCCAATATACACCTTTTTTTGAAAACAAACCGATGCCTACACAAAATTCAATTCTATAAAAAGGAAGGAGAGAAAGTATTACGACAAGAAGGTCCTAAAAAAACAAGAATTTATTGAACAAAAATTAATCAGCTAGAAAATAATGAAATGTCTCGATTTTGTGAAGTGTGTATCCTTTAAGTTTAATTCTATCGTTTTATAATTTTATACTTATACTTACAATAAATAAATGTTTCCTAATTTTTGTGTCTGCAAATAAATGCACCTATATGTAATTTAAACAAGCAATGCCTACCTAATTATTTTGGCGCAGTTCAGTACAGGATTAAGCGGGCCCCGGCGGAAAATAAAATTTTGAGCGCAATTCGGGTCTGTAATTAAGGGCTCCAATTATTTTGAGCGCAATTCATGCCCACCGGCCAAGGGCCCTTTATCTCCGTTAAGGGTAACTGGCCTCTGATTGATGTAAATTGTTTCGTATGCGTCAAGTTCTCTGTTATTTGTGACAGATCTTAACAATTTTAAGTTTTCGATGTTAATTTTGTGTCCTGTACTTATCATATGTAGGACGACACTGGATTTTTCTTCTCTATTAAATCTAAAATGAGCGATATGTTCTTTAAATCTAGTTTTAGTGGATCTCTTGGTATGTCCAACATATGATAAATTACAATTGCTACAGCTTATTTCGTAAATTCCGGAATTCTCAAGCTTGTCCAATTTATCTTTAACATTACACAAATTATTGCAGAGGCTATTATTGGCTGTATACACTACTTTTACGTTGTTTTCTTTTAGATCTTCATTAATTTTATTGGTGATATTCGGGTATAATGATAATTTCACGACGGTTGTAGGAGTGCTAGTCTTTAGATTGGTAAAGCTTAGAGCAATCCTGAATTATTTTCTTAAATCTACATTTTCTCAACATGCTGTTTACTGTTTCTACGGGGAAACTATAAAAAATCGCAACATCTTGAATGTAAGCTAATTCTTTTGTATACCTGGATTTACTTAGAGGAACATTTAAAAGCCTGTTTATTAAAAAACGTATACTTGCTAATTTCTGTTGTGGACAATGATTAGAATCAGCTGTGATAAAACGATATTGCGATATTTAATTGCCCATGTGGTAAAGGGGTGAAACCTTCTTTGGACTAACAGATCTACTAATAGTCAGTTATCCACATTGCGACAATTACTGGATTGTTTTAGTACTTTTGTATCCAGTAATTGTCACACCCACATTTTTCATAACCAAAATCTAATTAAAAACCTAAAAACATTTTAATTCAAAGTCTATCAAAGATACTTTATTTCCATGTAAAAAAAATTGCATTCATTATAACAAAAACTGCTAAAATTTAAGCTAAATGATTTCAAGCTACCATAACAGATTCGCTAAAAATCACAACAAAATATTTTAGATAAGGAACTGATGTACTGTTTTGTTTAGAAACGCATTTGTATGGGCTACTATACTGCCATTAAAAGCTTCATTTAAAATTGTTTCAAATACATATGGGAACTGATTGAGACCGTAAAATAATTAAAATAACCAAGCATTATCATATTTTTTTTTTCCAAAAATACGTTTGGTGACAACTATTGGGGTGATGACAATTACTGGTGCCATTACCCCAAGTTGTTTTGTTGAATGTTATTTAGGTGCCGATTATGGCAAATGCATTTTTATTTTTGGAAACCCCTACCGCGGATAAACAAAACCACGGATACAAAAACCGCGGATAGCGGGAATACTTTTGAAGACATAGGAAATTGCAGTATAAAGCGGACGTGATAATTCTTTTGGTATATCGTAATTCACTTAACTTAACCTAACCTTATAAAGCATTCTTCTATGTCTTTTGAAGAATTGACTATGACATAACAATTCAACTTTTTCACTCTTATATTCTTTTTATTATGTATATTCTGAAAGTTTAATTAAAATATAGGAGTGTTTTATTTTTTTTTCATTAAAAATAAAGAAAGATAACTGAACAATAAAAAAATAACTACATACGTTTATTTAGACTGTCTGTGCACGTTATGTTGATGGTCCTAGTTGAGACAAATTTATGTTAATCTATGCAAATGGTAACGTAAATATAGTTTCAGTTTTACAAATCTATACAAATATTCCATTTAAAGTTTTTACTTTCTACTAAAGATGTTTAAAGTAGGTCAATTTTTTTCAATCATCAGTGTAAATGTCTTAACTCTAAATATTTGTCAATTTTTAAGGTTTCCAGAACATTTAATATTTGAGTAATTGTTACACATTCATGTGTAGTATTTCTTTGCGGCTTGGTTTGGTAAAATTGCTTGGTGATTGTAATTAATTAGTTCTAAAATATGATTTTTCTGGATGTCCATTTCTAAAGGCAGCAAGATATCTGCTTTATCTATTACAGTAGAACCTCCATTATCCGAATCTCGATTATACGAAATCTGTTTTATTCCGAATGAGATCACGCGATATAATTACATATTATTTTCTCTGTTTTAACAGAAAAAACTTCAGAATCCATCCCATTATCGAAAATTGAATTCATAGTTACATATTGCACAAAGTTTCCTTTTCAATAGATATTAGGTAGTATTTTTTATAAGGTAGGGAGACGGGAACGATTGAAACAGTTTCGATAAAATGGCTCTCTATGCAACAATGTCATTTGGTGATATGCCTTAACTGAACCTTAATTATAGGACTATTAATAGAATAGGTCATAATAGCACTATTTGTATTACAAAAATATGTTATAGATTTGTGTGGGGTTGTTTGGCTTCTTCAGGAATTTTTTCACTTCAATCAACCCAATTCTTTTGTGATAACCCTAATCTAAATTATTCCAATGTCTCCCAGGCCTTTCATAAAATCTAGGATATTCCTTAAAGCTAAGCTGCTAGTTTCAGCAGGTGTTATTTTATCCTTCCGAAATGTTTCATTCTGCAAAAATCTTCTCCTGCTATCTAGTCCGAGACATTGACAGAATCTACATAGACCAGGGATGAGCAACCTTTTTTTACAGTGGGCCAACTACGAGGTTAAAAATTTTGCAAGGGCCGCATTTTTGTGAAAGGGCAAAATTTACGAAGAAAAGTTCGTTGTAAATTTCAACTCAGTTTTAATCCAAATTTCTGGAAGTTTCAACTTTTCGATGTATATCACAATATTTGACATTTTCTGATGCCCGTTGAGGAAGACTTCTCGGACTTGAGGGGTCAAGAGAAAATAAATATTAGATTTTTTTCTTAAAATTTGCTTTTTCTAAATTTTTAAAAAATCTGATTCTTTCTGGGAAATTTCAAAATTTCACTAAGATTAAACGTTTTTTCTCAAAATTTGGATCTTTTTCTCAAAAGTTCTCTTGTTTTTTTCTCGTGTTTTTAATTTTTTTTCTAAATTTCACTTTCTTTGCAAATTTTTTGTTACATTTCAAAGTTTTCTCGACATTTCGCTTTTTTTCCAAAATCCGATGTTTTTCTGAACATTTAGCTGATTTTTTTTAGAAATTTAGACTGGTTTCCTAAAGTTTGCCTTTTTCAGGAAATCTTGATAATCGTCTCAATATCCGATATTTAATATTTCTGTAAGTTTTTTCTTTTTACTGGTAAATGCGTCTTTTTTTTTCAAAATATTGAATTCTTCTAAAATAATAAAATTTGTCTTTTTTTGAAATTTCGATTTTATTTTCAAAATTCTACTTTTTAGACTTTTTCAAAAATGGTTTAATGGTTAATAAAAATATTGCGAAAAATATTTTTGGGGATTTCGCGAAAAAGATTTCTTGTAAATTCAACCTCTTTACCGAATTATAAATTTGAGAACAATGTTTCCGAAAATTGCCATTTTCTTTCTCAAAATTCGACTTTTTTCTGAAAATTGCGTCTTTTCACAAAAATAGACCTTTTAAAATTTTCACTTTTTTGAATTATAAACGTTTCTCGAGTTTTTGAGAAAGGTTAGGTTTTTATTTTTAATATGAAATTGAAAATTTCAACTTTTCCAATTTCCTTCTTAAAATTGGACATTTTTTTGAAAATTTGAAATATTTTGTAAAAAGTTTGATATTTTTCTGGAAATTGCAATGTAATTTTCAAATACCATGTTTTTTTTGAAGTCTCTGTTTTTTTCTAATTTTTTTAAAATTTGGTTCCTGGAAATTTCGTCTTATCCGAAAGTCATCTTATTTTCAAAATTTTGTCATTTATCTCAAAATTCGATATTTTCCACTTAAAATTGAATTTTTTTAAGATTTAGACTTTTTTACAAAAGTCGTTTATTTTTTTAAAATTGTATCAAAATTTTAATAAAAATCCAAAAATCTGAGAACAATATGGTATTTTTAGGAAATTTTGAGAAAAGGATTTCTTGAAAACTTTCAAGAATATGGCAAAATTGAAATAAAATAAAAATTCTGAGAGAATATTTTTAAAAGTTGCAATTTTTTTTACCTGAATCCGACTTGTTTAGGAAATTACCACCTTTTTAACAAAAATTGTACTTTTGGAAATTTAGTCTTTTTTGTATTTCCACTTTCTCCGAAATTTCGACATTTCTTAAAGTTCTTCGAAAGACTTTTACTTAAGATTAGGTTTTTTTTTCGAAATTTCGACTTTAATCTGAAAATGCGATCTACCCGTTTCAGTAGTTTTTAGTGAAATGGGGCACTTTAACTATGGCAAAATAAGGAAAATTATGTTGTTCTATACTTAGTTATTAAATAAATAGTATAATATAAGATCTTTTATCGATATTAATAAAAATTATCTCAATCTCAATTAAAAAACTATCTACCTAACCTAACCAATCTATAACTAAATAATTATATTTACAATTATAGCACATATAATAAGGCTCATCAGCTAAACAAGCTTTATGATAGGCCCATATTTAGTAATTTCTACATTACATTAAATCGTCTCCTAGTCTGCTGGTCTAGTTATTATCCATAAACTTACATACTTGAGTATTTTGACTTTTTGTTTAAATTGACTTTAATCTTTTTAGACGTTCCCGTTCCTCAAGTTCTTTTTAATTTACTCTTTTTTCAACACATTTGTGTGTATTGTATATCTTACATTTTTCCTTCTCTATTTGCAGACATTTAGGATGTTTCATCCCACTCCGAAGAAACTGTTACAACAATACTTGGCAAAACTATTTGAAAGTTTGTCATCATGACTTTCAAAATAAGCAATTTATGGAAAAAAGGATAACATCTTTTTAACCCCCAATAACCAAATATTTTATGATATAAATTATATCTAAAATGCAAAACAATTTGCAACATAAATATGCTCTTAAACGGACACCTTCAGTGCCAAAATATATTCGCATGCTGGAGGTGTCCGCCCATGAAAAATGGTAACAATTTGTTCGATTACTTATGATTTCCGTTTCTTCAGATATGGGTAGTTGTCCAGAAATTGCAATTTTTTGACAATATTTTTACAAAAGACTTTTTGCTCGATTTTATTTAAATAAGTAGCTCATAAGATGTCTAACGTTTTATTGTACGTCAATTTAAAGCGGGCAGTCAAATAAATTGATATTGTAGATTTCAAAGGCATTTTTCAAAAAAGTGTATGCAGGGGAAGGACAATACTTTCAGGGGATGGATATATTAATAAAAACAAGTAAAAATGTCAGTTTTAATAATAAACACACTGAATAGAATATTAAGTTTCTTTTGTTTGACAACCAAACACGTCTTTTTTTGTTTTTTGTTTTTAGATTCATTGTTTTCTTTGAAAGAAACCCATTGTTTATGGAAGATTTTTTCGGTGTTGCAGTTCATTTAATTTGTATGATATGACTTTAATGCAAAATGAGTTATATAATATTATATGTAATGCATAAAGGTGTTTCGTTCCGAAATTTTTGGTGCGACAATCGAAAAAAGACGTAATTTGCAAAACAAGCAAGAACATAAGAACAGCTGATAGTAACACTTAGTTTTCAAAAACTTTCGGTGCAAAGTTTGTAGGATGTCAGATAAATATGCCTGCTGCTTTCTTATTTCACCCTTCACGACATATTTTTTTCACAGCACACGCTCTTCTTTCAAAAATACGTCTACAAACTTTTCCATGCGATTCACAGAATTGAGAGCTTTTCCTTTCTAAGACCTCCATCTTGTTACACTTATAACTTTTTTCTTTAAATTGCACTATATTTTCATTTCTATAACGTACACCAAAAATTATTTTTTAGTCCTGGTGTGTTCTCAGGTTCATAGTATTTTCTTTTAATTGTTTTTCAATAACCTCACCAAATTTAGCTTTTTTTTCTAGTTAAGGGATTTTCAGCCATTTAAGTCTTTTCTTGGAGCAGTATAGTTGTTTATTTCTCGATATACGATGAATTTATTGTCAAAGGGCGTTCAACTGTGCCTTAATAAATGATATTGTAGCAATTTTTTTTAGAATTTTAGCTATTTCAAGCTTTTCTCTTTCTCTTCTGCTTCCTGCCTTTTGCGTCATTTTTTTATGGATTGTTGAGGAATTTTTTTAACACGAAGGAGCAGCTTCTCTCATACAGTTATAGGACTCTTATCGATTCTGCTCTGTGTTTTCTTCTGCATTCTTTCTTATTCTTTCGCCAAAGTTTTCGTATTTTCCTTCGTTCTCGAGGCGTCCTATTGGAAATTAAATTTCTTTGGTCCTTTTCCTTAATTCTTAAATATTTAAATATTTCTTTTTCCTTTTGCTCTGTAATCTTAATCGGATCATGTTTTAAGCGTTGTGGTAATGAGCTCTATCTGTTTCTTTTTTTTTGTACAATTGTTACTCTCAGCTGAATTTTGATTTTTTCGGTGCCATTTTACTGTATGATACTAACTACTGAAAGTAAATAAAGATTATATTGTAAAAAGGTTATAAGATATCGACTTAGTCGATATCAAATCATGTATAGAAAAGGAAAAAGTTTGTCTCGTTAAAGTTGGTCCATCCCCTGTAATATTTTTTTTACAGAGGACGGACGCCGGGAGACGGACAATTTTAAGGTTATACATAAAAAATATGTTTTCTTATATTTATTAGATACGTTGATCTTGGATAATTAGTTTTTATATTTGTAATATACTTACCATGCACTAAATAAAATAAAATTATTTCCAGTTATTACCTGAAATAACACTTGCCAGGGGACGGATAATTTGACTGGACAGTACGCGTTTTTGCTGATTCTACTTAAAATTTAGACAAAACAAAATGGTTGTTTTTGGTGTAATTTTCAGTTAAAGTTAACAAAAGGCTAACCAATCCATATAATAACTGACCTGTTCACTGTACTTCTTCATAGAAGGTATTTATGTAAAAATTCACATTGCTTACATCAATAAGTCGAAAACTAATAACGCAAGTTTGTGGTTTTTTTTTCAAATATAATTAGGTATTTTATTTTAAATAAGCCAATTAAAATTTGCTGCAACTATGAAAATGTCTTAAAAAAGTTAAACATGCAAAAATTTGTTCTAGTTTTTTTCATAATTGGGCTTCGAAAGAGAAATTTTGCGATTATAACAAACCAGGGGATGGACATTTTGATTGTTTAAGGTTAATTTATTTATTCAAAATACTTAATATAACATAATATATGTTGTGTTTATGATAAAACTAATTAGTTATAATACTTTTGTAAATAATATGGCCACGCTAATCATTTATAATAATCTGAAAAAACCACAAACGCGGAAAATTGTAATTTCTGAAGAACTACCCATATCAGACATCAGAAATGTCTTGGAACTTGGAATTCCTTTTTTTTAACTTCAATGTTCAAATTTCGTAATTTAAAATCGAATCTTCAAGAAACAATCTTAAAATATTGAGGTTAATTTGTTTTCCATACTGAATTCAAAATATTGAGAAAAAGGTTGAAATTTTTAGTTTAAAATTTAAAAATTAATTTCGAAGGTTCCAGAAGAATGTCAAAATATTTTTATTTACGAAAAAAGTGAAAATTTTGGAAAAAGCAAGTATAAATTAAAGATTTCAAATTTCATTTCTTAAAATTTCGACTTTTAATATTAAAATGTATAGAAAAGATTCAAAATTATTTGGATTTGTAACATTTTTTTACAAATCTTGCAATTTTTTCTTAATTTCAAATTTACACTTAAAATTTGTAATCATATTCTTAGTTTCCACTCAAAAACCAAAAATTTTGGATTCAAGTTTTAATTCTAGAAAAAGCGTTGAAGGAAAGCATTGGAATAATAAAAAAAATTGTTCCCGATATTTGAAGTTTAAGGTCGAAACTAAAATTAAATTTCGAGGTGAAAGCCCTCATTTCCTACATTCGAATATTCAATATTTAATTCAAAATTTCAAGAAAAAGTCAACATTTCGAAAAAAACGTTCGAGATATTTTTAGAAAATTTTTGAATATTTCTTAAATATTTCAACTTTTATTTAGAATTTAAAACAGGGCTTCGAACCGGAACTGAAAACCGAAAGAAACCGTTTTTTTCGCCGGCACGAAAACCGGAACGAAACCGAAAAAAATATCGGTTTATTTCAATTCTTCGAATTTATATACTTAAAACAGTTTATACTTTGTACTTAAGATTGGAATTTTTGTTTGAAATTTCAATTTCGTTTTCAAAAAATTTACAGAATTCCATGCAACTTTCATCTCATCTTCATCTCTCATTCTTGATTAAATTAGATTAGAACAATTTCCACATTTTCTAAAAAATATTGACTTTATTCTTAAAATTTCAACCCAAATTAAAATTTAAAATTTTAACTTGAATCTTTTTCCAAGATTTTAGACTTTTCTTGAAATTTAGACTTTTATCTGGAAATTACTTGAAATATTTCTTTTCTTCTCCAAAAACTTCGAGTTTAAAATAAAAAAAATCCACAGTTGTACTTTGGAATGAAGTAGTAGAGTGTTTTTTATTCAAACTAGGGAAACTCCGTTTTCCTTGCAATTTCTTTTGCAAATTCAAGTTTGTCTGGAAATTTTTCTGGAAATTTTTTTAAAAAATTCCAAATTTATTTCTTTCTTTAAATTTTAATTTTCTTATCCTAATTTGATATCTCTATTTTTTAAAGTTATTAGTCAAATTTTCGATTTTTCGTCAATTTTTTTGTCTTCAAATTCCACTTTGATTTTAGTTTCCAATTTTTTTTTGAAATCGCAAATTGAAATTCCTGATGCCGACTTCCTAAATCTTCCTAAAAATTCCAGGATATGCTTTTTTTCAAAATTTTTGCTAAAATCTAGCAGTTTCAAAGTTAACCAAGAAATGTTTAAATTTTAAGTCAAAATTTCAGCAAAAAATCCACTATTATATTCCAATTTAAAGCCGGGATCTTGGCATTGGGGTCGACATTTTTACAGTGACATGTTAGAAAAGGTATAATTTAAACCAGCAATGATTTTGTTTACGTTTTATTCTGAAAGCTTTGATTTTTTTCTCAAGATTTCGACTTTAGCCTCAAAAGTGCGATTTGTTTAGAAGTTAGAAATCATAATTTTGTGTTCTCTTAAATATTAGGTAATTGCTTTCGCTAAACTTCTGGTATAAACTCGAAAGTTCGGCCCATTGCAAGTTCGGCCCTTCGCTCATTGAATTTTTGTGTCAAAAATCCGTTCTAAAAAGGTTAAATTTATTCACAAACTTTTTAGCTACAGGCCGAAATTATCTATAAAATTTCGTCTTCAAAATTGAAATTCGCGTTTCTTTTTTTCAGAAAATTTATCACTGGTCTTAAAATTCAATTTTTTCATAGAAAATTTAAGTTTACAAATAATTGAAATGGCACTTTTTGGGAAATTTTTTACTTTTATTCTTCAAATTTACATTTCCATTACAAATTTTAAATTTTTTGCTTAAAATGATAGCAGAAGTCATGTTTCAAACGCAAAAATGCCAATTTGAATTGAAAAATTTTATGTTATTTTTTATCTTGAATATTAATTCAAAATGTCGAATGAATATCCAAATTTCAAAAAATAAGGCAACTTATTGAAAAAGTTTAAGTTTTGAGGAAAAACAAACTAAATTTATGACAAACAATTTTTTCCAAATTTATCTTAAAATTTCGAGTTCGGCTTAAAGTTAAGACTTCTAAATTAGGGAAGAATTTGGAAACAGTTTTTTTAAATAAACTAGAAGTTCTTTTTTTTAAAATTGTGACTGTCCCGCAACATCTTAATTCAAAACTTTTTATTTTATAATTTTTGGTTTTTTTATTTTCATTTATTTTTTTAATTTGATCTTTTCAATAGAAGGTTATGGAAAACAAAGTCGAAATAGTAAAAATCAATTTTATTAGAAAAAGCCGGTCAAAGTCAAAATTTCGAGAGAGAACCAAAATTAGGAAAGAAAAGAGAAAAGTCACTCAAATTTTTTATTTTAGTCGCCAAAGTTCGTATATTCTAGAAGTTTTCAACTTTAGGGTATATAATTTAAGATTTTGGTGAAAATTGCGAGTTTAAATTTGAAATATCTAAACTCGAAATTTCGATTTAGTTTTTTATAGAGTTTAGGTTTTTCTTGAAATTTGAACTCAAATTGGGCTCAAAATTTAGAGTTTCAGCATGAAATTTTTAAACTTGAAAAATAGAAAACATTTTCCTTCAATTTTAGGCAAGGTCAGAGTAGATACATGTTGTAATGTTAAAGAAAAAAAGACATCGCATGTTCTAAATTATGTTCAAAAATCAATTTTTAATTCGAAAAACTTTTAAAAATCTAAAAAATGAGTCACCCGGAACTGAACCGAAAACCGGAAAAACCCGTTATTTTTGTCGAAACGAAAACCGGAAAATAATTTTTTTGCCGGAACAAAAACCGAATACCGGAACGAAAAAAATAGCGGTGGTTTAAAATGAGGATTATTCCTTTTTTTTTGCTTAAAAATGAAATGTCGAAAATTTTGAGACTAAAGTCGAAATTCCAAGAAAGAAGTTTAAAATGTTAATATGTAATCCATCGCACTTATGTCTCACACCCTAAAATTATTTCTAAAAATCATCCATAAAAGAATACAGGGTCCGCCATTATTAATGCGTGAACGGAGAATAACTCCCAAACCTGAGAAGACATCAAAATGAAATTTTGCCCAGTGGCGTACATCTATAGGGAGCATATTTTAAAATTATTTTTATTTCATCATACACAGAGTGTTGATATAAACTTACTTTTGTTTAAATAGAACACCCTCTATATTTTTACATATTTGGTCAGCCCTATAAAAATGCAGCAAAATAATGTAGAGTTTATGGGGCTTTTGATAAGTCGTTTTCCCAATAGAGGATCATAAATCCGGAGACAGGTCTCTGATGCAGTCATTTGTAAACACTCAGTAGGGTGTAGTATTGACCAATTTGCAACAAATAACAATCATTGATAGTCTTTTAGTTTCTATAAACCATAAACATGTTGTCTTATGTTTTTTACTTATACAGAATGAGCGAGGTTTGCAAATCCAAAAATTACTAAAAAAAGTTAAATGGACTGCCCTATTTTTATTACCTAATATGAAAAGGAGATAAAATTAGCTTTCCAACAATACTACATTATGTGGAGTTACATTTGATAGTTTATGCAAATGAACTTTTCATTTAATTTTTTCTAGTAATTATTAGATTTACAAACCTGGATCACTCTGTATAACTAAAGAATATACGATAACATTCTTAAGGTTTATGAAAACTTAAGACTATCAATGATTGCTTATGTCACAAATTGGTTAATACTACATCATACAAAGTGTTTACAAATGGCTGCATCGGAGTCCTGGTTACGGATTTAGGAGCCTCTAATCGGAAAATAACCCTTCAAAACCCCTATAAACCCAATATTACTTTGCTGCATTTTATGGGGCTATTTAAATATGCAAAAATATACAAGGTGTTCTATTTAAAAAAACCAAGTTTATATCAACACAAATATTTCGATAATATTTTTATTTTAATGATTACTTCAGTGATTTAACATTGAATTTTTAACAATGATATTTAAAAATAACCATTCTAATGAACATAAATACATTTCTGCTAATTTATAAACACATTTTAATTAACATAGACCAACATTGTCTCATCGACATGTATTTTTTACATAATAGTTACCACACAACTTTTTTAATGTTCTTTACGTGTGTCAAATAAATCCGCATACATTTTTCTTACTGAAATATTTACATGTTGTAAAGCAAATGAATAAGCATAACAATTTTTATATAATTTTTGTAGAATAATGCGTAATGTTTATTACTAAGTCTCTAAACTAATTATATTATGAACATATTATTTACGAAAGAAAATATTTGTCAGGAAAATTTTTGAAATGTTCGAAAATCTATCAACTAATTTTCAAAAAAATTAATAATAATAAAAAAACTAATACTTACTTTTATAATAAAAAAGTCATAGATTGAAACTACTTAAATCACAGTTAATTAAAGTAATAATGAGGTCACAATTAAACTATTCTACGTTATAAGTCACGGCCTGTGTTCTTGCGTTGTAAATATAAACGCTAAAGACATAAAAATAGTTTAACTCACAGATTATCGCAATTATAGTAATATCATAATGGGAATTCTTCTTTCTCGATTTATGCGTATGACTAAATTGACAGTTACGAGTTACGAGAAACCAGATTATTTAACAAAGATATTGGGAATTCCTGCAAAATAAGTTTACGAGATTGAATGTGAAGATACCAGAAAGGGTGATTGCACTTGACCGCCTTTGCATTAACACCTTTAATAAGTAATTAAACAATCGTACTTTGTACCAAAACTTTAAATTTAATTTTTTTACATAATTCGGGGAAAATATTTAATGGAAGTTCAGACGCAGAAGCAGTTACTTGTTATTTACTTGATGAGTTGTCTTACCAATGTTATCTATACATCGGTAACGTCAATTAAAAAGGTTAAAGGTAATTAAGATAAATCAGACATTTAAAAAGATAATATTCTTATTCTATGTATTTACAATAAATTAATTTGAATTATCATTCTATATAGGAAGAGCTGTCAATGTTAAGACGGTTTAAATGGTCATCTATCCAGTTTCTAAATTTAGCAACATGTCCATAGACTCCTGGAATGTAGTTCTTCTCCGCATCCTATCCCCCAAGCTACTGTACCAACTTGGAGATAACTGCCTGGATTGCTTGAATCGGGACAAACTAAAGGACTTCCTCCATCGCCCTAAAAAATAGTATATAAAAAACCGATACGGGTGTTACATAACTTTATTGATATCTTCTTGAAGAGGCATCATATAATTCCAGGAATTTATTTGTACACTGTTTTAATGCGTGTAATATTTATCTCATAGTTAAGAAGAATTTTTTTTTAAAGTTTAATCCACTCGCAAAGGTTAAACCCATTAGGCTTTCAAAGCACTGCGAGCAGGATGCGGAAACAAGGATAGATGGCGATGAACCGCCTTCTCAAACAAGGATAGGTTGTAATTTTTGGGGAAAAGTCCTTTCGGTAACAAGTGCCATAACTTGGAAGTTCTATAGAAAAAAAGTCTTCCGTAGACAGAATTCCTCACTGTGTCAAGCTGGACCGCACAGGAATTTACTGTCTCCGACTGTATAATATGCCTCAAGAACCTTGCCCTTGGAGGATCAATCCTATTAGTTCCAGCGAGCATCTTCCGTGATAGTACTTGTAGAAAAGAGACAAATCACCAACCATACGCCCGTGCTCTAGTATTTCGAGAGAATCGGTCAGGCTTTCGTCATCAATTAGACGAATCGCCCTTCTTTGAATTAAATCCAAGAGAGCTAAAGTGTGTTTTGGGGCTGAACTTCAAACATGAAAACAGTATTCTAATGTTGGCCTAAATTGAGCTTTGAACAGTGTTAATAGCTGATGAGATGTGAAGTATTTTTTAGCTCTAAAAAGAAAGCCTAGCTTCTGAGAGGCGCATTTGGCAATGGCGCGCACATATTCGTCCCGAGAGAAGTTAGTGCTCGCATTCACTCCTAGGATAGATAGATTAGATCCCATCGAAAGGATTTTACCGTCCATAAGTATGTTTGTTGCATTATCCCTTGATGTTTTCTTGGAGAAAACCGCGGCCCGCGTTTTTGAAGCGTTGAAGTCGAACAAATTGTTCTTACCCCATTTCAGAATAATCTCGAGATTCCGATTAATCGTCTGTATCTGCTGTTCCCTCAGTCGATCTGAAGCAGCGATAGACAATGGTTTGTCGGAGAAAATAGATGACACAAGGTTACTATCATCTGCGTAGCTGTATGTAGGATTGGAAGTTAAAGCTAAGAGATCGTTTATGTGTAACAGAAATAGAGAACAGACCCCTGAGGCACCCCTGCGTTAATCGCAATTGTCTCGGATGAGATGCCATCGACGACGACTTGAAAAGATCTGTCAGCGAGAAAATTGGATATCAAATGATAGACTCCAGGAGGAAGACCATAAGATGTTAATTTGGCGAGAACAGATCGGTGCCAGACTCTGTCGAAGTCTTTGAGATATCCAATGCCACAATCCTAGCCTCACCATGTTTTTCCATAGCTGAGTTACAGATATGAGTAACATATGCAAGTAGATCACCAGTGGAACGTTGTTGTCTAAAACCGTATTGCCTGTCGGAGATGATTCTATTTTCCTCCAGATATTTGAGAATATCGATGTTGATAACCTTTTCCATCACTTTAGATATAACGGGTAACAAAGATATAGGGCGATAGTTCAGATTCCTTTTTCCCTTTTTAGGGACAGGCTGCACCCTAGCACATTTTCAGATGTTAGGGAATACACCTTTGTTGTAAGAGAGTGTGAACAATTTGTTTAAGACAGGGGTCAACTCTGGGGCGCATTTCTTAAGAACAATAGCTAGAATACCATCAAGGCCAGAAGCTTTCGAGGTGTCGAGCTCAATGAGAATCTTCCTGATTGTGCGTTGTCTGAAAACAACCTCAGACATCGAAGTGCCAACCTTAGGAAGAATATGACGTTCTGCGTTTCGAGAACCAAGATTAAAATTTTCAGCAAACATTAAGGCTAACATGTCAGCCTTTTCCTTGGAGGTAGTAGCAATATTGAGGTTTGAACGTATTTAAACTCGATGATAAAAATTTAAAAAAAGTGAAATATGATAAATAAATAAAATACATTTAATTTTATTTTATTTTCTGTTTTTAAGAACAAAAAAATAAAACCTTTCTCTAAATCTCCAACTTTGGAAGGCATTAGCTCTATAAGGAGAAAATTTTGGAAAAAAACTTTGAGGAATGACAATAATTTTCGATGTATATCACCTATTGAATTTTCCTCATTTATAATGAATCTTCAAAACTTATAATTAGAATAAATTAAATTAGCAGTAAAATAAATAAAAAAAATACTTTCGAATTTACCATTTGTAAGTTTTCAAAGTCATATAGTGTTTCTGGTGTCGTTTCAAATGTATGTAATCTGCTTACCTTATTATCTATTATTGGTAGATAATATTTTTTTGTAAATATCTTGCAATCTAGCAAAACATTTAGATATGCTTTATTATTATTATTATTATTTCTCTCAGGTTTATTTTGAATTTATTATATGATTCTTTTCGGATGTACCAGTATCCAGTGTTTGTCATTATTTAATATTAAACTGTGTGACCGATTGTTGATTTTAGTTTCAGAATGTTATCAGTACAGGCACTCCTATTTCCCGGTATTTCTACCCAACAGAGTTTGTGAAAATTTTGATCTAACCATGCCTAACCATGTCAGACCAGCTTAAATATGTGTAAATAAAAAAAAAACACTCAGTTGAAAGTATTTGTTATAGTTAAGAGTAGAGACCGGATTTTATGCAACATAAAAAGCTTGAAATATGCATGCAAATATACACGCAAAATGATTATAATATGCATGAAAAGTGTCAAAATATGCAGCTTCAAATAATAATGCTGTTAATTTTAACAAATTTGTTTCTGATTTGAAGAATTTTTCTTTCCTTTTAAACAAATTTGCTTCTAATTGCTTCCAGTTTGGACAAATTTGCTTTTAATTTCAAAAACTTTGTTTCTAATTTGAATAGGATTGATTCTAATGTTAAAAAATTTGGTGTTAAGTTGAATAAGTTCAAATTTGGTTTTTTCTGTCAAAATCAATTTAGTTTTAAATAAATTCTGAATTTTGTTTTGTTCTGAGTTTGGTGACCTTAAAATTTCGACATTTTTCCTACAATATAAGTTACTTTTTTCAAGATGGATTCACTTTTTGAAAATTTCCAAGATTTTGATTTCTTTTTGTTTTCAAAATTTCTTGAAATTAAGAAACGAAATTTTAAGAGAAAGTCCAATTTTAAGAAAGATATTTCAAAGAAAAAGACGAAATCTAGTAGAAATTCAAAATCTTAGCGACTTAAATTTTGAAAAAAAAATGGGCAAATTTTAAGAAAAATTTAAAATTTTCCTCTTGAATATTTATTTTTTCTTGACTGTTTAAGTTGAAGGGAGAAAAGTGCCCCACCCTAACGTCAGAAAATATCCAATATTTAGATAAATGTTAACATTTTGAGAAACAAATTGGAATTTTCAGAAAATTGGATTACAAAAAATCTCGAAAATCTTAACATTTTCAAAGAAAACTTGCCACAATTTTTGTCTTTTTACAAAAATTCAGAAATTGAAAAAAAATATTTTTAAAGTTTTTACTTTTTTATCAAAAGATTGACCAAATGAGGAAAAGGCAAATTTTGATAAACAAGTGGCAATTTGCAAAAATTTTGATTTTAAAAAAGTGAAAATTTTCAGAAAATGTCGAATTTTGAAAAATGATAATTTTAAAGAAAAAAAACAAAAAGTATTAGATAAAAATTCAAAATTTTAAAGAGATTAGATTTTGATAAGAAAGAAGTCAAAATTTTAATAATACATTCGAAATTTTAAAATAAAAAACAACATTTGCAAAAAAACAGAATTTTGAAGGAAAAATGGTATCCAACTAGTTGAATATAAATGTTCGATTAATTGCTTTATCCAAGGAGAGTAAAAGTCGCACCCAGCGCTTAGTAAGACTTTAATCATTAAATACCCATCGAAAAATATTGTAAATATAGCGAAAATATAAATTATCATTCGATTTTAGGTGAAATCTGTATTAACCCGTGAAAATGAAATCAAAATCCGGTCCATAGTTATGAGTTGTGACAATTGGTAAAGATTGGCTGAAAAATGGCAACAAGAAAATTTTTGCGAAGATAGTAAAGAATTTTAAATATTAATTTTCAACTAAACGAGTCAAGTTTCGTTATCATAATTTAATTGGTAAACTATTAAGAAAAACATTAAAGCAAAGTCTATAAAATATTGCCAGTCCTAACGCAACAACATACAACTGAAATTTGCTTCATTTCTGAGATAATATACAAGGTTTTTTCCTTTATAAACATATTGTTTCATAAAAATCTAGGAAGTACTTTTATAAATATCAAGAATTTAATTAAGTTTGTAAAACTTGTTTTGATCTTAATGAAGTGTCCTTCTGACTTATCTCGCGTAAAATTGAATTTATATATGTAAGAAATACATGATTAACACTTAATTCTAAAAAAATAACACCTATATTAAAAATATAGCTATTTTTGAGAAGGGACTTTTTGCAAATTAATCCCAATAAATTCAACCAAGAGCGAGCCGGTCTCGCATAATGAGGGTTACTTACCGATTACTACAGCGAGCAGTTAATATACCATATTAAATAATTTTTACTTATGTATGAATTTGAAATTTTATTCAAAATTTTTTGTGTTACAATTGTTACATAAAAAATGTCTACTTTTTTTTACAATCAATCCAAATATTTATGGAACTGACAGCTGTGTTGATGTTTCGGATAAAGAGCATTCATTCCAAATTCGCAATAAGTCGGTGACTAATAGTGACCACTCACCTGCCGGCGGCTGTCGGTTTTGGCCTGACAGTCCAGGACTGCAGATCAATTTTCCACATACACTTACAGGTTGCCTGCAAGCTTCAACCTGCAGGCCACACAGTTTGCGCGAAAACTGCAAGTGTGTGTTGAAATATCTTCAGTTCTCATCAAAGGCGAGATTTTTAGCAATAATTGATCAATATGCTGGGTCATTTAATACAAATTTTCTTCTTTATAATAGAGAACCAAAAAATGTTTTAGAGTTCGCCAAAATCCGTCGATTTATTTTCTTGAAGGGAGCATTTCTGACGCTCATACAAGTCAACCTTAGGTGTTCATCCCCTGACCCTTAGCAACATCCACTTCAAAATTACAAGTGCAACTGCTTTACTTGTTATGCATCATTTTAAATCCCTTTTCATTAGTACTATCATGAAAGATGCCCGCAGGAACTGATATGATTGATCTCACCAAGGGCAAGATTTTTGAAGCATATAAGATAATCGGAGACAGCAAATTTCTATGTGGTCCAGCTTGACACACTGAGGACTTCTGTGTACAGAGACTCTTTTTTCTATAGAACTTCCAAGCTATGGAACTCGTTACCGAAAGGAATTTTCCCCAAAAATTATAACCTATCCTTGTTTAAGAAGGCGATTCATCACCATCTTCTATTCTTGTTTCCGCATCCTACTCGCAGTGCCTTGAAGGCATAATGGGGTTAACTTTTGCGAGTAAATTAAACTTAAAAAGAAAGGTAGGATCATAAAGAAACACTGGTGCAACATTTTTGGAAATTTAGTTAAGACTTTTGAATCATATTCTAAAGAAGATTGTTCTACTTGCTATTTATCATGCATATATGTAGTACGTTCAGATTTTAAACAAATTCAAACTATTATGTCGTACGTTTACTGCCTATTTTTCTTTTTTGAAATTTTATGTGTAACAAGTACTAAAGCACTGAACTAAACACTGTGGCTTGTGATTAGGTCCAAAGAAGGTTTCACCCCTTTACCACATCGGCAATTAAATAAATAATTACGCGATACGTATAACTTTAACATCAAAAGTAAGCAGAACAGAATAGAAACATTTTCTTTTTTTTTTTGCTTGTTTGCAAATTGTCCTGTGTTCTTCAAGTAATGCACAATTCCCATATATCCACATAATTTAACTCTCTATTTATCAGAACTAAATTACAACCATTTCACTTCGTTTCATTTCAGTTTTTACAAGATATAAATTAAGAGTACCCTAATTATTACTGTTATTCTATTTGTCAATTCCAAACGATGATTTCAGTAATACTGAATCAAATAGCTCTTTTCGATGTTTTCTTCATTAATAATTAACGCATTATATCATAAATTTATCTTGCTCTGCAAACAAAGTCTCCACAGTTTCTATAAGGTTCTATAATTTATGACCTTTCAAATTTTCATTCAGTTGAGGAAAGAATAAGTAATTTGAATTGTTTGCATGGCAACATGCGACTTGTGTGGAGAGCCATTGTCCTGCAAAAACAAAGTTTTGGACAACTGTCCACAATACCAAAAAACTGAAGCGCGAAATTTCTTAGACCTCAGAGGATCAAAGAACTCCATTCCACCGATTACTGCTTTGTTTCTGAGTCGTAGAAATGTACCAAGTTTTGGCCATAGTAAGAGCATAGGTTAAAAAATCTGACAGGTATTTTCAACAAAGGATAAGTATGTTTAAAAAAGAAAAATGGAGGGTCAATATTCGCATCTTGGAAATGTTAGTAGGAGATACAAATTCGGCTTAAAGGGATAACAATTATGAACTCAAGGAAGTAAGGAACTTACGCCCAGAAATATATCATATGGTTTTTAATTTCTTAGTATTAGAATTTAAGAAAACATTAAATTAAGAAATATGGAAAAAATCGAATGTTATAAAAAAAGTCAAAAAGTTTTCAGTTTGGAACAGATCAACGAGATCAAAGCGAAATTTTATTTAAATAAGAATACGAATTTATCCTCAACATTTCTAAAAATAGATACTTCGAGATTAAAAAACGGCGACACCTTTAAAAAGAAGGAACAATTTTGGGTCTGAAAACAAAAATGAAGAAAAAAATCAATATAAAAAAATGAAATTTTAAACTCACAGTTTTAAGAAATACGAAATGCTTAATTAAAAATTCGAACAAAAACTCCAAATTTATCAAAAATATTTCAAGCTAGATCTCTTAAAGGTTGGTGACAATTCAAGTTAAAAGGTAAACATTATTTAAAAAAAAATTATTCTGGAAACTTTAAAGAAAAATTCACGATTTCTGAAAAAAATTATAACACTTATGTCTCAAATATTGTGGTTAAAGTTAAAGTACACAAAAATTTCGTGAACGAACTCGAAAAAAAAATCAAAATTTCATGGAAAATCAATTTGTTTAACTTTGAAATTTTGAAATAACTGCAGAATTTTAAGAATTCTGCAAGAATTTAATAAGTTGAAATAACGAAAAAATTAAATTTCAAAAAATCGAAATTTTCAATTCAAAAATTCAGTTTAAAAGTAGAATAATTGAATGTGAAAACTCGCAATACTAGTGAAAAAAATCTCCAAAAATAAAATCAACATTTTTAAAACAAAATGAAACTTTGCCGCAAAAGATAAAACATCGAATATAACAATCGACAGATCTTTAGAAAAAACGAAAAATGTGTAGCGTTATTCAAAATTAGCATGGACTTGAAATTACATTTTTATGAAATGTGCAGATTTCGACACAGGTTAAAATTAAAAAAAAAAACTTAAAAAAAGACCAATTTTCAGTAAATTTAAAAAAAGAAATTTCTTTACCACATACAATGTGTCTCACCGGAAATATCTTTCAAAGTATTTGGAAAAAATAAGAACTTAGCCAAGTCAGTGCAACCAACACAATTAAAATATTCGCAAAATTCTAGTACTTCCTGATTTGGAAATTTAATCAAGATTCTATAGTTTTGCAGCCGGTTTAATGTGCCATGTACACGAGCAAGTCGATGTTTGAGAGTACTTCCAGCGAACTTGCGTAGTGTAAACAGTCTCTGAGAGTGCTCTCAGAGCAAGTCGCAACTCTTGCGCAAGTGCTTGCCGCAATAATTACCGGCTCGTGTAAACACTCGTGGAGAGCGCTCTAGGCAAGTGGGTTGTGCAAGTAGTACATTTCGAAATAAATATACTCGTGTATGGTCAATAAACAACATATTCGCGTATTTGAAGAGCTGCAATGTTTAAAATGAAGGCGAAGTTTCTTATTTTATTACTGCACAATTATGTGAAAAATAAATCTGAAGAAAAATTAATAATTTTTGATTTATTTAAAAAAAACTAGAAAAAAAAATTATTTTTTTAGTATTTTTATCAACAATTATGCAAGGATTTTTAAAAAATACGTTATTGAAGCAGTTTTTACAGAGGATTTGGAAATACTACTATTAATTTATTCTTTGTATTAAACATCCTCTCTATAACAAGCTTAATTTAAGATTCTTTTCTTGGTTTTTTACACATTTGGGAAGAGCTTTTTTTCTAATTACATACGTATAGTCAAATACTTATAGGTTTATATGTAAAAGGGTTTATTTTATTAATTTAGCTAAAATTATTTATTGAAAATGCAAATAAATAATAATTTCTTTTTATAAAAGTATCATACGTGGTTGTTACTTTTAAGATGCTAAAAGAACCTAATCCTTGGGTAATTTTAGGAAAAAAATTTAAATCAACATATAGCTCCAAAACCGCTTTGTTTTTAAAATGCAGTGTGTTGAGAATTAAGAAAAAAATTGATTTTTTTAAATACTTTGACATCCCTTGAAATATTTGTATCAAATTTACTTATTTTATTCGAAATTAATTGCAGTAAAAAATGGAAATCCACTTCTTCATACGTAGAAAGTTTTTTAATTTACTGGGATCTTCACTCCCTAATTCTTCTAATAGTATGGCGTCAGCTCCAAGCGTAGTCCTTCTGGTAATCCACTCTTTAACTCAAGTTCTTTTTTTAGCACCTTTGCGCTGTTTTCGTGAATTTGCAATTAGAAAAGCGGCTTCTGTAACCCTCTTTCTACGACGAGACATTTTTTTTGCGTCATGTAGATATCTTCAAAAGCAATCTTTTAATTGGGACAATAATGTGCCAGATACTTTAAACTTCTATTTAAGGGAGCACAGACACAATTAATCGATGGGGGTTTGAATTGGAATGTCGCCTAGAAAAAGAATTATACTTGCCGCACTCTAGCTTGCACGACCCACTCTACCGTGTAAACGGCTATGCAAGCAACTTGCAGATAGTAGTGTCTGAATAGTGGAGGTAGAACTTGCTGAGAGCACTTGCTTTTAAAAACTTGCGTAAGTGTAAACGCTGTCGCAAGTCGCTCTCGCAAGTGCTATCGCAAGTTACTATCCCGTGTAAATGGCACATAAGACTGATGCGCATGAAACATAGATAATTTGGTCCCTTCATATAAAAATATAGCTAGTCACTAACATCAACTAAGAGAAATATTTAACTTTGAATAATATTCAAATAAGTGAAAAGGACGTGGTGGTTCTACAAATTGGTTTGTTCGATCACCTGACTCAAACCCATTGGATTATTTGCTTTTAAGGTTATTTATAACAATATGCTTATAGAGGATATCGATATACTAGAGAACAAAATAACCAAAGCGTTACCTATTCTTATACCAGAAATGATGCAAAGATATCTACGAACTATAAACAGACGAACACGTCCGCGTGTCTTTGCTTGCAAATCTATTTTCATTTAATTTTTAACATTTATACCACACTAATTTAAACTATTGACCTTATGTCATAATTAATAATGTTAGACGCACATGATGAACTTTTTTGTGAATCTTCAATAAGATCTGGTTTGAAATGGTTGGAGTCTCGACATAATTGGATTAAAATTTTTGTATGAGAATGTTTTAAAGAAATTCGCAGCTCCTCCATTGATTTTGGGACATCCTGTACAACAATACGAAAAAATCAAAGCTGAAGATTACTTACTGTGCACGTATCTTTGCCTCCTAAACCACCTGCGCAGATGAAACTTGAATCCAGAATAAAATGACTACCAAGTCTGGTTTTCCTTAACAACTCTTGACATAAATCATGGTGCACAGTAGGCAACTCAATTTTTTTAAGTATCACTTGATAGACACCTGCTCTACCTAAAAGTAAAATTTACTGCAAATTCAAGAATGAAAAGATTTATGATTTACCAAATAAATCCTTTCCCCATCCAGTTGCGAAGCAATGTTCTGAATTAATTATTTCATCTTGACGCGGTAAACATATCGTGCCAATATGAGGGGCTTGTTGCACTGGCTCCGACAGTATTAATAAGGCTATGTCATTGAACAAGGTTTGGGGATTAAAATTTTCATGTACAATAATCTCAGATATTTCTCTTTCTTGGTAAGGGTACCGTTCTTTCGTGGTCTGGGTATCCCATTCACCAGCTCTTATCTTAAGTTCATGAGTTTTATACCTGAAAATGACTAGTTTAAACATAGCGAAATTAAATCTATAATTTTAGTGTTTACTGGTGGGATGTATAATTCACTTACAGATTTTGTATAAAAAGTATCGAGAAAAATTCCGAAAAAATAGATTTATTTATTGTTACAAAACCTTAAAATTCTTCAAAGTACAGCCTCAAGACATTGTTTCCGGTGGCTTTTCCACGACATTTAAAGCTCAGACCCCTCACTACCGAGTTCTCGGTGACGAGTGTACTACGACATACGTCACAAAATTTTTCTCGATATTTTTTGTACAAACCCTGTGAACAGCAACTTAATTTCGTCTGATATATGTGTTGGCTAGTCGATCTGTATTAGTATTTTAATACTTAAAGGAACAATATTATATCTTTTTTTTTTAGAGGAAAACATATTTTGTAAGAAATTACTTACTTGTAAACGCAGTGAGCACCTGTCAAGATAACATTTGGAGCGATTAATGATCCACCACAAATTGCTGAAGTTGAAACGTCTTTGTCGTATTGTTTCTTCAAAATAGCAACCATCCAAGGAAATTCTCCGTATTCTGCCTCATTATTGGTGTTTCCAGTTATTTTGAAGTCAACGCCATTATCATTTCTAATTCCACAATGTTTGGGTGTATATGGAATGTCTGGTGTATAAGGTGGTATTGGGCTTGTTGGTGAGATTTCAGTGGAAGAAGGTGGAACATTATTTTGGGGTATACCACAACATACATCTAGCGTTTCTTGACATTTGTTGGCACCGAATCTAAAATTAACTTTGTTAAAAAAGAAAAATATAAATGTGTTTAGTAGTCTCTACTAATAATGTACTAAAGCGTTCTAAAGCTCATGAAAGTGATTTCGTTGTGTTACTTTATTGCAGCAGTTGACAAAGATTCACAACTGTCTTACTTGCCAAAAATGGTAGCAGGTGTAATAATAAGGGAACCGGTACGATGCTGTAATTTTCTTTTGACAAAAAAAACCTATAGTCGTACATCGAGCCATGCGATATGTTTATTGTGTATATTTTCTGTTTTCAGTGTGAGCTACACAAGAGTTACTTCGATTTTCATTGCCAAACGAGGATCCAATTTTAGGAATAGAAATGCGAGCGGTGTGATTATGGAAATATTTTAGGCAAAAACTGGTTTTCACAGAATAGGTTCTCTTAATGGAAAAACCAAATAACTTTTTTTCAGTGTTATTCGTTTAACTTTTTCAATGTGCTTTCTTAAAATATGTCTGCTTTTTCCTTATATTTTTCTTTAAGAAGTTTTGGCAAAGCTAAAGCATACACGATTCTCTTATATTTTTCCCATGTGCAGTTTTACATGTAAAATTTTTTCAGCATTTTATCTCTTCATCTTTACTACTGTCACGCCAAATTTTCCTACGATGCAAATATGATACAATAATTAAAATTACCTCACAGGGTGATCTTTGCAACTTTTAGGGTCGCATTATACTTTTGGTCTTAATTTGTATATGCTATTACCTCGAAAATGTTGTATTTTAGGAAAAAAATACAAGAAAAAATTTTTGTTCAAAAAACATTGCAAAAATCATTAGTACCTTGCACAGTGTTGGTGAAGTTCTGATAAGAAAAGAGTCACCATGCCCGCGATCAACATCACTGGTCATGTTCGTAAACATTTTTCATAAGGAAATATTAGCACTAAACAAGATATTTTGCTTCATTCAATACTTTTTACATTTTACATTATTGTACGTTTGAGAAATATAATATAACTTATTTAAAAAATGAAGACTAACTCCCTAAATCTCAAAAACGGTGCGTCAATATATGTTAGAAGTAAAGCTTGAAAACGACTAATGGTCGATTTTTTGTGTAATCCTAGGAATGGACGTTTTAAGACGACAAAAGCTCGAAATTTAGCTCTATTTCTGGCTTTGGCTTTTTCAAAATATCCAAACCTAGGATTGTGCAATTATGAACCGACCAAAGCTCGAAATAATGTCTGCTGTAAGTAAACACGACTTTAAATTGAAATGTTTTACCAAAAACAATGCATATCAGATATAAAAACCTTACTACAAAAAAGGAAGCAGGGAGAGCCTCTTTCATCATTAATCTAAATTATTAAGATATGACAAAAAAAAATTTTTAAATCAAAAAAACTAAGGAAATAGTTTACAAGTTGCTAGATAGTTGATGTATAACGAGTGCTCCTAACATCCTCGAAAGTGGTAATGGAAGAGAGTGAACAGTAACTATTATAAAGAAACTTGCTTTTCGAAACCAAAATATTTCACGACTAACCTCAACATTTTCAAAGCCAGGTAAAGGTACAAAACGAAAATCCGGATTTAGGGATATTTTGATTGGGCTGCAGACTGCCAGTCATTCTCCAATTGCAAGAAAAAAAGAAAAACAGATCTTTCCATAGAGGTACAAATAGAGAGACGATATTTTGAGTTCCTGTACGATTTATTGGATTCAAACCTACCTCGTGACGTTCTTCAGAGGAAGAATTGGAAAACATATTGAACGATGATTATAATGTGGATTCAGATATAGTAAATAGTATTATAACTTTACGGTTCAGACTTGTTAGCTTAAATAGGAAAACTACATTTTAAATGAAGGGCTAGTTGACACATACAGTTATTTTTTCTGGTATAAATTTTCAAATTTCACAATTATAGCTATACTTTTTTTTAGTGTATAGTTTTAAACAACATATTCATAAACACGTCTTTTTTTTACACCTTAACTATTTTGGTACATCTGTAAGTTTATGTGGGTGGCATTTCTATCCGCCAAGAACAAATCTGCAACTTTAAGCGCGTCCCACAAAACACAAACCATTGAAATGCTGCAGAAGTCCAAAAAAATTCCTTCTGGTTGTAGGAAAAATTGCGAAAAACGGGAGACGCAATTGTTTGAAAAAAGAAATGAAATGCAAGTCAAAATGCTACTCTCCAAGTTCTATTCTAGTTAATAGCATTTATAACCATTGTTTTTAATAAATAATTATATTATATACGTGTTCGTAAATAAAAGTTATTTTATGTTAAATTGTTTGCTGAATCAATGTAGATTTTTAGAATTAATTAATACTTTATCCGAAATTAATCCCAATAGAACACACGTTATTAAACATACTACAAATTTAAATAACACAGGGTTATTTACTTTTTTTATATTGCAAATACCTCTGTCCAGCTTTGGTTGCTTTATAGCTGCACAATTTCAGGTTTGGATGTTTTGAGATGGTCTAATCACGAAATAGAATTGAACTTCGGGCTTTGGTCATTTCAAAACGTACAATCCTAGGATTGCGCCAACAAAATTGGCTATTGGGCGTTTTCGGGCCTTGCGCCCAACATATTATATGTTTATATAACAGAGTTATATTATTTTTTGACAATCTATTATTCCTTAAAGTTTCCACCACAGAAAACGTTTAAATAAATAATTCATTCTTTTTTTTATAAAGTAATGACGGAGAAACTATTTTTCTTCTAGATTACAATGGTCAATAAAAATAAATGTTAGTATGTTGTTATTTAACCTTATTGCAAAATATGTCTTTCGTGAATTTTAAAATGTCAAGGCTAACACTGTGACGGGACAAAGTTAATCCTAAGATCTAATTTAAATATTTGCTGCATTCTGTAAAAAAAACGTTTAAATATTGGGCTGGTTTTATAACAATCACTTAACATGTCATCAATATGTAAATTAACTAAATAGATTTTTTCTAATATTCCATAAATTGAATATTGAACCGAAGATTACTGATTTATTAAAATTCTTCTCCGTAGAACCTTATATCGAATGTAACGAAGTTTTCTTTATTTATAAAGACAAAATTATCAAATTACATCAATCTCACAGCTGTAGTTTCGCTAAAACTGGTACCAACTTTTTAAACAGAGCACCCATTATGTTATTATATTTTTGTAACCTACACAATTTTCTGAACACTATGGAAATAAAACAAGTGATTTTTGAAGCATTGCAAAATTTTTTGGTTCCATTTTATTTTTTAATCTATTATTATACTTATTAATTCTAACGGATTACATTAACGCTATAAAAATCAAATGAAATCCAAAAAATGGTTACGTCATTTTTTTATCTTGTAATAAAGTTAACAAAAATGGTTTTTAACTTTTTATTTTCTTTAATAGCAGCATACTGTTATTGTGGAACTATGAAAAAATATGATTAATGGCGAATCTAGCCATATTTTAACTTTTGCCATGAAATCAATTAAACCGAAATTACAAGCAAGAGTTCATAATATTCAGTTTCAATTCGTTCTACGATTTATTCAGAAGAATCTAATATATCCGTGGAAAACAAATGAAACAAAAAAAAAATAATTAAATTAAATTAAAAAAAATAATATGCTTCCTAAAATTTCCTAATTTAATTTTTTGTAGCGTTAATGTGTTCGGTTAGAATTTATTATGATGAGTCATGACCTTCTAGGTTAAAAAATAAAATGGATTAAAAAAAGATCAGTACATACTTCAAAAATCACCGCAGAAAATTGTGCAGATTCCAAAAATGTAATAATTTATCAGGTGTTTTATTTAACAAACAAATGGTATTATTTTTGGAAAAACTGACACTATTAGGTAGCAGAAATATCATTGTATGTCAAAAATTGATGTCGACGATATTTGCTTGGCGTTAAAAATTTCAAAAAAGTTATCAGGAAAAGTTGTTCAGAACCTAATTCTATACGATATTCAATACGAATTCATTATGAAATTCCCATTTTTAGTTTTTGCAATATTTTCCGAAAGTCTGCACACTGTTGTTATTTTTTACATTAATTAAATTACGAAAAGTAAATTGTTTCTTTTTCCCTTAAAACCTAACTTTAATTAAATAAACACTACTGTTCAATAAATTGTTTTCCAATTCCATATGATTAAAAACCACAATAAAATTCTTATAAACCTGTATGAACTTGCGAAAAAATATTGCAAAAACATAAATGCGAATTTTGTAATGAAATTTGCTTTTTCTGCCACGAATTATTGCTTCTTTTAAAGGTCACTGTCGATGGATAAAAAAGCCAATTACTGATTTTGCCTAACCATATAGTATTCTCCTTCCTTATTATTTATCTCACCTAATGTCTATTTTAGTTAAGCCACTTGTACTTCCATCGTCTATAATAGTCCTAGTAGGTCCGTCACATATATAATAAGGCACGCATTTTTCTTTGCCTTCGGTTGAACCTTCACCACACTTTTCTAATGCACCGAGACTCTCCAGGGGTTTATCTGTTATAAATTCATAACCTTCTGGAAGCTGAAAACGATCCGTAAAAACGATTTTGTCGACGTTTTTCTGACCGTCCGTTAAATAAAGCATGCAAAAGCAAATCAAAATTGAACGCATGTTTACTATTCTTGTAAATACTAAGCTATCTATAAAAGTAACTGAGGTGCTTACTGTCTAGTGAATTGTGTTAAAATACAGGTTGAATCTCCCACCATAATAAACAAATAAGCAATAATTATTAAATTGAACGTCTGGGAAATCCAATAAAATCATGTAGTTTTATTCTTCTAATTTACCTTATGTATATCAATGACATCATACATACATACAATGCGTCTTTGGCACAATTATGCTGTAAATGTTTCAATACTTGGAATACTGCTGTGTTTCTTCGAATTCAACGCATAAACCATGATAAATATGCAAGGTATACAGACTTAATTATTATAATTATCACTCATTGGTTCACTGAAAAATCCTTCCGTTCGCTTCAAAGAAAGATATTACTAAACATGAATTGAATTAATTTATTAGTATCCTTTTGCTATATTGAAGCTAATTAAGTAAGGTTAGTGTTAGATATGCTTGGATGAAAAAATTAAATATGTTATAATGTTTCTATTAATTGTAACCGAACCAAACCGAACATTTTTTAGGAGGTCATTATATTTTGAATTAGTGCTGCTAACATTTTTCAGACTCATCCATTTTTTTGAGGGCAGTATCTTGTAAAATAAAGTGGATCAACATTTTTAACTATTACCTAATGAGTCTAAAGTGCACTTAAAATTTCTCTAAATTATGTAGTAGGGCACTGTATTTTTGAGCTGTTACTGTATCTAGAATAGAAAAAGTTAATCTCTTCTTTGCCACACCTAGTCTTTTTTTTTAAGTAAGGTATTTCGAGTGCAATGCAATGCTTCTTTATCAAAAGAACTAATTGTTCTTAGGAAGTTAATATTTTTGACTTTGATAGGGTGATTATGTTAGTTTGTAAAGTAATGTTATGTTTAGTGAAAATTCCCCTATATTTTCTAAAATATTATTTAAACAACATTCTAGTCACATAATCTTTCTAAAAAATATGAAACTGATTTTAAAACTAGTTCAATGGATATAAATTAAACCTAATACTTTATTCTACACATAAATTATACAGGGTGTCCCCGTTTTGAGTGCCTTAAATGAAACAGGTGATAGAAAACGTAATTTTAAGGAAAAAGTTTCCTATGAACATGTATCCGGAAACTCTTAATAAAAAAGATACAAGGCGTTAAACTTTCAATAAAAAAAAAGTTTGTTTGTTTCCCTTTCAAGTTTTCAGAGATATTTAAACTAAATTTTGCACACTTAATGTCTAGATAAAGGATCATAAAATAAGATAAAATCAAGTTTCTCAGTTATCTCAATCAGTGGCGGATTTACGGGTTATCTGTGATTTTATTTTTAAAAAAAGTAGAACGTCACTAAACAAAAAGAAGTAAAAGAAAATTTTGGATAAAGCTTTTAATTCTGAAGAAAAGTTTTCTCTTGACAATTTTTTTGGCATTCATTACCTTATGTTTTACATAGGAACTGTTCGAATACAATGTATGCTGGTCTTTAAATAATTATTGACTAACACAAAGAGGGATAAGCTGCGACACAGTTTTGGTTAAAGCTGACTCTTAACGTTCTTTCATATTTGACACGGTTTCGGATCATTTATAATGTGGTCTTCGTGTTCATAATAAAAACTCTTTGGAGTCTTACGACGTCTAATTTTTCAGCAATTTTCATGGCATCATTTACAATTTCCTCAAAATTTGCGTCAGTTCTAATTTTTATCAAAAACTTCTTTAATTCAGTTAAAGCATCTAAAGCAACTTGCAATATTCATATCGATGTACTGCAGAATTTTGCTCACAAAATTTACTTTTTTTAATATTATATGCCATATATTTAGTGAATAAATGAATGAAAAGGAGCATATTTTTTCTGCTAGACATTTAGCGTCATATTTTGCCTTCTGATCATATGATATACCATTTGATATTTCATATAATCCATCATTAATTTCTGGTAAATTTATAAACAGCGGTTTGATAATAGCACCTATTCTGCTTGACCATCTTGTTTCAGGCAATGGTTTTAAAGTCAGATTTATGACATATTTTTTTAGTAAGTCCCATCTTTTGGTAGAGGACGAAAAATATTTATATAATTCTTGCACAATACTAAAAAATCCAGTCGTATGATGATTGAGATTGGCAGCGTCGTTTACTATTAAATTTAAACTATGCCTAGCGCACGGTACATAGAAAGCGCGGTGATTTAGATCCAGCAATCTTTTTTGAAAACCATTATTCTTACCGAGCATATTGATTCATTATCATAGCCCTGTCCCCTTAAGTTGTTTATGTCCAAATTAATTTTGTCTAGTTTTTTCTATTATAAATGACGTTAATCCAACCGCAGTTGTATCGATAATTGGACAGAAAGCTAGAAAATGCTCCCTTATTTCCAACTTTCTAGTTTCTGTGTTAAAATTGACAAATCTTATTATAACATTAATTTGCTCTACACGTCAGGAGAAACGTCTGCAGTACAATCCAATATTATTGAAAAATATTTATTAATTTGACAAATTTAAAATAAAATGTTGAATTTGGTACCGAGTATGCCAATTATTTCATTTTGGATCATATCTCCAAGATAAGTCGGCATATTTTTGAAATCCGAATCATTCGTTACGCGTCTTATATGTTCAGTCATTGAAAAATCGAATTTTCCTAACATTTCAATACATTTAAGAAAATTACCATTGTTACGGTCTTATAGTTTTTGGCTTTGGCCACGAAAAGCCATATTTTGTGTACTTAAAAATTGGACCACATATATTATTCTTTTGATTACATCATGCCAGCGCTGATTTTCAACCTCTAAAGGTTTTTGTTGAATACTATTAATAGTGTTTTTATTTTTAAGAGCGTGACACAAATCTGTCCATTTTTTATAATTATTGAAATGAGCAGAACTTTTCTCATGTCTGCTGCAATACAAAGCTAGATGTTGCCAATCAATTCCCGCGCAGAATTTATTTTTATGTTTTGATTCAAATAGCTTGCAACAGAACCAATAAACGGCATTTTTGGACACTGAATACAGCAGCCACTCTCTGTGATACTTTTCACCGTTGCCTTTTATAATAATACTCGGAATATTTTCGTCCCGAAGGTTCATGCGGAAAATTATACTGTTTAATTTGTTTAATCGGATTTTCTATTAGATACTGGATCAAAGTAGCATTTAAAACTTCTGGCCAGAGTCCAGGGTCATCTTTGGAAAAAGTTGGTATTAGTGACGATAATTGTGTTGGCGGTGACAATGTTGTATCAGGCAGAGGGACGGACGTAACTTTGGCGGCATCATCTCAAATTAAAGACAGACAAACAATGATAATATTGCTCGCATGGGTACCTATCTACTTGTCTGAATAAACTGATTTATCCAGTGGCGGCTGGTCTTAAAGAGCGCAAGAGCGCGCTCCTCCTGAAAAGAGCGATCTATTCTTTTCTGTTAATGTAAAAGACTTGGATTTATCACATTTTTAAACACAAAATAATGACATACTAATTAACTAATAATACTTGAGAATGACTTGGAATAAAACGCACAAACGTTTGTACATATTAAATATTATAAGGAAATTTAAATAATAAGTTAGTGCGCGCAGAATTATGCACCTAGCGGAGAAATAAACTACAGAACACCACATTAAAGCTAGCCTGGGGTACACCGCTCCGCGCATATGCGATATTGCCAAATGGTGAGTACAAGTCAGAGTTTGGAGTGTGTATTTACGGTTTATGATGCTAAATGCATAAGTCCCGGCTGATCTGATTGCGATTGCTAATTGTGCCTCTTACAGGCCTAACTGCTAATAGTACCGCTATTCAAAAAGAGATATCAGTACCCATTCTAGGGTCTAATTATTAATTTATAGTTTTGGATTTAAACAATTTTGATGAGAAAGTAATGAAAACTTTATTTCTTTAAAAGATCGTAGAGTGTGTGTTTTTGTAGAGTTTAATTAGAACTTTGTAATAAAATATATTTTATTTTCAAATGCATTTTTCATGAAAAAGTGATATAATTTTATTCCTGTGAAAGCCAACAATTTTAATTAAGTAACCCAGAACCGTAACGACGTGCAACCCTACAGAGTACTTTAAAAGGGCTCAGAAATGTCGATAATGTTTTTTTTTGTACTCAATGGAAAATAATTTAGAGATGATAACCCAAAAATATTTTAGAGGTTATAAGATGTTAATTAAATTTAATTCGTAAAAATACTATTAAATATCACACCTTTTGTATCACTTTTGTTTCTCTTAAGTTTAATACCTTGCTATGACACTGGAGTCACCTAAATTCTTAACTACTAATATTTTTGCATCTGCGCACCCCCTGTCAAAAGTCACCAGCAGCCACTGGATTTATCTATCTATGAATAATTATGTATAATAAATGTAAATAAAATAAATAAATAAGTGAATATTTCTCGACAATCGAAATCCGCCGTCTAGTCCCAAACTAAGCAGGACTTGTATTATGGGTACTAGACAACTGACGTGCAAAAGTGATGTATAGCATTTTGAATTTGATATACTGCTAATATACTTTTTTCTGCAAATAAATACGTATTACATATAAAATAAAACACTCACGTCATCTGTCCGCTACATCAAAATCGGTTTAAGCGTTTTGAAGATGAAGAAAAAGACAGACAGAAATTAAAAAATAAAATGTTTTTTTAATTTTGACATTACAAACAGACTAAAGTTATATTTATTTGTATAGAAAATTACATAAAAAGCACATACCACTACATGAAGCGTTTTTTGAATCGGATTTTATAACACCCTCATCGTTAAAATGACTGGTTTCTGTGTCTAATGATTCTTTGGAAGTGGATGGTAAAGCCGTAAAATATTTACTTATTTTAGTTGTATTTTTATCACGTTCTTCTTCTTGTTTTCTTTTACTTATTAAATTCTGGTAACCAGATAATTTCTTTTTTTTATCCTGATTACTATCACTCATCGTGAAAATACGTTAAAACAATTAGTAACACTCAAACTATATATTGTTTTTAGTGCTAGAACTTATTCTTACTATAAAAAATTAATGCACACCTTGCCCACATTTTCGATTGAATGATTGTTCAATTTTTTTGGCTCTCTCGTTCCTTAAAGTCGGGGAATCCCCGTGACCCCACCCCGCTTGCGTCGCACGCATCGCATCGGCCGGGTTGCGTTCATAAACTCATTCAAACAAACTTACGGTGGTTCTTTTGATTTTAACGCCGAGCTTGTAATTAATGTAAACTAAAACCCAAAGCGTAAAATTAAACCACAAACGTGAATATTATATTGGAAGACTTGTACAATAAGCGCAATATATTTTGTTATTTACAAGGCATATGTTGCGCCTATTGTACCTACTTACTTATCTGTACTCAACTACGAAGAATATGTTGTTGTGTAAGTGTAACAAAAATAATTTTGATGGCGGCGCCCCTATTGTCTTGGCGCCCCTATTGTCTTGGCGCCTATGTGCGCCGCACACTTCGCGCACAGGGGCGCCGCGGCCCTGACCCAAAAACAGAAAATGGTAATTTACAATTCGAATCCTAGGTCAACGTGAAACCCACGACTACCTTCAAAATCGAATCTGACTCTTTTTTACTATTTTTGTACCTTTTTGAACCATAAGTTTTAATTTTTGTACCCTTTTAATTTCCAATATCCAAGAACGATATTACAACTCGGATCCCAGGCCAACGTGAAAATCACGACCACTTTAAAAATGAAATTTGATTAAACCAAATTTTAGTACTATTTTTGTACCTTTTTGCACCATTAATTAAAAATTTTGTACCACCACCCCAACTAAGTAAAAAAATATTTTAAATTTATCATATTCCAAGTCAACGTGAAAAACACAAGTACTTATAGATCTGCTTTAAAAATAAAATCTAAATATATCATAATTTTATAATATTTTTCTACCCTTTTTTGCCATCAATTAAAAAGTTTGTATCATTGAGGTGGTGGTACAAAATTTTTTATTAATGGTAAAAAAGGGTACAAAAATAGTTTAAAATTGGGATATAGTCAGATTTCATTTTTGATGTAGATATGTACTTGAGTTTGTCGTGTTGGCTTGAAATCCGAAAAATTTAACAATATTTTTTTTACTTGGTTAGGGTAGTGGTACAAAATGTCTAATTGATGGTAAGAGAGGGTATAAGAACAGTACCAAGTTTATCACCTGGACTTGGGATCCGAAAAATTTAAAATATGTTTTTTCTTAGTTGGGGTGGTGGTACATAATTTTTAATTGATGGTACAAAAGGATACAAAAATAGTACAAAATAATGGTATGGTTAGATTTCATTTTTGAAGTAGATATTTACTTTAGTTTATCACCTGGACTTGGAATCCGAAAAATTTAAATTATTTTTTTTCTTAGTTGGGGTGGCGGTACCAAATTTTTAATTGATGGTACAAAAGGGTACAAAAATAGTACAAAACTATGGTATGGTCACATTTTATTTTTGATGTAGATATGTACTTCAGTTTATCACATTGACTAGGGATTCGAAAAATTTTAAATATTTTTTTCTTAGTTGGGGTGGTGGTACCAAATTTTTGATTGATGGTACAAAAAGCTACAAAAATAGTACTAAAATTTGGTATAATCAAATTTAATTTTTAAAGTGGTCGTGATTTTCACGTTGACCTGGGATCCGAGTTGTTGCTTTTCTTGGAAACTAAAAGTATATGCAATTTAAAACTTATGGTACAAAAAGGTACGAAAATGGTCTAAGGACTTTGCCAGGTGTCCACAGCTGCTTAATTCAACTAAACTAGTTTCCGAGACACCATGACGAGTGAGACAGCCACCCGAGGAATTGTTGTTTTTTCACAGGAAGTTGTAGAAGAAATGATTTGTTTCCCATTTGTCTAAACAATCGCAAAACTTTGTCCATACAAATGTCCCGAAATTAGGTTGAAAGATTTTAACAGCGGATTGTACGTCCAAAAATATGTAAAAAATTCATATAAACCTATACTGGAGAAGCTTCGTTTTCGAGATGCAGAGTGTCAAAGGTAAAATCGAAATGATGGTTTTTTATTGATTTTTTTAAAATGTGACAAGAAAAATAACTAAGATTTGGCACACCTATTTGGATTTTGATGCTCTATAAAATAAACTGTAAAATGTTATTCAACGTGGATCAGTGACGGGTAAAACTAGGGGGGCTTAATAAAATTGTCACTAGCTTTGATATTTTCAAAAAATTTACTGCTACTATTAAAGAGATCTAATTGTAAGTTGTTGGTGGGTCATGAAAACAAAAGAGATGATTGTCGAAGAGACTTAAGTTTAAGGACTTAACTTTAAATCAATTCTTTTTCTTTGCTTTAATTTTTCAAATTTTGTCAATTTATTTTTGAAGAGAGAATTAAGTGATGTATTTTGTGTACGGGTTTTGTAATGGGAACTCAGTGGCTGCTCGTTACAAAAATAGGACGATCCGGTTATCTTTTTTGAGAAAACCGTCTCCTATACTTCCGCTGAGCAGCCAATGTGTTCTTATTACAGAAATTATATAAAAAATGCATATTACTTAATTCTCTATGCGAAAATAAATCGATTGATCCCTTAATTAAAAAATTTGAAAAATTAAAGCAAAGAAAAGATTGCTTGAATGTTTTAACTTTAAACATGGCAAAAGTTATATTGACAATCATCTTTTTTATTTCCATGGCCTACGTACAACTTGACTTTTTTTAATAGTAATTCCTAGACATGAAATACTTTTTATGAATGCATTTTACTATTTTATTCGAAAACGGCCTACTCTATCGCGGTAAGGTAGGAGTACCTTTTTTACCTAAAAAAGTCCCTACTAAAAGATTTTAGTCTTAAAATAACAAGAAAATGGAAAGTAAAATTAGGAATAATTTTATTTCCTCCCCCTCCCCTAGTTTTCCCGCCACTGATCCAGGCTGAATAAAATTTTGCAGTTTATTTTACAGAACATCAAAATCTAAAAATAAAGTGTCCTAAATTTTAGTTATTTATTTTGCCACCTTTCGAAACAATCATTAAAAAACCATAATTTTGATTTTACCTTTAACACCCTGTACCTCGAAAACGAAGCTTCTCCCGATATAGGTTTATGTGAAACTTTTTACTCATTTTTGTTTATTGAGTGAGTGAGTTGAGTGTGTACTAGCCATAAAAATTGAAGCCGCCAAGGGTCAGTGTTATAAAATCTTTTAATCACGTATTCGTATCAAACTGAATTTTCTCTATCTTCTATTAAAATTACTGACATAATGACTGAGACACTGTACTCAAGTAACAATGTGATTTGGCAACATTCCACCCGTTGATTGAATACATATTGAGCACTATATTCAATCAACGTTCCACCTTATTCTCTCCGCTTCTGTGGCGCTGCAATTTGTACGCAATTTTCTCTATGGACTGCAAAAATATCTGTGACATTAACCTTATCCAATTTATCCATTTAGAATATTTAGATTTCAGAAACGTAATTTAACTGGTCTTGTCTTTGCATAATTTTTGTATAGTTTTGAAAAATGGTAGATATATAAAATAAATAAGTAATGGTCTTTAAAAAATTTCACTAATTTTAATTTATTTTAGGTAAAGACAGCTGATATCTTAAAATGCAAACATCCAAATAGTAGAAAAAGTAAAGCTTTACTCAAGCAAATTAATAAGTAAGTAGTAAATAAATATTTTATCTTTTCTTTCCAGGCTCTAACAAATGTATATTTATCCTGCTTCAACATTATTTAGATCGGTTACAGAAGATACCAATTCCATCGTATTCAAATAAGTATATCTAAAATCTTGTTTTATTGAAAGTTTTAAAATAGCTGCATCACCAGTCAAGAAAGTTGTAGCTACAGTGACTCACAGCTTAAATGATGCAGTGAGCATACAACAGATAAAACTATTGGCACAAACATACAGAAAGAACTAAACACAAAGAGTTACTAATAGTTATAAACCTTTGCAAATATAGTTCAAACTTGTTGTATGTCAAGCTCTAAAAGTAATGTACCTGACAAAAAAATGCAAACAAATGAATGCGCCTATAAAATAGAGCTCACAGCTTAAATGATGCAGTCATTATACTAACCATAAAATACCATAAATTTGTACTTTATTAGTAATCTAAAGGTCCCTTTTTGTTCTCAATAATTGCCTGTAATCTTTTAGGCATTGTCTCTACTAAGATTTGGGTGTCTTGAGAAGAAATTGCCTTTCGTTCTTCAAAGATCATCTTTAACTCATTTTTATTTTGCGACTTTTTTCTTTTACATTGACCATACATTTTCTATTATATGAACGTCAGATGATAGTGGTGGAGTATTAAGACACGCCAGACAATTTTGAAATAACCATTCTCGTACAGTACACTCTGAAAGTTTTGGGTTGTTGTAAAAAAAAATTGAAAATTCTGTTGAATGTTTAATTTTTCAGCACTATATTGTACAAACTGTTTTAAAATATTGAAACAGTAATACTAACCCATTCTACCATCACTAAAGTGTATTTTGCCGACCCTGACAAAAGACATACAACCCCAAAGCATCACGTGTTGACCATCCTATTAAACTGAAATTTTAAAATTCTTAAGTTTTAATCCTTCTTTAGGTTTTCTCTTAAAGTTATCTTCCCATCTGATGAAAAAAGGTTAAATTTCGTTTCATCAGTCAATAATACTGACTTCATGCAGATCATTCATTTATTAAGATGCTTCTGAGTGAGTTCCATTCTTAGCTTTCTTTTGAGGAGTATGTTTCGAGAGGTTCTCCTGTGTAAATTAACTTCCCTTAAAACAGGTCGTATTTTTTTTGTGCAACATTGTTTTTTGATGTCTTATGAACTTCTGTTCTGTTTGAGGCACTTAATTTGGGGTTTTTGGTGCTTGTTCTTGCATCTGCTCCTTGTCGCATTGAGTGAAAATTTTGTTGTAAGCTTTTGTTAATTTATTTAAGATCCTATTTTGTTTTAGCATAACGTATTATAATATGTTAAACTCTTCCTTGACCTTTTTACCATTTTAGCAATTTTCTATAGTTGTAAACATTATTAAAATGGTTAATCATCACTTGTGACTTCTCAATTGGCGGTATGACGGTCCACACAGCTATTTGTGTCTGTTTTACAAACATTTGGCATAAATAATATGGCACAAAATTAAGATTTACTATTATAAACATCTAATAATTAGCTAAATTGGAAAAATCTTTCGTAATTCTGATGATATGGGCAAGTGCTGCAGCCTGCATCGTTTAAGCTGTGATGCTAAATTTACCGGTTTCCACAAATTTTTATTTATATTTTGGTTATTGTCAGCATTGTATTCATATTATTCTAGGGGTAAATTACATATACATACCCCTATTTACTACAACCAACTTTTCCCCCAGTTTTCATTTGCTTATTTTTATATGCTTTTTTATAATAAAATATGATATGCATCATTTAAGCTGAGAGTCACTGTATATAGAAGACAATGTTAAATAATTTAGATTTTCTATATTTTATATTTCTTAATTTTCCTTCCATTTGAACAAACTAAATGAGTCTTGATATACTGAAGGCTTTATTAGGAAGTCTGTTACAAATTTCATGCCCACCATTGGAATTTTGCTTACTCATATGGGAGCAGATTTTTCAGTTGCTTGATGGTCTCTCGAAATTAAAAAAATTGTTTTAAAAGTATCTCTAGAGAAAACTGCAATTTTATTTTTGTCTAGTTACTTGTAAAGATTTCAAAAATAAAAAATACTTTAGATAAATTTTTGGATTTTCGACGCTAGGTTTTGTTTCTGTTATACCACCAACTTCTAGTCGAGGAGTTAAGGGACCAAAAATATAACAGTTTTATGAAAGCTGACATTTTAATATTATATCAAAGGGAATATAAAATCATTGTATTTATTGGATAATGTAAACAATTTTCAGATATGCCTAAATTATTTGTCTGCTACTGTTTTATTGATTTATTCTTATGCAGTTATAATAATGTTATAAAATACGTAATTTGTTCACAGACCTATAAAATTGTACTGACTAGTGCAATGTTATTTTTCTTTTTTATTTTAACTAGAGACACTTGCCAACTATACCAAACATAATAGGCGGTTTACTACTCCACAGCCTGCTGTAATTTTCTCCTCTACCATTTTTAGGAAATTCATATTAGAATTTTTTAAATAAAAATTGGCGGTGTTGATTTATTAAGAAACCTATAAAAGTTCGGTGTACCGGTTCGGTTACCGGTTTTATAAAAGATTTTCGTTATTATAAAAATGGGAGAGTATTGTTTTAATTCAAACATCTAGAGTGCGTTAGAAATTATCAAAAGTTACAAATTTAAGACAAACTGTAAATGCTGTTCTTTGATATATTATTGATGAAAGCAAAAATAATTACCCATACTATAACATCTCATGTATTTAATTGTTCATTTTCACGAACTGATCACTATACTAGTCAATAAACACACATTTTTCGAATTCCAGTTTGCCTTTTCCAAAAAGAAAGAATAAACATTTTCCCCCTGAATGTAAAAATGATCATTTAAAAAATTGATTCCTTATTTTTCAACAACAAAAGAAAACTGTTAATTATTATAAAGTACGGGGTGCGGTCAAATAATACGGCAAATAATTTTACTACGAGCAAAGTAACAACATTAGATAAAATTTTAATTAATTTCCTTCAAAGTACTCCGCTTTGTTAGCGATGCACTTATCCCAACGTCGATTCCATAATTGGAACGATTTCTGAAAAGCTTCTTTGGGAAGGACTTTGAGCTGCTACATCATAAAACTCTCAATGGCGGGAATGGTGTCGCATGGTGCAAATCCAGAGAGTAAGGCGAATGTGGACAGGAACTTTCTTGTCAGCCAAAAATTGGCGAGTCAGAAACGAATTATGCATGATATACTGTCGTGATGAAGGAGGAAGCCATTAGTCCATACACATAACTTTCATTTTTTGTTATAATTTTGTCCATGAGGTCCGAATTTGCATCAATTCCGTGCAAACTGACACGCGAATTTTCTTCTGTTCGACACTCAAAAGTCTGGGAACAAATTTCGCACTCACTCGTCTTATTTGCAAATTATCGATTAACATGCTTTGCACGGACCCATATGAGATGTTCAGTTCTTCGGGAAACTCCCTAATAGTCAATCGCCTATTTGAACGAATTGTTTACAACTTTTTGCACGTTATTGTGCGTTTTTGAGATCGTTGGTCGGCTTCGACAGACTCATTTCCGCTCTTAAATCTCTCATACCACTTGTAAACAGTTTTCAGTCACCACATCATTATCATACACTCATTTTAACATTTCATGAGCTTGTTTAGCACTTTCTTGTAACTTAAAGCAAAATTTAATGTTAAGGCCTTGTTTGAAATCCGTGATGCGCGACAGATACGTTAAACAAGACCTCACTTTTCCAGTTCTGTAAGCCGACTGACAAGTCACGACTTGAGACTGGCTAGCTCAAAGGATCGGGCTATTGAACTTGTCATTTCAAATAGATGTAACAGCTATTGCTGCTATAAAAAATCATTCACCGTATTATCTGATCAGACCTCGTATGTTTTAAAATAATTCTGCACTAAAAACATATTTTAAAAAATGATTTTTTTTAAAGTCATGATTTTTCTTAAAAGGAAACATTCTATACGATTTTTATTTTCAGAATTATTTATAAACATGCAAATTATCGCATTTTTTGTTTTATTTTTTTTCTGGAGTTTATTAATGACAGCAAATTTGATGAAATTTTATCATTGAAACATCAAATGAGCTTTATTAACGCGTTATCATTTTTTCCATTCGACGTTTCGTCTTTGAGCAATTAGCATCAGTTTTATTATTTTTTTTATTCTGAAATTAACCATATATCACGCATAATGGTTTAATTACCTTTTTAAACTTAATTTACCATTATTTAAAAAAATTGAAAATGATCCCTATATTCAGGGCCGTAGCTAGGCGGGTCCAATAATAGCACGGGGTCGAAAGTTGGAAAGGGGGCCCATGACAATACAGGATGCGTTCCGAAAGTAATGCAATTCTTTTTTTTTTAATAGTCATTTATTGAACAGATTTGCACGAACACTTAAAATTCTTCGAAGTACTGGCCTTGGGCCTGTACACATTTTTTCCAGCGACTGCCATGGTCGGTACCCGACCTGAAAGGCGTCCTCGGGGACCTTTCGCAAGGCCTTCGTCACAGGTGATTGGATCTCTTCTATGGACGAAAAACGGATTTCTTTCAGGGCTGCCTTAATCCAAGGGAACAAAAAGAAGTCTGCTGGGGCGAGGTTAGGACAGACGGCAGAGTCTGGGTCGTATTTGAAAACAGACAAATCGTATTTCATCACCAGTGATGACGTTGTCCAAATAATCAGGTTCAATGTCAACACGTTGCAAAAGTTGACTGGAAATTTCCGCTCGGTTGGTCTTTTAGTCGTCTGACAACACACTGGGCCCGAGCTGGGCGCACACTTTCCTCATCGCTAAATCTTCAGTAACAATGCGAAACACAACAACTTCACTTCATAGGCAACAATTAGAAATAGGAAAGAAAGCAAAAGACCGCCAGTATCGATTTGAATCTTAATGTAGATGACGTCGATGCATTTTTTGCTAATCTATTTAGATTAGTGGGCTTGAAAATGCCAGTTCTACTGGAGAAATACATATCGTGTAATTATTTATTTAATTGCCGATGTGGTAAAGGGATGTATGGACTTCCGGCAGCCATCCTGATGCTCAATCGACGGTCACAGTCCAACAATTGTCGAACACGAGTCACATTGTTGCTGGTTGACGGCCACTCAGAGCGTTGTTCGTCGTGAACCTCTTCCCGTCCCTCTTTAAAGGCCTTGAACCACCTAGAAACTTGTGAGCAGGAACAGGGCAAAGTCCCCGTTAGCCTCACGAATCATTTTCGAAATCTACTAAACAGATTTTTTTGTCAGTTTAGCACAAAAGAGATTCACACTAACCGACGTCCTGCCGCTTCCACAGCTTAGAGAGCACTGAGACCGATTTCGCGGCAGGGCTGGGGTTCAAAAAAATTTTTGTTACTTTCCAAGATAAATAGCAAATTTTAACACACAGTAGACTCCATACTTTAAACTGTTTAGAAGAACTTCTGCTTCAAAATCAAACTTTTACACATACAAGGTGCCGTGCCAAAATCCGGACAATTTAAATATTTTTTTCAAACATAACTTCTTTGCAAACATGGAAAAATTACAAATGTTCTTTTTACTGTAAATTGTTTGTAACGTCCATAATGAGACATTGGGATGCCTGGAGTTGTTCATGATCATTTTAACCTAGCTGCGTACATAGAAGTCCAAAAAATTTAAATCTCAATTGTTGGAAGGCCAAAATTTTTACCACAGGATGGTGTTGACAGACAATCAGTTTGCAACATATTCCTCACTAATTAAAAAAGACATGCAGCGGTTCCAAAATGGTGGGTCGCGTTCCGGCACCGAGCTTCGAAAAAAAATATCGGGTCGCTAAATTTTCTTCATACTCGCAAGTTTACACAGCAAAATAGTTAAAAAATCTTTAAGCAGGCTGCGAAGAGGAGGTATTAGAAACAATCAGACCAAGGCCAAAAAAAAAACTGTTTAGAAAACGCTGCCCTAGCTGTCTTATTTGCCTCGTCGACAAGCGACTAAAACTCTCAGATCGACTGTGGATCCGCAAAAATCAGCTATTGAGTGCGCTGAATGATGTTATACGTCCTCAGAATGCGCTCATTGGGATGAGGTTTATTGTTCGGTGTGGCAAAGCCTTCAAACTCGTACTTAGCACCGACATCATAGATAGTCGATCTCGAGTATCTGAACCAAACAATTTCTGTCATTGACTGCTTAACGCGAAAATTTTCGCAAGTCACCGCACTTGGTTTAAACATTGCGACTGTTTCAAAATTAGAACTCTTTAGTATATGTATTTGGAAGTCAATCAGGACCAGTGGCGGCTCGTGACTAAAATTAATGGGGGTGCTGCTTCAGAAAATTTTATTTTAAAATTATTTTGAAATAAAATAAAATTATTATAAAGAAAATAAATATGTTTAGAAAGAATTTTTTTTTGAAAACTTGATTAGATCCTAAAATAACAAAATCAATATTTTTACATATTAAATAGTTACAGTTCAAACTTTCATTTAAAAGTAAAATCTATTCTTCTTGTTTTAATTATTTATTTAAACTAAAGAAATCTTTTTCAATCGAAAGCACTGCAAGGGCATTTAGCCTTTCTGATTTCATAGTGCTTCTTAGAAAAGTTTTGATCCTTTTCAGTGTTGAAAAGTAGCGTTCTGCCTCTGAACTAGTCATAGGCATTGTCAAAAGGATTTTAATTAATTTTGTAATTTCACTAAGAACATCATCTAGAATATTTTCCAAGATAAATTTCAGCAGATCAATTAATTTACAATAATCATGAATATCAGACTTACAATAAAATACTTTTAGTTCGGTTGAAAGTTTTTCTTTGTCAATCATGGGATATGCATCAGTGGTCAGTACTATCCCTTCTGTAGGATGTTCATTCTTAAAAGCAGAGAAGCGTGTCTTTCGAACAATTTAGCATCCACTAAATGATTAGTGGAAGAATATCTGTCCAATATATCAACAATTGTACAATCACACACTTCTTTAGCTTCTGCCATGAGTGTTTTTTGAAGGATTCTAACAGTACTTTGAATTTCTTAATTCTAAAATAGCAGTTTTAAAATTGGCTGTATATCCGTTAACTTTAAACACTTTCTCGATATTGCATTTATTTTTTATCAAAGTAAAATAAACTGGGCATCGTAAACATTTTTATTGAAATCTAAAGGTAAAATCGACATTTCATATTCAAGAATTCGACAAAAGGTTGAAATTCGAGTATAAAGTCAAAATTTAAAAATAAATTTTTTAAAACAAAATTTATTTAATCTTTAATTTAGAAGATTATTGCATGACTTAAGGTAGGAAATTATCATTTCATTATTTATCGTTATCTATTAATACGAGTTTAAAAATAAAAATGAATTATTTTTTATAAAATAATTCATTTTTGCAACAACAAATTATCCTCAAAGGTTTTTATTTTTTCTGAAATAATTACATAAAACTATTTTCTTAAGTACATTTATTGAATTAATACTTGTCCCAACTGACAAACAATATTTAATTGAATATTAATTATTTGCAAGGAAAAGCATTTTTTGTTGCACATGTTACTTTTCTACAATACGCATTAAGTCAAAACAACACAATTTTGAAATAATGGCGCAAAATTATGCGTTTTATTCGCATTCCTTTGATTTCGCTCGCGGCGTTACTTCGCCGGGAATGATAGTAGCCGCAAGTTTTAGGGTTGTGCCGGGATTGATTGTAATGGCAGAGTTTAGCCGCTAAACCAGTACGCCACGGTCAGTACTGCGGGAAGAGCAGTGCTTTTTCGCCTTTACAGTAGCATATGAAGCTTTCTATGCGCGCAAACGTACAACGTTCATATACCTCGTCGTTGAAACTGTGGAGCGCACAGTTCCTTACTCGATACAAATATTACGTTTGCATCTTTTTTCATGAATTGGGGCACTGCTACTGATATTTACCTTAAGAGTTATATGCATAATGTACAAATACATATAAAGAAAGAGCAAAAGAAAAAACACCTCATATTGAAGGTTATTGATAGATGGAAATTGGGGGTGCTGCAGTTCCGCAGTGCCTATATGCGATCAGGACCTCTATAAGTAGATGTTCTATCATAAGTTGGACATTTGGAACAAGGCCACGTTGCCAGATTGTTAATAAAAAATTGCTAATATGAATTTCCGAAAAGTGGCATTCAAAAAAGTCACCAATGGTTAGGTTATGTAGGTGTTTATTTAGCCAAATAAACATAATCATGAATATCGCACTATTCGATAGCAAATAGTGCGATATGTCAATTTTAAGGGAACGTGCTGATAAATTAAACACCTTGTAGTCACACACAAATTAACCTGGCAAATTAAATTTGTATTATTAAATTTTAGATCTAATGTTAAACAGAAAATTAAATTTGGCAGTAATATAAAACTAAATATACTTGGCGAAAAAGTCTTGTGGTTTAAAAACCATTTTAACAACAACAAACCATGTTTAACTCCTGAAGAAACGGAAGAGTTAATCTTACGGTAATAGCTATTTAGTTTTTTTTTTCAAATAAATGTATCTCAACGTAAATACCAACCCACAGGTACCTGTCAAGATTTGAAGAAGAATTGCAAGAAATTAAACTGAAGCACTCTATTGGCAACAGAAAAAATAGACAGCATGCAAATAGAGAAGACATTATCAACATGAGTATAAACAGAGAAAAAGAAGAATTTGAAACATGTGGCATTGGTAGGTGCTTTATTCGGATTTAATGTTAAGTAGGTAATTTTTTTTTTTTTTCAGAAATTCCAAATTTACTGTGTCCAAAGCAATGTGCCATACTAATGGAATTGGAATGGTGAACTGCGTTTTTTACAAAACTTTAAACTAAAACGCATCAGCAAAAAATATCTAAATAGTTTGAAAGGATAAAGTTACTTTGTGGAATAAATATATTATTATGTTGCTATTATGTATTTTACTTACCTTTCTTAATAATTATTTTTGGGGTTATAAAAAAAAATATCTAATTATATATTTATTTTGGATTAGAAATTTCACCAGCCTTGTCATTTTCAAAAATATGATGAACATTTGACAAAATATCTGTAGATGTTTCTTTAAGATTTTCTAAAAACAATACTGAAATATTTACATCTTCCTTATTTTCCATTTCTAACAATGGTTTCATTTTGACATAAAAATTATTTAAAGAATGCTTAATTTGTGTAACAATTAGCTTCCTAACATTAAGGGGATGAAGCAGATTCTAAGGTTTCTTTCTCATATTTATTTAACTTTTCTTTAAGCATCTGATTTTCTTGTGAAACATGAAGAAAATCGGCAAGTTTATTTTCTAAATCCCGCGTTCTTATTTCCATCACTGAATTGTAACTGTAGAGATTTATTTATTGCTTGTAATTTGTTTATTTGTTTACCTTGATTTTCTATTACATCTTCCAATTCTTTAACAGATTTAATGCTATTTGAGGACTTGGTGTACTTAAATTCTAAATCCCTATATTTGGTTTCAAAATAATGAGCTTGCTGCTGCAAATTTTTGATTTGTAGCTCCAATACCTTATTTTTTGATTTCAGTTTGTTCTCAACATCAGAATGTACATTGTGACGCATTTCTAAAGCATTGTCTAACTTTCTAGAAATGTGGCTTAAATTTAATCTCAACTCGTTTTGCTCCAAAGACAACAAACTAAATGGATCTTGATACTGCAGCGTTTGATATGTATTTTGATGGTTTTGTTTGTCAAAGATAGGAATCATAGAACCTGAAACTATCTTTTGCTCTTTCGGTTTACTTTGAAATTTATATCTATTTGCGTTACTTTCGCTATCAGTATCACTTGTGTCTCTATCACTCTGACTGTGTATGTTTCTGGGAAGAACGGAATGGCCCATTTTTGTCATTCTTGTTAAAATATTGGCTTTAATATTTTGCTGCGATGAATCGTCAACTGTTTCCAAAGAATTAGCAACTTCTTCGTTACCATTTTTCTCAATAGCACCCCCATATTGTTGAAATCTTTCAGTGAATTCTTTAAAAAAGGTTTCGCCATTGAATTTTATACACCAGTTATCATCACTGCCATCTGAAAATGTATATGAGCTGGGTTTTCTTAAAGTAAATTTTAATTTTTTTACTTCTTGTCTCAAAAATATTAATTTTTTGTCTTTATATATGATTATCTCATGAAATTTGTTCGTGTTCGACGTTATTGCAATACCAACATTCCCCATAGGCTCCATTAGATCATTGTCTATCCTAAAATATAGTCATTGTCAATAAATACATGTCGGCATTTACTGAAAAAATTAAGCTAAAATAATTCTTTACTTAATTACTGTTGTTACAATTATTATAAACCAGTTCATTTTGACTTTCAAAATCGGTTCTACTTCCTGTCAACATTTTTAAAGGATTCTTATTTTCCTAATTAGACTTTCTTTACATACCACGGTCCATGCGTTTTAAATGAAATTCTACTTCAAATTGTAATTAATTTGAAAAAAATACTAATTTACCTTCATTCATTCAAAATTAAGGGGTATGTTACAGTGTTTTACAAAATTGATGTTGCGATTAGTCGAAAATTAAAGATGAAATTTCAGTTTTAAGTGAAAATGTACTCGAAATTTATTTGAAAAAATTTAAAGTTTTTTGGGAAAAAATTAAAAATTGTGGGTTAAACTCAAAATTTTAAAAGGACCATTTTAAAAGAAATTCTATAAACTCATATTATAAAAGGAATCCTTTAAATGTGTTTATACTTAAATTTTATCGATTTTAATCTAGACATTTTAACTTTAAAACACAAGTATCCAATATTTTTTAAGTTTTGGCTTTTGAACCCAAAATTTCACTATAAAATCTATAGAAAATGTCAAAATTTCGAGATTAAAGTTGAAAATTCGAAAAAAAAATGGTTAATATTTCAAGCTTTAAAATGAAATTTTCGATTTTTTAATTTTCCAAATTTTCACTCTAAAATAGTAGTTTGTACAACAAGAGCGGATATGATGTGCCCATATCGCACGAGAACGAAGTTTGACCACGACGCCGAAGGCGGAGTGCCTCAATCGTTTGAGTGCGATATGGACAATCCGCTCGAGTTGTACAGCGAATTTTTCCCACGACTATGATCCCTCAAAAACAAAAATACGATTTAACAAATGTTTTTTTCATTAAATATGTCAACTTGACAAATTCTATGGTATAATTTTGAATCTAAAAATGACATTCGTCCTTATCTCATGGTCATGATTGGTCAATTTCATATCCACACTAGTGGGGATATGAAATCGACCAATCACTACGCGAATTACGTTATATCCGTTCACTAGACTGATATGGCCTATCTATCCTGCTGGCAAGTTATAAAGAAAACAGTGAATATACGGGTGGGAGTGGGAAAATTTAATTATTGATATAGATATTAACGGACATGAACTCGGTATTCCAGTTGCTGCTAGCGAAAAATAAATCACAAAATTATTCATTAATTGCCGATGTGGTAAAAGCGTAAAACCTTCTCTGAACTTGATTAAAAGAAACGTCTAAAATTCCACATTTTCGAATTTAAGTTCAAACTCGGAATTCTGATGAAATTTCAGATGTCGAATTTTTAGTTAAGAATTTTAAAACTTTTGAAAAAGTCAACATTTCAGGGTTCAAATTGCCTTGAAATGTATTAAATCAGAAGACCGTCATTGTTGTTCTTGTAAATTTTTTGTCAATTATTTTATTTTCCTATTACTTATTATGATTAATTCTTCAAGCTTTTATTGCCTTCAGCTAATTTCCTACTTGAGAAAAAGAGATGTTTGATTTTTTTTGCTTTGAAATTTATGTAAAATACCTCTGCAAAGGTATGTTTTCATTGCGACGTCTGCCGTCTGCGGACGTCTGTGACGTTCGTATGTCGAGCACTTGTACAATGTTATTCAATGGGAATGATTTCGTTGAAGCGGATCGCCCCAGGTAGCGTTTTCCCTAAATATAACCGACTACAGCACAAGGCACTCCCTTCATCCATTATAGGACAAGATTTGTACCTATATAAATTTCTAATTATATAGTATACTAATTTATCCTAGCAAACTAATCTAGGCGATGCACATGGATCATTCGCTTCCTTAAAATTCTTGCTGCCCCTGGACTTTTGTTGCCTATGAAGCGGTCTAACAAACCTCCATACACCTGCAAGTTTCCTATAACATTGGCAAACTTACTGAGTTATTTTTGGGGAAACGTAAAGTTGGTAGATTTCTAATAAAATCTACTAATTTTCCAAAAATCGGTAGATTATGTCGTAAATCAGTTAATTTTATTTAAAATTGGTAGATTTAAAATAAAATTTACCTCCCTAAATCGTAAAGGTTGGAAACGAGCGCGAAACTACAAACAAAGCAATTAGACTTTAGGAAGATCGCGAGAGGCGTGTCTTGTGCTGTAGTCGATTATACCGGGTAGGCCATGCCCATCGGCAACGTCCCAGGTCTCGACATGCACAAAAACATGTCGCGACAACGACCGTCGACCCTATTTGTTATTGTGACTCAATCAGAGGAAGCAACTGGAGTGAATTGTGACAGTTAAAATATCCAAAAAAATTTCCGAATATGATGATGATTAATCGATCAAATCTACGAATTTCCTTGTTTATACGATCACGAAAACGAGGACTTTCTTAATTGTTTAGTTATAAGCAATGATTCATTTAATTCAAAATTTTTAGAAGGCTTTAATGCTAATCTAATATTCATAATTTTCATAATAATGGGCAGCCAAACAATTTATTTCATTTCTGACAATAAAGTAATAATTAAATTCACATTTCTGCAATGTGAAATTGTTTAACAGCTCCATTCTTTTAATCAATATTAAAAGCATGCTATTTACGTAATTTAACAGGAAGAATTCCCTATTTGCGATTAGTTGGTAAATAGTGAATTTTACGATCAACAAATTATTCTGCAGGTGAATCCTAATCAAAGGATTCACCTAATCAAAGGATTCACGTTTAGATTTACGGGAGTACCATATGAAAAACAGGTTTTATTATTTAACTGAAGTTGAAAATTTGATCAAAATTTGACCAAAAACGTCTTTATATTCAATAAAAAAAACTTTAAAATATCCTACCCGTAAAAGTAACATTTATGACTATAAAAAAGGTGTTTTTTTCGTTGTATCTACTCAGAGAAAAGGGTGGCTCTTTATTACCACTGGTTTTTGAAAATTGAATTTTAAAACTTTCAATATATAAAATATATATATAATATATAAAATAAATATATTTGAAAATAACAATAAGAATCACAATTTCTAGGTAACATTCTTCATGGTAGACTCTTATTGGCCGAAAATATTATGTTTTTTTCAATTTATTTAACATTTCTTCGGCCCAGTAGTAGTTGTTTCTTGTGGATCGGGCTTCAAATATTTAAATTTTTAACACAGTAGATTTTTAACACAGTAAATTGATGATGAAACGTCTATTCATGCTAAAATTTCTTTATTTTTCTTGTTTATATTTTTAAAATTTTTATTTTTTTTTATTTTTAAGTATTTCTTCCTCATTGTTTCCTTTTCCATGTTATGCACTGCTGACGAGCTCAAATGAGAGCGAAACATCGATGTCCAGTGCTACAACCTTTTTATGTATTTTTTATATTTTCCTAATTTATCAAAAAAACAAAATTTTTATTTTTTCCATATCTAATTTTTTGGTCCCATATTTTTCATTATTCCTATTCTATGTAAAATAAACTAACCTCTTAATTTGTGAACTGTCATGAAGTGACGTTTTCAATAAATTTAAATATCACGTAGTCGCATTTCAAAAACTGTTTAGAAAATTGTCAACAAACCATAAAAATTTAAATATTGCCAAACTGGGCCGAAGAAATGTTAAATAAATTGAAAAAAAATTCTAAGTAACATTTAAATAAAGTTATTATTAAATTGCTATTGTCGCTTCAGCTTCCTTTTTATTATGAAATTTTACAGGTTAAATTACAAAATCTAATTCTTATCAGCTATTTTGAAGCGTCTTTTGAGCTAATGTTTCGCTATTCATTTAAAGCAACGACTCCCGAAGGTCGAACGCGGACGTTGCAAGGAAAACATATGAACGCAACGGACGTCCGTTACTGCGCAACGTCACGGACGTCCGTTACTGCGGAACGTCACGGACGTCCGTTACTGCGGAACGTCACGGACGTCCGCAGACGACAGACATCGCAATGAAAACATACCTTAACGGTGCAAAATTTTGAAAAATAAGTAATGTAACTTTTTTCTCCTTTTTATGTAAAGAATCCAAACAAGATTAAAAAACATATAGTTTCTTTCTGAAAAAAAGAAAAGAAATTTTTCGATAAAATTTCCGTCACCCTGTATAATTAATATAAAATTTGATTACGGCATCGTAGTCTATATAATATTCCATGACTTCAACCGAGGCCTACGTTAATACAGGCCGGAGCATTCTACCACGTGACGGACTGTGACGTAACCATCGGAGGCATTTATTGTACTTCGAGATACAGCTTACAATAGCAACAATATTTTAATGCCATATCCAAATATCTTCAAAAACTATCTTTAAAACTTTGTACTGAAAATTAGAGATTTGAGATAATAAAGCAAACTGTAAATTTACAGTTGGATGAAATATATGTTAAATCTAGTTTAAGTTATAAGGGAGGGAAATTAGAGGGCGTTTCCTCTAATAATAGTTTGGAATTAGCAACTACTATTCAGACTTTTATGATATCATCTTTATTGTCAAATAACAAAGATGTAGTTACTCTGTATTCTGTGTCCCGTAAATAACATTACATCAGAAAGTCTTTTACAATTATTAAACAATGTTCTAAGAATTTTCACTGAAATAGTTAGTATTGTCTCTGATAATAACAAAGTCAATCGTAAATGTTTTGAACAATTATGTAATGGTACTTTAACATCTAATATTGTAAATCCATACAATCGAAATTACAAAATATTTCTTTTTTTCAACTCCGTTCACTTGCTTAAATGTATACGGACTAATTGGTTTAATCAAAGGAATTCATACCAAACATTCAATACACCACCTTTTCCTACCGAAAATAGTTACAAACAAGAAGAACCACATAAAATGTTTGCATGTGAGGTCATTTAAAACAACTCTATTATTTAGAGGAAAAGGATATAGTCAAAAAAGCACCAAGCCTCTCATTAAAAGCATTATTTCCCTCCTCAATGGAACGGCAAAATGTAAATTTATGTCGCACTTTTGGCGATAAAGCCAAAGGCACATCGTTTTTGATTTCTAAAATTTTAGAGTGGTGGCACCATTTATGGGAATAGCAAAGATGAATAAATTTAGGGAACCAATTAAATCAAAATATTTTATGCTAAGACATTTTCTAATGTGGCTTGACAGTTGGAAAATTTTAAAAATTGGACATAAACGTCAAGGAAAACTAATGAAACACACTTTGCTTTAAAACATACAGTTCAAACAATGATTCATTTATGTGAATATTTACTAACAGAATTGCAATTTAAATACATTCTTTTGGGAAAATTTCAAACTGACGATTTTGAGGCTAGATTTGAACAGTATCGTGGCATGTCTGGAGGAAATTACCACATAAGTGTGCAACAAGTTTTAGAACCTGAACGAAAACTTAAACTAATTAATTTGTTGAAACTAAAATCGTCTAATCATTTGGGAATTTTAAATAAAAGACATTTTATTACTCTGTGAAGCAGATGCCACAATTGATGGTAAAGATGTTGATTTAAGTGAATTTAATAACCTGGATACAGAAAATATAAGTTTAACGAAAAATGATATATCAGTTTTAATCTACATTGAGGGATATATAGGAATGAAAATGACGACGTCTGGTAAGATCTCTTGCAAAAGCTGTGGGAATATATTAATTATTAACAAGGATTTACAAATAGAGGTATCAAAGTTTGATTTATTTAAAATTAATTCATAGGGGCGGCTTAAAATTACCTACTGATTATTTAGTAAATACGCTTGCAGAAGCATGTGCTTTGTTTAAGGTATGCCAGGTATGCGAACGAATTTCTAAAACTAAACTAAAATCTAAAAACTTCATTAGTGAAGATAATCCCTGCAGTGAATGTAATCTACCGAATTCAAGATTAGTTGCCATTTGCCTTAATAATTTTTCAAATATTTTGCTAAATAACTATTCCAAGAACAAAAATAACGCTTATGGGAAGTCTAAAAATGCAAAGAAAAGGAATAAAGCTGCTAAATTGCAATCAAAATAGTAATTTTTAGCTAATAATAAACAAAACAGATAACAAAAATGATACGAATTGACAAAATTAAATGAAAACCAAGCCTTAGTATGCTACCGCTTATGCCTCCGATTGCCTCCATTTAAAACCAATGCTCCGGCCTGTATTAACGTAGGCCTTGCTTCAACCCTAATTTCATTTCTTTTCTGCAAATAATAAAAAATGATACAAAGAGAAATAAAAAATAACCCTCTTTTCTGACATTTTTTTTTTTGAAAAATTAAAATATCTTTGAAACTATCAAAGGGAGCAATAAACATGTATACATAAATTCACCTTATTTTTTACGTACAATCCAAATAAAATATAAAATATGAGGTTGCCTTTTAAAATAAGAAAGTTGATGTCTACTTCCGGTATAACCGGAAGTGGGAGGAAGTTGAAAATTATTTTAAAAGATAGTTTAGCCCCGATTAGCCCCATCGACAAAATTAGTTTGTCTTTATAATAAATGGTACTCCATATAAAGGTAACCTCCCAACTAAAAAAACACCCACTAAGAACTTATATTTTCTTTTGATGTTTTTCGGAGTTAAAAAAGGAGAAACGTAAATGTGTCTTGTAGCTCGTATATTACTATAACCGTATGAATATGTTGCTATCTTATTACAGTTCACAAACTTGTATAAACTGAAAAAGTGACTCCCCAGTTACATCGACCATATGTGTACCTTTTTTAAGACATCATCAGCATTTAATATTTCACTTTTGTTCATAACGGACGTGTTTCTAATATTTTCTTCAAAATGATATTATTTTTCTTTGTGTTAGTAACACCAAAATTTTGATACTGAAAAACATACATGCGTACATTCAATTCGATTTAAATACGAAGAACATGCAGATATGAAATTCATTTAAAACGTCATATTTGGATCGCTATAATCTTAAAAACAACCCATAATGAAAGGGTTACATATTGCTGTAATGACTGAATAAGTCTAAGTCTTACATTTTCCAAATTTCAATGCCTGTAGACAATGAATATACTAATTGTGTTTTCTGCGGTACTGTGGTTGTTGTCACCGCTTGTGTTTGAGCAGGAGCATTATGTTTAGGCTGTTTGGGAGCTTTGTAGATCAGATCATTTGTTGTAAAAGATCTTGTCCCTTCTTGAAACAGTGATGCTAGATTGGAGCTAAAAAAGTTTAATAAAGGAATAAATTAAAATATTCAAAAGCAACTACCTCTCTGATGGCGAAAAATCATAGTCATCATTGCTTTCCAACATTTGTAATTATTAAGTTTGTAAAATTAAGATCGAAGAGGCCTATGTTGAAATAGTCTTAATTTTTGTATTAATTAAATGTGATAATATTATTTTAAACTGCTATAATAGTAAAGAAAAATGGAACTGTTACCAAACAAACTTGAAATACATATAAAGTAAATAATCTGGTCCTTATATTTTTTTCACATATATTTTTCAGGCACCAAACTTCAAAGTTGACAGATAAAAATAACCTACAAAATGTAAGCAAATGTAAACATTGTTCCGACAGTGTCGCCAATCTAGAGGGCCTGCAGTATAAAAATGACAGTGTAGCAATGTCCCGTACCTTTTATTTTTGATACTTTGGTACGTATTGAGATTTGAATATACGTTGCATATTCGACATAATTATCCTTTACTAGTGTTTTTTAATTTTTTTCATTCAATGGAACCTCTGACTAAAAAATAATATATAAATCCTTGGCCAGCGGGGAACTACTTAAAATCTAAATGGGAGGGAGGGGCTAACGGGCCAAATGATTTTTTGCGAAAAAGAATATCACGCGTAACTCTGGGATGGGAGAGGACTCCTCCTCAGGAAAAGAAAAATTGTGAAAATTGGCAGTTTGAACTAATATTTTAATGTAAAAAAGCGTTTCTACGTGTCCAGAAAATCAAAGTGTAAGTCTATATCTAGCGAATTATGTCGAAATGCTGACATTTAAAATAATAGTCTCGCTTTATCCTTTAAATCTAGTTTGATTATCAAATTACACAAAGATCTAATTAGGTAAAAGATAACAATTTTAATTAATACGAGATCTGAGCTTGATGTGGTGCAATTTTTTTTAAATTCAAGGTACAATAATGAAAAGGCAAAAGGCACATTCTCATTTAATAATAATGGTCTATTTTAATATTTTTGAGGGACGTACCTAAGTTCTTTTTCTTGAACTTTTATGTTTTGACACATATGTATTTTCCTAACTTTAAATTTTTACTCTAAAGTACTCTCTTTCCTAATATTTTTGATTAGACTTTAAACTCCTAAATTTCAACTTTTTTTACATTTTTTCAATTTAAACTTGAAAAATACGCCTCATTAAAATGATAAAATACTAGCTTCATTGTTATTCAATTAACGCTAGCTTTAAAACTGAAATTTACTGTCGAATTCGTTATACCTTTTCGTAATACCATTTATATAAATGATATAAATAATAAATAGATAATTTCTTCAACATTTTAAAAATTCGCAATTCAATAGGTCAGATTCTTGAAAAGAATTTAAAAATTTCAAGAAAAAGAGAATATTTTAAGCCTCGGAAAAAAGTCAAAATTGTGAACAAAAGCCAAAAAAAAGGGGGAAATTTTGACAAATGGTCGAAATTTTCAGATCCCAAATTCTAAAACAGTTTTCAAAATAATATTTTAAAATAAAAGAATTTAAGAAAAAAATCAAATTTATGAAAAGAAATGGAAATGTTAAGAAAGGTAGAAGTTTTGTAAACATTTTCAGATAATTAGAGATTTTCAACAAAAAATCTAGAAGGTTTCAAAAAAGTGCATATTCACAAAAAAATTTAAATTTTCAGAAAAAAATGTTTGCAATAAAAGTCGAAATTTAGGAAATAAGTCAAGATTTTGAAATAGGCAAAATTGCCAAAGAGTTGAAAATAAGTCAAAAATAAAAAGTTTCAAAAAAAGTACTAAATTTTTAATAAGGAAATTTTGTAAAAAATCCAATTTTTTCAAAAAAAAGTCAGATATTTTCCAAACAAATTTAAAAAATGTTCAAAAATTATTTAACAAGGAAAACTTTTCAGAAAAGTCAGGAAATTATACAACAAAAACCACAATTTTAAAAAACTGGTAATTCTCAAAAATTTCGAGAGACCGAAGTCGAAATTTTCAAAATTAAATCGCGAATTTTCACTCAAAAAATCAACATTTTGAAATAACTAGACATTTTCAAAAAAGGACGAAATAGTCAAACGAAATCTTCAAAGAAGTAAGAATTTGGAACAAATCAAAATTTTGGAACAAGTCAAAATTTTTAAAAAAGTCTACATTTTGAAAGTTAAGCGAAAATGTTGAGAAAAATTTGCGATTTCTAGAGTTAAAATTTCAAAAGGGGACTAAATTTTTTAAAATTTCGAGAAAAGACAAGAATAAAAAAAAGTAAAAATATTTAGAAATGTCAAAATTATGAAAACAATTTTTTGATCTTTTCAAAAAAATCTAAAATTGAAAACCTTAAATTTTGAACGAATTTAAATAAAAAAAATGTTTTTTTCGTCAAAACGAAATCTTTTTTTATTTTTGGTAAAAAGTAAAATTTTCTATTTGTGCTACTTACTGTTGGAAATCACGTTCAAAACGTGAGAGCAAAAATCTATCGGTACTTATTTTAAAGTAAAATATTAGACACCCTCGAATGCTTTATGAGTTTCGCTGTATCTTTTACGAAGTGAAATCTTCAACTTATTTGGAACACTCTTAGGTGGATGATTAATTCTAAGAACACTGGTCAGTCCCTTTTCTGAATATAGGTTTTAAGGGATTAACGTTGACATGTATATTAGCAGTGTATCATGAAATATACCAGATGTATTTGGAAATATTACGAAAAGATTCCTTTTCGACTATGAAGTTGAGATTATAATTTCGTCGCGACAACACACACCTTCCGAGACCTCTTGAATAAATAAAGTCTCGATAATTAAAGTGTGGTGTTTTATTGAACTAAATAGTTCATACACACCCCATTTCCAATACTTACAATATGTATCCCTGCGCCTAGCTTCCTGAGAGGTCCGAAGCGAGTAACCTGGACATACGCGCAAGTTGAAAATAGAAAACCTTTTATTGATTATAGTACTATTAGTACCCAATACAACAGAGTGAATGTAAGAGGCCCGGGCCACGTAATTGTCCCCAGGTAGTCCTGAGTTATACTCTCGTAATCGTCAATATGTAAAGAAGGAGAGTAGCAAAATAGAACTGACAATTAGTTATCCTCATAGAGAAACTGTATAGTCTCTGGTTATCCTGAACTACACTTAAGTAAATTTATAAGTAAATGCCTAAACTTTGCAACTCCCCATCGTGACGCCGCGCCTTGGCACGCTAATGCCGATTCTTCACTCTGGCTAAGACACCACGACGGGGATCGAGCGCGAGAGTGTGGAAGGTACGTTCGTTTTGACTGGCTTTATCTCCGTTCATTTCGGAAGTGCCCCGTGTCGAGTTGGTTTTTGGGACCAAAGGAGGCGAGCACGACAACCCAGAGTGCGAGCGAAGGGGTAGCGCTTGCAGTTACATTTGTCCTGTCAAATATCTCGCCGAAGGAGTGTCGGCGAGAGTGAAGATGTGAAAAGTCGGCATAAGATCACGTCTCCGATTAAAAAGCTGATACCCGTAATTTACGTCAATTACCGTACTTACGGCAACACTGTAGTGCAGCTCTGATAAAACTCTGGATCTCTGAATAAGATCATAGAAAATAGATCAAATTGTCAAATATCTATCATAGAAAGTTAAAAGTTACAGTAGATTATTATTATAGGTTAGATTTTTATTAGTTTTTTAGGCCATAAATTAAAAGTTTATATTTTTGTCTGAAATAAGCCTTAATATTCGTAATAAATGGATATTACTTTTGAAAAAAGCATACCACCTCAAATTAAAAATAATCTGTTGAATATTTTTCTTATTGGAAAATTAGGTAAGTTTATTTTAATAAGTAAAACAGAATATAACATTGAACAGTTTTTGTTTTAGTTCATTTAGTAGGCAAATATCAGTTTTTGTAACTTAGATTTAAACTTTTAGTCGGAATTCTAAATAGAATTTAAACATATTTTTATTATCATTAATAGATATTAAAAATAAGAGCTATAATTTTATTAGTGAAAAAATCTGTTTAAACAAAGGTACAGTTGCGTTTCTTGAAAACTCAGACACTTAATTTTGACGTAAATATCAAAAATTTTATTCTGTAATGTGTAAATCAGATCTTCATCAGTTAGTTTGATGCCACTGTCACATTTGACAAATCCATAGTTCTACAATTATCGGACTTTCAAAAGTCTCTTATAATAACTAGAATGAAACATAGAAGTAATCAAAGTATTCTATTGTTATATTTTTAAAAGTAGAAAAAGTACTAGATAATATCTGCAGCTGACGTTTCGTCAGAAGTGGTGGCAATTTTTCATCCTTAAATGAAACATCTCTGTATTACCTATTACATGAATCCTCGTAATTTTTGGAATACTGCGGTTCAAAACAAGTAACCTTACATCATCCCCAGTTTTTCTTTTTTTTCTTAATACTATTGTTAAATTTTCTTCTCTTCCAAGGTTTGAAAATTCTTCTGAAATCCCACGCCTATTTAAAATAAGTGTTATGTCTTATCTGTCTGTGTGGTTGTTTTGGAGGAACTTGCCTTGTGTGACTTATTGAAGTTTTTTTTTTAATACATAAGTGTGATTGGAATCCCTCAAGTTATAAGATATTTCAAAAAATAATTGTTGATTAACTGTGTGCAATAAATAATTTTTAATTTATGTTAAAAATCCGAATGAATGTTGGTATGCCTGTGTGACTTACTGGAGTTTTTTTTTTAAATACATAAGTGCGATTGAAATCCTTCAGGTTATAAGATATTTCAAAAAATAATTGTTGATTAAGTGTGTGTGCAATAAATACTTTTTAATTTATGTTAAAAATCTGAAGGAATGTTGGTATGCTAGATACATTGAAAGAAAATTTTAATTGAGTTCAATTAAAAATATCAATTTTTTTAGGTTTAGCACCAATTACAATCAAGGATATAAAACTTGGTACCACTGTGAATGAAATTAGTGTTAAAAAGAAAAAGTGGTGTCATAATTTCAAACTTAAACTACCATATGCCAGCAAGTCCCTGAATTGGGAAGTAGTATTCGATCCAGAAGATTTCTATTTTCCACCAGACTTTGATTTCAATGATGATCATTTTCCTACCAATTATGACCCAGATTATATTGCGAGAGAAGTGCCTAGTTTGAAAAAATGGGATGTTAAGGATTCAAAATCATTATACCATGTATTAAAAGAATTCCTGAATTTATATAAAAAAACCCATGTAAGTATCATGAATTCACATTCTTCTCTATAAATTTCAAGTAAAGTTTTGTTAATGCTTTGACCATCTTTAAACTTTCTCACTTAAACATTTAATTTGTATAAATATTTTTTGCTAAAATTTTAACTTAAAATTCAGAATTTAAAACTTTTTCTAGAAATAATGATTTCTTTTTCTTGAAATTTATACTTTAACTAGCTAATACCCGTGCCTTTGCCTGCATGAAAAAAGAGGAAGGATTCTTGGGTCACTTTTCTGAAAATTCCTACTTTTTTGAAGAATTCAACTTTTATTGAAAATTTCTACTTATTTCGAAAATTGCATTTTAAAATACTTTTTTCACAAAGTCGATCTTTTATCTTTAAAATTTCATTTTTTCTCGAAATTTTGACTTGATTTTGAAGATTTGGACTTTTTTCAAATATTTGATTGTGGAAAATTTCAACTTCTCAAAATTCTTCAAAATTCTGCCTTATTTGCATATTCGGGTGTAACAGGATCATGCTACACCCCTATTTTTTTTATGACAATACAATTTTTAAACTTGATTAACATGTCAAATTTTGACATAAAAATGACATTTCTGCTGCTGTGACTTTCGCTAAAACTTTTTATTTTCAAATTGATATTGTATATTACCACATTTTTGGAAATTGCGCAATTTTCTAATTACAATACATATAAAATAAGTGGTTTTTAAAAGATCAAAAATTATTAGATCCCATTTTAAAACTGAATGTTTTGCAACTTCAGTTCTACTGATTTCACTGCAAAAATGAATTTTATTTATTTAGCATGCAACATATCAAATATTAATAGGTGAGGCACATTATACGATTTTGCCATTCTGGCAGACAAGTATTAAACTATTAATTAATTAACTTATTAATTATTACAGCTAACAGACCCTAGGTCTGGTTTATAGGTCGACGTCAAGTCTTACGATCCATTCCAACGCCGGTTTTTCTGCCTTCAGGAAGTCTAGCCAATCTCCCGTGTAAATGCGTTAAGGGCACTCGCTGTGGATGTGATGGATGGTCTGCCTCTGTGCACCAGTTACATTCTGGGGATATTATTTTTCCCCATTTGTGGAGGGAGTCTGCACACCTGCCACGCCCGGTGCGCACTCTATTCAATGCCGACCAGATTCTGCGGTTTAGGTTCATACCTGGGATGTTGCAGTTGTAGCTTTCGAACCATCTGTGTAGTCTCATTAGTATTAGAGATCCAATTCTGAGTCCACTGGATTTTGGAGTCAAAGCCGTCTCTCGATAGCTGTTCGGCCGCGCCTAATGGGGGCTTTCTGGACCTAAGTCTGTCACGCATCAGGGAGATCTGGGTTGGCAGCGATCTTTTTATGTTCGCACATTAGTGCATCCTGACTCCGAAGTTCGGGAGGCATCAGGTTACTTAATACCTGTAGCCAGTGTAATGGTGTGGTTTTAATTGTTCCAGAAATTATTTATTTTATTTAGTTATTTAATTGTCTGTCAGTTAGTTTGGCATGGTTGCTATTAATCCACATTGGGGCACAGTACTCGGCGGCGGAGAACATTAGGGCGAACGAGGAGATACGCAGAGTCGAGCAGTTGCACCTTAAGATGTTCCGCAGGGTTTCTGGATTATGTTGTTTCGGGTTATTATTTTTGCGGCAGTATTTTCCAGGTGCTTCCGATACGTGAGAGTACGGTCCAATGTGACACCCAAGTATTTGGGGTACTTGTTGTGGTTTAAGAAGGTACCTCCGAATTGGACATTTATTTGGGCATTTTCCTGTTTGTTGTTGAGGTGGAATATTGATGTCTCGGTTTTAGCTGGGTTAGGTTTAAGTCTTCATTTTCTGAAGTATGTGTGTAGTATTTGGAGGTCATTATTGATGGTTACTTCTGTTGGGGCAAGGGTTCTCTTGTTTCGCAACCAGGGCAATGTCATCTGTGTAACAGTATTTTTGACCTTCTGTGGTTGGTATGTCAGATATATACAGATTGAATAACAGTGGGCCAGAACTGAGCCTTGTGGTAGGCCATTGTTAATGATCCTGGTCTTGCTGATCTTTCCATCCATAATCACTCGGAAACATTTATTGCCAACGATAGATAAGGAATTGTAACACTACGACGTGTATGATTAGATGCGCATACGCGTTCGGATGCGGTCGATCCTCCACGAAGTGAATGTTGGAGCAACGTTTGTTGTGTTTTTTAATCTCCCTTGGTTTCAGGGGACAAGTTTTGTATTTCAATCTATTGCCAAGCATATTTTGTATTAAGCGGGTCGTTGCTTGACTGGGTACGACCCTTATCAGCTTGCAGATTAACCCCTCCTTTCAGGCAGTGTCGTAGGCCGCCATTAGGTCCAGGAACACCACCGATATTTTATATTGAATCGGATGCACTTATCTAGATCGGTGCCCCCCCAGTCAGCTTTCTGGAAGTTTCATCTGGGTTTCATCTAGGTTGAAAAATAAAATGGGACAAAAAATTTTTTGATCCTTTAAAAATCACTTATTTTAGGTATATTGTATTTAGAAAATTGTGCAGATTCCAAAAATGTAAAAAGTGTTGACATTTCATAAATACATCAAGTGAAGCAAGTTTCAAAAATTTTATCTTTATAAATAAAGATCATCCTGTTACATCCGAAATTTTGATTTTTTTGAACTTTTTACTTTTTGATAATTTTTATCCTTTTTTTTTATTTTTTGACATTTGCAACTGTTTTGAAAATTTCCTTTTAAATATCTTGAATTTATCTCGAAGCTCTGACGTTTTTCGAAAATTTCAACTTTTTTTAAAATGTTTGCCTTATTTTTAAAAATGTTGACCTTTTTTGAAATTTCGACTGTTTTCAAATTCAATTTTTTCAAAACAATACAATTCTTTTTCTAAAATTTAATTTCTTGTAAGTTCAACTTCTGCAAACATTGACTCTCGAGTGTTTGATATTTTTCTAAAATCGACTTTTTTTCAAAATTTCGATTTTCTCAAAATGATCAATTTTTGTTGAATTTTTTCAACTTTTTTTAAGCATTTCGTCTTTACATTTTGAAAACTTCGAAAATCAAATTTTCTCATTTTTTAGTTTCAACTTTTTTCAAATGTTTACTTATTTTATTAATCGCAAGACTTTTAGGGTTTTGCCTTTTTTTAGAATTTTAATTTATTTTCCGAATTCTGAATTTTTTAAAAATGTTCACCCAAAATTTCGATTTTTTCTCATATTGTAATTTTTTTAATTTTGGCTTTTTTCTGCAAATTTAATCATGTTGAAAAGAAAAACTGACTTTTGAAAACTTCTACTCTTTTTTTAATTCCCATCTTGATTTTGACCTTTTTTGAAAATTGCGACATTTTTTCAAAAATCTGGATTTTTTTCTCGAGGCTTTGACTTTTAACTAGTAAACTGGTTTAAAAATTCGATTTTTTTTTAATTTTCACTTTTTTGGAAAATTCAAATTTTCTTAAAATTTCGACATTTTTAATATTTTCGAACCTTTTTCAGAATTTTCACTATTTTTCAAAATTTCGACCTTTCATCATTAAAATTTCGACTTTTTCTCGAGGCTATAACTTTTTTCAGAATTCTAATATTTTTATTTGGAAAATTTTTCCCTTTTTTTCAAAATGTCAGCTTCTGTAACAATCTTGACACAAGGCTTTTTTTTCTTAATATTTCGATTTTTTCAAAATTTTTTTGAAAACCTTTCTTGCAAATGTCCACTTTTGTTCAAACTTTTTTATATTTTTCTAAGTTTTAACTTTTGAAAATTCTGACCTTTTCAAAAATTTTGTCTTTCTTGAAGTTTCGACTTATGTGTGGTAAATTTGAGAAATTCTACGGTTTTCACTTTTTTTGATTTTTTCAAAACTGCAGCTTTTTAAAATTCTCAACTTTTTTCAGAATTTTCACCTTTTTTAAAAATGTCTGCATTTTATTATCAAAATTTGGATTTTTTTGGAAGTTATGGCTTTTTCAGAATTTGAATTTTTTTCAAAATTTCTATCTTTTTTTCAAAAGTTCCATCTTTTGTAAACATTTCACCATTGTTTCAAAATTTTTTAAAAGTGTTGACCGTTTTCGTAAATTTTTTTCAAAATTTCGAATTTTTGTAATGCTAACTTTCTGGAAAATTCGACTGTATTAGAATTCTTAAAATTTTTTGAAGAATATAATTTTCCAAATTACGAATTTTTTCATTTCGAACGGATTCATAAAACGAATTCAAGAATTAACTAAATTTGGATTTTAAAACTACTTAAAAAGCAGCATTTTTAAGTTTAAACTGAAAAGTTCCAAAACAAAGTCGAAATTTAGAAGTATTTTCGAGAAATAGGAAGTGTGGGGAAACAACTTTAGAAGTTTTAACTTTAGATATGAAATTTCAATTTTAAATTAAAAAGATAATGCATAAAATTTAGATAAATTTGTATAAACAAATTGATCAATGATATAAGCTCCCAACGATGGTAGGCAACTTAAAATCCAATGTTATGTATTATTCATTACATAAAAATCGCCTTTCCGTTTATGCCTATGTTTAGTACCTTAGAGGTTGAAATTTGAAAAAATCCTCTCTTAGTGCTCACCTACGTATTACGGCGAACACATGTATGAAATTTCATGCTCCGTTTAGGGTGTGTGTTGTCTGCCAGTCAGTGTTTAGAGATTTATTAAATAGATTTCAAAATTTTGACCATTTTTTCATAATTTCGGCCTGAATTTAAAAAATAAAAACTAAGATTTGAACTTTATCATCGAAAGTTGAAAATTTCTACATACAACAATATTGTGAGCTAAAGTCGAAGTTTTGAAAAAGTTTTATTAGTCAATTTAGATTATTTGAAGTTTTACCGGGTGCCAAATTTAGATTTTTTCTATAAAAATTGATTTTTTTCTTAAAATCTGGATTTTTCTTCTTTAAAAAATATATTACTAAACATTTTAAGTTTAAATAACTTCCGATTTTAACATTAAAAATCCTGATTTTGAAATGAAAATCTAAATTTTGGGATTAAAATTTTGAAAGATTTTTAATAGTTAATGTAGTTTGCGGATCCCAAATTTAGATGTTTTTTTTTCCAAAAAAGGTATTTTTTTCTTAAAATCTGGACTTTTTCTTGAAATTTCTAATTAACACCAAAATTACAAATGTGAAGGTGAAGTTTCTAAAGTTAAACTTGAAAATCTTTATCTTGAAATGAAATTTTGAGATTTAACTAAATATTTGCAGCAGAAATAAAAATAGACATACTTGAATTAAAATAAAAATTTCGAGAAAAAAATTAAACAACATGAAATTTTGACTTTTAAACAAAATTTAAAAGAAATCTGAAGAAATTTCCATGTAACAATCGTTCCATTTTAAAGTCGAAATTTTAGGAAAAAGTAAATAATTTTCAGTTTTCGACAGAAAATTCGGAAAAAAGGTCGACATTTTTAGAAACATTGGAATGTGTAAAAAATTCGAAAAAGAGACGAAATTTTGAATTTCAACCCGAAGAAGTTTATCGACAAAGGTTAACATTTTTAAATTAACCTGAACTTTGAAACTGAGAAAGTCTTGAAAAACTGACAATTAAAGTCGAAATTGTAAGAGAAAACTGGCAATGTTTTCAATAATCTTAAAATTATACAATAAATTCTTGATTTTTTTAAATTTCAAGGTTATATTCCGAAATTTCCAAAAAAGGTAAAAAAGTGCAATTTGTAAATTTCAATTAGGAATTTTAGGAAGCAAGTCATAATTTCAGGTCTACTTTTGATATTTTGACCTCAGTTTTAGAATCTTACAATTACAATTTACTACTTTTTTGTTTTTTTATGGCTTTGAAACATCAATTTTCCAGCAGAAATTCTAAATTTTGTCAGTTTCCATTTTAAAATTGACATTTTAGGAAAAGAGAAAAATAGCAAAATTCTGAGAAAAAAAAATTAAGTTTCATTAAAACAATCGGGTTTAACTTCTAACACCAAAACCGAGAAAAGGAACGAAATTTCAAATTTAAAACCTTAAAGTTAACATTTCAAAATTAAAATAACGAAGTTAAATAATTTAGAAAAAAACGAAGTTCTGGCCGTTAAACTAAAAATATCCTCGAGAACTGACAATTGTGAGATTAAAGTACAAAATTTAATAGAAAAGTGATAATTGTCTCAATAATGTTAAAATAATGAAATAAATTCTTGAATTTGAAAATTAATTTCAAGTTAACTACGAATTTTGAGAAAAAAGTTCCTTGGACATAAATTTAAAATCTATAAAAATTAAATTCGAGTTTTAATATGAAATTTTAAAAAAAATCAAAATATGAAAAAATCTTAAGTTTTCTAATTAGATAATTTCAGGCTTAGTTGATAAAATTTTGGATATTTTATTTTTTACTAAAATAAAAAATCAAACACAAAGTTAAAAAATAAAAATGTCACGTCTTTATTCGAAATTTAGATATTTTTTTTACTAAAATAAAAAATTAAACACAAAATTAAAAAATAAAAATGTCACGCCTTTATTGTGAATTCCATAGTAAACTCGAGTAGTATTCGACTTTTCTTTCGAAATCACGATCAGAGCTTTTAAAATTTTTGGAAAAAGTTCAAATTTTAAGAAAGTTTTGTTAATGGCTTTGGCTTCTTTCTATGTTTTGACTGTTTTTTAAAAAAATTTCTAATTTAAACTTACAATTTGTATAATTTTACTAAAATAAAAATTAAACAGAAAGTTAAAAAATAAAAATGTCACGTCTATATTCGGAATTTTGAGAGTATAGAAAACAAGTAAACTTGAAATTAATTTTAAAAATTCTTAAAATTTCTGATATCGATCTTAAACTCGAGTATTTGACTTTTTTTTCGATATCACCATCAGAGCTTTTAAAATGTTTAGAAAAAGTTCACACTTTGAGAAAGTTTTGTTAATGGCTTTGGCTTTCTTCTATGTATTGACTTTTTTTTCAAAATTTCTAATTTAAATTTAGTTTGTATAGTTTTTTTAATGTTGAAATTTGAAATGTAGATTTTTTTCTAGAAATGATTCTTATTCTCCAGATTCCATTTTTTTTTATTTTAAGTTCAGATCCGAACTTAAAACAAGTGAGATTTTGATAAAAGTCGAATTTTTTGATGGAAGTTCAGAACTCCGAACTAAAATTGAAACTGAAATTAAAGTAGAAATCTTGAAAAAAAATTTGTTAAAAGTTTATTTGAAGTTTTAACTGACGCAAAATTTAAATTTCAAACATTTTGAATTTTTTTCTCTTAATATTTAAATTTTTTACTCTGAAGTTTGAACTAAAACAGTTTCGATTCTTTTTCTTTTTATTTTCTAACAAAAAGTTATTCCCATGATTACTAACATTGACAGTATTTACTTTATTTACTATGCGAATTTGTTTTCTAAAAATACATAGGTTTTAAAGCAGGTTAAAATTTTCTGCGGATCGGTCAAATGTCTCCATGGACCTATGCGGCGCGGTGTTTGGGAATGGTTGATCTTAATCATTTACGTAGTTTTGAGCATAGTAGTTTTGAATATGTGTGTTTTTTTAGTATTAGTATTAACTTAATATTTGTTTCACAAGTGTGTTTCACAATCATTTATTTTTAGCTCGATAAGCTGAAAAATGACAATATATATTCAAAGATATATCAAGAATACACTCAATTATTATCTGGAAACGGTATAACAGATGACCGCATAGAAATTGTAACTGATAGTAATGGGGTGCTCTTTTTTATTGCTCTCGATTTGGATGTATCAAAGCTTCCACATTACCAACAGTAAAATCTTTCAAATTACCTTATGCAGTAAATTAAATAAGTAATGTTACAGATCTTCAACGGATATTAATCATCTGATTAACCCATTAGGAGACTTCGTGAATCTTCGAATTCATTATGCAAAATTAGATGGCAGCAAAGTCAATACTTATCTTCAAATTTGTCCTAGACTGGAGCAGATATTAGGCAATTTAAAAAGACTACACATACCTGCGTTTACGAAAGAACAGACCCTATTGGATTATGTAAATATTATTCATGGTTTGCTGGATGGTCATATAAGAGAAATAAGAGAAGCTTGTCAATTTAGGAAGGAGTACATAGGAAGCCTAGTTAATATCAGATCTCTAAATATTCTGGAGTATGATTCAACAAACTTTTTAAAAGCCTCCTTCTTATGTTGCTTGGATAATTTTTGGACTGTTGTAGAGATATCAACTGGTATGTATTACTTTGCTTTTATTAATTAGGTTTTCATTTAAGCACCTGATTCTAGGGCCAATGTTTCCAAGAGATAGGCCTGTTGTATGTCTAAAATCAATATATTGCACTACTAAAGATAAAAAGCCTTGTCAAGAATTAGTAGTGGGATTTGCACATAATTTAGCTTCAACAGCTGATGATATGGTAAAAAATTTACTTATATCGCTAGAGGAGCCGATCAATAAATTCAAGCAACACAAACATGCCTGGTAGCTTTTTAATTATCAAATATGGTTTTACCAAGGAGGATAAATATGTGTCTGAATTTTGATTATATGTTATTTCAATGTTTATATCTTAGGTCTCAATAAATATGTTATTTACTTATAATTTGGACTTTTTTTAACACATATTCAGCAGTCCTAATCTTTAATTTTTGAAAAGTGATATGAATTTTTTTTAACCTTTTGTGGGGGCCGTTATAGACCCTGTCACCTAAATCTCAAATCCTTTGTAACTTCCCCAAGTTGGTTCCAGTCTCAGTCAGCATTATACAGGGTGCTTGGAAAAGTTGGTACGAAACAATGAGGTGAAAGTAAAGCCAAAATTAATAAAAAAAAGTTTTTATAGACAGGTCTCACCACCGTTACTGAGATATAGCTCTCTAAAATAGGTTGTCATTTCACTATTTTTTGAATAATTTTCCTTATAATTAAAATAATAAAATGAAGTTATAACATACTGGGTGTCCTCTTGAGTTGCGGTCTGTTGAAAAATGCAGAGTTTTTTGTTCTACCACAACCACCTTGTATAATGAACTTAATTTTCTTATGATGAAACTATTGTAAGACGCTTTGGTTAATATATTGAGTCAAAATTGAGATATAACTGATAAGTTTACGGTTTCTTGGAGCTAAACATCAAAACCTCTGTATTCGGATTTTTTTTTCAAAAAAGTTGACTAAACATAGCAACAAAACAAATTCAAAAAACTGAAGACCATTGTAGTATGGGTATCAGAAGTGATAATAATATACAGGCTGTTCCATTTAAGAAAAAAGAAACTATCAACGTTCTATCTGAACCCTCATCGTTTTTCCCGCCAACTTCTCACATATTATTAAATATTTTGATTTGTTGTTGGTTGTTTTAAGAGTGATTCTTATTATTTTTCGTAAATTTCTCGAAAAATCTCCAATTATTAATAATGGTAGTAAAAATAATATGAAAAACATTTGATCCGATTATTTGGGCCAAACCACCCCTGAAATGTTGGCAACACATTAATCATCAAAATGTTTTACCGTGAAAGCAGCTTAATTCTAGTGATTTTTTGGTAGCTTATTTAAAGATTGATTTTATACTTCATGGCCTGCCCTTATGCAAATTTATCTGAAGTGGACTATAATACTTGTTTATTAAATAGAAGCGCCACGGGTATCCTTTGAACAATATAGTTTTAACTTCTATGGTTCTAAAATGACACAACGCGCATTATGTTTTGTGATACATAACCTAAAATTTTATTCTGAAAACATTTTGTAGAACGTGTTTTCTTAGTTTTATTTAATAATGGAAAACCAGAACAAAAATTCAAAGGCTGAATCAAAAAAGAAGAAAGCAAAAGTAAGGGTGTTTGCTAAGAAGAAAAGTAGTAAAAACTCCGAGAAGGATTTTATCCAAAACCTCAGAGAAAAATACGAGACGGTATGTTGTTGATCTTTTACTAAACGAATATCTAACTTTTGGGTTTTTAGATTGATGTTGATGCAATACGTTCATTTACTGATTTACCACTTAGCCCAAACACTCTAAAAGGATTAAAAGCTAATAGATACTCCGAGCCAACTGATATTCAAAGGCAAACGCTTTCTCTGTCCTTACAAGGGAAAGATATCTTGGGGGCTGCCAAGACAGGTTCTGGCAAAACTCTTGCCTTTTTGATACCCATATTAGAGGACCTGTTCTGTAAACAGTGGACAAAGTTGGATGGAGTTGGAGCTTTAGTGATAACACCAACAAGGGAACTGGCATATCCAAATATTTGAAACATTGAGAAAAATAGGAGAGCATCATGAGTTTTCTGCTGGGTTGATTATAGGGGGCAAGGATTTAAAATTCGAAAGGAACCGAATGGATCAGTGTAATATAATAATTGGTACACCGGGAAGAATTTTACAACATATGGATGAGAATCCATTGTTTAACTGTGTTAATTTGCAGGTGAGATTGTTTTAGTTTTATAAGATGCTGGGATGCTTAGTTAAAATTTTCAGATTTTGGTGTTGGATGAGGCAGACAGATGTTTGGATATGGGTTTTGAACAAACTATGAATGCAATTATAGCAAATTTACCCCAGAAAAGACAAACTATGTTGTTTTCTGCTACTCAGACGAGATCAGTTAAAGATTTAGCCAGGCTTAGTTTAAAAGATCCATGTTACGTCTCAGTACATGAAAATGCAAAATTCAGTACACCTGAAGGATTAGAGCAAAGTTATGTAATTTGTGAACTGAAAGATAAAGTGCCAATTATTTGGAGTTTTATAAAAAATCACCTCAAGCAAAAAATTATAATATTTCTTTCCAGCTGCAAGCAAGTGAAATATATTTATGAAATTTTTTGCAAGTAAGTAATAATTGTTGACAGTTACTATCTTTAACCACTTTTTATTTTCAATAGGTTAAGGCCAGGCGCGAGTTTATTAGCTCTTTATGGGACTCTGCACCAGTTGAAAAGAATGGAAATTTATGAATCGTTTTGTAGAAAATCTTCTGCAGTTTTATTTGCTACTGATTTGGCTGCAAGAGGTTTAGATTTTCCTGAAGTGCATTGGGTTGTACAAGCTGATTGTCCTGAAGATTCAGCTACATATATACATAGAGTTGGTAGGACTGCTAGATATTGCAGGGGTGGAGAAAGTTTACTTTTACTTCTCCATAGTGAGGTTCAAATGGTTTCAGAACTTGAAGAAAGAAAAATACCCATTACTCAAATCGAGTAAGTATTTTTAATAGTACTTTGATAAATAGTATTAATAAAAAAATATTAGTTTAAAAGATTAGAATATAATAATACCCTTTTAAAATTGAAATTTAAATGTAAAATTCTTTTTTTTTATCTTTAAAGATAAAACTACATTTTATGAAAAATAGATCATAGTTTCTAGAAAAAAGTTGAAGTTTCTAGTGGAGGTATTGGGAAACAAATAACATGCAAGATTAAATTACCAATTTTAAGAAAACATTAAAATTTAGAAATTTAACTCTCTTTTCTATAATTTTTGAAGTTTTGAGTGCAGAGTGCAGAGAAGAAATTTTGAGGTTTTTTCATAAGCTTCACAAAATCCTCACTTCAAATTTTTAGGGAAAAAAATTAAATTTCGTGAAAAAAAGCGACATAATTTTGGAGTACATGAAAACTAAAAGAAAAACAAAATTTACAAAAAACGAATATGTCACATAACTTTAAATTAATCTGGAAATTTCGAACAAAAAGTCGAATATTCTGAATTTAACATGTTGACTGCGGGGAAGAAAAGTAGGTGCGACACATGTCTCCAGAGACCTGCGTGTGTTTATTAAATTGATGCCTAATAGAGACCTGCACAAGTAAGTAAAAACGTAATCGGATATTATTCACCGATTACTTTTCCAAAATATGTAATCAGGGAATTGGAATTGTTGGCATCTTAGCATCATACTGAATATTCTCAGTTGTAATCGTGAAGTTTATATTATCGATTTCGTGTTGCATGTTACAAGTTGACACTTGTCGAAAATTTATACTTTCTATACTTTGGATACGTAGCTTAAAGAATTTTATGCCTTATTAGCAAGTATTTGTTAAATTTACTACATAAAAGTCGAAAGTTGTGAGAAAAAGTCGAATTAAAAATTAAAACTTTGAAAAATGGTCTAATATTTGAACAACCCTTTAAATAGTTCGATATTTATCTAAGGAAAAGACCCATGAATATATTCTAAGTACACGTAAAATTTAAAAAAAGTCTCTATTTTCGAAAAAATATCAAATTGAAAATTTGAAAGTCAATTTACAAAAAAGCGGGAAACTGAAAAAGTAAAAAAAGGCAAAATTTTCAAAAAATAAGAGATTGTAAAAATCAGTTTCAATTTTAAAAAATGTCAAAATTTAGAAGGAATGAAATTTTCGATAAAATTGAATATTTAAAAATAAGACCAATTTTTCAAAAAAATTCAAATGTATAAAAAAAAAGTTAAAATTTTCAATAAAAGATGACATTTCCAAAAATTGAGAAGTTTGAAAAAAGTGAACATTTTGAAATCAAAGATTTTTAAAAAACATTAGATTTTCATAGAAAGTAAAAATTTCCAAAAAAAAATTAAGATTTTCTAAGAAGTCAATAAATGTCAATATTTTAACATTCTTCAAAAAATTCGAGTATTTCAAAAAATAACGCAATTTTTAACAGAACTGTAGCGTACCTTCTAGAAATAATGCTAATGGCTTTCGGGGTAAATACTTTTCTGAAAACTCTAATGATATTTCTAAGAAAGATCGTAAAATCCCAATAACGATAAGGTCATTAGGACGTAATGCTATTACTGTTTACGCCGATACAGTAATGTAGCGCGAGGGAGTAATGTAGCCTACCTTCTAGAAATAATGTATCGGCGTAAACAGTAATATCATTACGTCCTAATGACCTTATCGTTATTGGGATTTTACGATCTTTCTTACAAAGATCATTAGAGTTTTGAGAAAAGTATTTACCCCGAAAGCCATTAGCATTATTTCTAGAAGACGCCAGAACCCCCACTTTTAGGAAAGTGGAGAAGAAAAATTCAACGATGAATTAGGAGTTCTGTTCGGGTTTTCAAGGTGGTTAGTTCATTTTTTATATTTTAAACATTATATTAACTAAGGTGTAAATATCCAAAATTTAAAAGAAATGCTTTTTTACCTATAGAAAGTGTGTAATATGTCCTTGCCTTAACAAATATACAAATCGCTGTTATGAATTCCATACTTCTTAGGATCAAATACATGTCTTAGTGGCATGTTGTGCCATATATGGCACAAAGATGTTTTAAAATCTTTTTTCCTTCAATCTAACATAATTTCCTCTCTCCTATTTTTTTGCATTATATAAAAACATCACGCAGTAAGGGGCCGAGTTGATTTTACTTTGAATTTAACAATATGTAAAGTAATAAATAAACTCTTGATACATAATTTTTTCTTCCAAAATTGATGTTATGATTCGAATTTCATTTTGTAACTCGGAAATATTAATTTTTACAAAATACAGATTTTCAGCTGGATTTTTTTTTATAGATCTTACGATTTAAGTTAAAATTTCAAAAAAAGTCGTCTTTATTAAATTTTTTCAATTAAACCTAAAAAATTCTTTCAAATTTTGGGCTGTAAGGTAATGGGCACTTTAAGGGCGAATTATTACTATTTTTTGTTTAACTCTTAAAAGTTTAGATTGTTTCGGCAACTTTAAATTTTCTGACTTTTATTGACCTTATTTAGTCATGTTGTTTTTGTAAAGAAAAAAATAGAAAGAAAATCATTTTTGAAGGTCGTGAAACGCGGTAGTGAGTAAGGAATTTTCAGTAGTGGGCACTTGTTTGCTCTGGTAGTGGGCACATTTTGTTTAATTAAAAAACAATAATTATTGAAAATTTCCTAATACAAGAGATTATTTATAATGAACTTTTAATATTAGAGATGCGTCAAACACACTAAACTTTTTTAGAAACAGATAAGTAACATATAAATACAAAGAAAAATGTGCAAATCATAACTTTTTTGCCGTTTTGATTCTTTGTGTACTATTATAAGACGACTTCCCTTGCACGATGGATCCTTCAAGCCACTAGTTTTGTAATTGAATAGTACGAAAAACGAAACTTAGTTGGTTATAATTGTCACTGTAAAAGCCAATTAATAATGACGTGACCGATCAAACTTATTTTGGTGTGTGTGATGTGGAATTTTCAAATACAACCTTTAGAAGTAATTTATTCAAATATGGCGTTTTATTTACGGGAGTGATCTAACTATCTATAGGCTGAAGAGAGTTATAGCTCCTTATCCAATGTAGGAAATATTAGAGCAGTTATACTCTATGACAGTTCAAGTAGGCTCATGATGCAGGGTGGCAGTTGAAGTCCAACCCGTTGAAACTAGTTAATTTATGGAACAAAATTGCGTTGGTTTGAAAGCCATGCATGGGATCAAACGTATAGTTAAAAGTGTCCACTACCGGTGCTCTTACCTTAAGCTTTAAAATTTCGTGTTCTAAAAATGTTATGCTTCAAGTAAAATTTCGGGTTTAAAAGTCAACTTTGAGGGAAAAAAACTTGGTATGCAAATTTTAATAAAAATGTTGTGTGCCAGTAAAAAAAAGCAATGATATACTATTGAAACCTCCACTAGCATTGATCGCCGTGCTCTGCGTTGAATTGGTTCGATCGGTGTAGGAGCATACAAGGCCCGCCCGTCTATGCCATCAACAGCTCTCAGAGTTAAATCTCCCATTTTATTGACCCTGCGGACAGTGTTCAATTTTCCTGATCTGCATAATCTTCTTCTTTCGGTGCCGTGCCTGTCTTCAAGCGTGGGCCATCTCCATAGCAACTTCGTTGAATCGTTTTCTATCTTTCGCAACTCGGAACAGTTTTTCTATTCCCAGTCCCGTCTGCATAATGACAATTGGAAATTTTTACAATTTCTATTTAAAGGTTTTTCATTTATTAATACCCTGTTAATGCAGGTTTATTTTATTAATTAATTTAGTTTGTGTAACTATTTTGTTTACTTGCTATTTATAATATATTTAAATTTACAGGATTAATCCAGCAAAATTAAATAATCCAGTAAGAAAAATGGAAGCATATCTTGCGAGCAGTCCAACTCTTAAAGCATCGGCCCAGCGGGCTTTCGTATCATATGTTAAATCAGTGTTTTTGATGAAAAATAAAAAAATATTTGATGTTCAAGCCTTAGATACGGAGTCATTTGCCAAAAGTTTGGGCCTTGCCATTCCACCTAGGATTAGGTTCTTGCAAAGATTAAATAAAACTGTTACAAAAATAAACAAAGAAAAGTTAGATGAAGATGAAAACAAAACGGATATATCCTTCACACCTCAGTTGGAATCAAACGATAGCGGCGTAAGTGAAGATGAATCCTTAGGCGAAGTAAATAATAAGTCGTTGCACAATAACAATACTATAAGTACCATGAACGAGAAATCTGTACCGTTTCACGTTTCTGATAACGATGAGTCTGATGATGATGGAGGAGGCATTTTAAAAGTGAAACGTCAAGATCACGATATCGAACTACCCACAGAATTTGAATTAGAGCAAAATCTGGCCAATAAAGGAAAGAAAAAGAAAGCCGTCACCAAAGCAGCAGTAGCCAAAAAAATATTAAAAAAGAAAATTCTACCCAACAAAAAAATTATGTTTACAGATGAAGGGGAAGTGGTGGTGCAAGGTAGTAAAGATAAAAAGTCCGAATTGGCACAGCAATATGAAAATGAAGATACTGGGGGAATTGACATAGAAAAAGCCAAATTGGTACTAAAAGAGGAAGACAAGTTTGACAAGCAGTTGTTTAAAGAGAAAGTAAAAGCAATGCACAAAGAAAAAAAGAAGAAGCTGAAAGCTAAAAAGAAAGAACAAGAAGGTGAACAGGACGAATTTGGAGAATCCGATGAAGAAGAACCTGATTTATCTTGGTTGCCAGATCCAGATAAGATTTATGGTACTGAAAAAGAAAATGATGAAGTAATAGAAGATAAGATACAAGTGAAAAGGGAAAAAGGACAGTAAGTTATGGTTACTCATATTTGTTGTAAACATTACATTTTGAGTTATTTTAGGTCAAAGAAAAAGAGGAAACAGAAGAATGCAGAAGAGCCAGAGCCAACTGCAAAGAGGAAAAAGATAAAAGAAATCAGTTCGAAATTATCTGTGAATGAAGCTGAACAATTGGCTATGATGTTATTAAATAAATAGATTAAATAAACAGATTTTTATGAAAGCAATTTATTTTACAAATATTATTCCTACACTACCCAGTCTTTTGGTTCCCTTAGAACTTGAAGTAACACACTTTCTGGGCTATTTTCCTTGGGCTTATGCATGTATTCCCATCTCTGGAAAAAAGGAAAAGGTCACAGATAAAACTTCTATTGAGTTGTCAATTAAAAAAAAAAGAGCACTTTAAACGTTTTAATATAATATAAAGTTAAAAAGTTAATTTATAAAATCTTTATAATGTGAAAAGAAGGGTTATAGGTATATTTGCTAAAATCGTAAATATTAGTAAAAAAATATCCCTCTTTTATTAATAATTGTCCAAAATTTCCGCCTCCCACTTCAATGCGTTTAATAAAATATGTATCGTTGTGTGCTGTCCATGGATGCGGCGTTAAAGAGGGAGATATCATTTTCATTTCTTGCAATGTTGCCAAACTACTCCGGCTCTACAATCTAAAAATAGTTTCGATTATACAGAATGTTCTGTGTTCTCTGTGCAGACAATAACTTATTTTTTTTAAAAATTACAGTCTATATTTTATGCTATTTTCGAATTCTACTCATCATTTTAGTGGGGATTTATCAGTTTTCCCCATATCTATATCTCTTATTTTCCAAGTTTTTTTTTTTTGCAGAAAAATTTAATACTTTATAGAATTTAAAAGATAGAATTCTATTTTATGTGTGATAATTAGACAAATTGTTAGGCTACCTAAAAATACTTAGAACACCTCGAAATTATCATAAAGGACGTACAAAATTAATTTCAAATTTTGCTAACTTCAGCGCCAAAAAATCATTTTTTCTGTTTAGAACACCCTATATTTTATTACACCATAGAAAGCACCAAAGAAAGATGCATTAATTTTTCTAAGCTTTTTCTATAGCTAAAGTTAATAGTTATTTGAAAAATTTAGATTTTTTTTAAAATGTGCTTTTTGCATGGGGTTTTAGTCATTATAACGGTGACAGTTGTGTATATATGTCCGACCTGCATTACAAATCGTAAAATGTATCCGTTAAAAGCACTTTACAAAAAAAAATCGGATTTAAAAGAAATTTTGCCACAGCAAAATGGCAAAATTGGTGTCTCCTTTAAAAATATTGTTATGTTAATATCTGATGATAAGGGATGTGATAAGAGTGAAAGTTATTTGTAATTAAGGATCTATTAACTACATTCTTCGAAATTTGGAGATCATTAATTTTTCTATCACTTACAGGTGGATTTTGAATAACGAATGCAAGAAGGCTCATTTCACCATTACCACTGCTCTCCAAGTTATTTTTTTAATAATTATATCTGGTTTTTCATTTTAGAAAACAATCAAGACTAAGAAATCCTTGCAATATGTCTTTTAAATAGGTGAAACTAACAATCAATTATCAAGAGCTTCGCCTGTGGTATACAATATATTGTTGCGCGTTATCGGTTCGTGAATTGTAACCACTTTATTTCAAAGCTGAACTCGGGACACTAACACTGTTTAATTAACTAACTTGTTCATTGACTTCTAATCTAACTGAGGGAAAGCCAACCGAATCCCCTATATATAGATTCTGTTTCGGGTTCTAGAAGAATCCAGCAGATAAGGCTTATCGTTTGACGAAATTTCTGGAGTGCTTATCTGCCGTTTGATTTATTATCAAGGCCGCTTCCTCTTGTCAAATTTTTTAGAAAATTCCCAACTAAACTTTATAATTACGTCTTATTACAATATCGATTAAATTGTTCATTACTGTAATTCATGCTGTTTATTACCATTTAAGTTAAAGTTTGAACGAAAACATTATAGATTGTTATTTAAAAAATGCCAACTACCAAACAAGCCATAGAAAAAGTACATTTTCCAAAAAATCTAAATTTTCCAAAAAATCTAAATTTTCCAAACTATTGAGTTTAGCTATAGGAAAAGCTTAAGAAAATCAGTGAACCTAACTTTGATGCTTCCTGTGGTGTAATAAAATATAGGGTGTTCTATTAAAGGGAAATGAGTTTTTGTCGTTTGAAGTTAGCATAATTTAAAATTAATTTTAAACGCCCTCTATAATAATTATGAATTGTTTTAAGTGTTTTTGGATAGCCCAACAATTCGACTAATTACTGCGAAAAAACAGAGCTTTACCCATTCAAACCTGAAAAATATTAAATTTTTGCCAAAAGATGAAACAATTGTACTGTCTAAAAAAAATCAAAAGAACTTAGAAAATACTAGGCTTAGGTATAGAAGAAGTTGATACAACACCTACTAGAAAGATGGGTAGAATTTGCATAAAATTATAGGTTGTAAGTTCAAGAAACGAAGTTACCATTTGTCCAAAGCAAATAGGACACCCTGTATAATCGAAATTATTTTTAAATTGTAGAGCTAATGCAGTTTGACAACGCTGCAAAAAATGAGAAGGATGGCTTTTTCCTTAAAGGAGATGTCGGATCTACGCGTACTAGTGGGACACATCTAATCGTTTTATAACGATATGGATGTATCTAACTTACTTTTTTGATCTAAATTAAACACCAAGTCATTACGATTAAAACTTTAAAGATCATTTGTCAACTTACAGCTTCCAGTGGTAAAGACATCAAAATGCTTTCATATCTGGCTCCAGGTGTATAGAGTCCAAATTTTGTACCTCTGTCATAAATTAAATTAAATTCCACATAACGCCCCCTTCGAAGTAGCTGCCATTCTCTTTGCTCTTTTGTATATTTATCGCGTTTGTGCTTTTGTACTGAAAATAATAAAAATATGAAATATTTGAATCAAATGTAAAATAAATAAAACTTCTCTATACAGGCTGAACAAAATTTAATTTGGACCACAGGGATTTTCGAAACTATTAAAGATAAAAAGAAGCTTAAAAGAACAAAGTATAAAATTGAATGCCTAACAAAATTCTACAAAGAAAACTATTGAACTCCAATGCGTCTAGAAAACTGCAGTAAGTGATTTTAGAAGGGCTTCTTATTGGTGTACTGGTATTTTATCTAAAGTAAAGAATTTCCGAAGAAATGACATCAACTTTGTTATATCTTATGGACACCATACTGAACTTTATTATTTTCGACTTCATTGTAGTTTTTCCATCAATTTGGCATAAGAATGCCACACTTCAAATGTGGTGAAGTGGGTTAAATGAAGCAATTTATTTTAAAATAAAACACTTTTTAGCACCAGATAATTATTTTTAACTATAAACTATAGCAAATAATTTTAATTGTTGGAAAAGTAAATGCAAATAATTGACATTTTTAACCCTTACTTTGCGGAATGTTTTAATAGTCATAACTCTATTAACGATAAATGAAACAGATATTACAAATTCCACGATGTTTCTATAAATATTTCCTATGAGCGAACGTGATTTCACTTTAGTTATACCAGTAGTTTGTTTAGCCGTTTTTATGTTAACAAGCTCCATGGATCACAGACTCCTGCGAATATTCCGTCTAATTCGAATTCTCATCCAAAGCTTCAATTAGAAGTGTGTTCAGAAGATCAAGCTGCTCGTTCATAAGTGTAAAGTGACTCCTTTATAAATATTTGTGAATTTCTATGGCTTCCAAGAAATTAAGTTTTTTGGTATTATTCCAAAAATATATATTACTTCTGCTGTGTTCGCGCATGTAGGTTTATGTTGTGTTTCTAACAGATGCTTTGCAAAATTTGATTTTTTTTGGAATTTTGAATATCTATTGTATTTATTGTTAATAGAGTTTAATAGTTATAAATGCAAATATAAAAAAAACAGCAATTAAGCGAACCAGTTTGAATAGATCGGAATTAAAGACGATTGCTGAAATTAATTATAAATAATAATAATAACGGATATGATTTGGAACGAACAAACGTATTTGTAAATTAGTTGCAGGCACGGATTTTAGAATAAGGAGAGTGAACGCCCTATATTGGCGATGTATGAAAATTTAACTGAAATGCGTGGAGAAAGTGGAGTAGTTCTACTATTTATTTTCTTTCTCTCTCCCTCAAGAGCTGTTTAATAGCCATATTTATTTACTTCGTTGCTCATTGGTAGTGGAAATCCATCAATCCTAATTATCACAAGAACGCACTACTTACTCTCTAGACGCTTTTTCGACACCGTTTTCTACGGTCGTGCACTATCCTTCTTCTATAATCCATGGTTGCAGGATAAGAACTTCTTTTATAATTATCTAGAGAAAATTGTTAAACAGTTTGACTTTTTATTCATGGGATAATTCTAATTAATTCATATTTATGCTGTATTTTTTTTTAAATTAAAATTATGGTACTTGAACTGCCTGTTAATAATTTGTTTTGTTTAAAAATAATGAATTATTACTTTATTTAATTCACTTCTTCACATATGAGGTATTGCATATACAAGGCGTCTCAATTATAACGTCATTAAATTTACGAGAAGATAGAGAAAAATGAGCATCATAAGTACATACGTGATTAAAAATTTTTGTTTAGATACATTTACTTTGAAAATACAAAATTTTCGGGCTTTCGCGGCTTCGACATCGATAAATAAGAAGAATGCTACATGTGGGCCATAGCTTGCAATCGGGAATCAGAAGAAAGAAAACAATAAAAATGTGCAAGCCATTAAACGTTACTTCCGATCATTTTCAGTCAAACATATCAGAATAGGTCCGACAAAAAGAAAAGATAAATATGAGTTGCAAAAAAAAACTACCTAGAACGCCCTCTACAACATGCGGCACTACTGCCTCCTTCGTGAAAAATGAAAACATGCAAGCCATTAAATGTTACTTTCGGTCATTTTTAGTCAAACGTATCAGAATAGCACCAAACAAAAAAGATACGATAAATATGAATTACAAAAAAATAGACTTTCTAGTAAGAGTCTGGCACTGTAAATTCACTTTCCAATTGGGTCCGCCAGTTTCACCTATTTGTAGAATGAACCAAACATAAAAAATACTGAAACCGTCAATATTTAAATTAATAAATCTCAATATGTACTCATATTTTTAACATTAATGTTACCTACTAACGATTACGAATATTAGGACTGTTCAAGTGAAAGTTTGTTTGAACGAATTGGTGAAAAAGACTTGTTTATTATTTAACGTTTCTGCGACCCAGGCTGGAAGTATTTAAATTTTTAGTGATGGAGTTGAAAATATGACTACGTTATATGTAGATTCTTAAATCTCACCTCATGATAGCTAACAAAAATAGGTTAGTTTATTTTTTTTTTGTTGCAGCGGACTGGTCCTTGGTTATCTTCAAAAATTGAAATACACTTGTCCCCTGAACCCAAGAAAGATTAAAAAACACAACAGAGGTTCGCGTTTCGATAGCCAAGCTATCATCTTCAGAGAGATACTCTCTCTCTGAAGATGATAGCTTGGCTATCGAAACGCGTACTCCCTCTGAAGATAACAGCTTGGCTATCGAAACTCGCTAGAGCAACCTAAAAAAACACAACGAGGTTCGCGTTCAGATAGCCAAGCTATCATCTTCAGAGATACTCCCTCTGAAGATGATAGCTTGGCTGTCGAAACGCTTACTCTCTGTGAAGATGATAGATTAGCTATCGAAACGCGTTAGAGCAATCTCTGTTGTGTTTTTAATCTTTCTTGGTTCCAGGGGACAAGATTTGTATTTTATTTTTTTTAAGTTAGTTTATTTTACACAAATCGAAATACAGAAAACAAAAATTAGACATGAACATTTTTTTAATTATAAAAATATAAAAAATGTAAAAAAATATAAAAAAAGGTTGTAGTATTTGGACATTTTGCTCTCATTTGAGCTGGTTAGCAATGCATAACAAGGAAAGAAAGGAAGAAGTTCCGGCATTAAACTACACTTGTAGGTCGAATTTACATGTTCTTGGTGATTACTGTTTCTAACCTCCGAAATGTCTTGGTAGTTAGAAACATTTACCACGTGCGAGTCCGCTCGTCCCGTAAAAGGAATATAATTATTCTTTACTTGACTCTAAAATGCAGAATAACATTTATTATTATTTTGTTGCTCTGACAACATTTGTTCCTTTGTTTATACGAAGAGGTTAGAATTTTATAATTGCTTTTCAAGATGAATAACTGTCTTTTATTAAAATTTGTGTCTGAGGAAATATGTTGAATTAACGATAAACATATATTAACAAAATATGAAAATGCAAATAAAAATACCAAAAATGACAGGTTGGAATTTTCGCGCTAATAAATAGCTTAAATATAGCGGGTTTCTACAGAAAAACTGCAGAGAGCGCCCTCTACAATATGCGGCACTATTGACTCCTTCGTGAAAGATGAAAACATGCAAGTCATTAAATGTTACTTTTCGGTCAAACGTATCAAAATAAGATCAATAAAAATGATGCGATAAATAAGAGTTATAAAAAAACTACCCAGGACACCTTCTAGAATATGCCGCACTATTTCACTCGTTCGTAATGCTTGTAGTTATCTGATCTGATCTTAAAACATAACTGAACAAAATTTCAACACAACAAAGAAACATTCTTTGTTTCGAAGATTTGTACTTCTAAACGAGGCACTTTTGCTAAGTTTATCTAAATCAGTTCTATTGATTACAGGAAGCTATGTTTAAGCTGGGTTCCATTACTTTCCGGACACTCTGTATTCAACAGAGGTGCCTATTCTATAGAAGCACAACTTCACTAGACATACTTTTTATTTTAAAATTCTTTTTTCAGGAAAAACCGTTTTCTCTTCAATTTTATAAGGGTTTATCTATGGCAGGCATGTGCAATCGGCGGCCCTCAACATTGTTTTATACAATCTGCGTAACATTTCTCAAACAGCCCTGGATCCGGCCCTTGACACGATTGCATATGGTCCACTTTTTATGTTTTAATTCTCTTTACTTAACTGATGTGGACCATAATTTTTTTCGACATTTTTTAGCACTCAATCCGAGCCGATATAATTTTTCTATTCCGGCCCACAGCCTTGACTAAGTTGCACATTTATAGCATCAAGTAGATCTGGATCTGGCGATATTGAGAGTAAAATAAAGGGTCCCTTGTCGACTGTTTATTTTTAACTCTTTAAGTTAGAGAACTGCCTAACAAAGAAGCCCAGAGAAAGTATGTACTCTTGGGGGATCTATTTTTTAACTTCAATTCAAATGCTTATTTAACAAACTTAAGGAAGGACTGTGTGACGGAAAACTTATTTTTAGAAAATTCCAATTGTTTCACGAAATTTCAAGAAATTTGCAAGTTGGAGCTTAAAATTATAATAATATTGAGAAAAAGCCAAAATTGAGAGTAAAAAATTAATATTAAGAAGAAATCACAATTTTTAAAAGTTTGGAATTTATCTAAATTCGAAACGAAAATTTCATAAAAAAACCCAATTATCAAAAAAAAGAACAAAAACAAATAATAAACATTCACTCAAAATTTCGCCTTTTTACAGAAATTATGAAGATTCTAGGGAAATGTTAGAAAAAAACCGAATATTCAAGACGAAAATAAAAATGTTGTGATTAACTTCGAGTTTTGATACAAAAATTCGAGAAAATAAGTCATAGACAAGTTTAAAAAAACTGCATTAATCACGCAAAATGTCGACTTAAATCTCAACATTCTTTAGAGATTATAAACCTTTCAGCAAAAATTGAAATATTCAAGTTGTTAAAATTTCCCGTTTAACTTAACTTTCCTTTTTGTTAGCTCTGAGTTTAAGCGCGAAATTTAAGAAAAAGGTTAAAGTTTGGAAATTGAAGGGTACGTTTCTTGAAACATTAAAAATATTTTGAAGATGTCGAAATTTTAAATTTAAAACCGAAATTTAAGAAAAATTAAAAATGTCAAATCTAATAACCACAACTTTTTCAAAATTTCGATTTTCTCTAGAAAATCTTCAGTTTTAAGCGAAACTTACAATTAGAGAAGTTTCGAGTTTGGTTAAGTTCTCATGATTTGCTCAAAATCTGGAACTGAAACTTGCAAGTTTAATCATTTTGAGACAAAAAAAAATTGCGAAGTCTAAATTTTTAGAAAAAAATATAAATTTCGAGTAAAAGGCAAATTAAAAAAAAATTCTAAAAATTTCGACTTCAGTCTCAAAATATCTACTATTCTAGAAGCGTTAATCTCAAAATACCGACCTTATTGTTATAAATTTATTGAATTTATTTTATAAATTTGAAGAGTTTTTCTCGAAACTTCTGTGGGAAGTTATATTCCTTCCTTCAACTCTAAATTGGAAATTTTAAATTAAATCTCAAATTCGTTATTTATAAATTTAGAATTTTTCAGAAAATTGTAACTCATTTCTGAAAATTCTGGGTTTGATTAAAATTTTCAAAGTACAGTAAGCGCCGCTTAATAGAATCACGTTGGTCCGGAGATTCTATAAAGCGAAATTTGTTTAACCACTTCTACCATTCATTCATAATTTACTATTAATAATTAAGAACTTGAAGGCGAAATTAAGCAAACATTATCCATTATTTTGAAGATTAATTTAAAATATCTTCTTGTCTAATAGAATCTTCTCAGCCGGACAAAATTGCGGTCTGTAATTATAAGGATTTTCTGTAATTATCTTCGGCTCTGTAGTAGTGCCTACTTAACCCATCTTAAATGAATGTGCATTAAAAATATCATAAGTTAGAAAATAAAGGTCATAAATTAGTTCAAGCTAAGGACGACGCCCTTAAAAAATAGTTCAATTAACTCCCAAGTTTTTGAATCCATTATGCGAAAATTTGATTCTTATAATTTTTACACTGTAAATTATTTCTTGCTTTTCTAAAAAATTTGATTCTATTAAGCGGTGGAAAGCATACGGAGCTTCTGGAATTCTTCAAAAGAATGGGTCTTATCAGTCGACCTTGGGATGCACAATAAGCACCGAAAATTTCAGTCTAGCAAGGATAAACTGACCAGAGGAATAAGTAATAAAAATAAATTTCGCCAGAGATATAACGTTGGGCAAATGCCAAAACTTAATAATTTCAATTAAAATTATTTTGCAGCTTTTTTTGAGCAAAACAGTGCACAAATTAGTTTTAGTCTGTCAGTAGCAACACTTACCTATTGGAATATATGACGGAATGACACTATTTGCGCAATCTTGAACGAACCTAAAACATTCTTCCTGACTTGGACTATCCAAGTCGTCAAAAAATATACCACCGACGCCCCTTCTTTCAGCTCGGTGCGGTATATGAAAGTAATCATCGCACCATTTCTTAAATTTTGAGTAGTAATGCTTGTTGTGTTTATCGCATGTATTTTTCAACGTTTTGTGGAAATGCACTGCATCAGTTTTATCTAAATAATAGGGCGTCAAATCGGTACCTCCACCAAACCACCACTGCACGTTGTCCCCATCTTTTACTTCAAAATATCTATAATTAAAATGTATAGTGGGGACCATTGGGTTTTTGGGATGAATTACGGCGCTAATGCCAGCAGCAAAGAAAGGTAGTTTTCCATCATTTAAATGTTTACCCCTCGAACGCATCTGCGCAACTGCTCCAGGAGGTAAATCCCCTGATACCACAGAAATGTTAACACCTGCTTTTTCAAAGACATCCCCGCCTTGTAGAACACAGGTTATGCCACCGCCTCCTTCTTTACGTTGCCATTTGTCAACAATGAATTTACTTTCGGTTTCTTCATTCTCTAGGGCTTTGCAAAATTCAGCTTGCACTTTTAGAATCATTAATTCCATTTTTGTTTTCATATCATGGGAGTTTTTAGATAATATTTCTTGAGGCGTTATCGGCTCGGCCATATAGAATTCCCTGTTTTGTTTAGAGGAGAATAAGGTAAAGCCAGCCGTAAATAAAATTCCATATTTCCTGTAAAACAATTATATATTAGGGTGGGCTGAAAATTATTTTTATTTATTTATTTATTCCGGAAATGGCTAGTTAAAAAAGTTGTTACTCTTATAGATAAGAAAATGAAGTTTATATGAAAATTATCTTTAAAACCCTTAAGGTTAAAATATGAAAAGCGTTGATTCACCCTAAGCAAGGTAAAGGTGAAAGTCAGTGAAAAAAATTAAAATTCTTAATTATTTAATACTAAACGATTGCGGATTGCCTTTTAAACTAAACTAAAATACGTATTTTCAAAAGTTGCCTAGGCTCACTGGCTGACTGGTGGAGTTTTTTGATCTTTCCTCTAGTATCTTTTATCTCTTCCCCCTTCATCTGCAAGGATGTTTCGACTTTACCCTTCCATGACTGGTAACCTCTGTACCTCTCTTTCCACCATACCTACAAATAAAATTCCTATCTAGGAGGAATATTATGAAATGCTACTTACAAGTACGATTTGTCACTAAAAATTGATAACAAAAAAGTTCCTTTTTCCAATAAAGTACGAATTATTTCTAAGAAAATTATAACTTTGTTTGAAAAAGGTGTCAATTCCATCTCTTTCTCAAAGATATCTTGTAGCAATGATAAAACATATAAAGAATCTTTCAAGACTGGTAGCACTCAAGCACTCTTTCAGGTTTCTTTTCAATGTAGGGACAAAAATTACATGCTAGAAATTGGAAGCATTAAAAAAAACGTGGAATAAAGCTTCCACGTTTCTTTTGAGTGACCTAAATTTTACACAGCGCTGCATCAAAAAGAAACATAACAGTCCATTCAAAAAGTCCATAGGATGACACATAGACGGCGTTACTAGAATTTTTCCATATGATTTTTATTCAGTACTAACCTTCAAACGATACGTGTATAAATTTGACAGCAATCTGACTATTGATTCGTGAATTATAGCATTTTGTGTGAAGCAGCTTTTGTTATTGAAAAAAAAATGGAAAAAAGTGAATTTCGAATTTTGATGAAAAAAAAAAATACAGTGGAAACCAAACAATGGCTTGATAAACATTATCCGAACTCTGCTCCGTCGAGACAAATGGTAGAGAAGTGGATTGCTGAATTTAAACCTGGTCATACCAGCACAAATGATGCAGAGCGCAGTGGACGCCCAAATGAGCCGGTTATTCCAGAAAACATAAAAAAATCCAGAAATTGGTTATAAACGATCGTAAATTGAAGGTGCACGAGCTAGCTGACATTGTAAAGATAGCAGATGGTAGTGTTTTTACCATTTTACACGAACATTTGAGTATGCGAAAGCTCTGTGCAAAGGGGGTGTCGCGTGAGCTCACAGTCGACCAAAAACAACAACGAATCGATGCTTCAGAGCAGTGTTTGGTGCTGTTAAACCGCAATAAAATGGAATTCTATCGCCGATATGTGACAATGGATGACATAGCTTCACTATTACACACCAGAATCCAAAAGACAGTCAGCTGAGTGGACAGCAGTCGACGAACCGAATCGAAAGCGAGCAAGGACGCAACAGTCGGCCGGTAAGGTGATGGCTTCTGTATTTTGGGATGCGAACGGAATAATATCCACCGACTATCTCAAAAAGGAACCACCATCAACAGCGACTGTGCACTTTTGGATCGATTGAAGGCTGAAATCGGCCACATTTGCAAAAGAAAAAAGTGTTACTTCACCAAGACGATGCACCATGTCACAAATCGATGAAAACGATGGCAAAATTGAATGAATTGGGCTTCGAATTGCTTACTCACCCACCGTATTCTCCAGATTTAGCCTCCAGCGACTTTTTCCTCTTTTCAGATCTCAAGAGAATGCTTGTTGGCAAGAGATTTAAGTCTAATGATGAAGTAATCGCTGAAACTGAGGCCTATTTTGACGAGAAAGAGAAATCGTAATATAAAAGTGGTATCGAAAAGTTGGAAAATCGCTATACTCGTTGTATCGCCCCCGAATGCAACTATGTTAAATAATAACATCGAGTTTTGTCAAAATTTTGTTTTTTTCTTACTTATTGAATGACCTGGTGGCTTTGAATGTTTCTAATTTCTGTTTAACAGATTTTTTGGATCCATGATGCAAATACGATTTCCTGATCACGGAATGCTTTTATCGTTGTTACAACCCTTCTCTCAGAAAGAGGTGGAATTGATGCTTTTTCTAACAAAACTATAATCTTCCTAGCAACTATTCGCGCTACATTGGGAAAAGCCACACTTTTATAATTCATTTCGAACGACAAATCTTACCTTACTTGGGGACAGCATTTCATAGCATCTTCGTAGGTTTATTTGGAGATATATTCGTTGAACTGTCGAATATTGGACACTGCGAATCCTTCCCACGTTTTTATGTGTCGCTGTTGTAACTCTTATAATCACAATCAGTACGGGAAATAAAAAAAATGTACAAAGGGAAAAAGCATTCCTCTCACAAGCCTTCACAATAACTCTAAATGACAAATTTATTCCGATCGGGTGGAAAAAGAGGTTGGCAATCATGGAAGGGTAAAGTCAAAACCTTGTTGGAAAGGAGGAGAGAAGTAAAGCGTTATACGAAACAGCGTTAAACGAGGTCACCTCTTCATGTAAATAAAGGGGTTTGGCGAAGACGGGTGTAAAAAGCAAGTAAAGTCATCATTCATGTTTAGATCATTCGGATTATTCTGTATTTCCAATTTTCCGCTTTTTTATCGAGAAGGTGCCTAATGCCATTTGTGTAGTAATAATTGGATCTTCAGTGGAAGTTAAGTCTGAATTTGGGAGGACTAGCAAAGGCACACAACTACGTTCAGTTTCCAGACTTTTTTTATCGATTGCAGTTGATACGATTACAACAAATATATTTTCAAATATTTCGACAACTTGCAACAATGTGTATGTTTTCTGTAAGAGAAGTTGCCAATATGTGGGCAAGGCATCCATGGCACGCCGTCTTACCTATAATGTCTTATCAAAATTTGCCCCATTTTCAATAAATTGATTCATAATTTCCGTTAGTGTTTAACCTGGTTTTTAGACATGTCCCTGAAAGTTTTTTGCTTTCCTTCAGAATCGCTATTTTCAATATTTTTGTGCTCTTCTTGATCCACTATATCCCTGAGTTCATCATCAAAATTTCTTTAAAATATTCCATATTTCTAAACCTGTTTGTTTCGCTGATTCGACTATTTCGTTCATATCAACAACATATTTTCTAGTGTTATTGTCTTCGTTTAGATCTGGTCAAATGTTTTTCCACATTCTTTTCAAACATTTCTTTTTTACCTCATTCAAAAAAAAATTATATGAGTATGTTGTATGTACTTTGGATTTACGGGGAAGTCCAATGGTGCGTGCAATTTTCAGGGAATCCCACTATTCCAATAAAAACAGCGCTTAACGCAGCAGCGTTAAGCGGGGTCCTACTTATGAGTAAGAAAAGCGCCCTCTATTTCCAATTTAGAGATAAATTCCAGACCAAATTTGTTTTAGTTTTCTGAGGCACTATCTTTACATTAACTAATGACCAGAAAAAATATTATTTTCATTCAAAAGTGTGGACATTTGTTAGTCATATGATACCGGAGCGAAATAAATATATTTTCAATTTTCCCGCTTTTGACGACACTCGCTGCATCAAAGCGCTAGGCAACCCTAATGAGTGAATTGGGATTCACTCAAGTTCCTCGGGAGTAAGATCAGTTCCCTCACTGCTGTCGTCGTCGCCAGTACTCCACCAGCGCAAGATTTCTTCAACCGTCGAGAATCTTCAGCCGCCCAATTCCCATTGTAACCTTTGCTCATTTGCCTAGCGCTTTGACCGCAAATTTTCTACCGACGCCGACGTACGACATTGATAGTGCATCGTTGCGACCCCAGCTTAAAAACCGTAAGTATTTTTTTTTTTTGCATTTTTTTTTTCCTCTAGTTTAGTGTTTATCAGTGTTATTATTATTTTTTGTTTGTTTGTTTAATACTGCTTGCATCATTCACCTTGCCCCCTTTCAGCCTGACAACATTTCTTTTCGTAAATTTCAAGCCACGTGCTCGCAGAGTGTCTGCTTTTCCGTTAAAATTTGAATTTTTTATTTGCGGTACGTATTCTTAATTTCGTGGCAGTTGTTTCTAATCGATATTTGCTGTACTTCACTGCCCAATTGTCTGGATTTACGGTTAAAGCCCTATATTTTCTCATTTTTCAAGCCTTGTGACCGTTATCCACCATTTTCCTTGTTTGATTTTCAAACGACACGTCTTCTTTCGTGCTGCTATCTATGAACGTCAACCGCCATCTTTTCTAGTTTCTAACGATACGTATCCTAAGTGCTGCCACCTTGAGCGATGGTTATCGTCTCCCATGTTTATATAAGACACCATCTTTTTCTGTTTAAAAACACTTGGCGATGACGTTCTTAATCCACAAATTAGTTATTTTTGCCCAAATTGGCCGTTCATCCCGGTCAATCCTCCTAAAAAAATGTTATCACGACTAACGCGGTATCATTTAATGGCGTGCCCAACGTGTGGCTAATATCCTTCGATAAGGATCTCGTTCTCCGTCCCTGAGATGTCGTCTATGCGGAGGAGTAGACAATTTTGTTCGCAGCAACAATATGGCGCCCAACAATCCCGAAACAAATTCCAGCCTACGCTCGAAGATTTGATGCATCAAGAATGCAGAGATATTGAACGTCGTAAACATAGCCAACATGCCACAAGAGGTTATGAAACAAACGCACCCAGGACTTCTGCACCCGCGACTTCCTTTCCGAGGAATCGCGGTTCAAGGACTTCGTCTGCTTCTGCTACTAAGACGTTGGAATCTGGCGAAGATGACTTTCGTTATGAGCCATCTAGTGAAGCTTTGGCGGCATTCGATCTTATCCATAAGACCGTCTATCAGATCAAGAGCGAAGGAATCCTGTCCGCAACATCCCGAAGGCATTTACGAACCTTCGAGAACACCATAAGCACATTCCCTTACACCTACGCTGGATGGAACCAAAGATCACTAGCGCTCCAGGAATTGGTGAACCAAATAACTTCTGAAAGTTCCAGGCACCTAAGTTCAGTGGTTCTGACTTCCGCGGTCGAGTCATTCGCGGCTGCTATTCTCGCGGATCGCCCCAATTTCGTGACAGAAGTCGCAACAGATTTTCGTCCCGCGAAAACTCTCAATCCCAAGACTAAGCTAACCAGATCTCCAACCTCTAAAGCCGAGTTCAAAAATTGTTCCAATTCCCCGGCTAAGGTCGCAAAATCCACCAATTCCGCGCCAGATCTCGCAAATATTATCGAGACCGTGAATGCAACTTTCAACCAATTTCTTATGTCCTTAGCCGAAATCACGGATGCATGGTTGACCCCTATTAATAACTCTGTTACTGTCACTGCTCCCATTTCAGCGACTAAAGCTGCGAAATGCGCGGAGTCCGAGACTGGGTTCGCAACATTCTTCAGATCCGTGACAGAGGTTGCGAGATGTCCTAGTCTCGCGAATACAGTCGAAGACGACGCAATTTCAGCTGCCAAAGTCGCCACTAGCACGACGCCCACCAATTCCGCGGGTACTGTCCCGAATCGCTCCGATTCCGCGACAGAACTCGTGGATTGCCCCAATTTCGCGACAAAGCTCGCAAATTACCCTGATTCTGCGACAGAGCTCGCGAATTCCTCAAATTCCGCGACAGAGCTCGCAGATTGCCCCAATTTCGCGACAGAGGTCGCAAATTGCCCTGATTCCGCGACAAAGCTCGCCAATTCCTCCAATTCCGCGACAGAGCTCGCGAATTCTCTGAATTCCGCGACAGAGGTCGCGATTTGCCCTGATTCTGCGACAAAGATCGCGATTTATTCTAATTCCGTTACTAAGGTTGCGGAATTCTCCGTTTTCGCGGTAGAAGCCGCGAGATCCCCAGCAGTTGCGAATGCTCCCCTTTCCGCAGTCACAAACTCCATCATCGCCAGCTCCACGACTTCCAGTTTCACACCAGCGATCACCTCAACCACGAAATCGACTTGCACGACTGCGAAACCGACTTGTGCGACTGCGAAACCGACTTGCGCGACCGCGAAATTTTCTTTCGCGAGTCCCGCGAAATACTTTTGTTCCAAAGACATAAACCCACGACCGCATCTAGCTCGAGTCCCCTTAGTCCCACAGTTTCAGCGAAAATTCGGAATTTCGACTTCACAAGAGGCTGAGCAATCCGAGACTGACTTTGCCAAGAAAGCTTGCCCCAGTTTCGCGCTTCCAGCTGAACCGCCTCCCCCGAAGCCGCCGCCAGCGGATCCGCCTCCAGTTGTCGAACATTACTTTTGTCGTCACAATGCCGACCCGAACAGACGTTTCAGGACACCCGACCGACTCGAGCTACCAGATGTTCCCCTACACCTTTTTTTTTTTGTTTTGAAGAGCCAACCTTCCACGCCTCATTAGAACGCTCGAAGCCATAGTGCAGTGAAGTGCAGTGAGATGAAAAGACAAAGTGGAAAAACTCTCCTAGGTTAAGGTAGAATTAGGGAAACATTGTTAATAAGATTAGGCAAACATTGTTCGTAAATTTAGGTTAAATTAAGAAGTGCAGTGCAGTGCGCAAGTGTAGTGCAGTGCTAGTGACCGCGCATCACCAGCGACCAACTCGACACCAGGACCAACTCGACGCCAGGACCCGAACTACGACCGCTTCGTGATCGAGAGGAACCATTTTTTCTTCACCTTCCTCTTGCGAGGACCAACTTTCGTTTCTTTCTAGCAATTTCCAGAGGATTCACTTCCTCTCTGGCAGAGTCCCCATTGACTCTCGCCAACTTTTCGAAGACACTTTCCTCGCCATAATGTCTTCTTTATTTTGTCAAAAGGGCCCATTCCTCCTCGGCAGAGGCCTCCTAAAAGAATGTTATCACGACTAACGCGGTATCACATACACTTTACATTTACGTCTAAGGCAAAATTTTCTTTTAGTCGTCGATTTTAGATATTCAGAAAATATTTTATTTCATTTTTGATGAACTTTTTTTAGTCATCAATTGCTGAGTTGAAACTGCAAAAGGAGTTGGTGCCAAAAAATTCGTTTTTCAGTTTTTGCCTTAAATAGGCACTAAATGTCATCGCCTATACCCCAACAAAAGCGTCAAGGGGTAATCCTTCTTGTTTGGCTACTAAATTAGATTAATTAATTAATTAACTTAATAAGTAACACGTCATAACAGAACGTTTTTGTCTAATAACTTCAAACTCCTTATTTGGCACTTAGCCCCTTTGGTATTATTTAACGAAATTCAAATTGCATAATTTGCCGTAAAATAAAATAAAACCAGCTTCTGATGTTATATTACGAAAATGTACACGTGACGGTGGCGATCCTATTTATGCTGTTTCGTTTATATGTTTTCTGCCTATTTTGTTAATAATAGTAATCTTATTTTGTTTTTATTGTATTTTATACTTCAAGGTTTATTTTCTATTCAAATTGTCAATTTATCTAATCCATAGATATGTTATGTAGTACCAGCTTCTTCAGTAAACATTGAATAAATAACGTCAACGCAACTGAATGGATGTGTCAGAACTATTATATTTAAATGAAATTTGAAATTAATTTTCAATTCAAATTGGAAGGCGATAACGTAATATTACTGAAATCGAAAATACAGATGCCTACTTTTACGGCAATTGTTCGAAGACCTAAGAAGAGAGGCCGCTGCCAAAATAAAGATCACGAAATTGACACCCTTTCCCTTCTCTATAATTGTTTACATCGTTTAAAAGGTAATAAAGGTTATTTAAACTTTCTGGATATAGGATGAAAAATAGCCAATTAACTATTTCGCACCGTAAAAAATGTTTATACCAATTTTCGTCAAAATCCCTTCAGTAACGGTGGCGAGGAAAGGGAACAGACAGACAAAAACACTTTCGCAAGTAAGGATGCTTCCAAATAGACTTCAAAAATTTCAACAACAAAAATCCGAATCAAAATAAAAATTTTCGAAAAGGAAAAAGAGAATCAATTTTAAGTTTTGAGACAAAAATATTTTAAAATTGTTTTCTCGCAATTTGGATATTGAAGTCGAAATGGTAGTTTTTTTTTTGAAACTTTGTGCTTAAAATTATTTGACAGAAAAACCCACAAAAAAAACAGACATTTCTACAAAAAAGTCCAAAAATTTATACACTTAAAAAGTTTCAATTTGAAATTTCGAATTAAAGTGTTATTCACTAATTACTGTTATCATACGTTCTAAAGCTGCACTTGGAAGTACATAAAACGTTTTATATGTAATTTTCCATCGTTTTCTTCTTTTTTTGGAATCTAAAGTTAAAATCTGAGTTTTGAAATTAAAAATTTAGAAAGTAAATATTAAAAGTCTCAGCTCGGAATGTTGTAAAAGAATATAAAATTTCGGGATTAAAAGATTAAATTTCCAAAAAGAACTATACATTCTCAATAAAAATCTTGAAATCATTGATAAAACAGTAAAAATCAAAATTGCAGACAAATAACGTTATTGATTATTTCAATTTATAATTTGCTTTCCAAAAATTTTTCCTTAAAGCCAAAAAATTGGAACTTTTCTAAAAAAATTAGAAATTTAGCTCATATTAGTTCTTATAAATGTCCAATGTTTGCTCCAAATCTTGTTTTTTAATAATTGACGAATATTTGGCATTGAGAAGAAAAAAATCTTCATATTTAAAAAAAATTAAAATATTCCTTTCTTCATTAGCGCTTAAAAAGATTTAACATTCTAAAAATTTTAATACAAAACTTTTCCCCTGAAACAAGAAATAGTAAAAAACACAACAAAGGTTGCTCTAAGTGTTGTGTTTTTCAATCTTTCATGGTTTCAGGGGACAAGTTTTGTATTTCAATTTTTGAAGATAACCAAGGACCGGTCCGTTCCACAAAAATTTAATGTTCTGCATATTAAAGAAATTCTTGCAAATCTAGCAACACTGCCCCAGAATTCCACCTACAGCCGCTTTCCCTTTCCAGAAAAAAGTGTACATGATTAAAAAAAAACTACAAAAATTATAAATTTTATTTTTTTTAAATTTTCGTTCAACTCCAAATTTCATGATTATGTTTTTTTCTTCTAATTTTCGCTGAATTACAGATTTAATTTTGAAACTTGGAGGTTTTTTTTGTCAGTTTAGTCTCTCTCTTGAAATGTTGACTTTATTTCGTGTTTTTAAATCGGAATCTACGGACAAAAAATTGTAGGGCTCTTTTTTATATAATTTCTATGTTATATTTTTCGGTACGTTTAAAGTAACCATTTTTATTTATCTGTTTAAATTCAGATTTTTTCCTCAAATTTTGACTCTAATTTCGAGATGTAGATTTTTGGATTTTTTTTCGAATTTAAAATTAAAGCTAAAATCTCGATATTAAGGTTAAAATTTTGAGTAAACCCCATATTTTTAGAATTTTCAGCCATTTAAGATTTCGAGTCTTTCTTTTAAAATTGTAATTTATTATAAATTTTCAATTTAATTTTTGTAAACAAACCAGTTTTTTTATAAATTTGAATATTTAAGACTTTATTTAATAAATTTCAATGTTTCTAAACTTTTACATTTTAAATTTTCTAGAGGTTTGGACGAGATATCTCTTTGGACGAGATATCTCTTTTTTCCAGTATCAATTCCTGAATTTAGAAATTTGGGCTAAGCGCTTGAAATCTTAAATATGATCTCAAAAGTTCCAAATTTCTATAAAAAGATATAAATGAAAAAAAGGATCCAAATGTCGAAATCAAAGTGGAAGTTTTAAGAAAAAAAACTCGAAATTTCAAAATTAGTCAATTTCAAAAAAAAAATTTAAATTAATTTTCTCTGATTTTTTTTTAGCTTCGACCAGTAGCTTCGACAGTTTACACTATCAATTTTATCTCAAAAATGACGAAATTTCGAGTTTGAAATCAAAATTTCGACTTTAATCTTAGAACCTCGAATTTAATCTCAAAATGTTGACTTTCGTCTTAAAAAGTTGACTCTGATCTATACATTTGAAAAGTTGAAATTTTGAGAAGAAAAAATATAAATTTCGGGTATAAAAATCGAAATTTGAAGTTAAATAATTTAAGAAAAATAAGCTGCTCTAACGTCTAGTTGAAAATGTAGATTTTGTTCATTGAACTAGATACTGGGATGGCATAAAAAACTGTAGCTTTACATAACAGTTAATACTGCAGGTTTATAATTATGGCGACAGTACTTCTAACTTCCCCACTACGATGTCACACTACTGTGCCATGTTACATTGAAAAAGATAAGCCCAAACTACCCCAATTACTTGCACAATAATCATCTATTGCAAACAGACTCGGATAATCTTACAATATTTGCAACTTGGCTTTTATCGTTTTAAAAATATTGTTTTATTTTTTTTTGCCATAGAGCAGAATCCAAGCAATTTCATAAAAATTTGGTCAGATTAAAAGTTTAAATCTGTAACTAATTTAGATCATCCAATTCATATGATAATAGTAGTTATTTGAATAGAATTGACATAATCTACAGTGATAATGACAAATATCAAAAGTCCTCAGTGTAATTATGTTTTTATTTATGTAATAGGAAAATGCATCATATTCAGGTAAAAGCTTTTATTTCGAAACAAATAAATATGTAGAAAATCAATTATCTAGCAAGAGCCTGAAGGTTCGAACATAAAGTGCTTCTTTTTAAACAAATCTATGTAATTATAAATTAAATAAAATGTCATTTTGATGATTATTTAACACATAACTTAGATGCTTACTCATTGAGTCTCTTTTTAAACAAATCTATGTAATTATAAATTAAATAAAATGTCATTTTGATGATTATTTAACACATAACTTAGATGCTTACTCATTGAGTCTCCATATCTGGCTTCCTAACGGTAATATGTTTTTTTTGCACCCTAATATTAAAATACTAGTCTTTTATAACACTCTAACAAGGCTCTTGGACTATTCATGATGATTAGTGCTCATTAAGTACTTGCCCAATGTCTGAAAAGCAACTACTTAATAACTTCAGTTTCCAAATTTGACTATTTCTTAATCAGTGGACTCCACCCTTAGTAATAAGCTTTTTAAAGAGATACATATATTGTATACTTACCTGTATTTGCATCAACTAACCTTGTTGCTTATCTCTGCAATAAAATGTTAACAAATCTTACCTAATCTTTTTAAATCCCCCTTGTCGTTGATAACAAATCACACTTAAATTCCTTAAAATGCCGTTAAACATTTTTCCGTGCAGCATAAACTTTTAATAAATAAAATTCTTCCTGGCCTATATTTGATTCGTCATGTCTTTGGAAAACAAACTTAACCTATAAAAGTCAGCTGATTGCTTACGCCCATCATACGTTGCTAAAAAAAAAAAATCCATATTTCTCCATCTTTTTTTATTCTGTTTGTCCTGTGGGAGATAACGTTCACTAAGTATGTCTAAGTTTGCTACACAAAGCAACATGTGGGTTTTTTTCTCTATGAGCCTGTGACATATCGATCCTGTTATCGTGTTTTGTTATTCTAAATTTGACAGTTGTCCTAGCTATCGCAGATATCCTTTTTTATTACAATTACGTTTCTTTATTAAATCGTGTAAGTTTACAGGTGTATGTTATTTTGATTTTTGCAAATATTTCGTGGCTTGCGCTTTCGTTAGTGTCCTTATGGCGCAGAATTAAAAGTGTATGGTGGTAGCTTCGATAATCCTGTTATTGACTTTTCGCAGGCACTCCCGTTGGTCGGTGAGAACAAGAACAGAAGGATAACGTCGATAAATCTTAGTCGCGTTATTTTGCCCGAATTCCAGGCACAGGAGCGCATTGCAAAGGCTTGATATCCTGCGGCGCGACATTTGTGTGCGGACAGCAGCTCTTGTTTCACCCTCACCTCCTCAAAGTCGATAATTTTGCTGCAGAATGTTGTGATTTCGAACATACGAATTGAGAGAAAATTATTAATACGTTCGCGGTAATTATATTATGGTGCGATGAAACGCGACAAAGAACCTGATAGGAGAGAAGTCATGAAGAAGTTCACTTTAAAAGGCGTTCTTGAGAATTTTCGCACTTCGGTAGCACAACCAACTAGGCAAGACCAAGACATCCAAGAGACACTGCGTCCAGAGCACTTCCAAGTCAAAAGGGTAAGTTCTCTGTTTTTTTAAAAACAATTTCACAGTGAAGCAAGTACAGCTGAATGTGCAATTTTTAACTTCTGGAAATAAAAACAATTAAAACAATAAAATCTTGTTTATTCGTTATTTGAATCCGGTTGTAACGATTGCCGAGGCAATTTGACCCATTCGGATTATATTTCCTTTGGAATTCGGAGGTCAATACGCATTCATACCCTGTATCAGTTACATCAAACCAACGACGATTTTGTTGTAAATTGTGTGTCAATTTACAGCAAATTCGTTACTAACAGAATTTTAATTGGAAATGCTGAAGAGTTAAAGAAATTTACTCTTTCAGAAAGTTTTAAGGATTTTTTTAGCTACTTATGTGTTCTGGACAATTGCTTATTACTTTCATTTCAATTTGGTAATAACTAATAATTTTTATTTTGTTCTTATTTTCATCCTATTATACATCCTTATTACTTCAGTTAAAACTGATCTGTTTTGAGGTTGTTAAGTTTAATATTATGGAATAATTCAGCATTGATTCATTAATGATGTTCACAACTATGCTCAAATTGATTGAACGGAATCATCTCGCTCTCGTTGGGATTAAAATACTTCTCAGCTGGTATGATTTGTAATTCAGCTCCGTTTCGATATTTATGATGTCGAGATCGTAATGAGGTCAGAGTTGTGGTAATAATCATGTATTAATTTCACATCTTAAAATACCCCCATAAATTCTAATAGAAATCGTTAACAATTTATAGACTAATTTCTAAGTTCATGTGAAATTAACAAAATACGATTGGGCTGTGTTCAGACCTGAGGAACTTACATGAGGAGCGCGAATAAAAAAAAACGGGAAGAGAACTAAACAAACGCAAATGAACGGAGATGTCCCAATTTTTCGACATTCATCTATATTCCATTCTCTCTGTGATTTATTTTATTGAAATACAAATCTTGTCCCCTGAAACCAAGAAAGATTAAAAACACAACAAAGGTTGCTCTAACGCATTTCGACATTCAAGCTATCGTCTTCAGAGAGATTTCTCTGAAACCAAGAAAGATTAAAAAACACAACAAAGTTTGCTCTATCGCCTTTCGACAGCCAAGCTATTATCTTAAGAGAGATTTTTTGAAGATGGTAGCTAGGCTATCGGAACGCGTTAGAGCAATCTTTGTTGTGTTTTTTAATTGTTTTGTAATCTTTCTTTGTTTCAGGGGACAAGATTTGTATTTCAATTTTTGAAGATAACCAAGTTCCACCAAAATTGTTTTATTTGTAGGGTCCTTTTTATGGGGGCAGCACGAGAGTTATTTTCCGTTCATTCTTTTTGTTAGTTCATCCTCGTCATCGCGCTAATCTAACCTAACGAACTAATCGCCCTCACGGTTTCTCGTTTGCGTTCGTTCGCCAGGTTTGGACGTGGTTAAGTCTGTTCAGTTTTATGCAATTTATATACTTCACTGCAACAAAATGCAGTTAAGGAGATTTTGAACTTCAGAAGGTTGGCCTTATAAAGATCTGTTTTAGGAAATCGCAAGTGATAGTCGAAATTTTGAAGTGAAATGCAATATTCCGACAATATTCCGATTTAACTGTAACTAGCAGACCCCCGCGGGATGTCCAATAACGTCATATTTCACAATAGGCAAACCTTTTTAATTTATGGATCTTAGCTTTTAAATTCACGTCTCCCCCTCCGTTCGGCCAGTTCTCTCCGAACGCACACGCGTACGTCTATAAAGGAGTTAAGCACTCTAAGCTGTGTTTTTTCTTCCAACTACATTTTGAACTAAAAATTTAATTTTATTTATATAAAATACAGCCTATTACTCACTTGCGCTGAGCAAATCAGGCATACGTGACATATAGTCGACACTAAATTATTATTCAAAAATGATACAAGAAAACATAGATAAAAATCGGATTTAAAAAGAAGGTAAATATCAAGTCATTCCCGAAGTCAGCTCGCAAATTTCTTTTACTAAATGATGCCCGCAAGTTCTACCAAAATGGCATAAATTTTAATAAACACCACTAAATTCATTACAAAATTTATTGTTATCGTAATCGGTGCATCTGAAAGTTTTTGATAGCCCCAAAAAAAACAAGTTCGCCCAAAATGTTTGATGACTAATAAAAGGCCCCAAAGTCAATATTTTCATTCATCTACTCGTTTTTTCGTGATTATTTAATTATCTTCAAATAAAATCATAATCATGCCGCCGTCACATTTTTTAACGATAAAAAAATGCCCTAGACATAATTTCCATATCAGTATACCACGGAAGGATAACCAAAATTCTACTAAAAGACAAAAATTCTTGTAATAAAAATTCCACCAAACTTTTCTGCTAGACAAACTCATCTACTAAATCTTCTACTAGACGCCAAAAATTCTAAATCTAGTAGAAATACTGCTAATCTGGCACCACTGACTGCTTTCGAAACTACCATTAGTGCCACCTGTGAGCGTATAGTTAGTTATATTATATTTCTGTTTTTGACCACCAGATGTCCGGAAAACTAAAATGATTTTGGCCCTGGGAACTTACACTATGGCTCGAAGGCTGGAAAGTTTGGAGACCCCTAATATAAGCTATCATAAAGTCCAAATTAAGTTTTGACAACATACGTTCCTAAAATTCCACGCAATATGCCAAAAATATCAGTAAACAGATCAGTATCAAAATCGACAGGAAAAACAGTCATTTCATCTAAATTAAGTTCGAAATTAAAAATATATAAAATGGGACTGATTTCCTCGAGCGTTGTAATTCGAATCGACGCTTGCGCCAGACTCGTCACTCAGGACTTTTGTCCTTGTGATGGAAAGTTTTCGCTTACGGAGTGAATAGGGAGCTGGCAATACAGAAATATAAATAATACGAGGGTAAATCAAATATGAACCAAAATTTGCTTTTAAAAATTTATTGGTACAAGATGAAAGTTATTAACAATTTTTCTACATTATCTACTGATTTTGTTATGCATTTTTCCCAATGGTTTGGGAGTTTTTTAATGCCATCATCACAAAAAGAAGGGAGGTGTGTTTGCAGCCAATTCCACACAAATGTCTGAACAGCAGCATCATCATGAAATTACTCGCCTCCAGAGACTCTCACCTCCTACAGCTTCTTTCAGTGACCCAAACATGGTGATAAGTCAGGACTATAAGGAGGGTGCTCTAAGGATGCGTTTGGATTAGACACTTTATTCCCTACATTTCTCACTACGTAAGTGTCAACTATGCTGAGAGAAGCTATCCGAGACTTATCTGCACAACTGGGAGGAGATAGCTTCTCTCAGGATAGTTAACTTGTCAGAGAGAAAATATATTTTATGTCAGAGAGAATTATATGGAATAAAGCGTCTAGTATAAACGCACCGTAATGTTGCCCAATGCATTTCCTCTAATTTTTGATGTGTCAGATTGGCTGAGTGGGGGCGGACATTGTCGTAAAGCGAAATCACATTTCTGACCGAAAATTCGCGCGTCTTCCGCTGATAAGCAATTTTTGCTTTATCCAATAACTGGCAGTAGTAGACAACATTAATGATATTCATGTAGAAAATCGACGTGCGCAACTCCTCCTAAAACACTGTCGCAAGAACCTTTCCAGCCAGAGGCGACTTTTTGCCTTGACGGGTGCACCTTTTCCCTTTTTTCTCCAATCCATGCTTGCCGGTTTATATTCAGGGGTGTAATGGTGGACCCAAATCTCATCACACGTAACGATGCGTTGCAAAAAACCATCACCTTCACGTTGAAAACGTCAAAGATGGCGCTGACAAATCTCCAGACCTTATTGTTTTTGTTCTTCAGTCAAAAGACGAGGTACCCACCTGGCGGAAATTTTTCGAAACTTCAGCTCATCTGTAATGATGGATTGAGCACTCCCAAAGCTTATCCCTAACTGAGCTGCAATTACACCAACAGTTAAACGGCGATCACGTTTAAAAGGCGTTGAACAGCGTTAATCTTCTCCGTAGTCACACTGGTCCGAGGACGACGGGCATGGGGTTCATTTTCAACTTGAGTTCGTCCTTCCAAAAATTTTGTCTGTCATTCGTACACTTGAGTTTTCTTCAAACGAGTATCCCTAAAGTGGCTTCTAGTCTACGAAGAATTTTGGCGGGCTTTATACCTTTAACGGCAAGAAATTTAATAATAATTCACTGCGCAACTTCAGGAAGAACCTCTTGCTCAGTCATTGTATTTACAACTGACCATAAAGAAAATAAAATAGAGATTTCTCTAATTTAGAAAACGCGGAACCATACATTTTAGAAACGATGGCGTACGCTTGCCATCGGCTGCTGTCAAGGGCGTTGTCATTTACTGATGCGCAGTTGATTGTTTTGTTTACATTTTACAAGACAACAAGAAGTTGTTATAAAGAAAAGGAAACCATTCCGCCATTTTCCTTCGAATTCTTCGGTTTTTTGTTAAGATTTGTGTTTAATTTTTGTGTTTTTTTAGTGTAGTAGTGGTTTTTTTAGTTTTATAGTGTTTTTTAGAACAATTGTGTTAAATATTTAGTTTTGATTTTAAAAAACATTTCATTAGATTCTTGGTAGGTAAAAGTAGGTTTTTTTTTAGTTAAACTGTTCAATCCAAAATAAATATTAAAATGTCTAGAAAAAATGCAGGATAGTTGAGACTTATGTCAGAGAGAAATGTACGGAATAAAGTGTTTAGTGTAAACGCACCGTAAAATTATTTATTTATAACTGTCAGGAAAATACAAAAAAATAATATAAATATAAAAAAACTCGTGAAAAAAGCAATTTTACTAAACTTGTATTGTTTTAAGTTGTTCGCTTGCTGTGTTCGGTCTTACTCAAATGCTACATTCATTTAGTAAAACTTTTTACATTCATTTGATATACTCTTTAGTCATTTCAAATTTGACCGCAAAAAGATTACTTTTTGCTAATAATGTTAACTATTTTGATTATCTGTTTCAATATTATTTCTGTATCTACCGCTCCTAATTATATGTAACAAAATTATACCTTTGATGTGTAAATCCATTAGTTAATGATATTTATATTTTTGAAAATACATTATATTTTTTGCAATTTGTTTATTTGCATTAATTTCCAATCCATAAATTTTGTTAAAGTTTAAAAATTAAATAAATTAATATATAAATCATTCGAATTTGCCGCTCCCATCATTTTAGTTCGGATGTCGTCCGCATGGGGCGCTGGCTGGCAAAATTTGATTCATGCGCGTAGCACTGCTGTTTCCCCTCTATTACACTTTCTTTATGCAACTGACGAACGGTGGGAACGGAATTCGCTTGTGCGCAGGAAGTCACATGATATCCCTACCTAACATGTCTAAGAGTATGCGCACACTCCCGACGCCCATGGTGACGTGATAGAAGTTCCTGTTCATATTTGATTTACCCTCGTATATGTATATATTTTTCAGTCTAATTCTGCTAATGTTTGCATGTTAGCTGTTATTTGTTAAATTTTGTTTAAACTTGCATTCGTGACGAAGATGGTTTTCTCGTGAGCTAATTGTATGGTGAACCAATTTTAGTTATTACAGTTTTCTTACAGCTAGATTTCGAAAGATTTTTACTGAAGATGGCAGTTAGAGCTTTTTCAGTTGGACACTACTTGAACAATTTGCGAAACTTTTGGTGTTTTGATTTTACAGATCGTCAGTATCAGCTGGCATTTATAAAGCCATCCATCTTTATGTTTAATCTAATGGAGTATGTTCTTGATAAAAGATGGCCAGTGGATTAATTTTCTCAATCGCATTTTGCATTATATTTCCCAAAAAGTTGTCAAGGGTAAAATTCATTTAAAAACAGGATAACTAATTGTGGCAAGTCACTCTCTAGATCGGAAAAATGATACCCAGGCATTATATTTCGAGATGATTAACAGCTGTTCAACTCTACAAGTGGGCAATAAAAAGCGTAAGGGCAATTAAGAAACGTACGAACACCTAAGGAGTTTATTAATATTATTATTCACTTGTTAAATTTCCTCCTTCTACATTCCTGAACAGGCATCGACAACATTTCTCATAGCACTTATTTAATATTACAAATTAAATGATTTCACTTATTTGATAAATTAGAATTATCTCAAAAAAAAACAAGAATAAAAGACTGAAAGAAACAATAATCGCAAATGCGGCGAAAACGCTTGAAAAAAAAAACGAATCTGAAATAATGAATGAATTAACCGAAATAAATAAGAATTTGAATTTAGTAGTGCGCAGTTTCTCTTCTAGCACTTATTAACTACTTTTATTCTTATGGGTATGCTAGTGATCAAGTTGAGAATGAATTCCTGGACAGCATTCTGCCATTTGACAAGAACGATCCAGATTTATAGAGGATTCGTATTTAGGCTGTGGGGTGGTCAGTGAGCACAGTGGGAATTACTTCTATAATAACATGAAGCTGAGGTAGAGGAGCCACATGTGTGCCATTGAAACATTCCTCCTCAAAACATTATTGATTTATCAAAAAATCTAATCTCCGGAGAGCTTCCGCAGAAAGCAAACTCTGTAGTGGCGCAGGCTCGTTATGGTCCATCTACAAAATAGAGATTTACTCTTCACTCTTGTTTGATCTGGAAACAAAACTCTTTTAGTTTAGCAACTATTTCCCGTTGAAAAGAGCTGCAATAGCTTCTTCTTCTCTCGAGTGCTCCTCTATTAAGACTTCTTCAGAACGTTTACCCTGAAATTGCTACATTTTGATCTTCTAGGGTTCTGGTATAACGTAACTTGCATTACATATTGCTCTACTCATATCTTAAGCTTTTATGACTTACGATGTTGTTTTGGGATTGTATAGTAACTTCCACGTTCACTGAAACGTTTAACTATGACTAATTTGTTGATTGCCTAAATCCTAATAAATTAGTCACATGTCACTGACCACGTTCCTTGTTAACTAGAGTTACCACTTTCTCTGCTTCGTGCTTCATCTTCTCTTAACTTGCAGGGAAGATTCATTTTTTTTTACTGAAAGTGATTGTTTACTTAGTTAAGCTAAAAAAAATACAACCACTGAACATATGTTACAAAATAAGTAACCCGAAGGTTAATTCTCCTCTTATCTCTTTGTGGTCGATGCCTACAGCCTGTAACCACGAATTGTTATAAACATCTTTTTACACAGACGTACCGCACATTATTTCTATTATTGTATTGTGATAATATTTGAGTAATTGTAGCAATTATTTTCAAGAATTAAATCCGACACCAACATTGGTAGAACGAAATAGGATTCTTAAATTCTAAAGAAAATGGTCCAAGAGTTGGACGTATAACCGAACTTGATTCCTTTAAAATCTCTCTCTGGACTTTGCCATCTCCACTGCAGTGGCCTTTTCGAATAGACGGACATGAAGGTCACGGGACTCAGGCGGTCACGTGATCAGAGTTAGTTTTCTGGTTGTTATTTATTTTGTGCTTAAGTTCTTGTTTTTACAAATTATTTCAAATATCGTTAAATGCATCATTAACAACCAATTGCATAATGTAACTTTACACCTATGACACAATTTATTAAAATTATATAGTCAAAGCCTCTCACATAAAATTTTGTTGCCCGCTATCGGTTCGAATGATTAATACTGCGTGAATTGTAACCATTTTATTTCCAAACTAAACTCGGAACACTACAATTGTAATTAACTTAACTGATCAACTAATTAACTCACTAACTTATTCATTGACTGACTAACTCAGGGAAAGCCGATCGTCGCAGATAGGCCCCGCTTCGGGTTCTAGAAGGAACAAGCAGATAAGACTTATTTTTTGCCGAAATTTCTGGAACGCTTATCTGCCGTTTGATTCATTATCGCGGTCGCTTCCCCTTATCAAATTTTCTAGAAAATTCCTAACTAAATTTTATAATTACATTTTGTTACAATATTTATTAATTTAAAATTTTGGTTCAAGTAATAATGAGATGTGTAAATTGTGTCCAAAATTTTATTTAAGCTTTATGGAAAATAAATTATTGATTTAAGAGAAAACGACTGACAAAGTAACTATTCGAAGTCAAATTCTGAACCACGCTAAGAAAAACTTCAGACATCATTCTATATTTTATGACACCGAACAAAGAATGTGATTCGCTTCTACATAAAACATAAAAGAAAAATGAAGATAGTAAAAGGGTAAAGATAAATCTAATTAGGCAAAATATATAAAATTAGAAATGTCGTACCAATTAGACCTTGACGTTTCGTTTTTATTAAAATTTATTAGTCACTGCATAACGTCATACAAAAAGAAAAAACGGAGGATTGTTGGACATAAAAATGAGGATATGTAGCCTAGAGAATGTCGGACAAGATAAATATGTCACACTCCTGCAGCTCGGATAATGAGTTCGGTAGCTCAAACGAAACGCATCCAGTCCAGGTACCTTTCGACCTTTCATAACTGACGCAACAATGAAGGGATTACAATAGAAGTGTGATCTTTTGAAAGTCTTGAATAGACATCTCCAAAATAATACATAAAATATGTCTTTATAAATTTCGAGTTGGGGAAAATTCAAAAGAAAACGATCTTGTTATAAAACATAATATTGTAAAAAAATGTTGCCCTGTGCGAACCCACTACAATACTATCTGTAATAGCTTGATTGTATTATAGTTAGAGCGTAAAAGAAAAAGATACTAATAATAGGAAAGTAAAGGCAAAATGAGCTAATGTAATTTAAAAAATTTAAAAAGTGTGCATTAAACTGAGTGAAAATTTGTGTGACGAATATATGAACCAAAATGAAAGTTATAATATAGGTATAAGTATTATAGGTTACGTATTAGTTATTTTATTAAGTTCTTGTTAAGATTTTGGATATTTGAAAATAAATATTTTACTTTTTTAAACGTGTATCATATTTATTTATTATCAAAATGTCAAAGCTGGTCCAAAATTAAAACAATGAATATACATCCTGTTCCAAGTTAAGTGCGCAATATTGCTAACTTTCTTATTATTGAAGCTGCGATGTCGGTTAAATGAGAAAAGTTGTAGTATTTTTTGTGATTACACTGGCAAAAATGAAAAAAAAATGAGCATCACGTTTTAGAGTTATTAACCAAAAACATAATTTTTTAATGGCATAGCCTGTATATTACATCACTATTAAATAGATAATTTTATTTAAAGCAAAAAAGTTACTATACGTTAATGCCAAAAAATTGAAAATAAGGAAGATATTTAGATATCCTATGATTTGGATCAATTTCCTAAAAATACTAAGACTCATTAAAAACAATTAAATTGTCTATTTAGCATTACAATTTTGACACTTGCTAAATTAATGTGGGATGATAGGATCAAAAATTATCGGGCAATTTTTTTATCAGGGACATTTAACAGGAAAACGATATGTTGAATTCATAAGTCAAATTTTGGGAAACTAGACCACTTAAATTTTCTTGATGGACTATTGTTTATTCTCAATAAGATGGTGTTTCCGTTCATAATTTTCAGGAAATTCATGGGTAGTTGAATAGGTTATTTGGTAACACATAGTTACGCACGGTTGTTTGGGAAATCATAGGTCCAAATGGCCTTTACAGCCACCAGATTTGAGCCCAGTAGATTTTTTATGGGGACGCATAAAAAATGACGTGCATGAAAGTAGATATGCAAAAATAATTGCTCTTGAAGATGCTATAACTAGTACAATTAGAAATATTAATGCACGGACCTTATCAATAGAAACAACTGACAGTGTTCATAGATGAATGGAAGTGTGTTAAGCAGGGAGGAAATATTTTTGACCATTTGCTTTAGAATTTTAATTTTCTGTTATCGATCTTTATGTTTTTTTGTTCTTCAGAAAATAAATTGATTTTATGCGAGTACCACCTTTGATTTTCTTTGATAACTTACTTATTTTCCAATTTTTGGTATTAATGTGTAATAACTTTTTTGTTAACAATAAAAATTTTTACTTAATAGATATATAATATATAGGGTGTTCCATTAAAAAAATATATGTTTTGATGAATATCTTAAAAATGTGATACTCGATTGTTTTTGTTTTGTTTTCGCCAATGCAATCACCATTAAAAATGCTACAACTTTGCCCATTTATCCGACAACGTAATTTCAATAATACAAAAGTTAGCAATAGTGCGCACTTAACTTGGAACTGGGTGTATAGTTAATGAAGAATGTAACATAAAAAGGAGTTTGCTTTCGTTGGAAATCGAATGACGTTCAATTATCATTAACACCTTATCTATTGTCATCGTAACTTTGACAAAAGCGCTCTATTTCAAAAGTAAAAATGTATTATGTACCACTTTAAACCCTCATAATTAATGACCTGGATTGTCAAAATCAAAATAAAATAGCTACTTAAATGAAACCCCATTAAAACATTTTCTCTAAGACTCGCTGGCTGGAGGCTTAATCCAGCCTTAATTCTTACTCCAAACGAAGACAATGGCAATACAGTAAGGATGGGGAGCTACTTTTCTATAAGGGACGTGCTAACAAAAGTTTCCATTTTAAAGGGGTAATTAGCCCTCTCAGTTTAGAACTAAATATCGATATCTATAATTGATGTGACCTTTTTATTTCTACTTTTACCCATATATAATATTCCAATTTTGATTTTTTTTTAATATAAAATCGTTGTTTAGTGTCATATAGTAGAGATTGAAGGTTTTTGAGAATAATTGTCGCTGTCTGAATTGGTGTTGTGGTGGTTTCAATTAATTCAACTATTTATATTCCAAAAATCAATTTTAGTAAATTAAAAAATTAAAAATAATATTTCTTTCTTTTTTTCTTAGACAACATATTTTAGTAAGAGTATGAATTATTTGCAGTAGAACTTCGATTATTAGGGTGAGGGTTAACTGTGTCCAATCTAGTTTTCAGTTATCTGTGACAGCATTATGTTGACGACAGAAATTATTTGGAAAAGGGCAAAACAAATGCGGGAATATTAAACGAGATGATTTGAGTAGCACCAAATGCCAATAATTTGGTAGAGGAAAAATGCCGACTATGGACCCCCATTAAATCATGCTAGATTACTGACTGTAAATGGCATTTTGCTTAAAACATGTCTAATTGAAGGCTAAAAACATTCGATACCACATTTAGTTTTCGTTTTGCATTGTTAATAATTCATAGTAAAATGTGTATTTTTGAAAATTCAAGTATTTTGTTAAGGCTAGTATGTAAGTAAGATATTTGGTAAGATTAAAACTGAATATGATTACGAGTGTTAACAAAATGCCTAATATTTATATAAAACCTTATGAGTTTTTTTTTTTACTGAAATGTCCCATACCAAACCTGTAAAAATAAATTCGAGAATTTCCTAATAATGTTGTGTTGCTAACATGAACTAATATGGATTAGCATGTCAGGAAGTGCTCTAAAAGTGTCACTAAAACATATTAGAGAAAATGGATCTTTCTAAAGCCCTCAAATTTGAAAATGCTGACAAATTTGTTTCGCTGTTTAAATATTTTGCCGCTACGTCCATATCAAAAGAAAAATGAAATTTTTTAAATCTATTTTAAACTCCAGTGAAAGTTTATTTTAATATTTTCAATTTGCTACCATTATTGTGTTCGTTTTTATGGGGTCCATATTGCAAACACTCTGACCCTTAGTAAAAAAAATGGTAGCAGTTGAAAATTAATTTAAAATTATTATTTTTTCTTACATTGGAAACATTTTAATGTGAAAGGATTATAAGTTTATAGAATAACGATATGCCTATAAGAAATGTAAAAAAAAACAAAATGGGGGCCTATATTCGGACCTTTTTCTTTATTTATATTTTGTTCTGGCTTGTGCAGAACATCCTATGTTTCGACTAATAAGTCAACCGTATAAAAATATATATGTTACGGCTAAAATGAATACTTGGTTAATTTTAAAACTAACCAGTTAGTTTGCAAACATACTAAATTAGCTGCTATGTCCAACAAAATAGCGGATGCTAAATTGGGAGTTTAGAAACTACCTGGTTAGTATGCAAACTAATTACTTTCTTGGTTTATTTATACATTTTATGTGACTGTTTTCACATTAATCAAATATTTTGTTAACTTTGTATGCTAACAGTTCGTACTATTAGCTAATACGGTTTCTGCAATCGTTTTAGATGCCCAAAATAGCAAGCTTACTGGTTAATTCATAATCTAACTAAACGGATAAGTAATAACTGGAAACCATAATCTCAAATAGCAGGAGTGAGGTTATGTGTAAGTTACTTAAGAATTATTTCGTTTATATTCAAAAATTGCTGTCAATTGAAATTGTGAAAGATATGGAAAGTACACTTCGAGCAACATTTGAATATACTTCAGTATCAAGAAGTAATCAAGATTACGTTAAATGCCAATGTAGCAAAAGGTGTATAACAAGAAATGTATATGCGTTAGCTCTAGATAGGGCTATCAGTTGTCCCAAGTTGGGTGGAATATTTCCGATTTTTTAATTATTTGTCCTGTGTTCTGTCTAACTTGCAAATATTTCTGGTTTTTGACAGTTCAAGCTTCATGGCTGTCGGAACTAAATTTACAATTTTTAAAAGTTTCCGATTTCTTGGACGACGATAATCGTACGGCATTTTTTTTAGTGGATAAGAGTTATTTATTAGTGTACCCCTTACTTTAATTTGGAAACTCGACAATTCTATTCGACATTAAAATACAACAAACAGTAAATACGTCCAAAGTAAAGTAAAGAATATAATTACTTATTTGTTGTTTTTATGATAAATTAGAATATTTAGAATGAGGATTTGTCTTACATTTATAATGAAATGAAATTAGCTCGCCAATTCGCCTATTTAAAATACCAAAATACTCATATTAATAGAGACCAAAATAAATTTTGTAAATTTTCATTTAGTATCAAAACTAGCCGCTATTATATTAAACTTACTCAAAATCCCCATTTTAACTATAGTAAGTAGATAGTTTGCATATTGACTAGCTAGTTTCTAAACTATCAACTGATTATCTGCTATTTTGCTGGAAATGGCTGATTCCTTCAAAATAGCAGCTTTGTTAGTTATTTTGAAAACAAATTGGTTATTTACAAAACTAACCAAGTATCTATTTTAGCCCTAACATATATAATAGTTGCCCGGAGTGCTGATAGATTAGAAAACCAGATTAATGTTAATAATTTTAATTTACAAATTACAATTAATTTGATGTTTTTGAGTATTCAGCTTTCACTTCTGTTGGCAGTATCTATGAATTCCTTAATTTTAAACGGATGACTACCTCTAAGATCACAGTTTTTATGCATTTTTTCATATCATGTTCGTTTATTGTAAATTTATATTATTTTTTTTCTGATTTAAATAAGAATGTCATCCATTAGTATCTTGTCGGTTTGAAAAGTAGGAAGTAGACTATGGCAACACTGCTCTTATTATATTGTTCAAAATATCTTCCAGGGATAATTTTTGAATTTTTTTATAAGTGGAATGAATTTCCTATAAACATGCTTTCCTAGAACCCAAAAAGAACTTTTTTACAAATTATTAATATCTAATAATCGCTAAAGTGTGGCATGTCATAGTTAAATTATTAAATGTATTTTTAGAATTAAATTCATTAAGTAAACTCTTATCACGTGATACATGGATGTAACCAGAATCGCAGTTTTTTGCTCTTCCGTGTTTTATTACATAATTTATGCAAACATTAATACAATTTAAATTATTGTACAAAACCAGTGCTATTATTTATCTTAAATGAGTCCCTGCAAAAAATGAGGATTGGTAATTTCAACATTTTCATTATCTCGTTCTTATTTATTATTAAATCTGATTTAAAGTTCTTCACTATTTAAATATAATCTTTTTTTAATGACTTTTCGGAAACAAAATTGCGGATACGAAATATTGTAAGGCATATTTAATCTGAAGGCTTTCCGTTTTTTTATTTTGGTTCAAAGGAAATTATTAACATTTGCTCGCTTAGCAATTGACTTTAGCGTGCGTGAGGTTAATATTTGATGACTTTCTGACATCAGATACCTATTTCATCTCATTAAGACTAAATGGCTTTATGCGCTTTGTAGTAATTACCCATATACAGGATGTCTGATGTGTATGATACAAATAGGTGATTAATTTTTTTTCAGATATATTTATGCCGAAAAAAATATTGCAAAAGAAAGCTGAGTGAAGAAAAAAAGTAAAATCGCGAAGTGGGTGCAAGTGGTTGGAGAGATATTTTTCGACAATTATCGTTTTGAGTTTAGCTAATCTATGAGGGATGCTTACGAACATTTACCACATTTTTTAAATGTGGTATGGTTTACTGACGAATCTTTTTTTCTACAGATTCCACAACCCTTAAGTAGTTTGAAAAAATAAGCACTCTAGTATTAATATCTTTTTACGCTGCATCTACTCTGGACTTTGAATTAAATTAGGAAATTCTATCCTTGGCACATTTTTTCTAAACAAGAATCGAACTACCGAAACATGTTTAATATGCTCCGAAATTAAACAATCCGACTGCTTGTGCATCGAACATTAATTTTGTGAATGCATCTAATCGTTATTTTTTGAGATTCATGTTTTATCGGAGCGGTTAATTATTATTTAAGATTTGACACTTTTACATAAAAACGCTATTATTAAATGCGAGTGGGAACTATTATAATATGGCGTCTTCCGCACCCAAGCTTCCACCTCCTTCTATCTTGCCAATCGTCGTCTCTCATACGCCTGTCCTGCGTTGCTTGAATCACTCCTTCGTTCCATGTGGTCTTCTTCTTCTTTTTTTTCGTGCATGGGGTTTCCAATCAAATATTTTTAACGGCCATCGTTCATCTGGCATTCTTCTTAAGGCGCGTACTGATTTGAATGTGCATGCGTGAGTCGAAGCAAATGCACATTCGCATTCAAATCTGGACGTGCCATTCACAATGACTCTGAGCATGTTTAACTTCTCGCGAGCGACCGCGAACGCGCATGGCCTGAGCCGACGGCTGTCGGTCTCTGGCTCCTCTCAAAAGAAATATATCGTGCATGTGTGCTCAGTATGGACGGATTTTTGTTAATCTGCAAATCTACAGTAGTCTAATGCATGCACCAGAATTAACAGTGTTCCTTACTGTGAAGAGTTTTTGCCAAATAACGGTTTCAATAAAGACAGAATGGAGAATGAAGAATGCTTACAATTAATTGATTTGTACGAACAACATCCCATTTTGGGGGATGCAAAACATTCCTTCCACTCCTCTAAAAATAAAAAGGTAGATGCCTGGGATGAAATGACCGATAAGTTAAATCGGTAGGTAAATAATGTAAAACAAAAAATAACTATTATTTTTGAGAAGACATGCACGAATGACCAGAAAGGAGTGAAACAACACACATGCGTGCGAGGCAATAAATCTCTACAAATGTTCTGAGTTGGTACACATGCGTATGCATGTGTATGCGCTTGGACTCAACGCATGCACATTCAAGTCAGTACGCGCCTTTAAATGTCCGTACCAATTCAACCTGCTTCCTTCTATTGTATCCAAAATATTCACTGATTTCTTCCAGAATGTATTCATTTCTTATCCTTTCTGTTTTTGTCACACCACACCTGTGTCTCCAAAAGTCCATCTTCATGGCTTTTAACTTTCCTTCATTCTTCTTTGTTATTTCCCAGACCTCTGAACCATATAGTGCAATACTCTCGACTATCGTTTTGTAAATTCTTCTTTTCACATTTTTTGTTGTATATTTATTGCATATAATTAAATTAAATTAAATTTTAATTAAATGAAACTAATTCATTGAAACTCTAGAAACTATACCTTTCGATATTCTGTGCCTAATTTCCTTCCCACTTCCTCCTTTATTAGAAATATTTGTCCCTAGATACTTTTATGTTGTACAGCACTTTGCTATACTTTCGTCGTCCATTTTCAAATCTTTTCCTATTCCTCCGACAACCATATACTCAGTTTTATCAATGTTTATTTGCAAGTCCCGTTCCTCGTTCAGTTTCCTTAGCATGTAAAATGCGTCGTCTTCATTTTCGGCGAATATAACCTTATCGTCAGCAAAACTCAAAGTATACAAGGTATCGCCATTGATCGGTATTCCCATGGCACGGCATTTTTTCCTCCAATTTTTAAGTACTTCATTTAAGTATATTTTAAAAAGCGTAGGTGCTATACAACACCCTTGTCTTAGTCCTTTATTTACCCTAAATTCTGATAATACTAAGTTTCCCGTTTTGACCCTATTTAGGTTCTCTTTATTTGCTGGTTTTCCATCGCCGACCACAATTTCGTTAGAAGAACGCTGTCATTTGCTTTCCGCAGATCTATGTAAATAAGATGTGTTTTTAGATTATGTGCCAACCTCTTATCCGTAACCTGTCTAATTCTAAAGATATTATCTGTACATGACCTGCCTAACCTGTGACCTGTCTAATACTAAAGATATTATCTGTACATGACCTGCCTGCCCTAAAACCTCTTTAGTGTTCAGATTCATACATTTCATGTTTGGTTCTATTTTTCAGAATCTTGCCATAAATGCGGCCAATGGAGCTTAGGACAGTGATTCCTCGGTAGTTAGTACATTCTGTTCGTACATCTTTCTTAAAGTTGTTGTTGATAATACCTTCTTTAAAATGCGCTGGTACTTGATGTCCAGAAAGCCATAGGTTGAACAAATTAGAGAGAAGTTGAAGAAGAACTGCAGGTGTTTATTAACTCATTAGGTACTGCTCCAGGATCTGGAGTTTTTCCATTTTTACACAACAAAACCACTTTTTGAACCTCTTCAGGTGTTATGTGCTCTATCCCTTGATTGTCAGGGACATTTATTCTACATCCCCTTTCTTCCTTGAACTCTATTCTGTCTACTTGCAACAATTTTCCATAGTAATTCTTCCATTTGTGAACTGATATAAGATGTAGATTTAGCCTATTATTTTCATTTGATCTGAAGTTTTTTATTACTTTCCAAGCTTCTCTCGACTTTGTGCTCACCATGTAGTTATTCATTTGTTTGCAATTTTGTTCCCATGTTTCATTTTTTGCTTTAATTATGTCGTTTTTTACTTCCCTACTTATCCTTGCATAGTACTTTCGGTCTTCCGGGTCGTAAGTTTCCAACCATTTTTGATAGGCCCTCTTATTTTCCTTAATTTTTATTTCTATCTTGTTATTTCACCAGTATGTTTTGTTTTCGCAAATTTTCTTCTCTACATTTCCCAAATTTTCATATGCGGCTTCATGTATTGCTTTTATTATATTCGTGTCCATTTTTTTAGTTGTGGTTTCCTGAACATGCCTTAGTTTCTTAGTTTATATAAGAATAAAAACTGTTGCTGTTAATTAGGGATCACTAGTCGGTTTTATCTTTGTAATTGGTGACGAGATAACATAAAAGGCGTCTGCTAACCTACATATGAAGTAAACCATTTATGGAACATAACTAACGTCATTTTGGTGGCAATTTATGGGTAGATTTGAATCTTATTTAAAAGGTTAATTATATTTTTTTCTTTTAGGTCTTCTGAATGCGTGGTTAAATTTTATGACATTATGAGTAAGGCACCCTGTATAGCCAGATTGTTTTATATTATTTTTTCTTTCTAAAGTCATTACCTCCTACAAGAATTCGTCAAGGGTGACCCTAGGCAACCTCCTTATGCAAATCTGCGAAGAGTATATTTCATTGACAAGTAAACACACTAAAACAAAAGTACCTGGGCAATATGCATCATACAAATGTTAATGTAGTGGCGCGTTCTCCATGAACATATCTCAACATTTAAAAATTTCCATATGAGGAATGAAGCAGAAATATTTAAGTTTAAACCAGGAAGTTTGAAAAAAATTTACTTTTTTTTCTAAAGTATTTCACTTGATGTTTAATTTAGATACTTTTTGCTTGAAATTTCAAGTTTAAACTCGAAATTTCATCCCTTTTTTAACACTCGATCGCGTCAAGTTCGAGTTTTTAATTCAAAATCTCAAAATTCAAGATTTCAACTTTAAACTTTTTAAATTTATTAAACATTCTGAACTTTTTAATAAAAACTAAATATCGATATTTTATCGAAATTGCGTCTTTAAACTTATAATATATTTCAGTTGCAATTACAACTCTAAATATTGAGCGAATTTTCCAAAAAAAAATCTGATTTATTTGATATTTTCAAATTAAAGTAGAAAATTTGTAAACGTTTTTGACGTACATTTTAATTTTTCACCAAAATTTTGCCTGCACACTCTATTTAAATTTTAATTTTTTTATTTCGTGTTTTACTCAATGCGTTTAATTATTATTGCATTTAAGAGTCCGGTAGTCGTTGGAAAATATTTTAAAATTTTTAAATAAATGACATTTTTGACAAATTTGTGAAAAAATCTTAATACAGTAATTAAAAATGTTTAAGTAAAATATCGAACATTTGATTTTTTACTTTTAGAATCGAGACATAGGTTTTGTCGAAATTTTGTCTTTTCAAATCAACATTTGAAATTTTATTCGTTTGTCTAAAATTCAATTTTGTTTTTCTTGAAATTATTCTTTCCTATTACCCGGCTGAAAATAATATCGTCTTTTGTTTTTTATTAGTTGGTTGTAATAATGCTGAATATAGATTTAGAATAGCACCAATTATTGAATTTGATTTGATAAAGCCATATCTTATCGCTGTAGGTAAATATCGCATAATAATATATAGAGTTTACATTCATTCCAGACAATTGCATGCAGTTACACATATCCAATATAACAAAACCAATTGCTTGTGTTAAAAGTAATTTGGTTATAGTTTTTCTTAGGTGCTTTATTCAAATTGTCATCTGCGGAATCTGTTGCTGATGAACAATACAAATACGCAGCTTTCGTAATTTTTAATGTATGGAGCCCCACAATTATTATTATTTTTTTCTTTTTTTGTTAATACACATCGGAATTTCAATGAACTAGAAAATATAAACCAAATAAACTATAAAATAGAAGTTAACTTTATACCAGTTGACGTTCACTCACTATCTGTAAGTGGATCAGGCGCTTCAGGTGGATTACGTGCTGCGGTGGATTAATTGCACACGGTAGACCGTTCGTGGTTAGGAGTGAGGATTAAGATGGGGATTACCGAGTGGAGACAACGCGCGCCAGGTTGCTAAGGCCGCGGTAGGCAAGTTGTGGGTGCGCCTATTTGAACATAGATTTATTTATATACTTAAGAAAGGTCGCTCAGTACAGTTCATTTCAGATAATTCTACATCAGACTAGCCTCAGAACTTCTAATTTTGCAATGGCAACAACTAAGAACTAGCAATATTTAGACCTAGCCGTGTGGTAGCGGCAGTGTTGCCAGTGGTAGCGGAATTCCGCTATTGGTAGCGACATTTGAAGCATTCAGCAGCGTAGCGGCGATGACGATAAATTGAACAAAAAGTAGCGGAATTTTGAAGGCGCCCAAATTTTTACATTTTATTTTCAAAAACCAAGTCAACAATAAATAAACTAGTTGTTGAAAAACTTACATAAAGATTTATTTAAATGCGCCATCTGACAGAGTAGTTAATAACAATTTTACGTGTAGAAAGTTAATCACAATCATTGCAATATTCTTTAGAACACTTAGTTTTTATTTTTCTTATAGAAAAATATGTATGTCCCTTGAGATACTATGTTAATCGACGACTTTAAAGCCATTTAATAATTCAAAATAGCCCTCAGGTAGTATAAGAATTTTTTTTAAATTTTTGTTAGTGATCTTTATTCTAAAGATAAACGAAAAGTTTTTTTATCTTTGGTTTTAATTATCCTCTGAAGGTAAAGAAAAGGTATTTATTCTTCAAGGTCAGGCTTTTTGTAGAATTCTTTACCCTTTTTGTTTTGGGTAGCGGCCGGTAGCGGAATTTTAAGGGTCTGGTAGCGACATTTGGTATTGAACCACTAGCAACACTGGGTAGCGCTATGAAGTTTCTTAATAGTGTTCTGTGTTCTTAAAATCCTAACCTAAATATCATTAAATATTTTGATTTGTTGTCGGTTGTTCTAAGAGTGATCCTTTTTTATTTAATATTAATTTTTGCTGAAAATCATTAAATTGTTAAGAATGGTGATGAAAATAATATGTAAAACATTTAGTCCAATTATTTCTGTCAAATAACCCCTGAAAAATAGGCAACACATTAATCATCCAAGTATTTATGCATGAAGCCGGCTTTAGTTATATTGATTTTTTTACTAACTTATCTAAAGGTTAATTTAATACTTGAATTGAAAGTAATTAATTTAATAAAATAATATATAAAATCGACCAAAGTGGAAAGCACTAAATATAATTAAAAAAATATTTAATTTTTTAAATAAATATTTACAAACATTTTCAGATTCATAATAATGTAATTAATATACATTTTAGCAAGTATTTCCATAAAATAAAATCCTTCATTTTAATATATTACAAAACAATATTGCTGCCAGTGGATCACTTGCTACCGGAGGATGACTTGGTGTCCTTGAATCAACCCCTGCTCGTTAGTCATTTGCTGACGATGGACCATTTACGAAACTTGGAAGAGTCGTTATGATCGATCTTTGTTCGAAATTAATCGTTAATCTGTAATATTTTCTTTAATGAATCAATAGCTAATAGTTAAAGGAAAACTTTATCAATAAGATAATTTGGACATGAAGTTTTTTTTACACATAAAGCTATGTGACAAGAAACATATGTTATAAAATTCGATATTAACCATTATTGAAGTAAAAATCTTTAGAAATATCCAGTTTCGTTTATTTTCGATATAATAGAGTAAAAGAACAACCAGTTGTTTCACCTAATCTTGTTATCGCGTGGTGATACTTTTTTGATACCATCTTAAAAGTATGCTTTAAATTAAATCAAATAATAATTTAAGATGCTCTTTAAAGTATTATTAAAAAAAAAAGATTGTGTCGGCCATTTTATTTAACTGAAAAATGTAGAAAAAGAAAAATTATTTTATATGATAGACACTGTATGTATATATAAAATCAAAGCTTATTTTCGATTCAGTGAAGTTACTAAAAAGCACATAGAGAATAATTAGCGAGTACTGTAGGAAATGGTATTAAAACCGAGCAATCTGGATTACTGGTTTTAATTTTGTCCGAGGCAATGAGAAATGTCAGCTGAGCAGGGTGGGTTGCCATAAATTGAAAATGAGGACCCTAGCGACTAATACCCACACTATTCTCTATCTTTATAGACCTGCTTCAGAACTAATGGTTCTTCCTTAATGGGAAAATTCACTTGTTATTTGCTATAAGATTCATATAGTTTCAGTTGTGAGGCTTGAGAGTAATGATGTTTAGGAATCTATAAGGCCGATTAAATTTGAATTTTATATGAGCGTTACGTGTACATTATTTCGTATGATATTGTTCCTTCCGGCAAATGGAAGGGTAAATTGACTATGAATATTAATTAACAGGTCGTTAACTTAGGCTTCGGTATATATGACAGTATTGTAGCAGTTAATTTTTAAAATTTGTGGCTCTGTCAGTAATCTAATATTAAATAAATTCCATTTCTTATACTAATTTATATTGTACTTATACGTCAATGTACTGAATTGAAATAAAAAAAAACAGGTTTTATGGTTATTTTTTAAATACCTACGCGTAGTCTTGTATATGTATTTTGGAACCCTTTTTCATAGAGTTGTTGTAGTGTAATTTGAAAGGGAAATTTATTTTTGAATTTAGTTGCCAGGGCCGTGGTTGTCGGTGACTTTTTAATAAAATATTAGAGACAATGAATCAGAAATTTTATTAGCTCTAAAGTGAATTTAAAATATCCTGGATATTAACATATTTCAAATGAGATATAATGAGAATATAAGAAGCACTTACATTAAATTAGTTTTTCTTCTGAAGGTAGAATGTTGATGAGCAAACAAAACGTGGTCAAAAACTATCGTCCTATATCGTTCTTGCTCGTTATGTCAAAATAATTTAGAATGTTATTCATTAGAGATCCCCAACTATATGGATATCATCTCGGATAGGCGTTATGGCTTTAGACAACTACGTTCAATTCGTATAATAGCCAGAGGTTCTCAGCTGTGTCACCAAAATATTAACCTTTAAAACATTAAATTGCTGATAAAAAATCGCATATCATAGCCTTTTTTTTTTAAATATGTCATAAGGAAAGGTTGGGGAGGCACTGTGCTAGGCTGTAGCCTAAAAGAAAGAAAAAACAATCCGGCTCAAAATTGCCGCCTTATATCTTTGTTTGCCTCAAACCCGCTATTATAGTCACGCATAAGATAGTAGCCTTGTGTCATCCTTTTTCTTCGACAGATTATTGTCTATTGCTGCTTCAGATTGGCTAAGAGAACATTAGAAAATCTGGTTGACCTCAATGCCTCAAAAACTCTGGCCACTCTTTTCTCTTAGAAAACATCTAGGGATAATGCAACCAACAACCTCATGAGCGGTAAAATATTCCCTATTTGTAATTTCATAACCTTCGAATGATTGATTCGTTTTTTCGATGTGACAACCTGACAACTGCTCTACGAGTAATATACTTTAAAATATGAGTGTTTTTTTTATACATTTTTCATTTCTACTAAAATAACTGAAACCCAAATGTAATAATCAATCATTTAGTGATTATATAAAACACGCATTTTATTTGATACAGATCGCTCTGCCAGATGATGATCATATTTCCATATAAACGGCAATTGCTGTCGTGACGAAACAAGCTACCAGACATGAAAATGCCGAATAGATTCCAAACGAAATATGTTACAGGATATTGCTTTTCTCGATGAAAAATAAGGTTATATTTTCATCATGAAATAAAAATTACAGTCGAAACTGACGCTTTGATTTAAAATTGTTCTCATCTCTTCAGCAATTTTTTATCTTTTCCTTGTGGCAAGTATTTTTATTTATTGTTATTATTATTATTTTTTTATCGGTCTTCGAATATAGAAGTAAATAAGTTGTATCTGATTGTAAAAATGACGATTTTAAAGTTTTTTCTAAATAAAATCGATAAAAATTGGAATTCAGTTGTTTTCTCTGTATACTTTTTTACCAATTTCAAATGTAACAATACTGTCACGATGTTGTCTACAGGGACAAATTTTTTATCAGAAGCTAAATAATTATATTAATTACAATTAGTCTCTTAATTTCGTTTCATCTCTACACATTGATAGCCCATTTTATTGCTACAAAAATTTTGGTGGGTGATTACTTCGAATCAATAAATTGCGTTTCTCAATTCTTTACTGTTGTTTTATTTACATGTCTTTTACGTATATAATTTCGATCCAGATCTGATTTCTTAAAACTACCGCATGAAGTTTTACTTGTCTTCACAAATAATTAACCATTAAATTAATGAAAAAAAGAAGTAAATCTCAGAAGTGGATGGGTTTTTCGGTATTGGGTGTTCGTGAGCTGCTCGCCAACGCCGATGGATACGCACGCAAGGCCGTGAATAAAAGTAATATTGAAACAAAATAGATTTACTTGTTTTTGTTGCTTTTAAATCAAATATATAGGGTGAATTTACGCTACAGGGATCTCGAAAACCGTTAGAGATGCAATGAAGTTTACATGCAGGCTCGTGCGGTTGATTTTCTCAGTAGGATGCAACTCTTCATGGCGGGCTCTTATTGGTCGGAAACATTATGTTTATTAATTTTATTTAACATTTTTGCAGTTTGGAAATATTAATAAAAATTTAAATATTTCCAAAGTGGGTCGCAGAAATGTTAAATAAAATTAATAAATATGATGCAACGCTTCGAAATGTCAGCCCACAAAAGTTTTTTTTTTAAACAAACAAAATAATCTTCGATTGTAAGCTTCAAGCTGAACATATGTAGCAATTATTTCAAAATTTCGATTAACATTTTCAATGCAATATTGTATAATACAAAATATCGAAGTTTATGTCGAAATTGTAACCTCCTTGGGAAAATTTCAAATTTGACTTTTTTTCCTCAAATTCTGACTTTTACTTTGAAATTTCTACTTTTTATCAAAGATTTTAGGACTTTTTAAATTTAGATTTTTTTTTTCGAAACATATTTGTTCTTAAAATTACGAAATTAACAAAAATTGAAAGCGAAAAAAAGGAATCGAAAATGAAAAAAAAAATGAACTATTTTTTAATTTAATTTTGTTTATCATTCTTAAATATTTAAATTTTTTGTTATTAAAATTTTAACTTTCTCTCAAAATAAAAATTCGCCCCTTTGATTTTTATAGGTTTATCTAAAATTTTCATTTTAATATCATGTACTAAGACTTTTTTTTTTCAAAATTTTGAAAACAGTCTTTTGTTATACAATTTGTATTTTAATTTTGAAATTATTCCCGAAATTTTTATGAGTTTTTTTTCTAAATTTCGACTTTTTTTTACCGATTCCGACTTTTAAATTCCGATATCACTTTTTTTTTAACTTTGATAGGAAATTTTGACTTTTTCTAGAAATACTTTTCGAAAATAAAAAATTTGCACTTTTGGTTTTTAAATTTTTATCTAAAATTCTGACCCCAATATCGAAATTTCGAAAATAGTCTTTTGTAATGACTGCAATTTATTTTTCAATTTTTCTGGAAATGTTAACATATTTTTTATGTATTACGTTAACTATTATTTCCTCCTAAATTTTGATATTTGCATCCGAATTCCAATTTTTAAGTAGTTTTTCCTGAAATTTTAATTTTAAGGTTGAATTTTTGACTTATTTGAATTATTGACTATGTTCTCGTAATTTATCTGATCCGTATTTGTCTATCTTTTATCTTAAAATTTTCAGATACATTTTTCAAATTTTGATTTTTTTCCCAAATTTCTACTTTAGTTTCGAAAATAATAAAAATTTTAAAAAAAAGTTAAGTTTTAAAACTGAGAATTTTGAGAAAAAATGAAAATATTGAGAAAAGACTCGAACATTTATACACAAACTATCGAACTTTGTTTTTAGTTTTTTATTTTTCATAAATATTAATTTTATTCTCAAAATTTCGCTGTTTTCTAAAAATTTTAATTTACGCATTCATTTTATATTTATTTATTTTTTTCTTAATCTTCCTCTTTTTTCTTCTTCTATTAACGAAATTTGGACTTGATTGTCCCCTTTATTTCAATGTCGACCTTTTTTTAATTTCGAGAAGTATTTTTAAACATTTTCTATTTTGTATCTATTAATTTCCATTTTATCTAAATTTTGAATTATTTCTATCCGTAAGGAGTTTGGACTTTTTCAGAAATTGTAATTTTATTTTGTAATTTCGAAATTTTTTATACATTTAAATTTTAGGCAAGAGTTATAAAAAAGTTCTGAATTAATAAAAAACATTAAAATTTCAAAGGGGTCGCACGGAATTCAACGAAGAGCCGCATTTGCCCACTCCTAACATAGACCCATATAGAAAAGCGATGTGTAGAGATTTTTAATTATTGAAGGGCTGAAATTGTATTTTGATTTAGCAGCTTAGGCCTCCTCCTTACGCTGCCTCCTGATGCGGTTGCTTCTTTGCCTCATAGCATGGCTCGGCCCTCATTACGTGGGCAAAGTAGTGCAGAATTTAATGCCTAACAATATTCCGCTGGGACAAAAATTCAATTTAAATTCGTCCCGATTTTATTTAGAAAAATCCGGAAGTCGCCAATTTTATTAATCAGCTGTGACTGTGACCGTATTTAAAAATGTGGCAAAGTGGGATAGATAAAGTAAGACACCATTAGATACTCTGAACTAGTACTGGACATACGTTGCACATCGTAAACGTATTCTTTATGCCTTAATTGTTCAATTAAAAGCTTATGGGTCCAAATAGAGCTTGATGAACTTCGCTGATTATCAAAACTTTGCACCTAGCTCCTTAATTAGTGCAGAAAATGTTAGCGCAGTGTGTCACACACCTTATGCATTACCACAGTTCAAGGATGCTCAAACTGCCCCTGATGCAGGAAGTTGTAGTCCAACCCGTTGAAACTAGGGTTGTAGTTGTATATAATCGCCATTGCAAAATGCTTTGTCAAAAAGGTGAGATGAAAGTATATGTCGTACTATTTCAAGGACAAGCATTCATTCATTTATAACGGGAACATATGACAAGATGGGGAGCACTAATAAATGAATGACAACAATGACAACTGACGGGAAGAGGGATATTTGAAATAAACTTTGGGATTGGTTAATATATTCTGTCCTTAAAAAAGACAAACATATATATTCATCGCGCCTTTTTGACACAAACAAAGGGACAAAACACGCCATATAGAAGTATTACATATATGGTTTGAATGCTATGCATAGGATTAAGCACTTTTAACTTTTAAAGTTAAAAGTGCCCTCTACCGGAGCAGTGCTCACTACCAGTACTTTTACCTTAATTGCTTAACAAAAATTATTGAAAAACTAAAAATATTGTAAAAATTGTGTAATATTCAAATTGTTAGTAGTATAATGGTAATGTGTATGGATCCCTTTAAATGACGTAATTCTATGAAAACGTGCAGATGTTCTAGAAATTCTTGTTAGGGGAAAGTTGCCCACTGTTGGGCGTTATAGTAATTAATTATTTTTAACCAAAAAAATATATATATTAAGAGGTGATAATTCTGAAAGTTACGTTTCACTGTTCACTGTTGGAAAGCAAAAAAAAAAACGTTAATGGAAAAGCTTAAAATATTTGTCAATTTTTAGGAAAATCCTTTTAATATTAAAAACTTATTCGTGTTACATAAAGTATCTAACAAACTAACATTAGAAACCATTCTCATATTTAAGCAGAGTATACTTAACTTCTAAAGAAGTCTAGAACGCACACCTGTGTGCGTGTCATGGGCAAGTTTCCCCTGATAGAATGTTTAAAGGGATTGATACGCGTTACCATTGCTAGTAAATATTTCAATGTTATACAGTTTGTTACAATATTTTTGGTTTTTCAATAATAATTATTGCTAGTTTAATGACCGATTTTTTAAAATTATTAACTGTTACAGCGATTGCATCACCTCCTGTGATTTTTTAAAATAATAAATTTCTATATTTAACCCACTTTACCACATTTAAAATATGGCATTTCATATATCAAATTAATCAAAAAAATTACTGAATTCCAAAAGGATAAAATTCAATATGGCGCCAAAAGTTGATATAATTTTCTCGGAAACACTTTATTTTAGACAAAAATAGATACACCAATGAGGAAGCCCTGAAAAACTATGGTTTTTGATTTTTTTCGATCGGGCTTCAAATAAACAAGTAACAGTTGATCATTAAAAATGACGATTTTCAGTTTTTTTTAAATAAAATTAAGACGAATCGGAATTCAATTATTTTCTCAGCGGAATATTGTTTGGCATTGAATTGTGCACTACTTTGCCCATTTAAGGTTCCTCTCTTTACTTTTCCGAGATTCCTGTAGCGTATCATTTAAAAATATTTATAAATTTGATATACAGGGTGATTGGGCAATCTTTGAACTGGAGATACTACACACCAAAATATGATGATTGAGCTTAACATGCCTTATACAAATGTTGCAGGTTTACGAGGTACAGGGTGTTCAAAGTTGGAATTTTAATTTGAAACTTCTTAATAATTTTGTGATTTTAAGCAATATCGTCTGGAAAATTGGCAACTTTATGTTTTTTGGCCTGAGAATTACGAATTTAATGCCGAATTTCGCACTATTTATATAGGACGTTAGTTACATTCTGTTACTTAGGTAAATTACAACATATCTTTTTTGCCTGATGAGTTATGGCTAAAACGACTAGAAAATCTTTAAGGCAGTTCATTGTTGAATAAAAAAGGTAGTTTTGTTTATTTCATGTAACTATCAGTTTTTGAGTTATTTGCATTTTAAACATTCAGTGTAAAGACTCCTAAGCTACCGTTATTACTTTGACTTTTTTCAAGTAAGCTTGTGTCAGCACTGATCAATTTTTCGTGTAAAGAAATATTTTACTGTCACTAAATAAGAGTATTTATTGTATTTTTCTAATTTACTTTGTATTATTTTTAGTAAAAATTCTAAAATAAGAAAATTCCACGACATAATGAATTTTCTAACAGTGAAATGCGTCATATGTTTTATGTTTTTGCTCAGTCAAATTATAGTGGGCTTAATGCAGCCAGTAGATATTTAAAATTATACCCAAATCAAAGACAAGCCAATCACAAACTGTTCAGACGTGTTTACACCCGTCCTAAAAGCTGAAATTGTGCTAGAAAAACTATCAATGTCGATGATGAAGAAGAGGTTTTAGTTCGTATTTCGGAAACTCCAGATATTAGTACTCGTCGGTTAGGTGTGGCAACAGGAATAAGCCAGTCGTCTATCTGGAGAATTTTATAGAAAGATAATCTCCATCCAAAATTTGTTACCTCAAGATTTACCAGTTCGCCTACAGTTTGCTCAATTTATGCTGGTAAACAAAACAAACCGAAAACCAGGATTTTCTTAATAACCTTCTTTTGACCGATGAGGCGACGTTTACTAGACGAGGTGTTTTTAATTGGAAAAACAATCATTTGTGGGAATCCGAAAATCCACATGCTCTAAAAGAACGACATTTTCAGCATGAATTCAAGCTAAATATTTGGTGTGGTGTGATATCTGGTTTTTTTACTGGCCCTTTTAAACTTCCTCCTAATCTGAACGGGCCTCTCTATTTCAACTTCCTTGAACAAAATTTAAACACACTAGTAGAAGATGTACCACCAGCCATAAGGCGGAACATGTGGTTTATGCAAGACAGGGCGCCGCCACATTTTTCTCTGCCAGTACTCCAATACCTGAATGAACATTTTCCTCACCGGTTGATTGGGCATGGCAGCGAATTTATTTGGCCACCTAGAAGTCCAGATTTAAAGCCTCTAGATTTCTCAATATGGTCACAAATGAAGGACATGGTTTACAAAGAAACAATTAATTCCATCGACGAATTTCAACAGAAAATTCAAGAAGCTGCTAATATTATTAAAAATAATCGACAAATGTTGTTTAAGATTCAAAGATCTCTAAGGATACGCCTCACAAAGTGTATTAAAGTGGAAGGCGGTCATTTTGAGCATTTACTTTAAAGTTTTCTTTTATTACTGTGACTGATAATTATTTGTTGCCTTTACTGTTGTTACCTTGCATAGTAGTAATTTAAAAGAATAAATTCATTTTGCAACAAACAAATTCATTGACAGTTTAAAATGCAAATAACTCAAAAACTGATAGAATTACATGAAATAAACAAGAGTATCTTTTTTATACAAAATTAAACTGCCTTTTAGATTTTCTAGTCATTTTAACCATAGCTCATTAGACAAAAAATACATGTTGTAATTTACTTAAGTAACAGGGTGTAACTAACGCCCTGTATAAATAGTGCGAAATTCAGCATTAAATTTGTAATTCTTATGCCAAAAAACATAAAGTTGCCAATTTTCCAGACGATACTGCTTAAAATCACAAAATTATTAAGAAATTTCAAATTAAAATTCCAATTTTGAACATCCTGTACCTCGTAAACCTGCAACATTTGTATAAGGAATGTCAATCACCATATTGTTACGTGCGTTATCGGTTCGAATTGATACACGTGATAGATTATACCCACTTTATTACTGAATTAACTCGGCACACTTCAACTGAACAGTAACTCACTAATTATTTACTAATTGCTAACCAACTTATTGCACTTGCTTCTAACTGACTGACTCGAGGGAAAACTGACCGCCTTTTTATAGTTTCGGCCCGCGTCTTCCAGAACTTTCGGCAGATAAGGCTTATCGAATGCCGAAATTTCTGGAACGCTTATCTGCCGTTTGTTTCGTTATCGCGGCCGCTTTCCCCTTATCAGAACCTTCTAGAAACTTTTTTTATTTACTAAATTCTACAATTCTATTCTAAATCCTATTTCATCTATTTACATTACGTTACATTGCCTCCCCCTTAGAAATGATCGTCCCGATCAGTTCCAATCAGTCACTTCACCACTAAATTTGCATAGTCTGTTAAGGTGTACCACTTTCATTTTACTCCTGGAGCTACGCTGGATCCTGTATACCAAGTCGTTGATCCTCTTCAGCACTTTGTACGGCCCTTCCCAAGATGGCGTAAACTTTGGCGAAACTCCTTTCTTTCGCTGAGGGTTGTATAGCCATACCAACTCGCCCTCACTGAAACCACCATGATTGGCACTCACGTCATACCTGGCCTTCATCCGGTCCGTCGCCAAGTTGATCTTCGTCTACACCAGGGCATTTGTCTCCAATATTGCTTCCCTCAAGCCATCTACGAAACCCATCGTCTCCCTGGGAATCTCCCTTGGTGACCCAAACACCAAATCATACGGAAGCCGCAGTTCCCTTCCGAAGATCACTTTTGCCGGAGTCTAGCCAGTGGTTTCATGAGTTGCCGCGCGATAGGCCATCAGAAACAATGGTAGATGTCGGTCCCAGACTGTCTGATGCTTGGAAACGACTTTCAAAAGATGTTCCTCCAAGGTTCTGTTAAATCTTTCCACCATTCCGTCAGACTGTGGATGAAGAAGTGTTGTTCAAGTTTTCTTTACTCCAAGAAGACGACACACCTCTTGGAAAACCCCCGATTCAAAGTTCCTTCCCTGGTCCGAGTGTAGTTCAAAGGGAACACCAAATCGACAGATGAAGTTGTCCACAAGAACCCTTGCGACTGTGGTGGCTTCCTGGTTTGGGATGGCATAAGCTTCAGGCCATTTACTGAAATAATCCATGGCCACCAGGATGTACTTGTTTCCATCATCTGAAGCTGGGAATGGTCCTGCCACATCGATTGCAATTCTTTCAAATGGAGCTCCCACATTATATTGCTTCAGGGCCCCTTTGGTTCTCGTACGAGGACCCTTGGATGCAGCACAGGTGACACATTTCCGACACCACCGCTCGACGTCCTCCCTGCAGTTAACCCAATAGAAGCGTTTTCGAACCCTCTCCAGGGTCTTGTTTATCCCTAGGTGTCCACCAGAGGTCCCATTGTGCACCTCCCACAAGACCTGTGGAATCTTCTCCTGAGGCACCACCAACTGCAAGTTGACACGCTTTCCATCCGTGCTTTCCCATGCTCTCCTCAGTACCCCGTCCTCGACCTGGAGGGATTTCCATTGAGCCCACAAATTCTTAAGAGCTGGACTTCTGTCGGAAACCTCTTGCCATTCCGGTCTGTCTCCAGCTTCTTTCCATTCCAATATGGGTCCGATATCAGCGTCGCTCCTCTGTAGCTTCCGAAGACCTTCAACAGTCCATTCGTCTTCTGGCTGGAGAGAAGTGACCCTTATATCCACCATGTCCTCATGGTCCTCAACTCGTCTGCAGTGTTTGCAATCCCCACAAGGTCTTCTGGACAAAGCGTCAGCGTTGTTATGCTGTCGTCCCGGTCGATGATGCACCTTAAAGTGATACTGCTGAAGCCTTTCTAACCATCTAGCCGTCTGTCCCTCCGCGTTCTTCATTCGGAGTAACCAAGAAAGTGCCGAATGATCTGTCCTGATAAAGAATTCTTGCCCATACAAGTACTTGTGAAAGTGTTCCACGGCCTTCACTACCGCAAGTAGTTCCTTCCTGGTGGTGCAATAGTTCCTCTCCGGCTTCGTCAGGATCTTGCTGTAATACTCGATTACTCTTTCTTCACCGCCTTGAACTTGGGACAGCACAGCCCCAATGCCGACGTTGCTGGCATCAGTGTCCAGCACGAACTTCCCATTCTGCTGAGGATACGCCAAGATAGGGCTTGTACACAAGGCGGACTTCAGTTTTCGAAAAGCGGTATCACAATCGGGAGTCCAGACATAAGGCATTCTTCCTTTAGTTAGTCGGTGCAACGGCGCAGCGATGATGGCGAAGCCTTTCACAAATCTCCTGTAATAGGTGCATAACCCAAGAAACTTCCTTAGTTCATGTTTATCTTTGGGTTTTGGCCAGTCACAGATTGCTTGAGTATCGTGTGCCACAGTAACCTTGAATCCTGTGTCCACTGTTGCCTGTACATTTCTTCCATCCACGCTGGCTTCCACCATCAAACTCTCCTTGGTCCTTTTTATCTGTTTGATTGGAAGAGTTTTGACGACTGGTTTCTTGACATTAGCTAGTGAGTTCCTCTTCTCGACGTGTTGTTTTCTTACTGTGATGCTTGTCGACTTCTTGGGGGTTGACCTGCAGTTCTTTTTGATGTGTCCCGGTTTGCCACAGCCGTAACATGTTATGCTTCTGCTGGAACTGCCTTTAAGAGTTCCTACCAATTCTTGGATACTCGCGTCAATTCTGTGGATGTTAGCACTCAGGTTCGCGTTCATTTCCTTCATGTTAGCGTTAATGTTTCCAAAATTAGGGTCATTCGCGACCTCTTCGATGTCGGCCTTCCTTACCCTCCGTGACGCCTCTGACTCCGAAACCCTGTAAGCAGCTTCTATCTCCAAAGCTCTAATCAGTGCCTCTCGCGATGTTCGGAAGTTTGTCAAGCGCATCACTCCCTGGACTTCTGAGTCTCTTATTCCTTCTATGAAAATTCTAGCTGAGTAAAGTTCCAAAAATTCAGTTGGTGCTGTTGGATAAGCGGCATGAGCCAGTCTTTTTACGTCGGCCTCGAATTCTTGCAGCGTTTCATCACTTTTCTGCTTCCTTACTAGTAGTTGCGACTGGGCCACTTGCGGCAAATGATGGTCTCCAAATCTCAGCTCGAAAGCCCTAACTAAATCTTCATAGTTAGCTAGTTCGTGGTCAGATAGAGCTCGGAGTAGTTCCAGAGCTTCTCCGCGCAGGGAAACCACCAATGAGGTCGCCTTTTCGTTTTCCGTCCATTGATTGGCTCTAGCAGCAGCTTCGAACTGTATTCTGTAGCCCTGGAACGATGTTTTTCCATCATAGGTCGGAGGTTTCACCTTTTGGGAAGAAATGGCAGAAACACTTTCGGATTCATTTTGTGTGACTTGTCCACTTAGCAACTTCTTCATGTTTTTTTCGATGTTGCTGAACTTTTTCTGTGTTGTATTTTCCAAATCAAGAAGCTTGCTGTTGAATTTTTCTTTTACTTCTCCAATTTCTTCCCTGACTTCGCCAATCTCTTCCTGCATTTCTTCTCGCATTCCTGTAATCTGTTCTTTTACTTCTTCTTTCATTTCTTCTCTCATTCCGGTAATTTGTTCTTTCACTTCTTCTTTCATTTTTTCAACGTCTACTCCCATTTTTTCAGTTATATTTGCTAGTAGACTATGCAATTCTTGTTTTTCTGCATCCCTTTTCTGATCTTCTTCTTGTTTTTCTTGTCGTCTTCGTTCTTCATCTTGTCGTCTTCGTTCTTCCTCCTGTTCTTTTTCTTGTCGTCTTCGTTCTTCCTCCTGTTCTTTTTCTTGTCGTCTTCGTTCTTCCTCTTGTCGTCTTCGTTCTTCTTCCTGTTCTTTTTCTTGTCGTCTTCGTTCTTCCTCCTGTTCTTTTTCTTGTCGTCTTTCTTCTTTCTCCTGTTCTTTTTCTTGTCGTCTTTCTTCTTTCTCCTGTTCTTTTTCTTGCCGTCTTTGTTCTGCTTGGTCTTTAAACATTGCTAATAGCGCTTGCATTTGTTGTTCCATTTTGGCCGATTTTAATCTCGTATCCATAAAGCGTATCTGAATGTTCAAGATTTTACTTGACGCGCCTCGTATAACTATTTAACAGTTTAAAACGTTCGAGATAAAGTCAATTACGGCACCTGGCACGAATTTTTTTTTTTTTCGAGTAATAAAGCACAATCCACGAATAATCCCGCTTCTGACACCAGATGTTACGTGCGTTATCGGTTCGAATTGATACACGTGATAGATTATACCCACTTTATTACTGAATTAACTCGGCACACTTCAACTGAACAGTAACTCACTAATTATTTACTAATTGCTAACCAACTTATTGCACTTGCTTCTAACTGACTGACTCGAGGGAAAACTGACCGCCTTTTTATAGTTTCGGCCCGCGTCTTCCAGAACTTTCGGCAGATAAGGCTTATCGAATGCCGAAATTTCTGGAACGCTTATATGCCGTTTGTTTCGTTATCGCGGCCGCTTTCCCCTTATCGGAACCTTCTAGAAACTTTTTTTATTTACTAAATTCTACAATTCTATTCTAAATCCTATTTCATCTATTTACATTACGTTACAATATTTTGGTATGTAGTATCTCTAGTTCAGAGATTGCCCATTTCTAATGAATCACCCTGTATAACACTTTTGTATATTTGAATATATTTTTTTGATGCAGATCCCAGCGGCCAATTAAAAAAAAAATTAACCCATAGCCCTCAGAAGCTATGTTCATCTTGGCTTACACAGTATAAGGGAATTTATGGGGAAAACACTCGAATAAAGCAGAGCATTGAACTGAATACATGGCTTTCAATCAGTTAAAAAATTGGTCGATGCATATTTCGCCAACAGTTCTGAAATCATCAAGCATACTAATCTACAACAGAAGCATGAAATGCATTTCCATTAATATTTAAGGTATAGCACATACAATGAATGCGTGGTTTCAAGCCACTAAACGATTGTTTGCTCGTGGCTTCTTCAATAATTTATCAGTACTTTATGAAAGAAACACACAAGGGAGGGGCATTTGCGGCTCTAATTTTAAAATGGCGTGGAAGATGAATAGGTATCCGTTTCGTCTGGTCAGCATGACATGAGACTGAAGGAAACAAAGAAAAAGTTGTAACATAAATTATTGCCCCCAATGTTACTTAAGAACAAAGAAGGAATGCTAATAGTTAAACGCAAAGTGGTATTTAGACAAGTTGAAAAAAAAGCAGGTTGTAGGACGATAAACTAATTCGTATTATGAAAAAGGTTTAAATACATAAGTAAATAAGTAATCCTTCCAAAATAGAAAAAAAATAACATTATTAATTGGATCTAAATTTATTTCAAAATAAGTCCGTAAAGGCAAAATGCAAACTTTAACTTAAAATAATGCAACAGAACGACTTATTTGATTTTTTCAAAAAATAAATAAATAAATAAACCGAAGTATAACATAAACTAAACGACTTATCTGATTAGCCGCCCATACACCAATGAATTACTCGAGGAATCGGATATGGCATATATCACATCAGTGGAATTAACTTTCTCTAACACTATTATAGAAACTGCACATTCTATGACTAAAAATTGTGATGGAACAAATGTCATTTCAGCACCTGTTCAGAATATTCGTAATTCTACACACAGTTTAGAACAGAGGTTCCCAACTTTTTGTACTCTAGAGCACATTCTAAAATATTGGTAGAGTGGCGGGCACCACCTATTTTTAATCTACAAACTCCTTCCATAACTTCTCATTTTCCCATAATTTATTTTCTTATATTCATAATTTGTAAATAAATGATAAACAAAAATGTTTCAAAATAATAAATTATTATTCAAATTTCATACACACGGAGAAATGTATTTGCAAAACGTAAGCAAAGTAAACAAAAAACAAATACGAAGAAAACATTTTATAAAAAATATAATATCAATATGTCAATGTGATCTTTGGCATTGCATATTATTGACCAGTCCTTCATAATTAGGAGAGTATCACGATAATCCTGTTAACAAACAATCATACAGCTGCTCATCGGTGAGTCGAGATCTATATCTTGATTTTATGAGTTTATGTTTGAAAAGAATGATTCGCATAAATATGTCGAACCGAAAAATGATTCAATTTTATATAATATCGCAAACATACGTCAATTTTATATAATATCGCAAACATACGTATTTCATAAACCTAGGCACTCAAAAAAATTTAAACTCTAACAAATAAATAAAAGTAATTCACATTTTTAATTAATGTTTATGAAAAAATTCTGTCTATGTCGAATAGTGGCGGGCACATACGAATCGTTCCGCGGGCGCCATGGTGCCCGCGGGCACGAGGTTGGGAACCCCTGGTTTAGAATATTAATATTCTAGCACGGCTTTCGACGAATCGGAAGCCGTTTAGGTTCATTTTAGGGCCGAATATTAAGTAAAGGCTACATGTAACAATTAAGGTATTTATTGAAAGTCTCGCGTTTTAACTTTGTAATCTTTTTTGAAAATTTTTATGAACATTTAGGGGTTTTTCTATAATCTTGTTAGAGAAAGTATAGTCTACAACATGTTTGGAATGGCACATTCGCCACTTGCAAAACCGTAACTCTCGCCTGCGGCTCGGGCTACAAACTTTTCGCTCGTGTGGAATATGCGCCATTTTAGCACTTGTTGTAGAATATTCTATTTCGTTAGTAGACAGGGCAAAGCCACAGAGTAATCGGCAGACTTGCACAGACTAAATATGTCAGTTAGTGGCTGTTAAAGGTTTTGATTCCCTCCGACTTTGACATCTTTCACTCAAAAACATCAGATAACACCAGCTAAACCTCGGGTGCATGCAAACATACCGCAAACCGAGCCCAATTCATACAAAAGTGACGAATATTAGCCCAATAACGTGAAGTTTTTAACTGACAGATATAATTGGAGGTTGCATTGTAATATGTGTGTATGTTAGTGGAAAGCATTATTTTTATGTAACGAGCCAAGTGCGCAGATATATCTTTACGGATTAAATCCACAGATCAAATTCGTTCGTATATGGCCAGCTATTAGGATGATCTTCAGACAATCAAGGGCTCTTATAGGGGGCAACATAAAGCCGCATAATAAACAGTTGGTTCCATTTGGCGACAAAAAACAGAAATCGTTGACAGTAATTGACGGTTAAATTTCCGACTTTTTTCAACATTTTAACCTCAGATTGAAAATTTTCACTTTAAACTTCAAATTTCCAAGCTTCAAGGCCAACATGCAAATTTACGTTTCTCTTAAAACTTAGCAAATTCCTCTAATACAGTTTAAACTATTCCACCAATCCTTTCCAAAATCAGAGTTTCATTCTGAGAAATTCCAAATCGATAGAAACAAGAATGGCAAAAATAGGTTAAGAATTTTGACCTGTAGCGTGATTGCACAGACTGACTTTTTCAGTGAAGAATTTTGGACATAATCGCAATTTAAAAATGTAGCAAATAGTATCATCGCATAGAGAAAGCTCTCGTCGTGTTTTTTTTGTATTTCCCGATAATAGAACAATGTAAACAAAAATTGGTAAAACATTGATAGATCTTGCGAGTTTCTTTGGTTCACAATATACTCCCCAGAGAGCGGAATGATCAGTGGATTTGTCAGGTATGAGTCAGATAAAAAGCATAAATTGACATCTGTTTGTACTTGTTATCTTAATTACCTTTGCCTTTTTCATATTTTCCCCCGAGTATTATGTGTTTTTATTTGAAGGTTGTTTCTTTATTTAATTTCCCAGGAAATGTCCATTTTGTCATTAATTATTAAGTTCCTGAACGTGAAGAGGGTGTTTGAAATCACCCTAAGTCTTGCTTAATATTTCTTTTAGGGTCGTCTCTTTAATTTATCCTTATCCTAAAATATCTCTTCTTACAAATACAGTTTTTGAATAAGGAGCATAATATTTGAACGATTTTTAAGAAAAAAAGTTCATGTCATCAAAGGTTCGGAATTGCTTTATTTTTAAGATACAGACTGCTGAAAATTAAGAAAAAATTTGTTTTTTCTTAAATACATTGAAACCGCTTGAAATATTTTTTAAATTTTGGTAGATGTTAACTAGACATAAAAGCGCATTTTCTGCAGAAAAAATATTTGCTCTACTTGCATCAGTGATGTCCGCGCCGACGTGCCTTTGAGTATTCTTAGCGAAAAAAATGGTACACCACTGCCTTTTTCTACAACAAATACCAAATTCATAAACAACTTTCATTTCTTGGTAGAAATGCTCCCTTTACTTTTTTTAGTTTGACGAACGGTTTTCCTTCAAAAAATTTATTTATCTTTAAAAACCATAAGTTTACTTGTTTCATGCTATGGGTTTATTAATTATTAAAAATGTGTACTTCCAAAAAACATGTAAATCTAACTTATCTAATATAAATTTTCATAAAGAAACCGCAATAACCAAAGTCCCCTTAAAATAAGACATTAACTTCGCAGTAAAGCGCCCATCGGAATGCAAAGAAATGTATTTTTTTATTTAATCAAAAACTATTCGTCGGACGAAAAAAGTTAAGAGGGAATTTTTGTTAAGAAATCAAATCTCTTAAGGAAAACCTTACTTATTTTAAGAAAAAAAATCAATGGCATGATTTTTTTTTTATTTTCTTGTCTAAAAATGTTCAAGGACATGTTAATCGAAGACCAAACGTCATACAAAAAAAAAAGGGAGCATTTTTACCAAAAAAATTAAGGATGTTTATGAAATGAGTACCTATTTTGACAAAAAGGCAGTGGCGTACCATATATTCGTTGAGAATCCTCGAGAGCACTGATAAAAGTAGAACAAATATGTTTCCTGCAAAAAAATGCGTTTCTATGTCTAGTTAGTATCTACCAACATTCAAAAAATATTTCCAGAGGTGTCATATTATTTAAGGAAAAACGCAATTTTTTCCTAATTTTCAAGACCCTGCTGTTCCGGACCTATGTTGATATGAACTTTTTTTCTTAAAATGACCAAAGGACTATGCTCATTAAGTTTAGCATCTTATTCGAAAACAACCTTCATAATATTATAGACCTTACGTGCTAGACAAATTTTTTACATTTATAATAGGTCTTTTCACACAGCACTACATCTGTACATTTCTTATTATACTGGGTTGAGCAGAAGTCCCGGAACGGCTCGATTACAGCCGAACGGGACCTCGTATCAACTTCGGGTTTTCGACACTGTATTCAGCGAAATTTTTAGAACTTCTTGACATGTATTTCAGGACCGTGACGTCATTAGGGTCGGAGGTGTGACATAAGTGTCAATTTTTTTTAATGAACACCCGTTATATTTTTCTATATTTGTATACTTTAAGGAGTCCCGAATTCAACGATGTAACGTTGATTCTGTTATGTAATGTGGTCTCAATATGGAAAAATTAGAAATTACAATCGTAATTAACAGAGAACAGTGGATATGACCCCTTCTACCTATCCATCTGATATGGGGAAAGTTTACCCGATGAAAGATACTTGTCGAAAGAAGAAATCGTGCTGAATATGAACCAGCTGTATCCAAAAAAGACACTCTTTTTTTACCATTTTTTTTACAAAACCAAGACCCATGTAAAAAGGTTGTTTTGTAGTCGTTTAATAAAAACACAGGTCATAGTTAAGTTGTTCTCATTATTTTACTAGTTTATCTAAGTAAGTCGTGGTATAAAAGTCACTATGACATTACTTTTGTAATACTAATTTGTGACTCTAAAAATGTGTCTTTAAAATGGCTCAACTGAACGACACTGAACGGATAACTTTACTTATGATGATTGGATTCGGAGAGAGGCGTCGATTCTTTCAGGAAGCAACTAAACTCTTCAACGATACCTTTCCTGAACGAAACCCGATTTCCAAGTCGACAGCATGTCAAATTTTGCACAGTTTTGAACATACAGAAAATGTCAAGAATTTGCCAAAAACCGGCCGCCCAAAAACAGCGACAAACGACGACAGAGCTTTAGATGTACTGTTAGCTATTCAGGAGGAGCCTAAAACGTCAATTCCGAAACTTTCATTAGGAACTGGTAACAGTGAAAGATCCGTTCGAAGAATACTTAGGAGAAATAAAATACATCCCTACAAAGTCAGCATTGGATGGAAGAAATGCACACACAACATCTACAAAAAGTAAATGTCTGGGCGGGTATAATTGGAACACATGTAATAGGGCCGTTTTTTCTAAATGATAATTTAACTTTATTACGCGAAAGAGTTATACCCGCTGTAATTCAGATATTTCCCAACCGCGAAAATCCTCAAATCCGCAAATGACGTGTACTTTCAGCAAGACGTAGCTCCGCCACACTATGCCAGAATTGTAAGAGATTTTTTGGATAATGTCTTTCCCCGGAGATGGATAGGTAGAAGGGGTCATATCGAATGGCCAGCTAGGTGACCTGACCTAACCCCTCTTGATTTATTTTTCTGGGGTCATTTGAAGTCTGTGGTATATCGCACAAAACCTGCCACGGTACAAGAGCTTCAAGAAAGAATTCTAGCGGTTGCTGATAATATTACACCTCAGTCCCTCCAGAATGTTCAGCGGGAATTTGTGGGACAGGCCAGCACATTGTCAGGCAGTGGAAGGATTCCAGTTTTAACATTTAATAAAATAAATATTCTCTGTTTATTACGATTGTAATTTTTCCTTATTGAGACCACATTACATAACAGAATCCATACAAACGTTACATCGTTGAATTCGGGTCTCTAAAGTATACAAATATAGAAAAATATACCGGGTGATTCATTAAAAAAAATTGACACTTATGTCACACCTCCGACCGTAATGACGTCACGGTCCTGAAATACATGTCAAGAAGTTCTAAAAATTTCGCTGAATACAGTGTCGAAAACCCGAAGTTGGTACGAGGTCCCGTTTGGCTGTAATCGAGCCGTTCCGGGACTTTTGCCCAACCCGGTATAAGCTCCTTGCAGTTCTAACTCTTAAAGGGTTGTGCTTCTTTTACACAATACCAAGCCCGGCTGTAGGGGGGGGGGGGCAATTTTTTTTATCGTCAAAAGTATGTTGGGCACCACCTCGAAGTGCGAGGAGCGTCAATGTCAAATTTTTGCTCTGGTTCGGAAAAATCGTAGATCCGGCATTAAGCAATGCCATACCGTGTTCATCTTGCAAACTAACTTTCACTAACATATGTTAGAAGTATAAAACCGTGAGAGTAAACCGAAGCTTAGATGGAAGAGTTAATAAGAAGGATGCGTTTATTGCATTGCAATGCCCATGTTTCCTCAGAAACTATTCATGGTTATGCTAGGGTTTCTAGAAAATGAAAATACCCCATACAGCCCCGATATGGTTCCCAGTAATATTACTTGACTGTCAATTTTTAAAAAGTAAGTGTATTGAGGATGCCGTTTTAACGACGATATTAAACTGAAAGCTCCATTTACTACCATTTGCTTAGCAAACTTATGGATTACTTTCTGACATTGATTAATTAAACGTAAATAAACTTTAATAATATTTGAAATTTTAGTTAAAAAATGAAAATAGTACTAATTGTAAGTTACAGTCTGTCTGAAAATTATAATGCTTACCACATATCTCACTATTAAGTAAAGTTTGGTATTAAAATTATGCTTAAATAAATTGCGTAAAACCTAGCTTCAAGAATTAAAGCGCAAATGTGAATATACGGCACTAAAGTTGCCCTGCCCGCAATTCAGAGTTAAATGCAATGCAAAATTCATGGGGTCAGTATATTTTTGTGATGTGAGAAAAGGGTCGCAACCTTCAGGGTTTCTACCGTCTCGTCACGTTAAGGACGCACCGCCATTTCGTCGCCAACAAGGATGATGTGGAACGTAATTGTATATGCTAAAATCTTCTCGGATATTCATCACACTTAAGTCGTCGCCATTGCGCCCGATTATAAATATTTCATCTCTTTTAATTAACGATCTCGGTCTTTATTCTCATATTCTTAGTCATTTATTCCGACCATAAATTTGTTTCTGCCGCGATTTTCGCTTTGTAAAATAAAAGTGGGCCGGGCTTATGCGTGATTTCCACTCATTTTGGTTTAAATGTGAATACAAAGCAACATGCGTAGGTGGTTGCATTAATTTCAAATGGTATTAAATAGGGCTTGCACCCACAGATGATTTAGGGGAAACAATTTGAATTTAGTACAGTGCATTGTAAAATTTATAACGTATATTTGGCCATTCCGCAGTAGCGTGCAGTGCCATTTGAGACAGGGTAGGCAAATAAATATCTGATGATTCCGATACAGACAAAAGTAAACGTCGGAGTAAATGTAATGTAGCAAAAATTATCGTGTACTTACAGAGCAGGAAGTCGTTGCAAGAATCCTATTCACATGTTTGAAAGTGGAACTAATGAATTATTAAACTTTTTAGTCCACGTATTTTTTTCCTTTGAAAATAATAATCTATTTGTAATGGACATGCATTTTTTTTTACCAAAATATCCAAACACAAGTTTAAGTAGAGGAATAAGACGCGGTAATTTCGTGTTTATGAACACCAATGAAAGTTTTTTAGCCACTGTTAAACAGTTTTCACCATGATCGCATTTTCACTACATTTTCGTCACTAACAGTCCAATAAACTCACAGTAACAATAACAGAACAGTTCAACACTATGTATATCGGGTGCAACAGGATCATGGTTTACCCCCTTTTTTTTCTTTATTTATAAAGATAAAATTTTTAAATTTACTACACTTGATGTACTTATAAAATGTCAAATTTTGACATAAAAATGACATTTCTACTGCTGTCACTTTCGCTAAAACTGACACAAGCTTTTGATTTTTAAATGGAACACCCTGTATATTATTACATTTTTGGAATCTGCGCAATTTTTTGAAAAAAGTGACTTTTAAAGGATCGAAAATTTTTTTGCTCCTATTTTACTTTTCAATCTAGAAGGCTATGACTGGTTCTAATTTATTCTACTGGACCACATTAACGCTAAAAAAATCAAGTCATGTGGAAAAAGAAGTATTTTATTCTTTGATCACGTGATAAAGTTAACAAAAATGGTTTTTATGTCATAACTTTATTTTCTTAAATGGAACCATAATTGGTACTGTGGTACCACCAAAAAAAAAGTTGAATTAATGGCGAATCTAACCATATTCTCGTATTTGTTGTAAAATCAATAGAACTGAAGTTACAGCCACAGAAATTCAAAATATTCTGTTTCAATTTATTTGAAGATTTATTCAATAAGAACATAAGATAACTGTGGAAAACAAATTTAGAAAAAAAAAACACTTCCCAAGTTTTCCTAATTTAATTTTTTCGCAGCGCTAATGTTTCCAGTCAACGTCAATAAGGATGAGTCGTGACCTTCTAGGTTAAAACATAAAATGGGAGCAAAAAAATTTTCGGTTCTTTAAAACTCATTCATTTTATATGTATTGTATACAGAAAATAGTGCGGATTCCAAAAATGTAATAATATACAGGGTGTTATATTTTAAAATCAAAAGTTGGTATTAGTTTTAGCGAAAGTGACGACAGTAGGAATGCCAATTTTATGTCAAAATTTGACATTTTACAAATACATCAAGTGTAGCAACTTTGAAAATTTTATCTTTCTAAATAAAGAAAAACTAGGGGGTGTACCATGATCCTGTTACACCCTATATATTAAATGTCTTGAATAAAACTTGTTATAAAATAAAACGAATGAATTCGGTTTGTACTAAATAAACACTACAAAACACACACGGAACGTGGATCTTGACAACAAGACTAACAAATTGCATAATAAGTCAATATCTAGGGGATTTACCGAAATGGAAAGTTCTAATGTAATATACGTAACAACACTGTAACAAAGATGTCGCTGCAATATACACATTAGCAAATAAAAGGTGCTGCCTTTACATCTCCATATAAGCGCTATGGTATTGTTGTTATTTGCCTATGCCTTTGGCTTATGGGCCACCTACGGGGGAACATTGTGATGGAGTGTGACTGTTCACTGGAATATTACAGTATTCGTGTTGACTTTGCAATAACCTTGAATTAATTTTAAAAGTTTGTACCCTTTTTTAATGATCGAAAAGGGAAACAAAGTATTAATAAAGCGAAATACTGTGTCTGCTGAAAAATTAATTTTATTTAGGGGTAACTATATTTTCTTTTCTGATTTTGCTAGGGTAGGCAATGCCTTTTTGCCTTCATTGTATGCACGCCACTGCCATTCCGAGTGCTATTGAAGGAAAAATAAAATAAATACATATATGTACTTTTTTATCATAGTTAATCTGGTGTATGTGTATTGTATGCATGCACATTCCATTTTTTGTTTTCATGTAAGTTGATTTATTAACCAAAAAATAAACGAGAACATGCATATTTCACACCATTATTTTATTTAATGCTGACCTAAGTTACGAGTAACTCTTAAAAATTTCCAAAACTTTCATATTTAACATTTTTGTCATCTGCAATAGCAAAAAAAATCACAGCGCCTCTTTAATTTTATTTGGATATCCCTGTACAGGATAAAGTTATCAGTGTGTCATCGGTATGTAGGATGTAAACGAAAAGAAATAGAAAAAAAAAATCGTACGTATATCAGTGCACTTCAAAATCGAAACATCAAGTTTAACACGTTGATATAAAAATATGCAATATCAAGATGTGATGCTTCAATGATGCTAAACATTTCTTCAGCGGGTAATCATATCCGCTAGTCTCACTTCTACAAGCCAATTTTTTTCATTTTGCCAACTTCAATAATTCTGAAAGGCTTTAATTTTCTATTTTGTAACGATGTTTTATTTTGTGTTACAATTCTGCACTGATTTCTCTTTTTTGCTTTTTTTCGTTATTTCTGAGCTATTTTTTTGTACAATCTTTGCCGAAAACGAATCTCGCCATTTTTTTGCATATCTTCTTTCAAACTGTTTTTCGCCAATATCACTCATCTCGGTAATAGTTTAACATCGGTGTAGTACATTACCATTATTACTCCACACTTGTTGATCAGTGTATCGGCGATGAACTACTATTTTTAATGTAAACAAGCTGTAATCCTTCGAGAAAATTCGGTTTGGCAACGAGTTGAACAGTTTGGAGGCTCTATAGAAAATGTAGGCTCGTAAATAAAAATTCTTACTGTTCCAAGGTGGCAAAGGAATTGTCTTGTATGATATAATTGGTATACCTTCAAAAAGTGGCTTTTAAAATAACATCAGAACCACCAGTAAGTACTTACTTGTAAAATTTGGGTTTTATATTAGAAGAGAAGTAATATTTCATCGTTGCCGTGGAAAAATCTTCTATGTACTAAAATATAAATTTTAAAGGAGAGCAGAAAAATATCGGTCGCTGCAGTGGAAACATTTTCTACATGCACCTTTTTATGAAAATAGGTTCTTTTCGTAATCTGATGGAGATTTAATGTCTCTTACCTTCCAAATAAATATGTTTTTCTGCGCTCCTGTAAAATTTACATTTCAGCACATGGAAAATTTTTCCACAGCAACGATGATTTGTTTACTGAAAAAGGAAAGCCCTAATCTAAGGAGGCGCGAGCATGGTCATGGTCACTGCAAAAAAAAATGTGCATTTACTTCTAGGGTCGATATATTAAAATTCATAGGGAGGATTTCGCAGTTGATAAGGACGTTGATTGACTCAATAATGAATATTCAACTTGTGTACGTAATGAAAATTGTCCTTTCAAAAAATAACAAAAAAAGATCTGCAAATGGATTTTTTTAGTTAACAACACTGCGTGGACGTGAATTCAACAAAAAAAAGAGATATGCTGAAATCGCGTTGGAGTAATTCAATTGCCTAAAGAAATTAAAGGATTTTTTTTTAAGAGTGCGTTTCTTTAAAGCCATATAAAATGTTTAAATGCATTATACTATTACTATAATGCATCATTTATTAATTCAGATATGTGTATCCTTTTTTATGTCAATTTTTATTGCATCAGAGAGACGTTTCGGCAAATTTATAGCTTTGCAAAATATATCTAGGTTGGCTATATTTTATGCCACCGATTAGATAGGCTTCGTTAATAATCATTATCGGAAAGATAAATGGGCCAGAATTCTATTCACCCTCAATATGACAAGTTATCGGTATCATTGTTGTTACGCGTTGCTTTTCGAGTACGTATGTATTATATTTCCTAATTAAAAAAAACCCTTTGAGAACTGCTACTTTATATTTTATATATTTAAGTAGAATAATGCTAACGGTAAACTCCGTTATGTAACGAATTTACATAATTTAGAGAATTTAGGCACATTCATTGGTTTCAGCTAACGTGGGATGATCTTAACATTGAGACTTTGCAAAACCATTTTACGACTTTCAACAGTTTGTTTTTTTCTGTGAAACGAATGATCTGTAGAAATGTGATTTAGTTGGTTGATAACAGCTGAGCTTAGAGGACACACATAGCTGCCGACACACTTTTCTAATTCCTCGAGGGATAGTATTTCGCCTTCTACGTCATTGATAAATCGCCCTAATATTCTTTGGGTTTTAACTTTATCGGTCTCGAGATGAATGCGGGAATCTTTATCGGCCTCGAGTTAAATGCGGGAATTGGACCATCAGTGTCTGTTGGAAGGGAGCCAACCACTCTTTCCTTATTTTTTGCCCGAGGGACGTTTCAAGAGTAAACCTTGTGTTAATCTACTTATAAAATTAGTGCAGTTTATATTAAACAAAAAATGATATTTTTAACCCTTGCTTGATGGAATTATTCGATAATTAGGTGTAACTCATAAACAATAACAAAAAAATACGCAAATTTCACTATTTTAATAAAATTTTATATTTATCGGACCACGGACCGGTTTCGTTTTACCGGTAGTTCATTTGACCGTATTTATGCCAACATATTTCGTGGATGACAGACATCTATATGAATATTCTGTGATTTATAAAATACGTTGACATAACAAAGGCTAAGGAAGCCATAAAGCGAAACTAAACTTTCATAGAGATATAATGAAATTTTTATATCTATGTTAAATTTATTGTTTATGGGTTATGGACTTTAAAAAAATATATTATTGCCATAAATTCTACAAAGATGCAATATTACAGGTAAATAAAACACATTTGTAAAATTCATGAAAACGTAACGAAATTTCGAAACGAAAATCCGTTTTCTATTTACATATCCCTTTTCTCTTTATGTTGGTTACATCACGCGTTTAATTTAAATTCACGGTTTCGGCCTGAGAGAAGGATTTGGTCCGCATATATATGTATATATGTAATATTTATTTAACATCCGGTTGGATCTCTAAAAGAAGGGTCCTATGAGATTTCTGCCGTGCTCCATTCTATTACGCAACTCTAAATTGAACGAGAAGGGATTTTACAATACAGTTGGAAAATACGATAAATGGAAATTAACATAACTAAAAATTGTCTCATCTAAATAATGCCGCTGGTAGATTAGGTCTCCAATTTCCAATTTATCTTTGCATTGCTAATAGCTTGGTCATATCCCCTATGTTACGACTTTCCAGCCTCTTGGTGGATATTTGGTTCCTTCAGATTCTTTTAGTAGATGTAGTATCAAGTAGGTCTTTGTGGCATTTACGAATTTGATACTTGTCAGCTAGGGAAATAGTAATCTTTTCTGGCAGTTTGGATTGGCTTCTCGTATGTAGCGGAACGCTAATTGTTCTGAACTCATCGTAAGATGTTTTCCGATTTAATATGTTTTGCTGGTGCCGCCATTTTACCATTCGGATTCGGGGTTTCTTTGTATCGTTTTCATATTTCGCTAATAATCTAACCCCGTGATGGCCCTGAGGCACGGAATTACGCATCAGGTTCACCTCTCACGTGTTAGGGCCTAACACCACATGAACAATAACGTGTCTATTCTCTCCTCATGCGCGGAACTCATGGCGATTTCTCTTTGTTTTTAGACTATTAATGGTCGAATTATCGTTAGTAACTGTTTCCATGTTTTTTTTTTTGGAACGAGTAGCTATCCTTAACTATAACGTTGTAGCACTCACCTAGTTTCTTTTCCTTTGGGTTTACCCCGCATCGAGTCCATCACCCCTGCGGTAGACCAAGTGCCTGAATTTTCTTGGGTTCGTGTCTCGAGAACTTCTACTGCAGGCTGTTTGATATTTAAGGGCTGGCTACCGTGAAGGTGTTAAAAGTAGTTTCCACCCCGACAACTTTAATTACTGTTTTTTCTTTTGGTTACATCGTAACTAAGCGTCTTATATGTTACTCATGTTACTCCTTATTTTTATTTGATGTTAACATTTTGCCTAATTACTTTGATCATAGATCTTTGTATTTAACCTTTGGTGCCGATTTGTTAGTTTTCACTTCGGTAATTTTTCTTGAGAGTCACAGTTAGTGCGCTTTTAATTTTACATTAGTTACTGGCCCATACTGTTCTCGTCTGGGGTGCAGTGGCATCTGGCAGCATATCTTCGCATCTACAATGTAAATTCTTTGGTTCAAAATAAATTTAAGGTGTTTCATTTAGTTACTTATTCGAAGAGAGTTGGCCTTGGACCCTTAACCTATCTCGGTAGTACTACGTGTGGCAGCTGGTCAATAGAAAACTCGTTATAACTTCAAATTTTTTTAAAATAAATGTATGAACCTATATATTTTTGAAACGAGAAAAAGTGCTTTTTCATTTAGGATCATGGCCTGCTAAGGCCCCAAAGCCATGAATGGTTTCTATTTAAAAAAATAGAGCTTCAAAATGAAGAAGCCAATTAAAAATCATTTATAACATTACATTCCACGGGAAAAATGCATTAACAGGAAAGGAGCTACAACATTTTTCAAAACTGTGTTAAAACGGGTAAAGATAAAACATGTTTGTTATGACTAGGTAATTTATTTCCCAAAATTGGCCTAGGTTTATAAAAATTCCGATCCTCTATCTCTGCTAGAAACAGTAGTAATATGGGAAAAACCATCGAAAAGAAGATGCACTATATTTGATTTTCGCTGGAAGCCAGGATAAGACTAAATTAAAATCAAATGAAGTGAATTTATGAATTTTATAATTTTTTTGCGCTTGTTAAACTTGTTAAATGAATTGGTGAGTACGTGCATCTGTGTATGATCTTTATGAAACGGATTGGCGCGTCAAGGGCTGATGACCTCCTTGTTGGAGAAATTTTCAGTTTTGACATACTATTTTCAGCCTCATAGAAAGTTTTTGATCAATTTGGCATTTTCTAGTGTGATTAATCCAGAAATGACCTTAATTTCGTGTGTAATTTTTTACTCTGTACTCCTGTCACCACGCAGTCAAGAATTTCGGCTACTAGACAGGGGCTTTACCGATTCCAGGCCTGTCACAGTAAGAGCATTTTTTTTCTTTTCCCCCACTGTTAGCCTGCGATAGCAGCGAATTTTCAGTACAGTTTAGTGACACTTAAAATTAATTTTTACTTTTAAATAACTTAGCTATTAATTCTTTACTGGGAAAACTCTCAGTAACACCAGTTACTAGTCCTAGGTGTCACTAGTGCTCTGGTTTTCATCTGTTCCCAGTTCCAAGAAAACAATTAGATGTCCTTAAAACTTAAATACGCCTCGTGTAAATGAGCTAAGAGGGTTACTTTTCCAGCGCATGCAAAATTCTGGCTTAACCTTAAACTCAGTGGCGGCTGGTGACTTTTTGACAGGGGGTGCGCATATGCAGTAATATTAGTAGTTAAGAGTTTAGGTAACTCCAGTGCCATAGAAAGGTATTAAATTTAAGAGAAAAATAGTGATACAAAAGGTGTGATATTTAAACGTATTTTTACGAAATAAAATTAATTAACATTTATAACCTCTAAATTATTTTCATCGAGTATAAAAAAAACATTATCGACATTTCTGAGTCCCTTTAAAGTACTCTGTACGGTTGCACCTCGTTAAAGCTCTAGGTTACTTAATGAAAATTGTTTGCTTTCATAGGAATAAAATTATATCACTTTTTCGTGAAAACTGCATTTGAAGATAAAATGTATTTTATTACAAAGTTCTAATTAAACTCTAGGAAAAACAAAAACAAAATATCTTTTTAAACAAAATCCCCTCTACGATCTTTTAAAGAAATAACGTGTTCATTACTTTCTCATCAAAATTGTTTAAAAGCAAATCTACAAGTTAATAATTAGACCCTAGAATGGGTTACTGCTACCTCTTTGTGAATAGCGGTACTATTGGCAGTTAGGCCTGTAAGCTGCACAATTAGCAATCGCAATCAGATCGGTCGGCACCTACGCGTTTACCATCATAAACCGTAAATGCACACTTCAAACTCTGACTCGTACTCACCATTTGGCAATGTCGCATGAGCGGAGCGGCGTACCGCGGGGTAGCTTGAACGTGGTGTTCTGAAGTTTATTTCTCTTTATCCCGTGGAGGCCGTTGATAGGCATGGCACGGCAGCCACGCTAAGTGTATAATTCTGCGCGCACCAACTTATTTAAATTTCCTTATAATATATAATATAATGGAATAAAACGTTTGCGTACTTCATTCTAAATCACTCACAAGTATTATTAGTTAATTAGTATATCATTATTTTGTGTTTAAAAATGTGATAAATCCAAGTCCTTTACATTAAACAGAAAATAGATCGCTCATTTCACGAGGAGCGCTCTTGTGCTCTTTAAGACCAGCCGCCACTGCTTAAACTTAAAACTAACATTCTGAAATCATAAATTTAATCCGTCTTATTTATTTAAAGGAAATTTTAAATACTGATAAGTATGTTGCAAATTCTTGTATGTTGAAATTATGTCCCTGACACACCCTCTTTTGAAGGACGACATACTTTAGGCTTTAAACAGTTTTATAAAAGTATATAATACACTTAACGTCTTAGGTATTCATGAAATATGCTAAGCACGCTTTTACTCGAGGGAGTCCTGTCAAACTATACAAAGAACCTTCAGGCGGGAAAATCCGACGCTCTAATATTAAATGTAAGATTGATGTCCGTATTAATTATGAATCAACTATTATCTCAGTTTATTCGTTACAAAAATTTAGATTATGGAGCGTCATAATTTAAATATTAATGTGCCGGTAGACCGAAGAGTGGTTTTTTTAAAAATGTCTGAATTTACTAAGATGCTCCTTTTCTGCCAATCTTCCAAAATTGCACCATACTTGTTGGTGGGCTTGTCCGCATTGTATGAATTAAAAAAAAAAACGTACCGTACGTATACTACGCCACGCAGCGAATTCCAAATTTATTTTTTGATACAAAATAAAAATGTGTACTACTTACTAATAGTAACATTAAATTTTAGAATTTTTTACTAATTATCCTGTAAACAGTTTTAAATCACTATATTAATAAAAATTCGGATTACAAAGTTCTTTTGCAAAATGACCAAATGTAATCGAAGCTTGAAGCTTGAAAATAAATCACCTAGTGTACAGCGGACGAATTTCAAAATGTATCGCAAAATGTGATAAAGGTAACCATTTTGATCCTAAAATTTGTAAGCATAATATTGCATTTTAGGAAAATTTGTTTTATTCCAAATTTGATTAGAAATGTTGATATATTTAGTACATTTATAATTAATAATTGCACACAACGATAGTTGACCGACCTTAGTGTTTTGCTTTATTATTGACTAATGCTCTAAGCTCGAATTTCCGCTATAAAACTTAGTTTTGCAACAAAACAACTCCAATATAGTTTTTTGAAAAAAGGAAACACTTACCTAAACAGTCACTTGTTATTTTTTTATTGTTGTTACCTCCTACACTTGTGATTGAAAATCGTATTTGTACGTATGTGAATACAATATTTGGATTTAAAATTTTCACATAATCGGAAGTTTATCCTAAAACTTCAACTTTATGATGTCTTTTCAAAATATTTGATTTAAACTCAAATATAAACTCAGTTCATCAACACATTCAAAATGAAAGACCCCATGTGCTGTCTCTGACAGAAACCCAAGTCTTTCCATGCATCAGTAAGGTCCATTTGCTTTGTGAAATTAGGCGTAATTAGGATTTGCACACAAAGTTTCGACACAAGAGGGGAATTTGTGTTTTTACGAGAAGCGACCTGTCCTGTCAATGAGAAAAAGCACTGAAATCTGATCATCATAATGTGATTTGACTGTCATTTGTTCACTTGTTTGAACGATCCCTCATACAGACAGATCTTCTCTTATCTCTCCGTAACCTTCGATCACCTCATCTACGCTGAGGTTGTCTTTCTTGAGGACTTCAACATCCTCTGGGTCCCGAATGACGCGGAAAGGGTGGCAGAGGCTTTCGCCATCACTTGTGAACTATCGCAATTAGTTGAGAATTCCTGATGTATATACCCATCAACCTAATCTACTTGACCTTTTCCTTACAAATTCTCCAAATTCGTATGAAATCTTTGTAACATTACCGCTTGGAAATTCCGATCCCGTAGGGTTTGGCACTTTAACTCTGCAAACTGGGAAGAATTAAGAGACTTCTTTGCATCTTTCCCATGGCAAGAACTCTGCTTCAACTCAGACAACCCTTCCCCAGTCGCCGAATCCATCACTGAAATTATTCTGGTTGGTATGGAATGCTCAGTTCTCCTACTCTCAAAAGAAGTCTGCTTCCAGTAAATCTTGGTTTAGCAAAAAATGTGCTCGGACCGTCTTCTACAAATACGCGCATATCGTCGTTGGCTAAATAATCTCTCAGTCGAGACTCGAACGACCTTTGTAGATGCACGAAATTTTTGTAAACAGGTTATTGACAAGGCAAAAGTGATTTCGATCGTAAAATGAGCCAGAGGCTGTCCGATCGGTTGCAGGTATTTTTGGGGATTTGCGAAGTTGATTCGAAAGAATTTTACATTTACAATTACATTGCAACTACTTCCAAGGAAAAGGCTGACATAATAGCCCTAATGTTTGCTGAAAATTTCAACCTTGATTCTCGAAACGTAGAACCTCCTATTTTTTCTAAGGTTGGCACTTCGATGCGTGAAGGTGTTTTCAGGCAACGCATAATCAGGAAGATTCTCCTCGGGCTTGACACCTCGAAAGCTTCTGGCCTTGATGGTATCCCTGCTATTCTTCTTAAGAAGTGCGCGCCACAGTTGACTCCTATCCCAAGCAAATTATTTACTTCCAACAAAGTTATATTCCCTAACATCCAGAAATCTGCCAGAGTGCAGCCTGTCCCTAAAAATAGAAAAAGGAATCTAGCTAACAACTATCGCCCTAAATCTTTGTTGCCCGTTATATCTAAAGTGATGGAAAAGGTTATCAACATCGAGATTCTCAAATATCTGGAGAAGAATAGAATCATCTCGGACAGGCAATACGATTTCAGACAACACTCAACTGACGATCTACTGGCATATGTTACTCATATCTGTAACTCAGCTGTGGAAAAACATGGTGAGGCTAGGATTGTGGCATTGGATATCTCAAAGGCTTTCGACAGAATCTGGCACCGATCTCTTCTTGCCAAATTACCATCTTACGGTCTTCCTCCTGGACTCTGTCATTTGATATCTAATATTTTCGCTGACAGATCTCTTTAGGTCGTCGTCGATGCCATCTCATCCGAGACATTTGCGATTAACGCAGGAGTGCCTCAGAGGTCTGTTCTGTCTCCTACTATATTTCTGTTACACATAAACGATCTCTTAGTTTCAACTTCCAATCCGATATATAGCTACTCAGATGGTAGTAGACTGGTGTCATCTTATTTCTCTAACAAACCATTATCCGTCGCTGTCTTAGATCAACTAAGGGAACAGCAGAAACAAATGATTAATCGGGTTCTCGAAATCATTCTGGAATTGGGTAAGAAAAATCTGCTCGACTTCAACGCTTCAAAAACTCAGGCCGCAGTTTTGTCTAAGAAAACCTCAAGGAATAATGCAGCAAACATACTAATGGACGGTAAAATCCTCTCGATGAAATCTAATCTGTCTATTCTAGGAGTGAATGCCAGCACTAACTTCTGTTGGGACGATCATGTGCGCCTCTCTGAAGCTAGGCCTCCTTTTTAGAGCTAAAAAATACTTTACATCTCATTAGCTACTCACACTATAAAAAGCTCAAGTTAGGCCAACACTAGAATACTGTTCTCATATTTGGAGTTCAGCAGCAAAGCACACTTTAGCTCTTTTGGATTCAATTCAAAGAAGAGCGATTCGCCTAATTGATGACGAGAGTTTGACCAATTCTTTCGAAACACTAGAGCACAGGCGGATGGTTGGTGACTTGTCTCCTTTCTAGAAGTACTATCATGGGAGATGTTCGCAGGAACTAATAGGATTGATCCTCCCAAGGGCTAAGTTTTTAAGGCATACAAGACAGTCGTTCAGTCTTGTGCGGTTCAGCTGGACACAGTGAGGACTTTTTTCAACCGAGACTCTTTTCTATAGAACTTCCAAGCTATGGAACTCGTTACTGAAAGGAAATTTTCCCAAAAATTACAACCTATACTTGCTTAAGAAGGTGGTTCATCGCCATCCATCCTTGTTTCCGCATCCTACTCGTAATGCTTTGAAGGAATAATGGGGTTGTTCTTTGCGAGTGGATTAAACGTAAGAAAAATATTGCTGTTTTATCCCAAATTTGACATTTTCATGTTTGACTATCCCCAACCAACTTTCTGCTTGTTCAAACTTAAACTTAAACTTTTGACATTAAATCCGAAATTTCTAAACTAAAGTTAGAAGTCAAATAGATATGTGGTGTTTAATCACTAAGAGAGAAAAATGGTTTTTGCGATTTTACTTAAAATTTCCATTGTAACCCAGAATTTTGCGAAAAAGAAGTAGAGTTGGAGCTTCAACTTTCAACTTTTTTGTCCGAAATATTGAGATGAAGATCAGACTTTTAAGAGTAAGGTCGAAATGTATTTCTAATACAAAAGATCAGTGGCGTGCAGTGCCATTTGAGACAGGGTAGGCAAATAGATATCCTATGATTCCGATACAGACAAAAGTAAACGTTGAAGTAAATGTAATGTAGCAAAAATTATTCTGCATTTACAGAGCAGAAAGTCGTTGCAAGAATCCTACTCGCACGTTTGAAGGTGGAACTAAATTTTATGAATTATTAAACTTTTCAGTCCACGTATTTTTTTCATTTGAAAATAATCTATTTGTAATTGTCAGACTTTTTTTTTACCAAAATATCCAAACACAAGTTTAAGTAGAGGAATAAGACGTCCTGTCGCGGTAATTTCGTGTTTATGAACACCAATGAAAGTTTTTTAGCCATTGTAAGCAGTTTTCACCATGATCGCATTTTTATTGCATTTTCGTCACTAACAGTCCAATAAACTAACAGTAACAAAACATTTAACACTATGTATGTATTAAATGTCTTGAATAAAGCTTGTTATAAAATAAAACGAGAGAATTTGGTTTGTACTAAATAAACACTGACAACAACTCTAACAAATTGCATTATAAGTTAATATCTAGGGGATTTACCGAAATGAAAATTTCTAATGTAATGTACGTTCACTGTAACAAAGATGTCGCTGCAATATACACATTAGCAAATAAAAGGTGATGCCTTTACATCTCCATATAAGCGCTATGGTATTGTTGTTATCTGCCTATGCCTTTGGCTTATGGGCCACCTACAGGGGAATATTGTGATGGAGTGTGACTGTTCACTGGAATATTAGCAATATTACCGTATTCGTGTTAACTTTGCAATAACCTTGAATTAATTTTAAAAGTTTGTACCCTTTTTTAATGATCGAAGAGGGAAACAAAGTATTAATAAAGCGAAATACTGTGTCTGCTGAAAAAATTATTTTATTTAGGAGTAACTATATTTTCTTTTCTGATTTTGCTAGGGTAGGCAATGCTTCTTTGCCTTCATTGTATGCACGCCACTGCAAAAGATTCTTTGAAAAAAAAGCTGGTTTAAATCCTAACTCAAGCTTTTGACCTATATGTACTTTTTAAAATCTCTGGGTGTAAGTCGAGGTTTGAAAGATTTGGTAAAATTTTTGATATTGTGAAAGTTAAAAGTCCCAGTATTTTCTAGTTTACATTTAATGTTATGACTGAAAGCCAATTATATCATATTGTTTTTAGTGAAAAGTTCCGAAAATACTTTTGAAAATATTATGTTGTGATTATTATCAAATCATACCTTCCAATAAATAAAAAATGAGTGACGCGGGTGCAAACTGAATTTCCCATCAAATTTATTGTCGTAGTCAAAACACATTATTCCTGCTTCATTTTGCTGCTTCGAACTCGACAGGAAACTTATATCGCTTGAAAGCGAGTGTAGGTATTAAAGTTTAATAGCATTTCGGAGTTTCTTGCAGAAAATGTACTTCTCCATTTATTACAAGTACGGAAGCAGATGTAACTGATGAAACTTTCCAGGTAAATTAGAGGAAAATATGAATCGGGTTTCCAGAAAAAGAGCAAATGCGATTTAAGTGTAATATTGGAAAACTGACAACCTGTTGACTATTGGATTTAGTAGTTTGCCGATTTAATCTAATGCATAGACATTATAGTTCTAAGTAGAATAATTTACAAGAAAATTTATTTAATCAAAAAAAAAAAACTCGTAATTTGCAACGTACATATAGTCAGTTCATTTCTGATAAATATGCATAAGAGTAGGCGGTGAAGTATTAAATAAAGCTTTAAATAAGTTATTAGAAATATCACCAGAATTAAAGCTAATTTTAGGCGAAAACATTTTGATGATTAATGTGCTGCCTATATTTCAGGTTTTTTTTGCCGAAATAATCGGAATAAATATTTCCCATATTATTAACAATTTAATAATTTTTAGCAGAAACTGACAGAAAATATAAAAGAATCACACTTAAAACAACCGACAATTAATCAAAATATGATTTTTCGTATAAAAATAACGTGATTTAGCCACATTATACCTTATACCAAAAGTTGATATTAACAAAGACACAGGGTGTCAATGAAAAATTGAGATTTTTTCGCATAACTGATGAACACATTTCACTATAGACAAAAAATTTGGCATAGGGGGGTTTCTTTGGTCAAGAAATTCTAATTTGCTAATAGATTATCAGTAACTGTTTAATCTTCTATTAAACAGATTTTAAATCATTTGTATCTTTATTTGTAAGGTGTCATTCAACCTGACACACTTAATTGTTTTCCAAATTCCTCAATTGTTTTGATTTCTTCATGTAATTGTTTAAAATTTAACAAATTCTCATTAATCAGGTTTATGAAAATTATTGCAAGGCTCAACAGAACGGTTAAACCAGTGACCGCCAACCGATGCATTTGTACGCATATGCATGTTACATGATTATAACATTAATTACTTAAAACTTGTTTAACATTTTAAATTGTCATAGTTCTTAGGTTTTTACTTTTAATAAAATTAGTATTGATCGAATCGTCGTATCAATTACTCGAATCCTAAACATGGTCCTTCGAGCAAAAATTTAAGCCGTGGACAAAATACCTAAGAATTGTAAAGAAAAGTGACCGGGAAAAGTGAAGTGAAGTCATTCATTTTTTTTAAAACAAAACTTGTTTTATGGAAGATTTACCAACTTCCATAAAGACAGAAATTGAACTTGGAGAAGAAATCTCCAAAAAATATAAGAATCTTAAAAAAGTTTTAACACAAAAAAAAAGGAAACAAAAGGCATTCCACTATGGCAGTCATTAGTAGGAAAATGTCAGAAAAACTAATCAAACAAGCAGTAAACATTGAAGCACTGCGAGAAGAAATGGACTTTGCCAAAAATGTGACGCATGGATGGAAGTATGTTCAAGGAAATATAAAAGAACTATGGGCAGTAGTAAATGAAGGAGACCTAAAATTGAGGGTGCATCCCGAGGCAAACGAAGAAATAAAATATTTCAAGGAACAGTGGCACAAAAAGATATCGCTGCAAGTAAGAGATATCTTGTTTAAATTAAATGAGAAAATAGAAGACGAGTCAGCTAGAAACACAGAAACACCAACGATTACAACTCCGATAGGCCCTCAAGTCTTATACGATGAAGGGCCCACGTATAAAGAGATCCAAAATTATGTACACACTTTGGCAAATGGCATAAAGAAAATTGTGAAGAAAACGAGTGAAGGTAAAGAAAAGAAATTAGCAGAGGAACTGGAAGCTAATTCACAAATAGACCATTACCAGCTGGAAAAAATGGGATGGATTAAAAGTGAAATTGAAAAGCACATTCCCGAAATACAAAGTAGAGAAGAATCAAGGAAAAGTACAATGTCAATTTCAGGAGGACTACATGTCAGTGGACAGCTGTCCAAACCGTGAAGAGGGGAGAGGTTCCTGCATTCTGCGACGCTTCTCAAAATGCGAGAGAGGCAGTCGTTTATCAAAAAATGCAACCTGAAAAAAGAAAGGACAGAAGTACACAGAAAACTGCAATGTTAAATTGGCCTTCAAAAAGAAGAAAAGACGCGCCTGATAAAAAAGAAGAATTGATTAGAATTCTTACTCTAAAGAGATCAGGAGGGGTGGTCGTACAAAGATCTTCTTTAAAGTTCATAAGGAAGAAAAGGCAACAACACCGACAAGGCACAAGGCAAGAAAAGTTACAAGTGACTGGGTCGATGGAGGCAAATTTGACTAAGTCAAAGGAACCGACAACCACAACAAGCTCCCAAAAGCAACCAGCACCGGTCAAGGGGACAGGAAAACTGAAGATGAGAACACTCAAACAGGCTCTCCAGGAGGATCCTCTTGACTAAAATAAGTTAAGTTCATTTAAATATATAATTAAAAGGGTTTTTGTTTTTTGTAATTGGGTTTTATAATTAAGGGATTAAACAATTAAATCTACTAACCTACAATATGTAAAACAGGTCAGTTATGTTTACTAACATTATAAATAAGTAAATGAGCACAATACTGTTGTCAGCATTTGTTATAGTGACAATGCCCCAGGAAACCAGAAGCTCAACAATCCACGGCTTATGATGAGAAAATTCTGCTGAGCTGAGCGTTTGAATAGATCTTTAAACTTGTCGAGGCGGCAATATGTTTAATCTTCTATTAAACAGATTTTAAATCATTTGTATCTTTATTTGTAAGGTGTCATTCAACCTGACACACTTAATTGTTTTCCAAATTTCTCAATTGTTTCGATTTCTTCATGTAATTGTTTAAAATTTAACAAATTCTCATTAATCAGGTTTATGAAAATTATGGCAAGGCTCAACAGAACGGTTAAACCAGTGACCGCCAACCGAGGCATTTGTACGCATATGCATGTTACATGATTATAACATTAATTACTTAAAACTTGTTTAACATTACATTTTAAATTGTCATAGTTCTTAGGTTTTTACTTTTAATAAAATTAGTATTGATCGAATCGTCGTATCAATTACTCGAATCCTAAACAGTAACTCATAGGGGGCGCCTACCTTGTATTATTCTAAAGCATCATACCTTTTTTGTGCCTTCATGTACACTTATTTTAAATAGGTATTTTTATGTACCTACATTTTCTATGTAAAAAAGGTATACTTTCTAAATGTTGTTACAAGCAACCGTTTTCAAGATATTTGCCTTCAAAGTTTGCCGTACGTTTATTTTAAGTTATATAAATATGAATTTTTCGCAGTAGGTTTCAAAATAAAAGTAATAAAACTGACTCTTAAGTAGTTTATATCAAGTATTACTCTACTGACATTATTATTACACATATTTTTTAAATTTCTAAAGCAAATTTAAATAAAATAGCAAAACAAAATTTATTTTTAAAAATAAGTATGTAAAGGGATTGTAAACGATTAAAAATCTGTCTGTCTTTTATTGAAATTTGTCTCCAAATATCTACTTTGACCACCGAGACTATTAAAATTTTCTTGTGCGGTCTCAGAGATCATATCTCACATCTCTCTGTTAGAAAATAAATTATGTCTTAATTTTTTGGATTTTCTTTATTGAGATTTCCAAATTTAGGTAATAATATTATCATCAAAGTAATATTTGACTAAATTAGTTTCAAAGCTGTCTTATGGTTACTTTTTTTCAAGCCTACTTCGAAAATTTAATATCTTAGTAATTTAAAACCAAGGCATGTTAAGCTTTAAAGGCAGATATCTTGGTTCGTATCAACTTTCAGAAAGTACCCTTTTTACGTGAAAAATATGGGGAAATAAAATAACCCATTTCAAATTAATATAAGGGGGTGCACAAAAAAGTTATGATGATTTAGAATTATGCAGGATAGCAGAGGTAGCGCTATTGGTAATATGTTAGCAAATTAGAGTTTGTCGACTTAAGAAAGAAACCCCCTTGTGCCAAATTTCGTGCCTATATTACAATTCATTTCACAATTATATGAAAAAATCGAAATTTTTTTTTCAACTTGGCACCCTGTATCTCTGTTAATATCAACCTTTGGTATAAGGTAAATGTAGCTAAATCACATTATGTTTATTGTGTACTATTACTTATGGTCCAGCCTGTATATCAGATATAATACCGAATACACAGGGTTAGTACTATTTCACGTCTCATCTTTGAGATCTCCTTAATTAGTATAGATAGAGAATCGGTTAAATTACAAAATATGTGTAATTTTGTTTTCAGTATTTTTGTAAAAAGGGATTTAAAATATATCAACTGGTTTTTGAAATATTTTGAAAAAACTAAAAACTGCGAATTTTTATTTTCTTAAATATCTCATTTGCTTATAAAGGTAATTCTATGAAATTTCGTATTTGGTAATGAATCATCTTTGTGTTTCAATGGTAAAGTTAGATTTTATTCAAGTCTCTTAGTTTTCAATAGGCGATCGTCAATATTTTCTTCTCCGTATGGGAGCCATATTGGAATTTTACATGACTGAATAGACCAAAAAATGCAATTACAACGATGTATGGCATATGGCAAAAATATTTTGCCTAACTACTCCAAAAGGGATTTTTATGATCTTTAATGGTAGGCCATGTTTTAAAAATGGCAAGACTATTTAAAAGTATATGGTCGTAAATGACTTAAACTGGGTTATTCATAATTATTTATATGTATAAAAGTCATCCCGATCTGAACTTCCCAAGTGGGGCCCTCCTCTTGTAAGAAAACTTTCGGACATTTGTTCGTATAAAACTTTTTGCTTAAAATTATTTTTTTTATTACCTTAAAACGGGGACATCCTATATAACTGCAATTGTGCTACGAATAGAATACCTGTTTAAGGAAATTCTTCAAATGAGCTAAAGTTATCTAATATTTGCTAGCTTAGGCAGAATGCTCCAAATTATATATACATATTATACATACATGTCGCATACTGTTATGTTATTATATCTTGAGGCGTAACCAAATAAAGTTAAGTATCAAGTAAAGTATTAACTGCAAATCACGTTTTATAAATCACTTGTTCAACGGATAGCGCCACAGTTTTATTGATGTAAAAGTTTCAATTTATTTTTGTAAGAGTAAGTGTATAATTTTTAAGGTCATTAGTCCATCTATTATATATTATATTATTATATTATATCTACATCGTACTTTGTAAAATAATAATTGTATTTTATAAAATTGGCGTTTTAGCTTATTGGTTCCTAGTCGGAATCAATTGACTTGATTAACTTACTCGCACGATGTCTGTCCTGATAAAGTGCAGAGATAACATTTTGGTGCGATACATAATGAACTATTGCAATACAAGTAGGGTGTGTTGAAATTCAATCGATACGTCATTTCCTCATCACTTTCATCTATTGAAATGTCAGCGTTGTATTTTCTTTTTAAACATGCTTTCTATATGGAAATTACAATTTTTTGTTAGAGCTAAAGCGCCTTATTTTAGTCCATTAAATTTTCGATATTCTCTGTATTTTCTTTGCAAAGTTTCGTTAATTCCGTTCCTACTGAGAAGCAAGTGGAGAAGAAAATACCTCTCATTAAATTTTCGTTCAAAGATTACCTGGTAAAGTTTTTAAGACGTATTGTCAATGAATAAGTCTTTCAATTTTCTTCGATACTTCATCGGTATGATTGTACATGTACTCTTGCACACCATGACCGTCGACGTCGGCTTCGACGTGGTTTGCTCTATTAGCGAGAAATACCAAAAACTCCACTTTTCACCATAAAAATGATCATATTTAAGGTAATTTGGCACCAAATCAGTTGTAATATAGCTTTTTGGATAGAGTAGAGGTTTTTATAACCAATGATATTGTTTGCTAAATTTTAAAGTTACCATTAACTCCAACGTTCGTCATTGAAAAACAACTGTCAGTCCCGTCGGCCGATCTGTGTGTACTTACGTTATCACGCTACAGGCCGCAATTGTTAACGATTTTAGCCAGTCTTCTTTCGATTCTTAATTTTTCAGAATATCTATTGATCTTGGTGAGGATTGGTCAAATAGTTTACTTTTTATTAAAGAAAAACGTAGTCCATTAAAGAAAAATCAAAGTTAGGAATCTCAGGTACTAACTTTTGTTTACAACTCGCTTATTTTTAAATACATGAAAAAAATGTAAGAGGTCAAAATGGTGTAGATTTAAAAATATTTTTGCCTGCCGTTCAATAGATATCCTTGGATAACAAATGTCGTTTATCAAGTACAGAAAGCCAGAGATGTCGCTTATAAAAGATTCTGCTACACAAAAACTGGAAATAATTGGGAGGACTATAAGTTAAATAGAAATATAGTTGTATCAGTCATACGTGCCGAAAAAAACAAAATACTACAATAAAAATATTGATGGATGCAGAGGAGATGGAAAGAATATGTGGAGAACAATAAAAGAGTTGATGGATCACCAGATTTCCTAATGCTCGATTACGGAACATACAACGGCCCAGTAGAAGAAAATTTTAATAATTTCTATTCAGACAGTTTAAATGAAATCGCCGGAAGCATGGAAAACAGAGTATGAAACTATCAAAATGATGCAGTAAAAAAAGAAATAACAATGTCCAACTTTAAAACTATCAACCTTTCGCAGCTTAGAAAAATTATGTCTGGTTTAAAAAATAAAAGCACTAGTGATAACTCTCTCGGCGTTAAGTTAGTTCAGGAGCTTTTTTGTGTAATAGGATATCCACTATTTTTTGCCGAGTGAATTAAAGACCAGCGTCATAATTGCCGTTCCTAAAGTTTCTAACCCCAAGAGTCCTGGTGAATTTAGACCGATAAACTTGCTGCCAGTCGTCGAGAAAATTATTGAATTATTATAGTGTGTGACCAGCTAAAATGCTACTTTGAACAAAATAAATTAATATACGTGGGACAATCAGGATTCAGAACAAACCACTCTTGTAAGTCAGCACTTCAGTATGTTTGTGCCACCTGGAGAAAAGACCTAAATGAGAATAAAACTGTGCTTAGTGTGTTTGTCGATTTAAAGCGTGCTTTTGAAACAATCGATCAAGACATTTTAATAACAAAATTGGAATCATATGGAATAAGGAATAGTGCATTAATGTGGGTTAAAAATTACTTGCAGAATATGTATTATAGAACTAGGGTTGATAATAAATTATCGAATAAGAAAAAAAGCATGTGGGGCGTCCCACAGGGCAAGTCTTGGGTCCATTGATGTTTTTGATTTATGTAAATGATATCTACAAATCTCTGAATTACTATTTTATTAATTTATTTGCTGATGACACCCTCATTTCTGTATCTGGAAGTAGTTTTCATGAAATAACATCAACCTTAAATGCGGAAAAAACAAAATTCAGCATCAATATTAGTGGCACTACTTTAGATTTTGTTCAAGAAATTAAATATTTAGGAGTTTTTTTAGATCCTCAATTAAAATTTTATAATCAAGTAGATTATTTGTGCAAAAAAGTAGGTAAAAAATCGGGTATTTTTCTCACTATCACAATGGTCTAAGATACTTGTGTACAATACCATAATATTGCCCCATTTTAATTACTGTTGTTATTATTATCGTGTACCAAAGAAAGCATAGATCAACTCCAGCGTCAGCAGGATAAAGCGATGCGAATAATACTGAAATGTAGTAAATATATTCCTATTAATCATATGTTGAAGACATTAAATTGGCTATCCATTGCACAGAACATAAGAAAGGCGAATCTATAAATTAAGTAAAAGTGAAATGGCACCTTATTTAAATATTTGTCTGAAAAAAGGGCAAACCTTCAACAAATAATTACAGCAATGAATTTTTAAAGAAAACAATCTCACAAAAAACTTTATTTTGTGAAGGGCTGCATCTGTTCAATGCTCTACCTGAGGATATTAAAAACTCAAACAACTTGCGAGTATTTAATAAAAAAGTCTCTAAATATTTACATAGTTGTAGTAGCAGCGACTGATGTGATTAGTGTTAATTAACTTTTATATTATGTATAATATGTGAAGTTATTGTACTAGCAATATGTACAGAGTACAGGATTATTCATCATGTGTTGACCCATGGCCTATCTCGTTTATTTTTAAAGGTACAAAAAAAATATAATATCAAATTGGTGTAAATCCTAAAATATTTGTATTATATGCTATTAAAAAAACAATTACATAACACAATTTCAATATATTTAACAAACATCAGTTTTATTAATAGAACACCCTGTACATTTTTACATATTCTGATAGCCCAAATATTTGGAATAAATATGTAACTTGTCATTATTGAAATCAGAAAAAAGAGGACTGCTTAAATTTGTCAAAAAATACAGGCTTTTCCATTTAAAAAAAACTTATGTTTGTTACATATATCAAAATTGTGTTGTGTAATTGTTTTTTTAATAGCGTATAATAAAAATATTTTAATATCTACACCAATAGGATTTCTTATATTTTTTTCGTATTTATAGAAATAAACGAGATAGGCTATGGGTCAATATATGATCAATAATCCTGTACATATTGAAGGGCAGGTTACTTCCAAGTACGGTGTAAAAGATTAAATTAAAATTCGCTTTCGTTTTGGATGTACAAATCTATTTAAGGTAAAGTTTTTTCTTTTCATTTTATAGAAATTATTTTGTACCCATTTTTCAAGTCATTTGTATAATATGTATTGTGTATATGAATGATGGCGAAATTATTATAAGTGTACTGGTGTACTGACTTCAAATTAATTTATTTTAAAACTGTCTAGACTGACAATAACCACTTCTGAGCTTTAATAATAACATGAGATGGCTAAAGTCCTAAAGACTCCACTATATTAATATGAATGTAATAAGAAACCAAAACAAATTGTACCGCTGTATAATTATCATGGAAATAGAACCTGAACAAATTGTTCACTGACTTTTCGTTGGCAATTTTGTATTTAAGTCTTTGCAGTAAGTTAACTAAACAAGATGTTTATCACCAAGCAAAATATTTTTATTTACACTGTAACTGGTCATATGGAAAACTTAATATTGTAACGAAATGTAAATTGTAAAATTTAGTACGTAAGAAAAGTTTCTAGAAAGATCCAATAAGGAAAAGCGGCCGCGATAATAAAGCAAACGACAGATAAGCGTTTCAGAAATTTCAGCCAACGATAAGCCTTATCTGCCCAAAACTTCTAGAACCCGGAAGCGAAAACTTTATAAGGCGGACGCCTTTCCCTCGAGTTAGTCAGGTAGTTAGAGTCAGTCAGTGTAATTAGTGAATTAGTAGTTAAAAGTAAATAAGTGAGTTTATTATTCAGTTGTTTAGTTTGGTAATAAAGTGGGTATTATTCAATTCACGTGTTAATAATCAATTCGAACCGATAAGCCCGTAACAATATGATGAGGAATATCATTTGAGAAATATCTTTTGAGAAACGTGTGTGGAACATGCGATCTGTTAGGCATAGTTTTAAAGACGAAAGTAGATTTTTATTTGTCGAGCTTGAAGATGAATTTTGGTTTTTTTTTTGAAGTTTGAAGATCAAAGCAAAAATGTTAAATGCAAGGTTAATGTGTCGAAAAGAAGTCGAAAATTTAACTCTAAGCTATAAAATTAATCCCCGTAGTGTGCACTTTTAGTTTCACCAATAACTTTGAAGTTTTTACTACAAAACATTGTTTTTCAGAAATAAAGCAGTTAGTTACTATGAGACAAAAGAAGATATATGTTCACACGTTGTCCTGTCTGAATTATTTTCGACAGGACGCATGAAATTGTAGAGAGGAGCGTTGAAACTTTAGTTATTATTTAGTTTTACATCGTTCAAAGTTTTAAGTGTTTTTCACTTACACACAGCGATTGACGAATTAGGATCTAATGCAATCGCTGCTTGGGGCAATACCGCGATTGATATTTGACAAAGTCCTCACTTTGATAACTTAGCAAAGTCTTTACGGCTAATACAACTAACATATTCGCAGGAACAGCGTTTGTGATTCAAAGTGATCTCAAAATATTCTCATCTAAAAAATTTGAAAATTTGACAACTTAGCAAAGTCGATACGGCCAATACAACTAACATATTCGCAAGAACAGTGTTTCTTATTCAAAGTGATCTCAAAATATCAAATTAAATCCAAAAATGCAAAGATATATAGGGTGTCTCATTTAAAATAATGAAGTTAGTGTCAACTTCTAGCATAACTGGTAGTACTACAACTTTGTGAATATTTTAGTTGTGTTAGCCTCGTCGACTTGACTAAATTGCCAAATTTCCAATTTTTTACATAAGTACTTGGCTAGATATCGATCGTGGCCATTCCTGGTGGGACAGACTGTATAAGAGCTTGCTAATCCTTAACAGAAGGTAACCTAAATCTAGATTTGTGAAAAAAGCAAGTGTCGAAGAAAACGCCATACAATGAATGACATGTCCGAAGTGATTCAGAGTCAAAGACAAGGTCAGCGTTATAGTCTCTAGACTGTTGTCATTAATTGCTCTTCTCTGAATGCACAAAACATTAGAACAGTACTTTAATGTTGGTCGAACATGATCCTTAAGTATGTGAAATAATCTTCTCAAATGTTCTATTGGTAAGAAGATTGTTATGATTTGGAAGTTTTCTGCATTATTATCTGGTTATACCAAAATAAAATTATTTGCCTCTACCATTTCAAGCTTAAATGAAAAAGCTTTATCCCTGTTTTGTTAATTATGGTTAAATAGAACTGCATTTACTTTTTTAGTTGACATAACCAAACTGAGGATATTTTGATATGATTTTATGCGGTAAATTATACTTTAAATAATAGTAATTTGTTCACATAAAATATAACTGATTAAATCAAATGACTTTAATCATATCTTTATTTAGGCGAATAAAATTAAATAACTACACCGCGGACCCAATCATTTTACCAGAAAATATACTCCCATAGTCCCGTAAGTCTCTAAGCCGCAACGAAAATAACATCAAAGAAAACGGATCGAAAACTTCGAAACCGCATCAGCCAGAGTAAATAAGACTGCGACGATAAGGCTCGAAGGTTTCTGTTTTACGCGGCTGACTGAGAAAAGAGAAAAAGAAGGGTAAAGCTTTGGATTTATAAGTTATTGAAGTTTTAATTTAACATTTCCTTCAACCTGGTATTAAAAAGCTTGTGCAAGTAGCGTATTTTGATTTCTAATGAATTCTTTACTACACTGTTCTGATTATTTTTTTTTGCAATATATGCTTTTAACTGTATCAAGTTCAAACAATCCAACGAAATTAACTGTAAATAGAACAAATAGTAGAAATGCTTAAACTACGCCATCAAGTTATTTTATAAGCTAATTACGTAAAAATGGTTCATCGGTTCATCATCTATTTCATAAAACACTAGTTAACTGTTGGATAGCTTAGTATTTTACGACCGACAACTATTTTTTTATTAAACTGTTGAACTGATTCTACGCAATGCGTAATTGGTGGTGTTGCGTTAAGGGATATACATTTTTATGTTTTCTTTTATATACTTCATCTAGAACAAGCATTAATAGGATAAGGAAAGTAAACAGAATTTTCTATTTAAAAAAAGCTAATAGAAATATGTTATTTATACGATACACATTTAGGGAGTCCAAAGGCAATAAATGATGTCCTTCTTGTTCACGATAATATCTGGGGCAGAGTTAAGCAGAAGAATTGCTGCGGAAACGTGGAGGCACTGCTTTTGTGCAAAAATGGATTTCAAAACTCCAAAAAAACTTGCCGGGGGCAGCCGTTTAGTCCTTTAACTTTTAAAGATTATATGTGAAAAAAAACTTTCTTGAGTTATGTGCTCATAATTCATTTCTATCTGGTGACCCTCTAAAGATGAAAATATAAACAATGACTGTGACTGTAAAGGTTTTTAATATCGCAGCAACAAAGAAAAAAAAAAGAATGAAAAACATGGCAGATGTTGTAAAAAATTCACATATTACTTTGTTACTTTCTTTGGTACACATTTAAGGATTTGGAATTTCAAAAATAATCACTTTCCAAATAACAAAATAATTAGAGAATTTCTTATGTTTCTTTTAGGTGGATGATGTTTTGATGATATAGTATTATAGTATTAGTATTATGATGATATAGTATTATAATGATCCTGAGAACTGCGCACTGAAAAAGGACAAAAATATTGCTTACAGGATAACAATTTCAAAAGTAGCAATCGGGAATATCTCTTATTGTTATACAAAAAATACTGTCAGGAAGATCTGAAATACTTATCGAGGGATTGAAGGGGAACTTTTTTACTCACCGTGCCTCACCCTTTAGAGGTAGCCACCAAAAATTATTATTTTTTTGTACAAACCTACCATTGAAAAGCTCTTGCTTTCTTCTGTTTATAGTCATATAGCAAAATCTTAAATCGTGCGATTAATTTTTTGACATAACGATATTTAAAGTAAGCAACGGTTTGAAAACTATCTCTTAGACAAAAAAGGGAAACCAAAGAATGTATTTTTTTATTCACCCCTCCTCTTATTTTAGGGGCTAACCACCCCTAAAGATTTATCTGTTTCTACCTGTAAAGAGTAATAAAACACCTTTTCATACAAATAGTACCCAAAATTATGCCTACATTACTTGATTTTTTTTCTTTTGCTTTGGGGGTAAATAGGGATCCATTGAAGATTTATTTTAAAATTAGTTTTGCAATGGTGTGTTTCAAGGGCTCTCAAAAACAAAACGTATCAATGTTATATTTTGTTTTTTAATAAAATAGCGTATTGTAACAAAAGGTAGTTATAAAACTTAGTAAGGAATTTTTATAGAAAAATTTGATAAGAGGAAGCGGCTGCGATAATGAATCAAACGGCAGATAAGCGCTCCAGAAATTTTCGTAAACGGTAAGTCTTATCTGTACGTCCCTTCTAGAAACTGGAAGGGCACCTTTACGTGGTTGTCTTTCCCTCAGTTGGTTGGTTAATTAAACAGTGTTAGTGGGTTAATTAGTCAGTTGGTTAAGTGAATTATAATTGTAGTGTTCTGGAATTAGTTTGGAAATAAAGTGGTTACAATTCACGAAGTATTAATCTTCGAACCGATAACGCGCAACAGTATTATTTATATACATTTTTGAATTCCAAGGTGAAAATAAAAGCCAGCAGTAAAAATTTTAATGTTTAAATTCTCAACATTTATTTGGTATGGTGAAACGGGCTGGCCCTTGGTTATCTTCAAAATTTGAAAATTATCTCCTGAAAGCAAGAAAGTTTAAAAAACACAACAAAGGTTGCTCTAATGCGTTTTGATAGGCAAGCTATCATCTTCAGAGAGATACTAACACCTAATCCTAAAATTAACCCTTATATACTAAGAATATTCACTTCGTGCATGATCGACCGCATCCGATCGCGCATGCAAATCTAATCATACATGTCGCAGTGTCAAAATTCCTTACCTATCAACATTAACTATTTTTAACAGAGATGAGAGGCCTAAAGGCCCAGCACTACCATTCATAAGCTTGTCTCCAGACTTATGGATGGCTTATGCATGTGAACGCGTAGCAGTACTGCAAAGATTTTGATTTTCTTCATGTTTGGTCTCCGAAGAACTTCCCTGCGAAATATTACGTTTATAAGATTTTCCTTTCATGTTTTTATAATTAACTGCATTTTTGTTATTATTGATACCTTCTTTGTAATTTTTTTTAATCTTATTACTTTTTGCTTTCCTTTAATTTTCTTTTTTTTTAAACACCTTTCTCGCAGATCTTTTGGGCTTTTGACCATCCCCAGATATATCTGTTAAGAAAATATAAAAAGATCGTTTAAGGGTTACCTTATTAAGTAATTGAGGTGAGCAGCATTACCCGATGAACGCCTTTATCCTTGCTTTTCCTAATGTGATTAAGAGAATGATTTTTTAAAAATTGTATTTTTCTTTAAGCCAATTACTCGCTATGAGAAATGCTCGTGAAACGAGGTCCCAGTGTATTTTAAATTAGTATCTCCTAACAGATGTGTCGCGTCATACTAGTGTCTCGCCCAAAGTTCACACTTTAAAATATTAAACCTTAAAAAATTCATAAACATATAATAATAATAATTTTTAATTGTCAAAATTTGTTGGGCGTCCATGAATGAGATTCTATTTTTTTTGTCAAAAAATTTTTTTAAGTAGTTGAGCATGATGTGTGTCACTTACAAAAAGGTTGGGAAACATCGTTTTAAATAATTATTCGCACTTTATTTAAATGCTAGTCTTGTTTTTGAAAATACTTTTATTTGAGAGTTCATTTCCATAATGCTGAACAATCTACGAAACCCCGTAAGTCAGCGAATCGTTGTCAAAATTACTTCCCAAGGCACAAGAGGGTTGTTTCGACGAAACAATGAAATACTTTAGCAGAAAAGAGTCGTAATTTGTGAAATATCAGCTCGACCCCGGCGAGTACACATTTCCTGTAATATAACGTAGCGTAGAGCCAACCAAAGCCGAATAAATATGGCTGTTTGGGGAAAAGGCGAATACAAGTTTGCTTTTTAGAACTTGGATAATAATCCAAAATTATGGTGCCTAAACTCATCGGTTTTAAACATACTTTGGCAGACTAGAGTTTTTAACACATTTCGAGTTCTTTTTTAAAACACTGGATTTTCTGACGTGTTGAAGTAAGCAAGCAAGTTTGAATTATTGATTTAAGTAAAGGATATTTCATTAAAATTCAAATTACATTTTAATTTCTTCCTTTTGTATCTAAATTGGAAACATTATTTCATATGCAGTAATTTCTATGGAAAGAAAGAACAAACTAGAAACTGTTAATCAAAATACAACAAACTTTTTTATAGCTTCAAAAATTATTGCACATCATATTAAATATTGCTCAATCTAAGGCAACCTTTTTGAAAATCATTTGCAGAGCTAATAAATCAATAATATTGGTATACTTTGTAGGAATGCCTACGTAATTTTTTCGAATATTTCATTTTTTGACAAAAATGAATGTAGCAGAAAAAAGGTAAGTTATATTTTTTTAATGAAGCAATCTGTATATTTGCAATTGGTTGGAGAGATAATTGAATTTTCATTAAACGTATACAGGGTGGTTTAAGTTATTCGTCATTATTTTTATATGTGATAGAGTAACAAGAAAAAAGTAGACTTTCTGAAGAAAATTTGTTTAAAAAATGTTTCCTAACGAAGATGAATAGTGTTACAGTTGTGGAAAAATACTGGTTTTCTTGTCATAACTTTTCAACCATTCATTCCATCGATTTCCATCAAAATTTCCCACACAGACTAGTGCAGTACATCTTTAAGTAATAATCAAACTCATATCTTTAATAATAAGAAAGTTAGCAGTAGTGCCGAGTTTATTTTAACCACTCTGTATATTACCACTTCTATAGTTTTTTGTAAGGACTCCCTCCATTGATACAATTTTTTCCATTCAATTAAATTTAGGTAACAGTGATAAATTAATCACTTCCACTATCTACTTAAGACACATGTACTATTATTCTGCTTAACTGGCTACATGTTTGTTAAATTTTAACTTTGCCACATTAGTTTTCATTTGAGTTAAAAAAAGATAAATACCCCTTTTTTATTTTTTACAAAAACAAACAAGAAAAAGGTGCTCTTTAGATGCATTTAAACAGCAAAGAGACCCTTTTTGTATGTGTATACACATCAGGAAAGTCAAACACTGTCCATAGGGAGAATGTTAATGAGAGATTTAACATTAAGAGCTAATAGTGGGAAAGATGGGCGGCGCCTTGTATTCTCCTATACCGGTGTAAACAATTCAACGCAGAGCGCAGCGATCAGTGCTGGTGGAGATTTCAATAATATATCACAGCTTCTAACGTGTTTTGTTACGGAATTACTACAATTTTAATAAAATTTGCGTACCACATGTTGTTTGTTCTTTTAGTTTGTTGATTCAATCAACGTCTAAGACAAAATAAAACTGATATTCTTTGATAACCAAAATAAATAAACTAGATTTCTTAAACAAAATAAATAATAATTCTATTAAGGAATATAACATAATAACGCTTTAAACATTACAATATAAGGAGTTCAAATAAGCCGCCAGATTGTGCTAAACAATATTTCAGTCTGTTGTAAAACTCTCGACGAGTTTTTTTTAACATCTAAACTGGAACATATGACCATGCTGCGTCAAAGTAAGGGAATACGTTCAGCGGCCGTAGAAAACTATGGAAGGGACAATTCTTAGCGTTTTACATGGATAATGAAAATTTTTCCTTATCTGTATGTGACGACGGAACTCCGTAATCGCTTTTTTTAGTCAAAGAGTGAACACACTGTGACTTCATGCATTGTTCTGTCTAATGATAATGATCCATTCGTCAGGCCTCAATTCGGCATTTTGTGATAAAGAAAAATACCACCATTGTCTTAAACTGTATGCGAGACATATTATGTGTCTTTAAGGCGCTGTGAACCTGCAGATTTGATTTGAGATTGCATGTTCTCAAAGCTTCTGGGTCGTACTAAAAGCACAAGTTTCGTTACTTTTATTAAATCGCTAGAAATATGTCCTAATTTGATGAAAAAACTTTCTTACGGTTAATTGTTTGATGGAATGAGAAAGATTTTTATGAAATTAGTGCCTCGGAGCTTGACCAGTACGATTCTACGTCACCTCTAGTTTTTAATAGAGATAATATGATTGCGCTGTGCTGTATCCACAATGTAGTGTCTTCTTTCCAAACGTATGAAATCCTATCCTATCAAGATTATGGTCATCCGCATATGTGTATTGCTAGCGTAACTGTAAACTACCTCAACAACTTCCAAGTTAGTGTTCCTTTCCCAGATCTGTTACCCATAGACCGTAGTGTGGGATACTATGGTCATAAGACCCCCATCCTTTTTCCACAAACCCTAGAAACTTTTAGAAACGAAGTTTTATTTAAAAATGGCTCAATTTTAAGTCAAAAAAAGCGAAATACATACCATTTTTTCTATCGGACCTTGTTGGAATTTTCAAACATAATTTTTAAGTATTTAAAAAATTAACAATAGTTGTGATTATTTCTTTGTTGTTGTTTATCAATTTGTGACAGTTCTTTCATTTTTTGTTTGTCACAGTTATTACAGCTGCTGAACATGCCCCAATCGGTGTGGTACAAGGGTTAAACCATTGCCACCATTTTGATAGGTGGCTAGCTAGATGCGCCCCAAATAAAAAATTAGCAAAAACATGCCAAAATTTACCACGAAAGAGCTTCACAACTAAAAATGCAATTATTATAACGATAGTAGCTACATTTAAAACTAAGTTTCTGTAAATTTTAAATAAAAAAGATGAATAGCATCATAGAGAGCTGCCAATTTGTTGCTCAGGCTTCTAAATAATTTTGCGGCGAATTTACAGAATTTGGAGAGATGTTCGTATTTAGCTAAGGTACTTCACTTGAAGGATGGAAATATTCAAACACTTTTGTTTTGGCTCCTAAAGCCTCGACGAAATCCTTGGACGCATAAAAATCGGGAAATAGCGATAAATAATTGCAGAAGAAAGTTAATATGACATCGCAAATAGTGCGAAATATTTTGAAAAAAAAAATCACATAATGGCTAAGATACCCGGCAGTTCGTTAATAATATCAAAATCTGGGACGCTCAGTACTTAGTAGCTTATTATATGGACTAACCTCCATAAGATTACAGTTACTTGAAATTACAATAACTTTTAAACAGCTTACAGACCTAGATATTCTGCTTGAAATTTTCACAGTAGCTGATTTTGATTTGCTTGGTTGTTATTTTTGATATCTCCCAGATATCCTTAAAAGTGAATGAATTAATTTTAGAACCGAATCTTTTCAATTTTGTTTTTTCTACATACCTACTACCACACCATACTATACTTATACTCCTAACAGTAAAGATGACTTCAGGAAAATAATATGCAAAAATGTTTCCCGTAAGATACGATCAAAAGTCAGTTACAAGTCACCAATAGAATTCAGATCTTTTGAGTTTTTATCTGATTAATTAATGGCTATGGAAATGTTTGCAGAGACTGCATCAGGCTGATGCGGTTAAAATAGGTTGTTAGTTATATTTTCAACTGTAGCACTGCAACTGTTTCGTTACATAAAATTTAATTACCGTATTATTTTCATTTCAACCTCATCGTTATTAGTTATTAGCATCTCTGTTTAATTTTTTTAGGTAAGGTTATTGAAGAACAAGAGTCCAGTAATGTAAGTTCATATAGGGTGATGGGGCAGTCAGTTGTCGAATCAAGTTGGAGTTTAAAGTAACCTCTAGCATACGGTAGTCCCGTTGATTTCTTTGGTAGTTTCCAGTCCAGGAAAAGTTAGCAATGGTAATAGGAACCACCTAACCACTTGGGTCACGAAACCCAGCCAACAAACATGCAAGGATTTCTTGCATCCCTCTTACCCTGCAAGCCAGCGGAGAATTTACTCCCCATTTTAGTGATCTTGTGTGAGATTTTACTTTAATTTGAGCTTAATTTTGAGATGAGCTTTTTAAGTAATTATTGTATGGTGAATACCAAAAGTGTTGTAAATATAATTAATTTTTTTAAAAATAAACAATGAAAATGTAAAAAAATATAAACAATGTAAAAAAATGTAAAGGAAAATGTAAAAAAGGTTGTAGCATTGGACAGCAATGTTTCGCTCTCATTTGAACTCGTCAGTAATGCATAACGAGGAAAGAAAACAATAAGGGAGGAAAAAGTAGATTTCACGTAGTCATATTCCAAAAAATGTTTCAGAATGTTGTCAATTTTCATTACTAAAAATTTAAATATTTCCAAACAGGGTCGCAGAAATGTTAAATAAAATTAATAAACATAATTTTTCCGACCAATAAAAGTCTACCCTAAAGAAGAATATAATCCACATCGAAAAATCTTTATTCTTAACGAAATTAAACAGGAGCTCGGAAACCCTCTACGAGGGAGGAATTTAGATTGATCAAGAAAGCATTTTTATTTTTAGTCTGAAAGATTTTTTATAACGGTGCGAACCTCTGATATAGTGATCGATTGAATGATTTGTTGAGCCCTTTAAAGTAAGCATTTATAGCATTGATGACTTCTTCGCTGCTCACAAATCTTTTATCTCAGAGCCATATTTTGAAGTTGAGAAACAGATGATAGTTGATAGGAACTAAGTCTAATAAATACGCAGGTTAGGGATTTTAGAATCGCAGTAACTGAATAGGATGAACAAGTACAATTTCATGGCGAAACAATATCTTGTTCTTTACCAAATGAGGTCGTTTTTCCTTTATTTCGTCACTCAAATGATTTACTAACAATATAATAATTACCATTGACGGTAGTTGACGTTGTAATTAATAAGATATTATCTAACCAATCGGCGTACCCTTGTTAGCAAATAATTCTCCAGTCCAATGTTTTGACTGCTGGTATACCTTCAGGAGGTTTTTCATCAACAACTATAAATCGACGCAAAAATTGGCTGGGTTTTCGCTTATACACTGCCAATTTCTCGGTCCAAATACTTTTTGGCGCAATTTTTGATCGATAAATAGCAACTTAGGCATCAACACAGTACAGAGGTTTTCCATTCTGATGTAAAACATTGCATATACGTTCAATTTACATCTTAGTAGTCTCGCTTATCTTACCCACTTTTAACTTAAAAATTCTAAAAACATTGAAGGAACTAAACAAATATGAAATTTTAGCCCGAATTATGAATTTATTTCATTATTTCATTAGTATAAAAATTGGGCAAAGATATTTAAATTAAATAAACAGCATGAAACTCGTCTGATAACAATAACGTTTAAAAAGACATTGACAGTATTCAATTCGATTAAAGAAAAAGCGGTTTATTTATCGATTTATATTTCGATTTGTTTCAGACCGTTATCGAAGCTCCAGGATCGAACTCTTAGGAATTAAAAATGATAATAAGAGTCATTTTTCTGCACTATCCAGTAAATTTTACGAAAGTGCTCTATACACTCAGCAATTACTAATTTTTCACTTCAAATTTTGTTACAACACATTGTAGGCAATGTGGCAAATGAGTACAAATGCGTTTGGTGACAAGTATTTGAATGATGACAATTATTGGTGCCATTACCCTATGATTTTCACCAAAAAGAGCTCGTTCAATGCGATTCACAAAGATAAAATGGAACTTTTGGGGGAGATTTTGCAGGCGTATTATCTTGCATCTGACCCGATTGCTTTTGAGCCCAGATTAGAGCAACATGTGGCATTAATAGCGCCGAGATTTTCGACGATTAGGTTGCGCGGAGCTTTCGTCATTTGAGGGATAGCCATAAAGTGAATCGGATGCAATAAAAGGCAACTTGTAAGACGTAGTTTCATAAAACCAACGCTTGAAGAAAGTACATGAAAACTAACATAAATGAAGTTATTGATGCTCATAATTGAGAACCAACTTTTGAAACTTTGATGAGATGCGATGTTGTAAATAGTTTCGAGATTCATTAGCACAATTGCTGTTTATCGAATTTATTTAGTAGTTTGGTTCGATTTATAGTTTGCTTACTTTAGTTTGTCAAAGCAGGAATACCGGGAATTCCTGGTAAAGGAAATGTTCCAAGTTAACAAAAGGATACTCAATCTGTAAATTGACTGTGTACTTTAGAAATCGTCGCTTATAAAATGACATTACATGTTGGTATTAAGGTATTTCTGTCTTTAGTGTATCACAAGGCAACGAAAATTTTAGTAATATTTGATAGACGGGTAGACATTAACAGCAACTGCACGTGTACAGATTTTGTATTGAATATACATAAATATAAGATGATTTATACCAGGAGCCGAAGAATTGAAAATCGTTTTTAGAATCTAATTTTAAGTAATTCGTTTTCCAAATATTAAGCCATAAGTTTTATATTTATAAATAACATCAATTCTTCATGGTAGACCCTTATTCCTCTAACGGAACGAACGGACTCCGCAAATGGTGAGTGCTTCTAACTATCAAGCTGAATAGATTTCAGCGGTTAGGAACAGTAGTCACCAAGAGCATGTAAGTTCAACCCACAAGTGTAGTTCAATGCCGGAAGGGGTATTAGCCCTCGGAGTAGTTGTTTCTTGTGGATTGGGCTTCAAATATTTAAATTTTTAGCACAGTAAATTTTTAACACAGTAAATTAATGATGAAACGTCTATTCATGTTAAAATATCTTTATTTTTCTTTTTTATATTTAAAAAAATTTTATTTTTAAGTATTTCTTCCCTATGTGCTATGTGCTATGTTATGCTATGTGCATATGTTATGCACTGCTGACGAGCTCAAATGAGAGCGAAACATCGATGTCCAGTGCTACAACCTCTTTTATGTATTTTTTTATATTTTCCTAATTTATCAAAAAAACAAAATTTTTATTTTTTCCATATCTAATTTTTGGTCTACTATTTTTCATTATTCCTATTCTATGTAAAATAAACTAACCTTTTAATTTGTAAACTGTCACGAAGTGACGTTTTCAATAAATTTAAATATCACGTAGTCGCATTTCAAAAACTGTTTATAAAATTGTCAACAAACCATAAAAATTTAAATATTTCCAAACTGGGCCGAAGAAATGTTAAATAAATTTAAAAAAAAAATAACATCAAGTTATGTAAAACGACTAATTTAATCATAAAAATAAATCACATGACTTTATTTTAAAGAATATATTCGAGCAGCCCCATCAACATGTTTGATTGCTGTTTGATATCGCTGGATCAGTGCATAGTAACTGCAGCAATCCTAATTATTTTGAACTCGCATTCATAATTTCATTAACAACCGTTCATTGTTTCTTGTGCATTAACTATTTGTTTTATGTGCAAAAGTAAAAGTCGAACGGCCGCTTTAGCAGGCCGTTTTTAATTTTTTCGATCGAAACGCGTTAGAGCAACCTTTGTTGGGTTTCTTAATCTTTCTTGGTTTCAGGGGACAATATTTGTATTTCAAACAGCACTTTAATCCGCCCGTCCCTTCAGATTGGTTCGTAATAAGCGGAAATTCATATTAAGTGGGATCGTTATTATCTGCGGGGTGAATATCATGCTATTGACATACACTTATACACTGCAAAATAAAAACTGTATTTTGAACTGGAACTAATTTTCATAATTATTTGTTATGCGGAACTGTTTTAAAAATGTTTATGCTGATGCAATTAAAAAGTCACTCATTTTAAGTAACATAATTTAAGTTGTATGTTCTTTTGCTCCTAAGCGGTGTCATCTATTCGTGTGAATTATTACGTTGGAGAGATTAATATTTTAGGCCGGTATAGAATTTCTAACGAGTTTTTAATTTAAAATTTTGAAAGAAGTATACGCAAGAAAATATCAGCGAAGCATTTGGAAAATTTGAATAAAAAATAAATTGCTTTTTGTAATAAATGAGAACCTTTTATCATTATAAATGAAAAAGTAAAAGTTATTTTTCGAATTACTTCCTTTAAGGAGCAGCCTTTAAACTGAATACAAATTTAGCAGGAAAATACTGAATGACTTTATTCATATATTTCCTTTTAAAATTGTGTATAACCACTTGTACTTTTAACTGAATATAATTAAATATAATCGCAAGTTTTAGTCAGTCAATTTAGAAATAAAGGGATTAAACTTATGTAATTTCGTCTAAGTTCTAAATTAGCGACGACATGCTAAATATACAGGGTGATTCAGTTATAATGGCATTAATTTTAAGGGAAGATAAAGAAAAATGAGTTTAATACGAATACGTGGTTCAAAAATTTTGTTTCAGGTATAAATACGCTGAAAAAAAATATTTTAAAGTCATAATTTAAACCCCTTTCTGAGGTGTCACTGACTCCAAAGCCCCAAGGCCCAGATAAATAGAAAGAAAAAGAATTTACAGCTGCGCAGCTGGAACTCGGGCGAAACAAATAAACAAAACATTGCTAGGTTAGGTCTAAATGACAATATGAAAAACATTAGATGATCCTGGCGTCACCGATGGTTGCGGAAAAGTCGTTGGGTGATTTGCTTTTTTATATGAAAATCGGGTAACAACGAATTGTAGAAGAAAATTACGCGAAAATAAAAAATGGTGAAATCGCTAGATGGATGCAAACGTTGATATCAATGCTGAAAATAATGAATTAAATTCACTGTTACGGGTGTAAGTGTTAAAAGTGGTTAAGACTCGAGAGTTATTTCTCGACCTTTCATTTTTACGGACTCTCCGTGACACGACGGAAATTTTTTAAACCATGTTTAGTTTACCGACGAATCATCACTTTTTTCATGCGCCCGACGGATCTAGAATAGTTCGAAAAAGAGGCACTCGAATATTAATGTAACTTACCTAACTGCTAACCAAGGTTAATATGCTTGAAAATTAAATAAACCAGTTTATATTGTAGAATTAATATTTTAGTTTGAGTCGTTTTTTCATTTTAAGTGTATGAAAATACACTGTTGCTCATTAATTAGCGATGTTTCGCCCTCGCCAGTCCGGCTTATCATTGCAGCTGGCGAGTTGATGATAACGTGATCAGCGTCTGTTGCCGTAAAGCATTGAATGTGGTCAGTAGCGCCGGACTTATGGTGGTCAATGGGTTGATTTGGGTCTATTTTAAAATGTCGAATAAAAGTTTTTTTTCGATTTTCTGTTTTTACTAAGCCTTCTGAACACATGGTTTTAAAATTAATGCCGTCCCTATATACATAATTTATAATTTCAAAGTTTTCGATTTTATATTATTTTCATACTGAGCAGAATAATCCTCGGGAAAATACTACTTCATCGTTTGAATTCGAATCGTTCTGGATAAATGAAATTATTAATATTAAATTTTTATTGCAATAAACTGCTCGTAAATCTGCATGTAATTACATTTATTGAAAGAGTTTAAAGTAGATTGCATTAAAAATAATTTGTAGGAAACCGAACGAAAGCCTGTTGCTATTAAATAGACCTACGTACACAAAGAATAGGGTCAAAAAGTTGCTGAACAATTTCCGTTTAGTAGCATTCTGCCTCGTCGTCTTATCCATCCAGGGATGTGTTGGCAATAAAAGGAAACAAAGGCATTTGCTCACTAGATAGATGTGGGGGAACAAATGTAACCCAGACAAAGAAATTTCTCCTTTTTTTTCAGCTTAGAAACAACGATGTGGAAGGTTTGGAGAAGTAATTCAAAATCAGATATTTGGGTTTTTTAGTTTGATAATATAGGACTGGGGTAAATGTAAAATCGGATCTTCTTTATTCGATAGTATAAATATTTTGATGCATTTGAGTTCAGACAACCGATTACACCTTACTTCATAGGTATCAAATTCTTTTGTGGAATGTGTAACATTTCTACTGTACAGACTATCAAAATCTCGTATAACCTCTAAATAAGTTACATGTAGTGTGCGCTAGTTATATTAAAATTGTACAGAATATTAGATGAAATATTTATTTCGGGTGAATAATCCTAAGCTAAAAGTTTTAACAATTAGAACTAAAGGTTGTCAACCAATTTAGAATTTGTGTTCATTTAATTGCCCTATAAATACCTAGGACCTTACATAGCTTATGAGAGAAAGGGACCATTCCTTCTCGTCTGGTCTTTGTTACGCCATCCATAAAAAAATCTGTATCCGCTTTTAGCTGCGTTCCATTTAAAAAATATAGTTTTAGGTTATAACTTCAAAACCATGAGGCTAATTAAAAACTCATTTACACCATTAAATTCTAGAGAAAAAACTGCATTTATAAGAAGATTTTTAATCAAAATTTTTTAGTTAACCGGAAAGGAACCACAGACTCCAAGATTTTTGAAATATTTTAATTTGTTAAAATTATGCTAAAATGGATAAACGTACAACATTTTTGTTATGACCAGGTAATTTATCTCACAAAATTGGTTTAGGTTTATAAAACCCCCGATCCTTTATCTTTGCTGGAAATCATAATAATAGGACAAAACGATAAAAAATGGGAGACATTGTACAGTTACCAAGTTTGATTTTTAAATAGCAACCCCTACTTCGTGAAATTCTTTAATATTCATAACTAATAAACTTTCTTAACGATAAAAACTGCAACAAAATTTAAAAAATTTCACAAGGTTTTCGATAAATATTTGCTTACACTGGATCAGGTTTCGCATTACTGCATCATCGGCGGTCACACCAGCAATTTGTTTAGACGTTATTATGTTAACAAGCTCCGTGGATCACAGACTCCTACGAATATTCCGTCTAATCCAAATTTTCGTCCAAAGCTTCAATTAGAGGCGTGTTCAGAAAATCAAGCTGCTCGTTCATAAGAGTAAATTGACTAGATTGTAAATATCTGTGAATTTCTATGGCTTCCAGGAAATTAAGTTAAGCATATGAATTGCTCTGAATATAATGTATACATAGGACAAACATCACGTAATTTTCATATTGGGTACAGCGAACATCTTGCTGCCTTCAGAAATCAACATCCAGAAAGATCAAATTGTGCAAAGCATCTATGAGAAACACAACATAAAATTACATACGCAAACACAGAATTTTTTAAAGTTTTTAGAATATTGTTAAAAGATGCTTAATTAATTAAATCGAGCACCCTCCTTTTTTTAAATTATATAATCCACCCGCAAAAAGTAACTCTAGGAGAGTATAAACAAAAGTTATTTACAATCAAATATAGATTCGAAAAGTCATAAGATAACGATAACCTTATCAAGTTTATCGTCTGGCAACACTGGTGGTGTCGAAATACAAATCTTGTCCCCTGAAACCAAGAAAGATAAAAAAAACACAATAAAGGTTGCTCTAACGCGTTTCGATAGCCAAGCTATCATCTTCAGAGAGATACTGGTGGTATGAAAATGATATAAAAATATACAAGATTAGTACTATTTCAAGTTAACCATTGGGAGCTTCTCAACTATTATAGATACAGAGTCGTTTAAATAACAAAAAAGATTCCTGAAATATTTAAAAATAACTGAAAATTGCCAATTTATATTTTTTGAAATATCTCATTTGTACATAAAGATAATTTTACGAAATTTGATATTTACATATGAAGCATCTATTGCATATAACTGGTAAAGTGAGATTTTATTTATCTCTCTTAGTTTTCAATATGCGATTTTTAACCTTTCTTTCTTATGGACATAATAGTCTAAAAAATGAAATTACAACGATGTATGGCATATCTGAAAAATCTTCTGTTTGACGTTTACACAAGTGATTTTTGTGACTTAAAATAGTAGGCCATGGATGTCAAAATTTTATTGTTATGTCAGCTTTAAATATCAGTGATCTGAGCAAATTAAGTTTGTTGAAAGATAACTTAAATAACATTTTAATTAATTATTAAATTAATTTATGAAATAATGTTTTCACCCTCAGAAAAGAACGATATGTATGATTTGTTATTAAGGAGGCCATTTCTAAAACATTTTATAAATTCGTTTGTTTTACTATTACTCTGTCTCTGTTTAAATAAAGTGTGCGGTCATTTCTGGAATAATTAGACAAAATATTGTTGCTATATGCCATACATCGCTGTAATTGCAGTGTTTTGGTCTATTCAGTCATATAAAATTTCAATATGGCTCCCATAAGAAGAAAAAAAATTGACGATCGCCTATTGAAAACTAAGAGACTTGAATAAAATCTGACTTTATTATTGAAATACAATATACAATAGATGATTCATTTTCAAATAGCAAATTTCATAAAATTATATTTATAAACAAATAAGATATTTCAAAAAATAAAAATTTGCAGTTTTTAGTTTTTTCAAAATATTTCATAAACCAGGTGAGATATGTTAAATCTTCTTTTACAAATAAACTACAAACAAAATTGCACAACTTTTTTGTAATTTAACGGACTCTTTGTATATATCATAATGTATAATTAACTACGAACCCTGTATATCCTGAATTTTCTCATAGAAGTATTGGTATTTTGAAGGATAGGGAATAAGAAAAGGATAATTGTTTTAAAAGAAACAAGAACAAAGTTATTTCAGCAGGATCCAGGGTTTCTCTCAAGAAAACTCATCCAGTAGTAAAATTGGCTTTTATCCTAGCTAGGTCAAGTTCCGAATAATAAAATTATTGAAATTCTGGTCACGCTACGATGCGACATGTCTACAAAATTTAATTGAATAAATGATGTAGCTGTATCACCACAGATGGTTGAAAATAGACAGAAATTCTAAGCTGAAGCAGTTCAAACAGCCAATTTAATTTTAATTCTTTCATTAAAATTATTACAATGTATTACGCATTTAGATAATTTGGTTAAAAGTTTTGAAGATTTCTTAAAAGTTTGCATTCGCGAGGCAATTACTGCATGTAACATCTTTTGATTATTCTAAATTATATTCGAAGCGCTGATACCTCATTTTTTAACACATTATTAGTGGTTTTCTGGTTTCTGTGCGCTGATTGTCTCGGCTTTTTGATTGGTATACTGTTTTTTCTCTTGATTGGGCCTTCGAATTTGAAATTCTTTTAAATCCTCTGACCATGCTCTTTATACTGGAATGATTTCTTTCTAACAGTAGCAACATAATGCATTAAGTATACCTAATCTAGCAGAGTTGATTCATGTTACCTTTTTCACTGATACATTTCTTTGGTGATTCATTTTTTTCCTTTAAAACGTTGGTAGCTGAATATTAAAACATATCTGATACAACTGTTACCAAAAATAAGCTTAATAAGATATCTCAATCAGCAGCTTCTTAACATTTGAACGGATTTTAAATCCTTCGTTGTTAAAAGATAATTACGCTTGCGATTTTAAAATAAAACAAAAAAGATCCAATTCCTACTTGTAAGGCACTTAACAGATGAAAAATTATCATACCCTCTGAATGTTTTTAAAAAATGTTAGTGATGCGTTAATTTTGTCCAGGAGTTTATAGATCTGGTTTAACACACCTCGTATTTTTTGCTTACACTTTTGCAGTTTTGCTAGACCTGATTTACTCATGAAATGTCACTTATTGAGATAAAAATGACATTCCTACTGTTGTTACTTTCGCTAAAACTGACACGAACTTTTGACTTTCAAATGGAACATCCTATTTTTAGTTCTCTTCAGAGACTAAATAGACTGAACGTTTCAATGTTGTCTCATGCGTACAGTTGAAGCTAAAATCCGGGGAAGTGGGGAGGTGCATTCCACTACTCTTTGATATGGTCGGATTAAGTAAAATTTATAAATATGAAACTTTCCGCGTAACGGTTCTAACGATTTAGATGAAACTTTAGAATTAGGGGCTTTTGGACCAATAGGATAATTTTTATAAGTGCTTTTTGGTAAAAGTTCAGGAGAACTATTTTCAAAAACATCTTGGTTTAATAGTAAAATAATTTTCTTTCAATACGCGACGCCTGTGTACAATATTGTTAAGTCGGTGCTGTAAACACGTCATGATTGCAGTGAAATGGCGACGCGCGCACGCCGATAATTGAATATTTATATATTTTATTTTTACCTACCCAAAGAATGAAACTCTTGATTTTCCTTCACTAATGTGTTCACTGAGGTTTCAACAATGATCCACAGTACACTTCCCCATATTTACAGCCCATTTTCTTAAAAAAAACCGATGTTATCTTCGCAAAGGTCTGTCTAATAATAAGAGGGCATTGCGAGCTAGATGGAGCTAGGCTTTCGCCAGGCTTTCAACTGGCTTCACTGCTTACCGTGTTAGGTTCAGTCTATTTAGTCTCTGGTTCTCTTATTGTGTGGTCTCACCTAGTGATTCCTAGAATTCTCCTGAGGCTTGAAGTCTACTTTTTGTTTGGTTGTCAATGCCCATGTTTCACTGCCAAATAGCGAGACAGGTTAGTATACAGTAGTGATGTAACGAATATTCGCATTCGCATTCGCGAATATTCGCATCTTTTATAATATTCGCATTCGCAAGAAATTATGCGAATATATTGCGAATGTATTTGGCAATAAGACGGGAAATTATTTGTGAAATAACAATGCAACTGCTAGACTAGGGTTCATGAACCCTTGAGAGATCCACATCATTAGTGTTGGGGGCCCATGAGTAGGTTATCTCATAACATTTTTTAAGATAATAACTAATTCAGTAATTTATTTAATCTTACCTCATAAAAAGTTTCGAATTCATTCTAAAGTTCGACTTCTTATATCAAAATACGACTTTCTTAAAATTTTGAATTTTTATCCCAATATTCGTCGTTTTGTTTTTTAAAATTTCGTTATTTCTCAAAATTCGACTTTTTTGATAATTTCGACTTTTTTTTAAATTCATCTTTCTGAAAAATTCGACTTGTTCATCAAACTTCGCCTTAAAATTGGTAAAATTTTTAAAAAAAACTTTGAATTTTTGTTAAGAGACCAAAGCTTCTAGAAATTTCAAATTTCAACTTGCTTCTCAAAATTTCCCAGTTTACCTCAATAGTGAATATTTTCTGATGTCACAGTTGGGGAGGGTTCAAAAATAAATATTCAGTCAAGAAATCTCGACTCTTTTTCTTGACATTTTGTCTTTTTTTTCTGAAATTTTCCCCAAAATTCGTCATTTTTTCGAAATTTCGACATTATTTAACTTTCTCTGGAAAATTTCGACTTTTTACTAAATTTCGACGTTTCGACAATCAACGTCAATCTTTTTCTCAAAATTTCAATCTTTTCCTCGAAATTTCAAATTTTTTTTTAAAATTTGGATTTTAGGAACTTGTGATTTTTATTTTAAAAATATCGTCATTTTCTTGAGATTTTGATTGTTTATAAGCAAGTTTTTTTAAAAAGTCAGGTTTTTATATTAAAATTGATTTCCTGAAAATTCTAGCGTTATACCAAAACTGGATGTTTTTAATTATAATTCGTCTTTTTCTAAATTACGACTTAATAGTCAAAATTCTACTTTCTTCTCTTAAAATTTTAAATTTTTTATAAAAAATGTCAGCGTTTTTTCGAAATTTTGAGTGTCTGGAAATTTGAACCTATTTGTTAAAATTCGCCTTATTCTCGAAGTTTTGCCTAAATTTCTACGTAAAATTGAACTTTTTAACCAAAATTCGGCTTTTTCTCAAAATTTGTTTATTTTTTAAAAATTGTATTAAAATTTTAATAAAAGCATAAAAATGTTGAGAATAATAATTTTACTAAATTTTTATGGGAAAACCAACATTCGTTACATCCGTAGTATACAGTTTTATACACAATATTTTGTTAGTCAGAGTATGCATTTTCGATCCTCTTATTATGTTGCCCCTTTTACTGTCGGTTGTAAGACTTCAGTACGAAAATGCATTGGCTTGTTCTGATTTAACACTATTAATTACTATATACTTTTAACTTCTCTTTCTGATATCCAGATATTCTAGGTTTTTACTTATGTCACTTTCTTTTGGCACAAATAGTACTATTTATCTGCAAACGTACATTCAGTTACATTTTCCAAGTTGCGGTAACCTACTTGTAATTTTGTCATTTTTGGTCTGAATCTGCACTTCTTGTTACATAATAAGTAAATACTATTTTTTTTTTTTGGTGTAAAAAATTAATACAGACAGTTCTCCGTAAAGATAAATAGACAGCCATCACCTCAAAAACTCGCCAGATCAACCGAAGACTTAAAGTGGATGGGTCTTTAATGAAACGACGTATTTTCTTTTTTGCAACACATCGTTTCTGGATTATAACATACTTTTTAAAAACCGAAAACATAGCACACAAAATAATGAATCATTATCTTTAATAATAAATACAACAAAGAAACAGAAAATTCCAGAATTTTGCAATTAAATCTTGGAAATTTTTGGACGGGTTTCGCTATATCGGGTGTAACAGGATCATGGCACACCCCCTATTAATACCATCCTTAGATTCTTAAAGGGGACACCCAGTATATTATTACATTTTTGGAATCTGCACAATTTTCTGGATGCAATACACATAAAGTGACTGATTTATCCTAATTAACGCTAACTGACCACATTAGCGCCGCAAAGAAATTAAATAAGGAAAAATTAGAAAGTGATTTATTTTCTAAATTTGTTTTCCACAGTAACTTATGTTTTTATTGAATAAATCTTCAAATAAATTGAAACCAAATATTTTGAATTCTTTTGGCTGTAACTTCAGTTCTATTGATTTCACAGCAAAAATGAAAATATGGTTAGATTCGCCATTAGTTATTCTTTTTGGTGGTACCACAGTACCAATATGGTGCCATTTAAGAAAATGAAGTTAGGACACAAAAACCACTTTTTTAAATTTTATCACTGATAAAAGAATAAAATACTCCTTTTTTTGATTTTTTTAGCTTTAATGTGATCCATTAGAATTAATTAGAGTCGTAACCTTCTATGTTGAAAAATAAAACGGGACCAAAAAAATTTTCGATTCTTTAAAAATCACTTTTTTTAGGTGCATTGTATTGAGAAAAATGTGCAGATTCCAAAAATGTAATAATATACAGGCTGTTAAAAATCAAAAGTTTGTATCAGTTTAACGAAAGTGACAGCAGTAGAAATGTCATTTTTATGTTAAAATATGACATCAAGTGTGGTAAGTTTGAAAATTTTATCTTAATAAATAAGGAAAAAAGGGGGTGTACCATGATCCTGTTACACCTGAAATACTCTAATATTGAACGAGTCTATCAAATACAGTGCACCTGCTGTACAGAATACAGCATCGTCGGTGAATTGTATTTGATATTCAATATTCCTGACTCGTAAATAGATGCCGTTTTAATTCTATTTTAATCATATTATTAGAACAATTTTTCAGTTTAAGGTTGCGATGTTAAGAAAAAGTCGAAAACTTAACTATAAAGTATAAAACCAATTCTTGGGGTGTCCACTCTTGGTTTTTTTTATCAACGAATCTACTTTTTTGCAGTGGAGGTAGTTTTTCATCATCATGTAAAAAATTTCGCTTCATTTTTAGAAATCGAAAAATACCTTTTTGTGGAATTGGACGAGAAGCTATTATTTTGGAGCTCGCAATACTAAAATTAATTAAGAAAATAAAATGAAATTTGCAAATAATAATGTGCTAAGGGTCTTTAGTTTCCATTAATTCAGTCAGAATCTGTTATAAATAAGGGTAACATAGAAGATATTTTTCTATTTCTTTGAATTATCAAACAAATGATATTATTATTCAATGAAATCGTCTATTTTAAAGAAAAAACGTCTTTACGTTTTTCTTCGATTTTAGCGTAGAAAATTAACAATCGCTGCAGTAAAATCGTCATCGTGAAAGACACCTACTACGTGACAATATTTTTCGACTAAACTACTCTAAATTCAAGGAAACATGTAGAAATACTTTTTCTTTGAAAAAATCCAATTCGTTGGAAAATAAAATCGTTTGCTTAATAATTTAAAGAAATAAAAAACATCAAAACAATTTTGTTAAGGGTAGCTAGAAAATACCGCATTTACAACCAATTTTGCTTAAATTTATGGTAGTTAAAGAACCTTACCACATAATTATTCTCTGTAAGTTTCATTTTATTATCTGAATTGCAAAGAAAATTACTCAAAAAAATAACCAAATGATATAATCTTTTTTAAAGGGCTATATCACACTTAGTAACGGTGCTCAGCAGGACCTATGTTTATATATTAATTTTGGCTCTACTTTCACCTTCTTAAGTTTTGTACCAACTTTTTCAAACACCCTGTACATACCGATGTAATCAGAACACGATTCTATATTTTCCTATTTATTTGTTATATTTATTTTGTATTACTACTTACTACATAAAATAATTATTCTATCGCATGTTGATAAATTCTGAAAACTATCAAATAAAAGATGAGTGGACATTTTCTGAAAGCATTTTCTCGGCAACCCAAATGTATTGTTAAATGAAAACAATTTTCGAACTAGTTTATCTACACTTTGTACAACGATTTGTCCCTGAGCGCGGAGAAATATCGGCAGAATTTAAAATTCACCTCGAAACTTTGAGGCAGCAGGAAGTTCTGCGGTGAATAAATAAATATCCAGCCTGTTACGAATTCTACTGTTGACTTTCCATCCTTCCACCCCACTTTCTGGTATCCTGATAATATTAACTTTTAAAGAACAACATTGATCTGCGGTAGGGATTAAAAAAGAAAATTGTAATTTCTCTATAGTGAAATTATTACTTTTTATCATCAGTGTTTATAATTATTTACATTGTTGCCTGTGCATAATTTGGGCACGTTTTTATTTTGTTTCCATAAGAAAATACTTAATTTTCTTCTTGTTTCAGGTAAGTCCATCAACAGTTTCGAGTATTTGATTTCGATAGCTTATTTCTGAGGTAGGTGACTTTTTTTATTTTATTTTTTTTTGCGGAAAAGCACTATTGTATTTTACCTTTATTTTCTTTAAACGTGTTGTGCGAAGGTATAAATTGAAAAATTTTAATTTTACAAGATGAAGACTGAAATAACTTATCTACAAAGGAGCTGCATAATCTTTGGAAAAAAAAGGAACAAGATTAGGATGTTGTCAATAAGTAAATTTTGCACATTTTGAGCAATTGTTACATTGAAAAATAATTAAACTTAATATTTACGTTTTACTGTTAGTGCCGGCGCCACACGATGCAGTCAAACGTCTTCCAACGTTGGCCACATGGACATTTGTAGCATTGTGTGGCAGTGCGTCACGGAATTTGTGTTAACGTTGGACGTTTGAGGATTCACGGTTTTATACTTCTGTCAATTGTCAATTCTGTTTTGTCTACGAATATTAGTGTCTTCTTCCTGGTTCGCAGTTGATTAGTGGGTTTGTTTATTTACAAATTATAATGGAGATAAATTAAAATAAAATAATGTGCTTAAAAATTGTAAATAATTTTAATCTACTGTTCTCTACTTCTATTCATTGACAGCGTCCACCACCTTTCTAAAACGTCTTTTTCTTCGTTTTTGCTGTAACAATAGTTTTTCCCAGAATAAAATTATTATACCAGCAGCAATGCCAGCCGTTAATTCTATGTCATCCATTTTCTTTTTCCAAGTGACAGCATTGGCTCGAATACAGGTTTCCAATATTCTCTAGTATGCTGATCTTGGATCCAACATTGGGTCCAACGTTGTACTAAACGTTTGAAGCGGGGTTTGACACATCGGCTGGCTCCGGTTTATACAATCCTCGACGTTTTAAAAATATTAAATATGACGAGTATGCCGAATTCATCTTTTTATTACTTTTTCAATGAGGGTTCGTTCATTACTATATATTATTACATTAAAAAAAGTTGCTGCCAAAATTCTGATGTAATAATAATTATCACATTTATATTTAACCGCAGTAGAATATTTTTTTTTGAACCAGCTGAATTATTTATAATTCACTGTAGATGAAAATAAGGGACCGGATTTGCTTTATATGATTCCCAAAGTTTTCGTAAAATATCTAAAGTACGCCTTTAATGGAATCAACTGTACTACACAGTGTAATTTATATAAAAGATTAAAACATTTTTGACTTCCCAAATTGGCTAGTGCAGGCTAAATAACACATTTTCAAAATTGTGGTGCTTCCTCAGATATCAAAAATGGAGGCCGCATTTGTTTTTTTCCAATTGTTTTGGTGCCTTTCATGCCCTAGTACTATTTTTCAAATATGTCCATCCAAAAATTTAAAGAACTTATACTCACAAATAACTATTAAATGACCCCGAAGATCTCTCGCACCGCAATTCAAGTTGCAACTTCGACTTTGAGTCGGTGATAGCGAAGTGTAATAATATTGGATGTAACAGGATTACGGTACGTCCCCAATTTATTCTTTATTTCTGAAGATAACATCTTCAAACTTGTTAAACCTGACGTACTTATGAAATGTCAAATTTTAACATAAACATGACATTTCTGCTGTTGTCACTTTCGCTAAAACTTATACAGACTTTTGATTTTTAAATAGAACATTCCGTGTATTATTAATTATTACATTTTTGGAATCTGCGCAATTTTCTTAATACAATACACATAATATTTTTAAAGGATCAGAAATGTTTTTGGTCCCATTTTATTTTTCAACTTAGGTCATGATTCGTTCTAATTAATTAAATGATATTAGGAAAACTTAGGAATTAGTAATTTTTTTTAAATTTGTTTTCCACAGCTATCTTATGTTCTTACTGAATAAATCTTCAAATAAATCGAAACCTAATATTTTGAAGTCTTTGGGCTGTAACTTTAGGTCTAATGATTTCTCTGCAAAAATGAAAATATGGTTAAATTCGTCATAAATGTAAATGTTACTTACAGTTCCATTATGGTGCTATTTAAGAAAATGATTTTGTTAACTTTATCACGTGATAAAAGAATGAAATATTTATTTTTTTACGTGATTTGATTTTTGTAGCATTAATGTGGTGCATTAGAATTAATTAGAATGAGTCATAGCCTTTTAGGTTGAAAAATAAACTAGGTCCAAAAAAATTTTCGATCCTTTGAAAATTACTTATTTTAGGTGTATTATATTTAAAAAAGTGTGTAGATTCTAAAAATGTAATAATATACAGAATGTTTCATTAAAAATAAAAAGTTAATATCAGCTTTAGCGTGATAGGGGGTGTACCATGATCCTGCTACACCCGATATTTAAAATTTTATGATTTTGAGATATAATTTAATAAGTTCTTTATAAGTTTTTCTTCAATGAACTTTAAGTGACGGTTAACTTAAACTGAAGTCGATCATGCGCCTATGTTTTCCACTATTTCTTTAGGTGTCCTATGAATTAGTTATTGCCTCTGGAACTTTATACAGGTTGAACCAAATTTGAATTCCATTACAGGGATCTCGTAAAGTATTAGAGATACAACGAAGCTTAAATGGGCAAAGTAGTGCAGAATTTAATGCTTAAAAATGTTCCGTTGAGAAAATAATTGAATTCCAACTCGTCTTGATTTTATTTAGAAAAAACTGAAAATCATCCCTTTTACAAATCAGCTGTAACTTGTTTATTTAGAGTTCGATTGAAAAAATTTAAAAACTGTTATTAGTTATCTTTTTTCAAGGCCTTCTTATTGGTTTACGTTAATTTTTTCTAAATATAACTGTTTCCAAGAAAATTATGTCAACTTCGTTATTTCTTATGGACGCCATATTAAATTTTATTATTTTAGCATTCAGCATATTTTTCTGATTAATGCATGCACCCCTTTAAATGGCGTAATTCTATGAAAACATGTAGATGTTCTAAAAATTGTGTCGGCAATTTTTGCAATTTTTTTTTTAACCGTGAATACTTACTCGTGTAATAAATCTCATATTTATGCTTATTATCTGTCTTAGAATACTTAACTTCTAGATAAGTCTAGAACGTACACTTTGGTATGAGTCATGGGAAAGTCGTTCCTAACAAACTTCTTATAATGTTTTGAGAATTATGTCATTTAAAGAGATCATGCACATTACGAGTATTAATAAATATTTCAATAGTATACAGTTTGTTACAATATTTTTGATTTTTTAATAATAATTATTGCTTTTTTTAAGGTATGTATTTTTTTATTATTAAGAGCTATAGCGATTGCATTACCTACTATGATTTATTTTAGTTTATAATAATAAACTATTTTATTTAACCCACTTTGCCACATTAGAAGAGATATATCAAATTAATTAGAAAAATTTGCTGAATTCGAAAATGTAAAATTCTATATAGCTTCCATAAGAAATAACAAAGTTTGTATAATTTTCTCAGAAACAATTGAATTTAGAAAAAAATAACGTACACCAAAGAAAATGCCCTAAAAAACAATTAATTACAGTTTTTGATTTTTTTCAATCGGACCCCAAATAAACAAGTTACAGATGATTATTAAAAATGGAGATTTTCTGTTTTTTTCTAAATAAAATCAAGATGAATTGGAATTCAATTGTTTTCTCAGCGAAATATTGTTAGGCATTAAATTCTGCATTACTTTGTCCATTTAAGTTTCCTTGTATCTCTAATGGTTTCCGAGTTGGCTGTAGTGGAAATGAAATTTGGTTCAACCTGTATATTTCCAAAATTTATTTCTTATTATTATTAAGTCTTTTTATTTTTCAAGTGAGTGCAAATTTAGATTCAGTGAATGAACATAAAAATGGTCGATAGATTGACCAATATAAGTTTAATAAATATTTGCTTCTCTTCCTACAAATTCTTGTATTGCCTGTCAAGAAATTCTCATACATTTTCTTATAACGGTTCAATAAATTCAACATATTTATGGCTGAGTGTCAAAGGCGCCTTTACGATGTCAAAAGTGGTGCGTAAACATTTATTGCGTCTTTTGCACACCAGGTATGATTTCAGGTTGTGAATGTTTTAGAGAAATATATTAGATATATATTAGATCAGAAGCTCTCGTAAATTTTTATAAAATGTAATTTAGACAAATCCCAAGAGAATGATAAGTTAATTGAAAACAAAATCGAAACATCGTATAAGTCCCCAAAATGCCACATTTTAACATCTTAATTGATTTTTGTTCTTAAATGATCTAAACTGAATAGCTTAAAATAATAGGGCTTGACAAAGAAGCTGCATTAAATAATTTGGTGTAAAAAACTGACATGGAATTTGTCGTGGTGGTAAAACGATGATTAAATAAAAAGGTCAATTTGTTGTGCTCGGTTAAAACCTCAACCATTAAAGGGCATGTTTTTATTCTACTCGCTTGTGATAAATGATCAAGCTGTTTCATTTTTAACACAAATACAGAAAACTTTATACGCTGCAGTTTAATAATTGTGTTAAATGTTTCAAATAGATGCAGTTTTAAAAGTGTTTAGGCATGCTATTGCATATTTGCTATCTGCCTTTTAGTTTTGTAGGACTTGTAGCGGCTGCAACTGTTTATTTAATAAGAAAACTAACATGTCTTCTACCTACAGTGTCTTCATTTTAAAATGTTGCACTTAGGTTTCTTCGAAAACCGCAGGCAATTTCTTAAAACTCTAAAATAGTTGGACTTTGTTTATGGATTGGTTACCCCCTCACTATATGTGTGGCATTCATCTCCTAGCGGGAATGAGTTGCACACTCTTCATTTGAATAGGGACGGTCTAGTAGCACTTTATTGAGAGCTTCAAACCTTCAAAACTTCAAACTTAAAATCTATTAATTGATTTTAGCTGATGAAACTTTAAAATGTGAAATCTAAAATAGTAATATTTAGTTCTTGTTTAAACATACAATTAGAATTTAATCGTTTTTAGATATTGCAACTACCATTCATTGCCGAATGGAAGTGAATTTGATCAGTTAAACGAAATAATGAATTTAGAGCAAATTACATCTTTGTGAGAAGCTCATTTGATCCTCAATTGAAAGTAGTCATTAATTGCAAAATTGGCGAACTGTTGGATCAGTTGCTGGATAACATGTTTGGTGGACAATAGTATTTTTTTGTTACCTTTCTTTTGTTGCTTTCTAGTTGATAAAGTGTGCTAGTCACTGGAAAAAGTCAAAAATGGTAGAAAATTGTATGTAGGTTTTTATTTGTTTATTGTTTTATATCCTTCGACTAAATCCTAAAAGCTTTCTTCTACTTACTTTACACTTGCTTTAAAGTAGCTTTGAAATTGTGTCGTCGATTTTCTATAGAAACAATCGGATAAAGTAGAGTAACTTCTTGTATCTGCAATGAAAGTCATGCAGATAAAAATTTAAGTGATCTTCATGTTTCAATCATATTGCAAAAATTTGAAGAAACTGGTTTGGTTTGTAATATCTGGAACGCTTGAAAAGACAAAGGTCTACTTAGAACTCAGCAAATCCGAATTGAGGATCCTAATCGGCCTCTTAACAGAACATTGCCCTAGGAGGTACCACCTCAAGAAAATGGGTCGGGCTGAAACAGACCTATGTCGCTTTTGCGCATAAGCTGTGGAGACTGCAGAACATGTGCTATGCAAGTTTGAATCTGGGAACTACATAGACCAGGGTATGCACAAAAGATCCCCTTAGGTTGAGGTGCAAGGTGGACGAATAGAAACACGAAACGACCCATATATAATCTAATCTAATAAGAAGCACGAGCGAGCACAGAGCGTCAGAGGAGGAGCAACGGAATTATGGCAGAATAAAATCGTGAGTATTGGCCAATTATCCATATCAACGGGATGTAGCTCGATCCAGTATCCTCACAATTCGATCCTTACCCAATATTCCGAAAAACTAAATATTGGACAGGAATTTTGGGAAACCGATTTGTTGGCCCACTTTTCATTACCGGTAATTTGACTGGAGAGATGCATCATAATTTGCCAGAGAATGACAGAAATACTGAAAAATGGTGAGAATCGTAATATCCATCACCCATCACATACATTGTCAGAAAAATGCCTCTCATTGTTCAGCTGCGGTTAAGATATTTTTTGATAATTGTAACCCAGTAGATGGTTTCTTAATTTTTACATAACCGCTTATTTAATAGGAATGTTGAACACGTACGGCAATAAAAATAAATTTGTTTATTTTTTGGATCCAGGAAGAAAAGGACCTATTGAATGGCCAGCTAGATTTTCAAACCTGAATCATCTAAACTTCTTACTATTGGGATATTTATATGGTAGGGTATTTAAAAGTCAACCACAATATGTCCAGCACCGAGGGAAAAAATTATTATTGAATGTTACAAAATAATGTCAGAAACGTTAGAAAATTTCAAAATAAAATTTTATAAAAGAAAATTAAAGTTGTAGCGACCTTTGTAACCCTTTAGGGTTACATCGTACTTCTGGTTGATCAGAAGTTGAATTAGTGTATCGAAGTCAACGATAGCCAGTTTAAGCAATTAAAATCAAAATTGTTGCATTTTTTATTTTCTTTTTTAAATAAAAGCAAATATTTAGAAAACCAACAAATAATAAAAAATACTGGTGTGAAAAGGCAAACAGAAAAGCTTTCCAAAAATGTGCTACCCCTACTTCTCCTATTCAAATTAAGATGGTTGAATGCTACACCTGTCATGAGAGGGCAAACAATCTTGAAATATTTAAATGAGATTAGAAATTTCGAACTTTTTCTCTATATTTCGTGTTGAAATTCAATTTTGTTTGTGGGAATTTGACCTTTCTTCTTTAAGTCCAGTGTATGGATTTTAAAGTTGGACGTCGAAGAATATTTATAAATTTCGAACTGTTCCTTTTAAAGTTCCATTTTTTCTGATTTTTCAGTTCACACTTGAAAAGTATACTTCTTTCTAAAATATCAACGTTAAAATTAGAATTTCAATTTGAATCTTCAATTCGGTTTTAGCTGGATCATACATCAGTAAAAATTAGGTTTTTGAACTATATTTTAAGAGTTTAGGACGCACACTAACGAATTCGGCAGTACAATGCATAAAATAACTATTTCATTACAAAATAAGTGACCTTGCGTAAAAACTGAGATTTTTTTAAATTAAATTCCAAAATACTCTATTTCTTGCTACATTTTCACAAAAATTAAAATATCTCAAAATCCTTCATTTGAGTACTAAAATTTTCCATATTATTTGGTCAGTATTTAAGGGTTTTAGGGAACCCGATCAAAAAATTCAAGGGGTGATAAGTCCGGAGATTTGGTCGGTCTCGGTTATTTCCTTCCTAGTATTGAATAGTGCACACACCTATATTTATGAGCTTTATCTATTAGTGGCATTCCGAAATCATAAGAAGTTTTACGCCTTTTCTTTTCAACGAAATTTATTACACTCCCGCTAAAGTTGCGCTCATCGTATTGGATCGACCGTTAAAGTTGCTATTCCCCGTTACCCCTACTATTATCGAAAAATATAACCGCTCCTTGAGCGGTTGAGTGGGTTATTCATAAGTGGCGCTAAAACTCGGAAGTTCAATTCGTTCTTCGAAAATTTGAGTGGAGGAATATCCGAGCAACTTCAACGATCATATACTGACAACTTAACAGACGCAACTTTAGCGGGAGTCGAGTGTATTTTTTTTTTATTTTCTTATAAATTGAAAATTTATGGTCATTTGCAAATAAAACATAACAATTTGACACTTCCAATGTGATTTGGAAACCTTTGTCTCAAATTTTAAATTTTGAAAATAATATTTTCGATTTTTTAATGTTCAACATTTTTCTTTAAAACCTATGTTTTAGTTTATTCTTGAATTATCAATTTAATCTAGAAATTTCTCCAATTTACGATTATATGTATTATTTTCGAAGTTTTCACTTCTAAACCTGAGATTTAGATTAACTTTTAAAATTTATAAAAAATGTTTCGCATTATATCTAAAATCTAGAGATTTTTTTTATAAGTTGTACTTTTTTAATAATTTCTGCTTTAACTGTAAAAATGCAGATTTATAAGAAAAACTTTCCACTTGAAAAATTTTAAATTTTAATCAAGATTTTGTTATCAGAGGTACAAGATTAGAAAAACCGAAAATTCGGGATTGACATCGAAATTTAGTTTTACTTTAAATTGTACATACACTTCAACCCAAAATTTAGGTATTTTTCAAAAATATTTACTTTTTTCTCTTGAAATTTAAAATGTCTGCTCGTAAAAATCATAAAAATTCCATATCTGAATGATTTTGAGAAAACATATTTGAATAAAGCTTACCTTTGAAATTTTTTAATATTTTCTCAAACAAATATTTTCAGTTAGTTTTCAAAATTTAGATTTGAAATAAATTCGAAATTTAGACCTTTGCTAGAAACTATGATTTTTATCTGATACTTCCATTTTGATTTCTAAATTTAGACTTTTTTCTCCAATTTTGACTTAAAATTGTAACTGAAGATCTCAAAATGAAAAAAGAGATTTTAATAAAACCAAGAATGTTCCACTTTTGCTCAAAAGTTAATTTTTTTTAATAGACATTAAGGCCAAGATTTTGAGATATATTTATTCATAAATGTATACAGGGTGTTTAGCGAGGTATGCGACAGGAGCAAAGGGTGATTTAATGTGGACACATTTCTTATTTAATCACTTCATCATAGTAACAATTTTCTTTAAATGAGATGTCATATTTTTTATTGCTAGCAACTTTTATTCAAGCATCTGCTTGCCTAAAATCCATAGTTTCTACAAAATAAAATATTTTCCGAACTAAGCCAGAAATTGATAGTCAAATTAAAGTCAAAAAGAACTAACTGGTCCACTTTTTTAATAATGGTGCCTTAACAGAATCTTCTCTTTTGCAGCATATAATTTACACTTTCAGGAATATTAAGCTCTAGGTCTCAGTCATGTTGTGAGCAATTTCTTAAATGTAGCGTCTCCTCACATTGGATAGGTACAGGGGTCGGCCAACTTTTAAACCGAAAGAGCCAGCCGCAATAAAAAAATTGATTTCGTGAATTTCAAAGAGACACAAATTTTTATTTCTGATTTTACATTGTATTTCAAAATTAAATCAGATAAATCAGACAAAATATGATTAGAAATTTCAAAAGTTTTTTCAAAATGTTAATACAAATCAATCAAAAATTTCGGAAGAATACTTCTTGAAATCATAACTTTTTTGTCAAAATTTAAGCAAAACTTAAAAATTCCTAGAAAAGTATTTTTGGAAATTTCGACTTCTGTAGGTCACTTGTTTAATGAGTGCTCATTTTCTGCGTATTTGTCCACTCTAGCTTTTAATTATTTATTTTTTTAGGGGAAGTTAAAGAGCCGCAATTATCTGTTGAAAGAGCCGCTTGCGGCTCGCGAGCCGCGGTTTGCCGACCCTTGGATAGGTACAAAAAGTCATATTAGATGGCCGGCGGTTGCAAACCAAAATTAGGCTTGCAAATATTTTTCCACACATTCCAAAAGCGATAATTGGTTTTACATTAATCAAGAAATATCATCAATGCCCTTTGAGCAGCCTTTGAACATTTATTGTAAAATGTGTTACTAGTTTGCTGTTTTCATTTTTTGCTTAATATTAACAATAAATTTAACTTTTATGCAAGTTGCAAGGAATCCAATAGAAAATATGGCACTCGATGAAAAAAAATAAAAATAAAATGTTTGCACCTGAATAATGATAAAGTTACATTATATTTTCTTATTGTCTAAATCACTTTTTGTTCCGGAAATATTGAACTGTCCCATTCCTCGCTGAAATCGCCATTTATTGAATTTTTTATATTTTGATAAATCAGACTTTTAATTTTAAATTCGAAGTTTCGACTTAACAAAACGTTCGACCGTAATATTGAAAGTACGATTTTATTCAAAATATCGATTCTAAAGACGATTTTTAATTAATACATTATGAGGTTTTTATCGACATTTCGGCATTTCAATGTTTTTTTTATTCAGACTCTAGGTTGTCTTGAATCGCGAAACTTTTTTCAAAATTTCGAATTTAAACCTAACATTTGTTTATAATTTCAGGTTTTTTTTCATAATTTCAACCGTTTCTGCATTTGCAATTTTCTGTACAAAGTTGCCACTTCAATTTGGAAATTGCGAGTTTTAAATTTTTTTTGTGTTTCAACTTGAATCCTGAAATTTCCCTTTTTTGAGAAATTAGGATGTGAATTTTACAGTCCAAAATTTCCGAAATTTCGAACAAAAAACCTTGAAATAATAATAAATAAATAAATAATAAAAAAGTTGCAGTTTCAAAAAATTAAACTTACAGTTTAAAATTACTCGATATTTTAAGAACAAATCCGAAATTTCGAAAAAATTATAAAACATAAATAGAAATGTTTTAAGATTTAAGCAGAAATTTGAAAGTTAAAATATCAAAAATTGTTCGTTTTCGACTTTTTACCTTTTTCCTTCAAAATTTTAACCTTTTTAGCAAAATTTAAAAATTGTGCCTATCTTTAATTTCGGTTTTTTTTTCTGGAAATTACGATTTTCCCCCAAATTCATGTTATTTTATACAAACATCGATTTATTATGTAAATTCGTTTTTTTTTAACAAATCTTGACTTTTGCTATTGGAAAATTCTTTACATTTTTGTTTCTAGAAATTTTGAATATTTTATTCGAATTTGTCTTTTGCTCCAAATTTCGACTTTTCATACAAATCGTTTATTTTCATTCAAGTCGAAATTTTAATTAAAAATAAATTCAAACGAAACGGAAAAAATGCTGTGGAATTTTCGGTTCTTTTTTCAATTTCAATATTATTTCAGTATTTACGAAAGGTAAATATGTGGGTATGAAAACTTTTAGAAACGTCTCTTCTAGAAATTCATGTTTTTCTATAAATTTGTACTTTTTTTCTTCAAATTTGCTTATTTTTCATGAAAACCGCAACCTTCTTCTCAAAATTTCAGCATTAAATGGCAAAGTTAAGAAGTTGGACAAAAATATTTTGGTACACTTTTTCTGAAACCATTTTCTCACAATGAGTATTGCCTCCCTCTGATGCAAATTCTTCCAATGCCATGTGTAAAGTAAAGAGTGACAAATATAATTTTTGGCAGTTTTAAGAAATTTTTTTAGTGAAAATTTAATTAATTTTTGGAGAATTTAAACCTGAAGTTTCGTCTAGGCTAAGTTTTGGTCGATTCAGTCTGAACTGTGCCCAAAACTAGGTTTTTGTTTTGGCCGAAAATGACCGAAACCAAAACTTGGAATCATCTCTAATATAATACATTATAAGGTTATAAGCAATTCAAAATTATTTGTGTGGCATTGTTTATTTAAAAAAAAATAATTTAAAAATTTGTAAAACAAAACTGCTTATTTTTCGGTAGGGTCCGTAGGTAGCGCTGGATCCGTAGGCCTACTTTGCCTATATGGATAATCCGACACTGAGATAGCCTAACTTGAATTTGTATTTCTTTATGTTTCGAGTGTTCTTGAACGTATAAACATTTGGTGTGAAGTAGTAAACATTGTAAACCTGTTTAATTGTCAAATAAGATGCGGAAAGCATTCAAAATAATTTCTTTCAAAATTTCGATCCTTTGGCCTCAGTGCGTGGCACTCAAATTAAAGAATAGAGTTTGTATATATTTCAGGATATCATCGAATCTAATTTTCAACGGAATGATAAACATTTATAATAGTTTGGTTACTTCGAATTCACTACCTATTTAATAAAACATTGATTTCACGATAATTTCGCATGCAGATTTGTCAGACTTTTAACGAACATGCTACTGGTAAATATAATCATTACAGAATGGAATATGCACCAGAATAACCCAGAGAATTTGATTTATTTTACGAATATTTAAGTTATGTTTGCCGTGGGAATGAATATAACAGAAATCTTAGTTTACATATTTACATTATCGTGTGCATACATAAGGTTAATTCACGTTATTACTGGAATTTTTGTTCTTTTGTTACAAAAGTAAATCTGTAATAAGTAATAAGCATAAAATACTGACTGACAAATAAATATGCAGACTAAATCGTGGTAGCAACGTGAAATTTGAAGAGTATTTTAATTTATGCCCACTGAGAAATTACTTCTTGGATGAACAGTTCTTAAAAAGGTTAAAGAGGGAATTAAGTTTATGAAAAATCCTAGCGGCAACCCTTGGGTATCTCATACAGTCGTCACGTGTTGTTTTGTTTTGTTTTTTTTTTGTTTAGCGTATCAGATAAAACTATTTTAAAAGGTCAGTGAAAATAACATTTCCATTAGTACTGGTTATTCAACCGTATTTAAAAATCTTACATACGGTTACAGTTTTTCACATCATACCTTCATTATTATCTTAGTTGGCTAATTTGAAGTCAGGCTACAAGTCAGGTTGTATTAGATAATGAATGATAAGAAAAATCAATTATTCAAAAAAATGCAATAAACAAATCCAATATCAGCCCCCATATCAGCTATAATTTATTGCTTTCTAACTGTAACTGTTAAAGGAACAGAATGTCTATTAGAAGGAAAAGTTTTGTTTGGTCCATTTTGATTTACAATTTAGGTGGTACGAAATCTACATTTCTACTGAAAAGGGATTGTTTTTAGCGTAAATGGTAAACTAAATTCATTTACATAGAATGCAATTAGCTCTCTGCATTCTAGTTGTTAATTACAGAGAAAACGAACTTATTACATTTTAGTCGTATTTTTCTACGTCTGTGAAATATTATTGCTTTGTGGCCGGTTCCCTTTTTCTACTGTTATTTATATTTAGTCATATAATTAATATACCTAAACACTTGAACATGATAAGGAGGGCCAGTATGGGTATCTCGGAAACGACAAGAGATACAAATTCGGTTAGGTAGGGAAAAAGTTGCGTTCTTAAAAGACTAAGAAAATGACGCCTAGAAACATCCTATGCGATTTTTATTTTCAGACTTATTAAAAAAAATATGCAAATATACAGATTTTTTATTTTATTTCCTTCTTCTTAATGATAATGATAGGACACATCTAATGAACCCTTATCATTGAAACTTCAAATGAGCTTCAATAATGCCTAGTCAGTTTTTTTTTTCATTCGACGTTTCGTTTTCCAGCAACCACCATCAATTTTATTCTTTTAAATACGTTTCTGACTTTTTATGCCGCGTCGACGTTGACGATATGTTGGATGCTTGTTAAGAGATGCGTGTAAGGTATGAAAATACGTTTCTACGACAATTTCTCGCGGTCAATTTATCGAAAGACAATTTATCGCCCCCAATTCCGCACCAGACAAATTCTCGCCCAGGCAATTTCTCGCGTGCAACAATTTACGGCCTAATTAGATAAATAATGATCACAAGAATAAGTTTTAAGGAATTATAATTTCAAAAAAGTCTGGTAATAAGAAAATTAAAAAATCGATCCATATACATACGTAATGTAAAACTAACTGTTATTGCAATATGAATCTCAAGTAATTCATGTTTTATATCTGCAAATTAAAATCAAGATAACCTGGGACAGATCGATATTCTTTTCCTCTGGGATGGCTTAAGTTTTTGTGTCTTGGAAGCTATCTCTTAGGCAGGGGGTAAAATACCCTTACATTATAAAACCTTTTTCAATTCTGCTCACAATGACGTACGACTTTTTTAATTTTGGTTACAATATAACAGTAAAATCATCATGTAAAGAATAAAATAATTATCAGTGAAGGAAAGAATATAATTTTATTTAAGGTTCAAATTGATTTTCCACGGCTTCCATACAATAATAAAGTCTATGCTCCACTTCAGTATGTATTACTGAACTAATTGGTACACAATTTGGACATATTGTTTTTACTCCTCAAACTGTATACCTTTTAGAGAAAGATAAACATTCAGTAAAATTGGTGCTAGCGACGAATTGTAACACGCGCGGAATTGTTGCACGTGCTAAATTGCCTTGCGGGGAATTGTTCGCGAGGAATTGTCGCGCGCTAAATTATCTGCGAGGAATTGCCGTGTACCTGAAACTACGTCTGCATAGACCGGATCCTGATAGGATTTGGATTTTGAAGGCATGAATACCGTGGTTTCTCCTTTGATTCTTATTCGGGAAATGATACCATGTACGAAAATGCATCTTCCCTCTCTGGAGTGATTCCTAAGGCGGTGTCAAAATGAGACAATTTCATCACGTCTATCAATTTATCTAATGAAAAAGACTTGTTTGTGATCAGTTTTTGTTTCCAATGCAAAATCTATAATAGCTCTATCCTGCTGATACAAAATAGATCTGTTAGACCTCCATCAATCAAATGTGGATTTTCTCTGCTCCAGTATCTGCGTGTTTGTTCACGCAATATTCCAATCGAGGATCAGAATCATTGCGTTAAGTTCTTGAAGCAAATGAATTTTATATGGGCGATATTTTTTAGAAATCGCAATATGGACTTTTATTAACATCATTTTCGGTAGCAGCTCCTTTTGTAGATTGATGTGGATTATCTCCAATATCTATCAATATAGGCTGACTGGCGAGGAACTCCCCATATTCAAAGGAAGTGTAGGAGGCACCAAAATAAACTAAAAATTCTAATAAACATATGGGCAAATATCAACGCGTTGCTGAGTTAGCAACGGAAAATATGTAGTAGTATATTGTAACAAAATGTAAATTATATAATTTAGTACGTAAGAAAATTTTCTAGCAAGATCTGATAAGAGAAAGTGGCCGCGATACTGAAGCAAATGGAAGATAATCTTTCCAGAAATTTCGTCAAACGATAAGCCTTATCTGCTGGATTTTTCTAGAACCCGGAAGCGAAAACTGTATAGGGCGGTTCCTTCCCCTCGAGTCAGTTAATTTGTGAGTTAGTAGTTAGAAGTCAATAAATGAGTTAATTATTCAATTGTAGTGTTCCGAGTTAAGTTTAGAAATAAAGTTGTTATAATTCACTCGTAATAATCATTCGAACCGATAGCCCGCAACAATATTTTTACTACTTTTTTGCGAACATCCATTATCTGATATTTTATTTTGTGCAGGCCTTGCCTTTTAAACAAAACACACAGGATATTATTGTTATACTTGATTCAATTGTACTAAATAATCTTCTAGCTCTAATTGCAGATTAAGAATTTTTAGATAATAATTTCATAGATTTAGATCTAATAGATGATTTTTTATTAAATTTTAGTACTACATGTACTTTGAGTACGATGGTGTTTTAGTCGTATTAGGATCGATCATTTTATATCCAGAGGTAGGAATTAGTTGCCAATCCAGGGCTAAGGAAAACAATTGTTAAGAATATTGATCAGAATACGACTGAAATGAGCAAGACTACCGCCATGTAGAGGATCATTTACCGTTATTATTTAAATAAGTTGCATGTACTTTTCTAATTTTTTTATAATTTTCAAAAAAACAAATAAACATCACATTCCGGATATATATTTATTAATTTCTTTAAAAAACAAACATTTTTGAGAAAGTTGCAAAAAGCTGTAGGTAAGTCATGTAAATATGCGCAGGCAGTCAATTATATTAACTGTTAACATGATTTCTAATAGTATTTGTACATTTTTCGTTTCAGGGAATGGCCGAGTCAAACCATGTTATATGCATACACTGTGTCAATTTGAAAATGTACCACCTTTAATATTTTAATTATTTTATAAAATATGGAATTAGGCAAAATACGTCAATTTTATTTTCAGATGATTTTCAATTAACTTACATCAACCCTTGAGCTGGGACGGAGTCAACCCCTAACATTTTAAATGGGTAGGGGGATTGAGCGATACGTCATTTGAAAGGTCGTTCAATTGCCTTTTTAAGTATACCACATACTTAAATTTTCTGTTTAATAATTTTCGAAAAATCAAGAAAAACTCCTAAACAATCTAGGTAATAAATGTAACTATAATGAAACATAAACAAGTTGGTTAATTAAATTTTTAAAATGTTCCATTACCTTCTAAACAGTGATATAGTCTGCTCTCGAATGCCTCCCAAACGTTCTGAAAAACTTGTAATTCAATTCCTCTACACGCAGCTGTAATTCTTCCTTTCAGTTCTTCCAAATCTCTCTTTATAAATAATCGATTTAAAGTATCCCCACAGAAAAAATCTAGAGTAAAGTTAAATCGAGTGATCGTGGTGGTCATTCTATTGCTCCTTTTCTATCAATCCATCTGCCAAAAAATTTGTTATCTAACCATTGTCCAACAAGAAGAAAGTAATGTGGTGGAGCTCCATCTTGTTGGAAGCGAAAAAGATCTTCTTGCAAAACAACATTACCAGCCTGATCAACTTGATTTTCTATATTATCTGTTATTAAGGTTCTATTATCATTAAAAATATTTAAATAGCGCTCATCAGTTAGGTCCAACAACTGCATTATACCAGCTCATACGTTATTTTTTTTTTTGGATACTACGAATTCCCTAAAAAGTCGCGGATTTTCATCGCTCCAGTATCCGCAATTCTGTTTGTTAACATGTCTACTAAGGAAAAACGTACACTCATCACTGAAGGAAATGTTGTTCAAATTATTTTGGTTGTTACTTATGAAATCTGGCATTCTTTCGCAAAATTGAATCCTTCTGTCAAAATAGTCATCAAAAACTTGTTAAAGAATTTGCATTTTATATAGGTGGAATTTATTTAATTTTAGCGCTTTCCTTACTGGTTGGTACGACATTCCTACTTCACAAGCTGCAGTGAGGTGGTCGGGTCCACAGTGAAGTACCTAAAAATTCTATTTGGGCTGCTTCATTTAAAACACGTCGATTTCTTCTTTTTTTGTTGGAAACGAAACCGGTTTTAGTAAATTTTGCAACTAATTTTAAGACATACTTGTGATTTAAATTACTGCTGCCGTTCTTCTAGCACATCTTTCAGATTTTTCTTAAATGAAAATAATCTATGTTCTTTGTTGAAGTGTGCACACCATTTTGCAAACAATTTAAAAAATGCACAACCTTAAACTCGCAAAACTGAATTTACAGTGAAGGTAAATAATAAAAAATTTTACAAAAAATTGAAGAGTGCCTTACGTACTTTTTATCTCTTAACAGTTAGTACCGACTCCTTATTATTCCTTCTTTATTTTTACCAAGCATAGAAATATTCTTTCGTAGCAAAAAGCAAAGGGAAACTTCAAACGGCTATTTGATTTCAGTTTAATCCATTTTAACCAATTAATTTAAATAATATCGATATAATTACTGTTTTTCGCACCTATGGCTTGTTTAACGGGTTTCCTTGATTTGTCTAAAAGTACTGAAAAGAAAGGTAAAGTATGTGATATACTTGAACGACCTTTTAAATGAGGTATGGCTCAACCCCTCTACCCATTTAAGATTTTAGGGGTTGTCTCCACCCCAGCTCAAGGGTTGATGTAATTTAATTAAGTCAGCTGAAAAGATGCCCCCCTAGAAAATAAAATTGAGGAGTTTTCGCCTAATTCTATATTTTATAAAACACCTGAAATATTAAAGGGGGTACATTTTCAAACTGACACACCGTATGTCATTTATTATCTTCACTAATTTCTTCAAGATAGACTAAAACGTTTTTGGGAAGCCTATTAAAACATGTTGCCATGTTGTGGAAAAGAACTCGAGAATTTATTTTTAAAATAGGATGCCATAATTTGACCTGTTAAAATATTTTAATTAACATATAGTGTAGTCCCCCCTACAAAGATAAAACGATTTAATGTAGATAATTAATTTTTATATTTTCTTTAAAACAATTGACATTTCCAACCCTTACTTCGTGGAATTCTTTAATATTCATAACTATTAAACTTTATTAACGGTAAAAACGCAACAGAAATTAAAAATTCCACAATGTTTCAATAAATATTTGCTAACACCAGACCAGGTTTCGCATTACTGCATCATGGGCGGTCATACCAGCAATTTTTTTAGCTCCATGGATCACAGACTAATCCAAATTCTCATCCTTAGCTTCAATTATAGGTGTGTTCAGAAGGTCAAGCTGCTCGTTCATAAGTGTAAATTGACTAGATTGTAAATATTTGTGAATTTCTATGGCTTCCAAGAAATTAATTTTTTTTTTGCAAACCATCTATTAGAAACACAACATAACTTACCTGCGCGAACACGGTAGAAGTATTACATATTTGTAATAACACTAAAAAACTTAATTTCTAGGAAAAATACGTGCAACTTTTGTATTTTCATTTTTTTCTTATTTGAATAATAACGGAGATAACCCCATAGTCAAAATATGGTGACGGACCCTGTACATAATATAAACACAACATTAATATATATATATATATATATATATATATATATATATTTGCATCCCGCTATCTATCGGTCATCTTACATATAACCCGGAATTAACTCATCTACCAGAAGGAGTGCATATATATTAAATTTTAATGCGTATACTGGATTATTATGGTACTCTTAATACGAATCACACAAAAAATTGAGCAAACATTTTTTGAAATTTCATCGAAGCTGATATCTCTATATCCTCTGACGAAAACGGCATCTTTCGGTCATCTGGAGTATATTCATCAGTTAAAGTACCAGCTTTCGGTCATCCTGTATATTTTGGCGGGATCTATGTTGCAGTGGATCAGTCATCCGGCTTTGTTGCCAATTTTAAGTTGAAGCTATTGCCTGGTGCACGCGTGTTGAAGTGGGGGACGGGGAAGCCGTGATTCATTTATCCCATACAATCTCGCGGACCGCATTACTTTCGCGTTGCGGTCTATTTCTTAGGTATCGGCATGTTTTGAAAACGCTAATTGTTCCGTATTTGCGTGAGTATAAACTCTCCGCGCACTCGCATCGCACTATTTTTGCGTCGCGTCTACTTTTTAGGCATCGGTATGTTTTGAAATCATTTATTGTCCGTTATTTGCATGCATGAAAACTCTCCGGGTACTCGGTTACTAACTTATTTATTTACCTTAATTTGGAGGGATGAAATGAATTATTTATTGGTTTTTCAATATTAGTTGAATATTGTACATGCAAAATTTGATCTGAATTTTGAAAACATCCAAACGTTTAATTTCTAACGATATTGAATCTGATTAGGATGAACTTCTATTCCCGTCTTTAAGTAAAACGATAGTTATAACGGTCAGTGATTCTGAAATTAGTAATCCTAACATAAAATAATTATAAAAATTAATGTAATGTAGAAGAAAAATTTGGATTTCTCGCAAAATGTTTTTAGAGGGCTTAATAAATTGTGTACTTTTTCCTAAATTTTTGTTTTTTATTTTAGTCCAGTACATGCAATTGATATTTCAAATAAAAATAATAAATAAACATGTTTCACGATTTGTAAAAGAAAATTATAAAAACTCCCAGCGTTGGCAGATTAATTTGTGGACAGTAGTTGATAACATTATGTTTATGCTTTTTAAGGTTTTTTAGCACATTGTTATGTTCCATATACAATGTACAATACGTTAATACAATAGAATAAAGCAGGAGAAATTTGTTGTTAAAAAGTTATTTCCTTTGTTTTTCATTTATAACAAAAAAGGGCAGTGAAAAAATTATGATCATTAGAAAATTGATAGTTTAAACCTTTATATGTAAATAACTATTTTATATTTCGCTGTTCTACAAATTTACCCTTCATGGTTTTTTCATATGAATTTTCGGTGTTACAAGGGACTTAAATGAAATTTTACCAAGTCAATATTATGAACTGCAATTTCTTTCATTCAGTTTTTAAATATCATTTACTAATAAAAAAAGTTAGATTTTTAACTTTGCAGTTTGCAATTTGGAATCGATTTGGAAAAAGATTAGATAATCAAATTTGATCTTTTTTGAAAATGTAACTTTCGAGGATAAGTTTGAAATTAAATAAAAAGCAAGTTTCAAGATGATTGAAATTGCGAAAAAAAGCAAAATCAAAGCTTCTATAAATGTAAAAGTTTTATATAAAAGCAATGTATCTTAAAATTCAAAGATTAAATAAAAAGGTATAAATTTAAAATCAAAATTAAGGAAACGTTTGAATTTCAAGTTCATCTTTGAAATTATGTTTTAATGTGTACATGGGAAAAGGAGACACAACATTTTAAATTTAAAATCAAAACATTATAAAAGCAGTAAAAATAATTGAAATTTCTGAATGAAATCAAAACAAACAAAAAAAACAATAAATATTTCTCTCCAGTTTTTCAAGAAGTAATAATCTTTCGAGGAAAATTTTTAAACCAATTATTTGTTATTACTTTTGGAATTATTTTACATGAATTTTGAGATTTCTAAGCGTAGAAAATATCTTGTTTTAAGATGTAGATCGAATTAGGTAAAATCATAGAATCGAAGATTTTTCTAACTGAATTTAGTCCGTAGCAAATACGCTTTTTTATAGTTTGTCATTATACTTTTAAATTATTATAACCTACTAAATTGCTACACAATATTAAATTGCATATCTTGAAAACTTTTACTTCTACATTATATTATTACCAATTTATTATAAGTCAGCTTCTTAAATTACATTCAATTCTAATCAAAATGCAGAGGAAATTATAATATTTTGAAAAAACCGCATTTCAGAGATTTTTGGAAATAAAAATTGTCAACTAACTAAAGAATACAGCAAAAAGCCCCCTAGAAGCTCAAATATGAAACATCCATATTTAAATTAATGAAAAAAGCAGTAAATGATGCAGTGAGTAGATTTTTTTTCAATATTTAACTGTATTCTAATAGATGACAGTCGTAGAATAATGTTAGTTATATTTTTATGTTGGACATTTAAATGCAGCCAAAAATTCAAACATATTCGCCGCCCTCTAGATGCTAAAATATAAAATATTGAATTAACGGAAAAAGCAGTAAAAAATGCCTTAAATAGATATAATTTTTAATGTTTAGCTATATTCTAAAAGATGACACCACCAGGTTTTAAACATATTTAAATGTAGTCAAAAATGCAAATGTATTCACTAAATTTAAATTTGGCGCCATTAGCAGGAGAGACAAACTTCGCGCATTAACCATTTTTCCGATATGTTGCAATGCAAAAATGATTCTTATTGCCGCTATTCGTAAGGGTCAATCCGCAGCTGTAATTGGAGTCAATATAAATGCCATAAAAGTACAAAACTGTGTACATTGAAGACATTTAAAAGAGAGATTTAGAAGTGTTTAGAAAATTTGTTTACCTAGGAGATTTAAAAGAGTTTTATTTAAAAAAGCTACTGAATTGCCCATTTTAAACTGTGTAACTTGAACCCTATAGAACCGATTTTGTTTAGTTTTATTAATATTCACCAAGTAGCCTTTGATAATAGAAATTATACACACAGCGACTACTTATAAATAAATTCATTAGTTCATAAAAATATTTGGTAGTATTGTACACGGCTTATTTCACGGCATGTTTCTGTGGAGGCGGTACATTTTAATGAATCAATAATTATAATTTGTTTATTATTTAAATTTTCCTCCAATTAGTTGTTAGTTATGTCAGCGTCATTGCATATGGAAAGCGGCAAATACCGCGACGCATTCCAAAAGATTATTGGTTGCAATCCATCACATGATCTGTTGGATTTCTATTGGGTGAATAAATATCGTGGATGATCTTGGTCTCTGGATGATCTATCTACTGTAACTTCTAACTTGCATTATACGGAGGATTACCTATCCTGCCTAAAATAGTTGTTAAAAATAGTCCATATATAACTTCAGCTTTTGCAATTGTTTATGTGCAGATTTGAAACTTTTTCTACAAGATATTCTGCATTAAATGGGCCCTCGCCCATATTTTTATTTGCTATTGCAAGTATCACGTTCCTAAACTTGATCACTAGATTTTATTACACTAGCAGAAAGTCTTGCAAAGTTAATGTAAGACGCAAATTTCATGTTTTAAAATACGCGCGCTTGTCATCTTATGTGTCTAACCAATAGAAATTCGCAAACAACCTGTCAAATTCTGACCAATAACTTTTTGAAATGCGTGGGGGCATTTGACGCTTCATTTAAATATTTTTTCCTGTACATTCATTACCAACAATTTGTGAACAATACTTCGTATTATTTACTGTCTCTTATTTAATTCAACATTAGCCGAATTTCCAATTTTCTGTTAATTAATATTGATTGTGATTGTTCAATATTGATAATATTGATCAATCAAATTTATAACCAAGGACCAGTCCGTTTCACCAAGATTCTTATGATGAAAAGCTTTACTAAAATATTGAATAACAAGTATACCAAAGCAAGGTTATAGGAATTTCATTGAAAAATTTAATAATAATAATATAACACGGAAAGTGGAATAATTTATTACTCTTATTGGATTTAATACTAATAAGCCTCTTATTAGTAGAGGAAATTTACATTTGATTTGAACGTATGGTGTTCATTTCAACAAGTCTCAGTAAGTGTAGGATTGCTCAAAACCAGGACAGAACACAAATTCGGTTTTGATTTCTGTCAAAAATGTTGGTCGGTCTCTTTTTATATTACACGGAATGGTAATCCATAAGTGCGAAAAATTTCGAATAGCAATTCTATATCATACATTGGCCCAAGTTCTTCCTACAAAGTTTATTCGGAAATATACCGCGCTCATTTAAAAGAATTAAAATTTTTAGCAAGTTAACCCTAGTAATATAATCAACATCACGGATGATCTATTTAGCGTAACATGTAACTTGCAATATACTCAGGATTTCTCGGTTAGCAACAGCGAAGTTTTTAATAAGCTTGCCTCTACTGATAGCATGGATGATCTATTTACGGTAGCTTCTAACTTGCAATATACCGAAGATTACCTATCCTGCCTAAAATATTCAATAAAGATGGCCGATATACAACTTCAATGTTGCCGGATACATGGATGATCTATCCAGCGCAGCACCTTCAACTGCAGTATACACAAGATGACCTATTCTGCTTAATTTGGCGGGAGAATATACGCCGATATACGCCGCGCGACGCCAGCGCAGAAACATGCAGTGACACACGCTCAAACTAAGATATACGAAAGTACATAAAATCCGCAGGATAGGTCCTCTCTCTCAAACTTTGTCAGAATGTGTTTCGAGACATTCTGATTCGATTTACACTAAAAACCTTTAGGTCCTCCATATACGGAGGACCTACTGACCTGGAGGACCTATTAAATGTAAATGGCCTTTGAGAGGGAGACCGAACCTGCGCAGGATACAAATATATATATATATATATATATATATATATATATATATATATATATATTCTTAGTTTTCTTTTTCGATTATCCGCCAAAGCTTATGTTTCCTCGCTTACTTGCTTTGACTTTCAACCGAATATATCAATATCCCAAGAGAGATACATTTCGATTGATAAAATTTGGTTTCTGGATTCAGTCCGAAATTTATGTAACATTTCCCCTCTCAGAAATGTATCAAATTAGCCATCAAACGACGAATAGGATAATTCTCCGTAAAGTGGCAATAAATTGCAGGGTTGTAATGTCTGCCTGATATTTTATGGTGGGGGTCATGTTTATTTTAAAGATTTCACATATGTCGTCCCACCGCATAAAAATTTATGGCAATATCTATAAAATGTGACGTTCACCATTCCCTAATATTTTGAGGCTTGTCTTTTGCATGTTCTATAGTAATGATATAATAATAATAATAATACTTTCTAAATCGACTTATACAAGTATAGTGCTCTCAAAGTTTTGTTTTTCTGACAAGGGGAATGCACTTTTTGTCTCGCCGATTTTGTTGAAAAAATATTCTGAAAGATAGGATATGATAAATATTTCTTTTTTTTTCAGTGCAATTTAGGAATAATAGTTATACATTCACCAACGTGTCACTTGGGAGATTTAGCTTTTCTTGCATTTTCTATCATATTCGGGAGGTAAGGAATTTCGATCAATTTCATTTTAAATTTTCTTGTCTGACTCGACTATAAATTTTTGAAGCACGATTGCCCGCAGCTGTATTTCCAGATATTGAAAATTGTTTTCACAAATTTTTTGATATAGAAAAAAATGAAGGGGCAATAATAGATAGTTGATTATTTAGAAAAGTCATTTTTTTTGCTATTTATTATTATTCATCTGCGATAGGTTATCGCTGCACCTCTGAAGCTTTCGCTCATTGTGCAACCCCATGATCAACTTATAGAAAGCCCATTCTTTTTAAAAGAACCTCCTTTATGGGTGTTTCCACTGTAGTCCTTGGTTTAGTCAGGCAGTGAAAATGTGTCTCCTGCCTGAGATGAGCATTTGCGTAATATGTGTACAGGAGTTTCTTCTCCCTTATTACACATTCTACAAGTAGAATTGTTGTAACATGTTTCATTGTATCCTATAAACAATCCAACTGTCCATCTAAGTTGATTTTTGTTCAACTTTAAACGTTCTGACTTACTTTTCTGGTGGTTCATTAATGAACATATTGAAAACATTTTAGTAGGCACTCTCCAGTGCTCTTTTCTTAGCAGTTTCTAAGACCTAGCTTGCTGCCTTAAAGGCAATTGGACAAGTAGGTTCTGCTCCAACTAAAGCAAATTCTACTTCCCTTTTCGCTAAAAGGTCTGCTCTTTCATTTCCTTTAATTCTCCGATGAGCTCAACCCATCGAAGTATAACTATTTTGTACTGTGCTAATTTACTTAGCTTATCAGTATAATCTTTGACCATTTTGGAGTTACTTTGGAAGGCGCTCAGCGCATTTAGTGTTTCTTGGCTGTCCCTATAGATCAGGATTCTCTTATTTTCATAAGACCTCCTGATCAATTCTGCAGCACAAGCTGTTGTCGCACTAACTTCTTCCTGGAATACGGTTGTCGAAGTTCGCAGGTTTATGTAAAATTCATTCTATGATTCTTTGCTGGTTATTCCCGCATTTGTTAATTATTTTTTGTCAGATTTTAATATAGAAAATAATAACTATGATGAGAATATATTTTGAAGTTTATTAAAGTATATTGTTTACATATTTTATTATAAGGCCGAATAGGAATAGAAAATTAAAGGATTTCTATTCAAATCTCGCTTTATAAATGTACGAAATTAGCTTCCTTAATCTTGAATAGCCTAGCTTATAATTCTAAGCGCTTCACTTTACAATTGCAAAGGCAAGATTTAATGAGGGTGTAGCTTCAAATAATTTATGAATAGACACTATACAAGTTTTCCTCTATGGCTCAATTATTCAACTTACACGCTCTGGGCTGCTGCAAATCATCTAGGGTCTAATTTTAATTATCTCGATGAAGTCGTATTCATCGATTCTGTTGTAGACAGTATACAATTTCGATTTTAGACAAGGGGTTGAAATATTGTAACATATAAAGTTTAATTCCAATTTTCTGCATATATATTTTTTATTAGAAAAAGGATTTATTTCTTTGGCTAAAGTTTGAATTTGCTCTTCGCTAAATAAAAATGACATAATTACATCGCTGGATGTGGAAAAAGCTGATAAAGGCATATTTTGATAAAAAACAAAGCAGTTTCAATTTTCACTATTTTATTTTTGGGCACTTCTACGCCTCCCTCTAAATAACTTACATATCTTATTTTTCTAATAATTTTAACTGAACACAACACAAAACCTTGCTTATTATTTCTATTTCCTACAAGGCCCTGGATAATTGATATAGGAAATCGAAACATGAACTACTTTATTAATCATTTCTATGCGAAACTACAACTGCCATTCCGGGACAGTTCTGCAAAATCCGGAACCGTAGGCCGCCTTTCATCTCGTGAAGATCTTAAGTTCAAGACGTGCCGGCCTAATGCAATTAAGATCAATACATCATTTGATGTCATCTTTTCGTAAAGAGCCAACATATAATCACTGCCTATTCCAAACAAATATGAATAGACGTTTGATAAAGAGCAGAGCCGGCGTAAAAAGAAAATAATATATAATCCAGAATCGTTATGTTATTTCTACTGTAATGGAACTAAAGCCCAAAATACCGAAATTCGAAATGTCAACTCTTTCAACTTTTATCTTAAAATTTGAATGTTTTACGAATACTCAATTTTTTTCCTAAAATTTTAATTTTTTCACAAACATTTTCGCCTACACTAAAAATTTTAAATTTTTTTCCTAAAATCTCGGCTTTAAAATTGAAATTTAATGTGATTTAAAATTTGAAATTAAGTTTTCTCAAAATATATCTTTTACTTTAAAATTTTCGGATTTTTACCTAAAATATCTAAGGCAGTTCAAACATTTAGGTTTTAGTTTCAAAATTTCTATCCTAAGGTAAAATCTCTTTCTTGTCTTTTGACTTCAAATTGTCAATCTCGATAAAAAAAGTCAAAATTTCAAGATAAAAGAGTCAATATTTTAAGAAAAGGTCCAATTTATTGGTAAACATTTTTCAAAATTTCGACTTCAATCTTTTTGTTTTTATATTTACTAATTTTATTTAACATTTCTGTGACCCAGTTTGGAAATACTTAAATTTTTATTAATGAAAGCTGACAATATGCTGAAACCTTTTTTGAAATATGTCTTCGTCACTTTATTTAAAACGTCACCTCATGACAGTTGACAATAAATAGGTTAGTTTATTTCACATAGAATATGAAAAATAAAAAAATGAATTATAGAAGACCTAAATTATGCATAAAAAAGTTAAAAAAAAATAAATTATGAAATTATAAAAAAAATATAAAATTGTAAAAAAAAGGTTGTAGCACTGGACATCGATGTTTCGTTCTCATTTGAGCTCATCAGCAGTGCATACCATGAAAAGAGAACAATTGAGAAAGAAGTAAAATACTTTAAAATAATAAGTTGAAATACTTAAAAAATATTTAACATAAATAGACTTTTCATCAATAATTTACGGTGGTGTAAATTTAAATATTTAAAGCTCGATCCACAAGAAACAACTACTCCGAGGGCTAATACCCCTATCGACATTGAACTACTTGTAGGTCGAATTCACATGCCCTTGGTGATTACTGTTCCCAACGAAAGGTCTTCAGCCTAATACTTAGAAGCACTCACCATTTGTGGAGTTCTGTTATAGGAATATGATTATTCTTCATGGTGGACTCTTGGTCGGAAACATTATGTTTATTGATTTTCTTTAAATAAAATTGATAAACATAATGTTTCCGACCAATAAGAGTCCACCATGAAGAATAAATTTTTGACTTTGTCGTAGAAATGTTGACTTTTCGATTTCTAGAAAAAAAGGTTTGGATATAAGGTAAATATTTATCTTTAAATTATTTAATGTGGAAATTTTGATAATTTTTAACATATATTTTTAGTTTTTTTTTTAAATCATGAATATTTTCTCAAAATCTTCGAATTTGACTTCACATCTTCTTTTAGTTTTGTGTTTTAATTCAGAACTTCCAAAAAAAAGTCCAAATTTTAGAGACAAAAAATAGAAAAGGCTGAAATTTTGAAAATTTTCACTTTCATTTCAAAATTTCAAATGATTTAAAAGTTTTTGGGTAAAAAGTCGAATATTTGAGATTGTTAGTTTTTTTTTATGTTCAATTCCTTCGAAAAGGATAACCTTATTATGCCTTCAGAGCACCGCGAGTAGGATGCGGAAACAAGGATAGATGGCGAGGAACTGCCTTCTTAAACAATGATAGGTTGTAATTTTTGGTGAAAATTCCGTTCGGTAACGAGTTCCATAGCTTTGAAGTTTTATAGAAAAAAGACAGAAGATCTTATCTTATTAGTTCCTGTGAGCATCTCCCGTGAAAGTACTTGTAGAAAAGCAATAAATCACCAACCATCCGCCTGTACTCTAGTGTTTCGAGAGAATTGGTCAAACTCTCGTCATCAATTAGGCGAATCCAAAAGAGCTAAAGTGTGCTTTGGGGCTGAACTCCAAACATGAGAACAGTATTCTAGTGTTGGCTTAATTTGAGCTTTGTATAGTGTGAGTACCCGATGAGATGTGAAGTACTTTTTAGCTCTAAAAAGAAAGCCTAGTCTCTGAGAGGCGGTTTTGATAATAACACGCACATGATCGTCCCAAGAGAAGTTCGCGCTCGCATTCACTACTAGAATAGGTAGATTAACTTCCATCTGGAGGATTTTACCGTCCATGAGTATTTTTGATGTTTTCTTAGAGAAAACCGCGGCCTGAGTTTTTGAGGGGTTGAAGTCGACTAGATTTTTTTTACCCCATTCCAGAATGATTTCGAGATTCCAATTAATCATCTGTATCTGCTGTTTCCTTGTCGATATGAAGCAGCGACGGCAGCGGCGGAGAAAAGAGATGACACCAGGCTACTATCGTCTTCGTAACTGTATATCGGATTGGAAGTTAAAGCTAAAAGATCGTTTATGTGTAACAGGAACAAAGTAGGAGACAAGTTAGGCTCCTGAGGTACCCCTGCATTAATCGCAAATATCTCGGATGAGATGCCATCGACTACCTGAAGAGATTTACCATCGAGGTCGATGCCAAACTTTGTCCAGGGCCTTTGAGATATCCAATGCCACAACCCTAGCCTCACCGTGTTTTTCCATAGCTGAGTTACAGATATGAGTAACAATGCCACTAGATGCGTATTAAGATTCAAAAAAACAACAGGACGAAAATGTGGCACTTTGGTGGCACTCATTTTCTGGGAAATCTTACTACTGGTGATACTCTGAACCACAACCAGAAAACCAGAAAAACCAAAATAAGCAAGTAAAAAATTAAGAGCATTTGTGTTTGAAGATTTCAAGTGCTTCAAGTGAGATTTAACATCAAGAGCACAGAAATTGCTGCAACACGGCAGGGCCCAACAAAACGATAGTTAATTACTTTTTGACAATCCCATAGATCCCCCTTTATTTACTACCATACTTGGCGAGTCTTTTTCTAAGACTGAAAATTAACGTTAACATGGACGAGTACTTAAGATGCCATAGTTAGCTTCAATTTAAGGCCAGCTTATAAATGAAGGGTGGAAAAAAATTACCAGGGCAACCACTTTGAAGTAGAGAATGTGGAATTGCAATTCCACACAAGTATATAAAATTTAGTAACCCTACTTTATTTATAAATTTAGTGTGTATTGCGTATACATCCATGAATTGGAGATTGAAAATGAAAACCCGTAGAGTAATTTATAGACGATTTCATTAAAAAAAATGTATGCCATGTATGCATTTGGTAAACAGTTAATACCTATTTGCACACCTGTAGATATCTTCAATAAAATGGTCTTCATACGTTTCTGTTAATAACAGTAATTTTTACTATGGAAGCCTTTCAGTATTATTTAAAGACTTCACACCCAAAAAATAAAGTCTTGATAGAATATCAAAAGCTTGAATCCAATAAAATGAAACACTTATTACTTCAATGTGCAGAGTCAAATAAGTCAATCATGGATAGTTAAATAGAGAGGATTTCGTATAATTTATCCAAAACTGCATTAATTTTCCAGTAGTCATTTTTATAAAATTTGATAATAATTCCCACCAAGTGATAGTATATTAAATAAATTGTTGTTGTCCTTGTTTAATTTTCAGTTTGATAAAGTATAGATTTTCGAAAGCAACCAATAAGATTAAAATTTCAGATTCACAGGTGTCATCCCTTAATGTTTACGGTCAAGTCCACTCTGTTGCCTTTATCACAACTTACCGTCAAATACGTGCACCTGACAACCTTGAATGAATACGAGCGAATCGGTGGTTGGCTGAAGTTTGTAACAGACGAAGAAGAGATATCGGTCAATAGAACTGCGCCTGCTCCCAAAGGATTTCTCCTTGTAGGCTTTCAGCGCCCCAGGTCATGTCTGTCCCTCCTTTTATTCTTTATTAGTATGATGGTGATTTTTTTGAAAACTTTGATGTCAATCTAAAAACATTTTTATTTTTATTCGCGACTTTGCTGGCTAGCACGAAGCAACATTCTTGAACTATAGTGGACACCGATTCAGTTGTTTATTGTTATCATATTTAGTCTTTTCCAAAACATGTTATATACAAAATTACTAAAAAAAACTTATCCTAATTAAATTAAAGTTATTGGTATTAATTCCGATTTGGACAATTTGAATAAAATAATCTGTTTTAAAATTTTTTTAAACATAATTATTCTCTTACGACAGGAAGGTACGTAAATGGGGTTTTCTATAGCACCTTTCTATAGCATAATATAAATAGTTCTTACTCCGTAACTTGATCGAATTAGAAAATTTATTTTAAGTATTTTAATGTGTGGAAATATCGACTTGAAACAGGTAGAGCTTTTCTTCGCAAAATTGATGGATCTCATAATTTTCAGTCAAACCCGTCAGAACAGAACAAGTAAAAAAGATGCGATAAAAATAGGATACAAAAAACTGCCGATGGCACCCTCTACAATATGTGGCACTATTTACTCCTTTGCAATGCTTGAAATTATCTAAAACATAATTGTACCAAATTTCAACCCGATTGGTCGTGTTGTTTCTGAACTATTAAATTAGATTATATATGGGTCGTTTCGTGTTTCTCTTCGTCCATCCCGCACCTTGACCTAAGGAGATCTTTTGTGCATAACCTGATCTATGTAGTTTCCAGGTTTTCTGAAGTATACTCACAACAACAATTTTTTTTTCTTTGAAGGCCTTCTAAACGAGGCACTTTTGGACTAAGCTAAGTTTGGCTAAATCGGTTCTATTTGGTCATAGGAAGCTGTATTTAAGCCGGACATCCTGTATTCATTGTACTCATGCAGATTCCAAAAATGTAATAATATACAGGGTGTTCGATTTAAAAATCAAAAATTGGTATGAGGTGTAGCGACTCACTAAATCATAAAATAATGAATCGCTTTAAGTCGTCGAGTGATGTTATACAAAATTTGCTGAGGTTTTCCATCAGTAAGTTTGTTATGAGGATAGTTCAAATGTATTAAAGCCTTGCAATTATCAATTACCGATAACTTACAGTGTCACGGTGGCGACAACGTAATTGGAAACGACATCTTAAGCACATTTTAATTTTAATATTCTAAATTATACAGTGTGTCCCACCGGGCATCGCCGCGATTGATGTCTGACAAAGTACTGATCTAAAAAATTTGAAACTTCGTCAAGTTAGCAAAGTCGGCGAGGCCAATACAACTAAAATATTCGCAAAGCTGTTGTACTTCCGGTTATACCGGAAGTTGACACCAACTTTGTTATTTTAAATGAGACATGCTATATATTTTTGCATTTTTGGATTTAATTTAATATTTTAAGGCCTTTTTGGATAATAAACATTGTTCTCAAAATTTATAGTTTTTGAGGCCCACGAAATTCTTTGTATCTTTTTCCAGAAACCATCTGGCACAACTTTCATAAGTTCAAAAACATTATAATGTTCATGTCTGAACATGTTGATAAATTCAAACAGCGATAATTTTGTTATTTTAAATAAAAGACCCTATATTTTTTTAGCCTATCCTATGTAGATTTTAATTATCTTTGACCTGATAAAGCTTTCTAAGGGTTGCTGCTACAACTTTTAGAAATAATTGCAATTTTTACTTTTATTTTCACATTTCACATTAAATGAACTCTTATCCGATCGCATATCAGTGACGTTATGAGTAGAAATAATCCCTATTGACAATTAAACTCTCAAGAAATCATTTGTTAAATTATTTATAGTTTATTTTATAGTGTGTGGTGAAGCTAAAATGAAAACATGCCTGAACATCTTTTTTAGTAATGAGCATTATTTTAAATTGTTTATTATTTTCTGACAATTTAACAAAGTAATATAACAAAGATGTGATACAGTGATAAATTTGCTGTTCGATATTCAGATAAGGTAAAGCCCTCATGAAATCCAGTAAAGCGAATGGTAGAAAATGTCACAAATGTCGACTTCATCAAAGAGAAATCAGATGTAAAAAAATCTGTTGTTGATAAATTAAATCTGTACAAGATAGATTAAAATAATATAAGGTGTTCGATTTGAGATAACAAAGTTATCGTTATTTAAATTTACCAAAATGTTCAGATGTGAATTTAACACTCGGTATAATGTTTTTGAACTTGTGAAGTTGTGCAAGATTGCTTTCTATATGTTCTACTAACGTACCAAATATGAAATATATATCTGGTTTTTGGAAAAAGATACAAAGAATTTAGTGGGCCCTTGCATCTGTCAAATTGTTAATAAAAATCCAATTATCTCAAAAACTATAAATTTTGAGAACAATGTTTGTTATCCAAAGTCCAAAAGTCCAAAGTCCAAAAAAGCAAAAATGTGGGTGTTTCATTTAAAAAACAAAGTTGGGGTCAACTTTCGATATAACCGAAATTGCTACAACTTTGCGAATATTTTAGTTGCGTTAGTCTTATCGACTTTGCTAAGTTGTTAAATTTTCAAATTTTTTATATGAGTACTTTGGGAGATATCGATTGCGGCGATTCTCGGTGGGAGACTCTGTATACTATTAGAATATCGAACTCCTGTTTTAATGTTGTATTAATTGCGATATATATAATTTTATCTTATGGCACCAAATCGCTTTGGTGTCTACAAAAATAACTGTAAAAGTATTTGTAATAATAGCGCCATTTTTTATGGCAAGCTAATTGGAAACGATTAATTTCATCTGAAAAAGCAAGTACATACTTTGTTTTCTTTTACTAATTTGTTATAATATTGTGTTAATCTGTCAGTTTAAATATCACTGACGTTTTTTGTATTGTGATTAGTAATTGGAAAGGATGAATTGACGGAAAGATTGCAACGAAAATGAAATGCAAGCCACAGTAAACAGGATATTCATCTCAAACTATTCCATATGCATTAAATAGGTTCAGTAAATATGTATTCAACCCAACTCATCAGTTTGGTGTGCATGAAAGTATTAAAAATATTCCTAAAAAACATCGTCCTTGGAAAATCACTGCCGAAGCAGATCAACACCCACTTGAAAATTTCAAATGGAACTACCATACTTGTGATGCATCATTTTAAAGCCCTTTTCCTTGCGAATACATTGGTGTATTGTTTTTTGGAATTGATTGAAAAGTAAAAACGAAAAGTTGACGAACACACATTCGTGAAATATTGTAAGTCAAGAGTGTTCACTCATTTGTTGGCCTTATAAAGTCTATTTCATAAAAAAACTATGTGGCCAATAAGTAGCACATATTTCTTATACATGGCCTGTCATTAGTACGGTAATGCTATGTAGCTCCTACAGATTCTTCGCTAACAAAAATATTTTTGGTACGAAGGTACATTAGCATAAGGTGCACATTCTAAAATTATGTTTTACTATACAGGATAAACATATACAGAGTGGTTGACTTTTTTCAAATTAAACACCCTGCATATTTTTACATATTTGAATCTCTTACAAAATCTTGGTGAAAATGATATTAAACAATAGGGGTCTGCTTTTAACTGTATTTGAGATAATTAGAAAAAAACTATGAAAATCTAGCCAAAATTGCAAACACGCTTGAAAAGCGGGAAACACTTAAATGATTTTGTTTTTGAAACACATTATTTCAGGACATTCTTGTCTTAGAAAATGATGTAATGTTCCTTAAATAACATTTGAAGATGTACAGGGTGATAAGCAAACGCAACATGACATTTTTCTCAAAAAATTCAAGTGGCACAGCCTGTATATTATTTTCTATTTCTCCTAATTAACAGTTAAGCTTTGCTTTGATGTAAATATTTGTGGGGCTAGCTTTCATAGTTTGCGAGATTAAATAAATTAAAATTCTCTAAATTTATTTTAGTAAAATGCTTTTTTTCTCATATTTTTTTGACCCAAACAAAAAGAATGTCTTTAAAATTTTCCAGTTTCATGCATTCTTCTAATTTTCCAAAAAAAGAATATAGTGTAATAATTTGCCCTAAAAGTAAAATCATTTGATTTCAAACGGGGTTCCAATTTGGACTGAAATTTCATGACTTTTCTAAATATCTCAAAAATTATTAATCGCAAACCACCAATCGGCATTTTTTATAACATAGAACATTAAAATATATAAAAATATATGTGTTCCACTTAAATAAAGGCAACTTTAGTGCACCATCGTGTATATATTCATCCTGTATAGTTACCGTTACCGTACTAATGACTCACCCTGTATACGAAGTATTTCATTTTGCAGTATCACAAAACTTCAATATTATTTTTCACGCACAAAGAATTTATTTAAAAAGCTATACAAATATACTTGATATTTATTTACCATAGTTATTTAATGATAGCATATTAAATTTGCGAAAAATTATATATTTTTTTTGCATAAAGACGGCTAGTGTGCTTAGAACTACGCCATGCGAGGACACTATTTTATTGATTTGATGTTCAATAGAAGGAAAATCATTTATTATTGAATCCTACTTTCGAAAATCCCAACTATTCTTGATAGTACTGCAGAATTTTGAAGTCAAGGTTAAATGTCAATTTGGTGACTACGAATCAAGTAAGAAACATACAGAAACATGTTAAAAAATGACAGCAGCACATTAGATTAGAAAACTTTTTGTACCATATCCAATTAGAGTATTTAGGAGTAGATGTCTTTTTCTAAGGTGATTTGATCTATTGAAACTTAAAAGACTTGTCGATAGTTGGAGCTTTTTTGCTACCTGTGAATCTATTAATCGGCGGATGAGGGTTTTCCTTCGAAAGATTTCTCCAATTTCATCGTTTCTTGAACCAACGATTTACTTAACAAAGTTATGTAAATTTAATTAGATAACAGAAAGCAGATACTCTCAGCTCTAGATATCACGTTTTAACCTTTTTGCTTGCGGAATATCTACGAAATTTATAAAGGTTTTATGGGGCGGCAAAACACAATTAAGGTCTATGACAAGGTTGCAACAACGCCGCCGTAACTGTTCCATTATTTCCTGTGGCTTTCTAGCTGATCGCTCGACTTGATTGAATTGCCCGCAAAGCTTTGATAAACTGCGATTTCTTTAGGATCCAGATCAATTGGATTATAATGTTACCGACCGCTTTAGGCAACTAATATTTTGTAAGTTTAATTTTATTTAGATGTGTAAAACTGCTTGTTTAATATATTGTTTCTTATATTTTGTAAAATTTCATATCTAGTTTCTATTAATAGAACTATCAACAGTCGATAGAGTTTGTGTAATAGTTCAATGTACAAACGAAACTAGTACTGAGAATTCCATTTTCAATTTTAAATCTGTCGAATTAGCTGCACTGGTCTTTCTTTGAAGTCTGTAAACCAGTAATTACTTGTTTTTATGTAAATTCGGTGATTATAGGTTCCTAAAAAATTGAAATACAAATCTTGTCCCCTAAAACCAAGAAAGATCAAAAACACATCAAAGATTGCTCTAACGCGTTTCAGAGAAATTACAGTGAAGATGATAGCTTGGCTATCGAAACGCGTTAGAGCGACCTTTGTTGGGTTTTTTAATCTTTCTTGGTTTCAGAGGACAAGATTTGTATTTAAATTTTTGAAGATAACCAAGCACCAAAATCATGGGTTCCTATACAAATATCTTAGATGAGAGTTTGATTTTGATTTGTTCGCGCAACAATTCGGAATCAATAAAGATTTGAAGTCTCGTTAGCAAAATGGGAACCCCGGGCGATAATGTGGCGATAACTTGGTATGAGGAGGGTGAACAATGTCTCCCATCTTCGATGGTTTTGCCATATTGCTACCAAATTAAATCATATTGCTATCAAATCAAATTGATGTCTAATTATTCCATCTCCAGAATCAGTTCGTCCTCGATGTCCATTACCGGCACTTTGTGTGAAATCCGCAGCCTTTTCTCGCGAATTTTCACGTATCTTCACGTCTGCTTACCCAATGATTGCCTCACAACTTTTCATAATCGTTCTGAGGATTATCTGTTGCAAATACTTCGGCTGTGATCTTGCAACAAACATTGTTTTAAGATTAAATGTAATGATAATGAATAATACATTCATGTGTGATGCTATCCCGCCAGGCTGAAACTGGGAATAATGCTGTCTTTTCTTGCCTCAGTAATGACATTTTTTTTGGTACAACGGACTGGCCCTTGGTTATCTTCGAAAATTGAAACACAAGATTTTGCATTTTAATTTCAGTAAAGACATCCAAATGCATGTACTGTGTAAACGCGCCTTAGGCAAATAAGCAAAAGAGACGTGTAGTAGCTAATCATATGTAGCTGACCAAACAACTAGCAATTGACCCATTGATGCTTAGCAGAAATGGTCACTCTGAAAAGTCAGAGACTTTATTCTACTGCACACTCCACCAATCGGTTTGAACAGAATTCAAACATATAAGTCTGGGAATTCGAAGTCAAGGCTTAAGCTAACACAAAATGTACATAGTTTTACGTTTGGTAATGCCGCATTTGATTGGCCATTTTTGAACATGGAGAATATTTCTTGATAGTTTTACAATTTAGCTTTGTCTTCATACGTTTCAAAACGTATTGCACGGCGTGCAGTTTATTTTGTGACTTTGTGCTAGATTAAATCGAACATACACCGTCGACATTAATTAATCAAGCAGCTGGGAGGCGGATTAGGTTTTAATTGTGTAACGGCTAAACGTATTTACCTTTTGTGTCGACACCAATTAGTTCTGTAATATTTCCTGTCGGGACGCAGAAGTAATAATTTATGTGAAAATTTGTGAACGATCATTCCTTCTCCACAATTGCAATGGTGGCTGATGAGATTACACTCAACAGCATTACAACCGCATTAACAAATTCTGGTGTCCAATTTCGTCATAATTAGTCTAATGGCAATAAATTTGAAGCCGCAGTGGTGTGTTGCACTGAAAGGGAATTCCCTTGTTACCTTGCCCGGACTGTCGTTCCGATAAACTCCTGTTTGTTTGCTGGATTAGATTTCGTGTGACATATTAAATTACAAAGGGAACAATTAACGTGGGTTATGCAAGAAGCGAATGCGGAATTTCAAATTTGCTGACCCAGAATTTGGCAAATGTTTACACGCTAGGAAGGTACCCCTTAAATGTGTTAATTATAAAAACTTATTAGCATATCGTGTATAATTTAATAGTTGACTTCTATATTAATGATGACGAGTTAACTGTTTTATGATATTTTAAATACTTAAAGACACTAATAACAATTATAATATATGATTCCAATTAAAATAAAAATCTAATCATTCCTTTTTTATAGCTTCATCATTTTAAAACAACGAGAATTAAATACTAGATATTTTGCGTTTACATCGCATTTATGAATTCATGTAGGTATCTCAGAAAAAACTACACATAGACCTAGTCTGCCATTCTATATTCTATATTCTAAGACTAAGACGTGTTCTAGCAAATCAGAATCACCATCAAGTGGTCTGCAAATACTTTGCAAGCAGTTCGGTCAATTCTAAAAAATACCTTCAATGTACAGTCAAATAGGTTGGAAATTACAGGATGAAAACTTTAACTGTAATAAATTGAATAAAAATTAACCAAAACTTTTCTGGCAAGGTTCCTGAAACATGTCGATTTTTGTTTGTTTTTCCCATTTTAGAATTGTTTCTCCTAGCGGAAGGCAAGAACTAACCCCCGAGTATACCCCAAATTAAATAGTATGTCTTGTCATCCTTCGTTGAAAAGATATTTCCACGAAGATTTTAATGCACTATCAGCAATAATTAAAAAAAAAGTAAAAATAAATATTTTTTTTAAACAAATTGTTATATAATCGAGGTTCCACATATATGTTGGCGAAGTTCAAACTTGTTCATTTAAAACGTTTTGTAAAATACCGAATACCTGTGCAACTGTGGGTACTTATTTTTTATGTAATGAAAAACTGACCGTAAGCCCACAGATATGAGGATGGTCGAATATGCGCCTCCCTGTGGTGTAGGGCAACTACAGTATGGATATGAAACCGCATGCTAGATCCCCAATTGCATCCGAGTGTTAATCTAAAAATATCACAGGAACACTGCTAAAATAACGCCAAATTTTCATAAGGTGGGCAAATCCTCGTAAAGAGAGCACACTTTTCACAAACAGAACAAGAAACTCTAGCGCAAAAAAGCTCAAACCCAACTGACGATGAGAAATTGGAAGCCCCGTCGTCGAAGAGCAATTGTTAAAACAAGTCGAAATAACGAATTTACAATATAAGTTATAGAAAAAAGAACGACAATGGATAAAAATATTATTAATGCTGAACTGTGAAAAAGATTCCTAATTCATAAAAATCATGAGGAGAGACTGGATTATATGCACTAAAAAATGCAAAATATGCATGCAATATGCTCTAAAAAGTATTAAAAATATGCATTATAACATGCATTATAAAATCCAGAGTAAACTACAACAAACTATTAGAAACGCTTATACAGTCAGGTTTGGATTACAAGGATATCCGTATAATATCTAACCTCTACTGAAAACAGAAGAGTCCCGAGAATGGGCTCTCTGAGAAATTTGAAGTAGGCCAGGGAGTTCGACACGGATATGTGCTGCCTTCTCTACTTTTTAATGTGTAGTCGGAGAGATTGTTTATAGAATAAGTAGAGGCTACAGATGATGGTATATTACTAAACGCTGTATTGATCAATAATTTAAGGTATGCGGACGACACAGTCCTAATTGCAGACACAGCAGATGGTCTTCAAAGGCTGATAGACATAGTAACAGAAGTACGCGAAACTTATAACATGCGTCTAAATAGAAATAAAATAAATGTTATGATAGTAAGCAAAGAAGATCTGGATGACCAGTTTCGCCTAAACGGCTCCCCACTGCAAACTGTTACATCGATCAATTACCTGGGTACACTTCTTGACAATAAATGGGAGCAAATTAACGAAATTAAAACTCGAATAGAGAAAAGCAGAACAACTTTCAATCGCATGAGGAGTGTGCTGTGTAATTTGAACATAGGGCTGCACCTTCGAATCAGGGTTCTGAGATGATACGTTTTCTCAAAACTAACATATGGGGTGGAATCTTGGACACTGACTGACGCGGCATATAAAAGTCTGGAAGTCGTCGAAATGTGGTGTTACCGACGCATACTCAGAATCTCATGAACTTATCACGTAACCAACAACTTTCTCCGGAAAGGTTTCCTTTTTTTGAGTTCGGCTTTTTGTAGAAATTGAAAGTTTTTTTCCTACAAATATTAATTTATTTTGAAAAATGTATTTTTTAGAAATCTTGTCTTTATTGCTAAAATTCGACTTATTTGTTTTTCAAAATAAACACAAGTCGTTTACTTTCGTAAATTCAAGTTGAAGTTGTGTTAAAAAAATATTATAAACTTTTTTTTTTGTAAACGCCAAGAAAGATATTTTTTGGATGTCAGTTTCTTTTCGATAATACACCATTACGCTTCTTTTCCAAAAGCAGCCCCATTGGTTAATTTCTTCCCTTCTAAGGATTTAATTAAATAACTTATGGTAATGTCACTAATTTGGAATAAGCGCGACTGTTAATTTTAATAAGAAGATATTATCTTCCATTTATATTTACCTGAAATAATCTCAAATAACTTTCTAGTAGATTTAAAATATGCAATTTTATTGAGTGGAAAATTTATTCTCATTTATGAATGCAAAATACTGATTTAAGGAAAGATTAAGCTGTAACTCAGGGAAATTTAGCAGCTCCTTTAAATACTTCTGTTGCACAGAAAGTCTTACAAATTGTATTTAAGAGTTTTAAGATATGTAAGATGCAGTATATTTGTTTAGATCTAGTTCAGATTAAGTTTTATTTAGAGCGAAGTGTTTTCCGTAAATTATTTTAAAAAACCATTTGGATATTTTTTTAAGATCCAGGTATATGGCTCACTTTTTAATTACTTTGTGAAATTGTTCAGTGTATTAACATTTTTATAATTTTTTCGATTGCTATGTAACTACACGCTAAGCAGATGTATGAGTTGTTACGGCTGTAATTACTAGTAAAACACACCTGCTGCGTATGCAGCATATTAAAACTCATATACTTGATACTCATATATTGACAGCTATCTATTCTGCATATAAGCGAAAACTCATTCCATTAGAAAAGGATGCATGTCCTGGGACTGGTGAATCTGGCGCAGGCGTCAATTCGAATTGCAACATGTGCACGTATGCTTTCGTGCACATCTGATTTCAGACGTCGGCACTTTGTGAATATGCACGCAAAGAATCCGAGAAGAGAGAGATAGGGAAAGGAGTTGGTCCCACATAAGACGCGGTATGTGGGTCATTCCCGTAATGTATACATTTTCAGTCACAAGTTCTCTTAATTTTTTATTATAAAATCCATTTTTTTTCAATAACTCATCAGATTCTCTTTTTGCCTTTTTTTTGAGATTATAATGTAGTAGTACAATTTAATTATCTTCATTGGGAGTAAAAACATACACTGAAGGGATGTTACATAATTTAGCCTCCTTTATTTATTTTATTCATATTATTTGTAATTTCTGAGAATTTTTCTAGATAACCAATTTACTCGTAAGATAAATCAGGAATTTATAGAGGTATGTCATGATAACCATAAAATGTTATCATAATTGGGTTTAAATATTTTTTTACAGCAATAAGAAAGCGTAATGGGTGTTACAAGTGAACTACTATAACCTAACGTTTGAACATTTTTCTAGTCATACCAGTTAAAATCACAGAAAATATTCTGTTGACAATAGATTTGAATGATTTAAGATATGAAAATAAAATTGTGGAAACATTATACAGGTATATAGTTCTCAAGTATGAGATAGCGAATCTCATGGTCGTCATGAAATTACCCATATGACATTAAAATTGCTTGTACATTTATTTTTTTTTGGCTATCCACACACCGCTAAACCACTTTTATGAAACTTGCACACTAAAAGGGGGATTATTTTCTTGGGAATGTTTTAGGCTATGGCCTATAACAATGTTCTCATTTTTTTTTAAGTTCAATCCACTCCTAAAAATAACCCCATTATGCTTTTATAGCACTTTATAGCACGAATAGGATACGGAAATAAGGGTAGATGGTAATGAACCTCCGTTTTAAATGAGGATAAATTGTAATTGTCTGTGGAAATATTCTGCTCGGTAACGAATTCCAAGCTGAACCGCAGAGGAATTTACAGTCTTTGACTGTCTTATGCATCTCAAGAATGTTGCCTTTGGAGGAATCACACCTATCAGTTCCTGCAAAAACCTCTCGTAAAAGTACTTGTAGAAAAAGATCTAAAAGATCCAAAGTGTGATTTACGGTTGGTCCCTAAACATGAAAGCTAATTGACAATATGTCGCAAATTACAATTATGATTTAAGAACCAAAAATAGGCAAGGAATAAGAGTATGTAATTAGTTGGGTTAACAATCCACACATGTATATAAAAATTAGACAGTTTAAATTATTAATAATTGGGGAAAACATTTGAGTTATCCGACCTTTGGACGATTTGTCCCAACGTTGTTGCCATAAGTCCTTTTTTTTTGTTCAGGATAAAATTTAATGCAGCTCATTTAGTCAAAGTCAGCTCGATACAGATATTCTATTCGAAAAATTGGTAGGATGGGTTTGCTTTCAGCATTCGCATGAACAAGTTCTCCTCTAGAATAAAAGTGGAGGCACTTCTGCAATAACACCTGCCGCATCCGTTGAGATTTCTTCTATATCCACTGATTAATATTTGACAGAATGATCCATGATTCAGAGAATGAATCTGTTGGCTACAAGGTTTAGTTGATGTGTCTAGATTTCGATACCATAAGCAATTGGAAAAATATTGGGCAATTATGGGGACTGCCGACAGAAGGGAAAACTTAAAACTATTTTTTTATTTATTCTTTTTATTTTAATTTTCAAATTGTAATATTAAAAATACAAATTTTATAATTTGTAAATTAAAATTATTACTTCTAGTTTTTATATCTTTTATATTTGTATAAGTTACTGCATATTAAAAAACCTGCCACCTAAATTTTATATTTGCATAGCAAATTTTAAGATATTTCAAAAAAATATGTTTTCAATGTATAGATTTTTCGTGATTATGTAAACACTTTAATTTGAATACTGCCAATAATGATTTATTGCAGTGTTCCTTGGACGAGTCGATATGCAAAATATCGACTCGTCCCTACTTAACTTTAAAAATTCAAATATATTGAAACAATTTTACCTTTATGTATGTATCAACAAGTGTTACTCGGGCAGCTTTCCATGCAACTTGTATGAATAAAGGAATAGTTCACTCAAGCAACATGAAAAGGATATTAAACGCCGATTATAAAAAAAATAAGTCACTAGCAGGCAGATGATGTAGAGTCGTTATATGGTAGGTTCGCCTTTCTTGCCTTCATTGCCGTTGTCTCGCATGGCGCATTTCGAATTCACGCCTGTCGGTCTACTAGAATTTTCCCAGCGTTTTTTTCTTTTCTAATATGGGCATTTTTTGCTTACGGAGGCATTAAAAATAACAATAATCAAATTAAAACACAATTTAAACAATTATAGTATGGCAATATATAATATGGCAATACATCAATTTTCCCCTATCTCTAGTCACTTAGCGCGCCTAAAGAAGTATTCACTTCAATAATGTCTCCATTGCAAATTGTTAGTAATGATTTCATAAAACCATTTGACCAAGTGTTTTCTATTTTCCTCGTCAGAGCCATCGCTATGTAACATTGACACATTTGCAGACAAATTTTATGCGTTTAGTAAAGGTCAATTTGCAGTCGAGAAGAAAACCCAGGTATTTGAATGCATAAACTACTTTAATATTTCAGGCGCCCATTCTAATGCGAATGTCATGGTGACTGAAACGCAGTGGTTATTTATTTATGATAATCTTTGCAGTAGTTATATTGTTGCAAAATAACAGCAAACAAACATGAGGAATGTTTCTGATTCTCATTGCCTGAAATAGTGCAGGCCATCAGAGATTGTCGAATGCTCCTGAGATATCCACAAAGATTGACATAATATATTTTGTGTTGTTATTTTTAATATACCAGGTCACATATATTTTCAATGCATTTTTGGTGGGGGATCTTGGAGTAAAGCCAAATTGGTGTGGACAATCTTGTAGCTGAAATAATCGGTTACGAATAATTTTCTCCAGCATTTTTTCCTATTCTGGCAGCAGCGTAATTGGTCAATAATATTTATGATATGTCGCCATAAAGGTCTTTTAGAAGTACAATAAGAGTTCCTTTTTTCCAGATTTTTGGGAAATAGAGGTTTTCAAGTAGGCGTTACAGCTTTTCAAGCGAAAAGCCGTCGTGACACAGGCTTCTTATAAAAATGTTCCTGGAGCCTTACTGGTGCTTATAGAGGTGACAATGTTATCCAATTCGCCTTCCATAACAGGTTCAGTGTTGTTATAGGGTAATGAAATTATTACGTTATAATTTTGTACAACGTTATGTTGAAATGCATAAACAATTTCGTTGCTGTCAGCGGGAACTAAGGAATTTTGCGCGTGATGTCATCATTGATTTGAAAAGCTGATTCCACGTATTTGATGTAGAATTTTTCTAATACGATTTTGTATACAATTTCCCAGTGTTCAATAACAGATCGGATTTTAAAAACCTATGCCGTGATTTTTTCCTTCTCTTCTCCAGTAGTTTCATGTATTTGTCTTTGGCTTCCAGCATTTGACGGTAGAGATAATCGTGATCAGTTCTTCTGAATCAATCTGATAGATGATCAGTCCACCATTCAGGCCGATTTGGACATGTTCTATAGAAAGATTTTCTAACGATTTGTTGAGGTATTTCATTATGAAATTTTTGGAGCCTTAATTTCATGTGGTAGCCGAGGTTCTGATCTGGTGTTCTGGATGTTGTTTTATATTTAATTTGATCGAATTTCGTGTTTGTAACAGTAAAAATTAGCGAGTTTGGGAAAAATTTATAAGTTCTCGCACTTCCTGCAAAATGTCGCTCCTGATAGTGTTATTCAAACAAGATCACATTGTGGTCTGCTGATCAATTTGTTATTTGCTGTAGAAAATCAGACGCTACAATTGTTAAATCAATATGGCTGGTACCATTTAAGAATTCAAACGTTAGTGGATGGTTGTCTTCCTTAAGGGTAAATTGTTTGCCAAAATAAATTCCTCTACCAAAGGTGCATTTGGGTATTATAATTATCAAACCGCAAGGTTGAGCGGCAAATAAAATCAGCGACTATAATAACTTCACGTTATTCAAGTTTCATTAAGGTGATTTGCTATGTTTGCATGGGGTGGAATGTACACAGATGCAGTTTGGATTGGCCAAGCAGGAAAACAACGCGCCAGAGTTATGACTGTTAAATGGTTATTAAAAAGTTAATCTATCGATAGAACTTCTAAGTGAGCATTGTTCAGTAGGATGCCAGTATAAAACTTTAATATGTAGTGACTAGCTACGTGCAAGTGACCAGTACCAGGTATTTGGTATTTACGCCCCCTATATAGCAATACGCTTCTTGTAAAATGGCTACATCAATTTGTTTTGAGTACATTTAATTAATTATTTCTTGGGTGGTTAAGATCAATTGACTAAATGTAGTCATCATAGCGACTTATATAAAATGGGCATTTTTCATCTCCAGATCGATGGTAGTAATCTCGTTTGCGTCCTCCAGTGCAGTTAGCGCACTTATAATTTTCTTTACTGTGTTTATGAAGACACTCTTTAGCTTCATGCTCCACATTGGAGCAGAAGCCACATTGAGCATCAGATTGGCAATGTTTCGCAATGTATCCAAAGATCTGTCATTTATAATATATAATCCCTGTAAAATCCCTGACGCTGCAGGAATGCCCGCCCAGATATAATTTACGGTTGTTTAGTAAGATTTTCCTAATAGTTGAGTGAACTTCTATAACCCAATTTACCCGTTGTTTACCTTTTGGGCCTAGTTTAAAATTGTTACTATTCAGTGGGTAATTCGCAATCGTCGGGGATAGGATCTGCAGTGACCTATCATTGTTATAATTGGAGCAATGTTGTAAATAATTAGACGCGGCCATAGTTTTTGTGACAATGGCAGTTAAGTTGACTTGGGATAATGTTTAATTATTTGTAATTTGTAATATTCACAAGGGCAGCGTCTGTGGATTAAATTTTAATACGGGTTATATTATCGGGTTTAATTTTTAACTTATGAAGATCAATTTATATTAGAATTTTCTTGATGTTATCAGACGTATTTACATTTTTTATAATTATTATTTGAATATATTAGTACCTTATATAGAGTGTAACTTAATTACGTTAAAATATTTCAGTGGACTGTTCCTGAAATTGAAATTTTATTTTCGATTTTTTGAAATAACTTTTACGAAAAATAAATTTTTGTACAAAATTTAACAATCGGGGTTTTTTTGAGATGAGAAATCATCTTGGTATTATTTTCTGGGCTCAACGTGCGCTATCATTATTAATTTTATTTGCCCTAACTTTTTTGACTGTAAACTTTTCCAATTGTTTATGAATGCACCACATTCCTGCACCTTGCTTAATCAAAAAAGGTATACATTATTGTTAATAACCCTAGAGAACACTGTTTTGGAGAAAATAGAAATTTCCGCATCGATGCGATTTACCAAATCCCCTAGGACTTAATTGAAGCTGTTGATAAATGTACAAAAACCATTTCAATTTATAATTGATTAAGATAAAAATCAGTATTACAACAGCTGCTGAAAGTGGCTACCTCCGGTTATTTAAAAATAAATCCAAAATAAAATTCTAATATCAACAGCCTGTATCTCAGAAACGAAGCATTTCCGAACATAGGTTTATATAAACCTTTTTATTAGAATTAACTCAGGAATAGCCCACTGAAATATTTTAACGTACTTGAGTTACACCCTATATTTCTTAGGCAGTGGCAAAGTCCACCCTTTGTCTTGTTGGAAACTGCCGGACATATGTCCGTATGAGGATGTCGGTTCCGGGAGAGGCAAGTTTTTCATACATTGCTTGACTGTTTCCTTTAGTATTTTCCGCATTTAGGCACTGTTTTTGCTGTTAACTTGCTCGAGAAATATCACAAGTTTCCGAATATATTCTTGCACATTCGAAATGGCAGTTGTGCACTCACGTTTTTTTTGACAATTGATCCTTCGAGGTGCTAATAAAGTCCGGTCATTTTATAAACTCTGTTGTCCCATATCTGCAGGCGAGTTTTAAAAATATAGTATCGGAAATTTGTAATTTTTCACCAAAACATAAATTGGAAGCCTGTTTAACCGCACAAAAAAGAAAAACAAAACAAAGGCTTACATAAACGCACAAATAAGTAAAATTAGTAAGCGTAGTGACCATGAGATAACACAATTATCAATCCGCGAAATTCCAAGAGAGCGAAGCGTTGACACAATGGTGCGCACATGGTCATTCCAAAAGATGTTAGTGTTCGCATGCACTCCTAGCATAGAGAAATCAGATCCCCTATGAGAATATTGGTTGCAATATCCCTTGAAGTTTTCTCGGAGAAAAGAGCGGCCTGATTTTTTTAACCATTGAAGTCAACCAGATTCTCCTTTCCCATTCCAAAACGATCCGACTGTCTTGTATGCCTCAAGAATCGTGCCCTTGGGGGGGGGGGGGTCAATTCTATTAGTTCCTGTGAGCATCTTCCATGATAGTACTTGTAAAAAAGATACAAGTCACCAACCTTCCGCCTGTGCTCTAGTGTTTCGAGAGAATCGGTCAAACTCTCGTCATCAATTAGGCGAATCGCTCTTCTTTTAATTGAATCCAAAAGAACTAAAGTGTGCTTTGAGGCTGGACTCCAAACATGAGAACAGTACTCTAGTGTTGGTCTAATTTGAGTTTGTGTAGTGTGAGTACCTGATGAAATGTGAAGTACTTTTTAGCTCTTAAAGGAAAGCCTAGTCTCTGAGAGGCGGTGTTGGCAATGGCTCGCACATGATCGTCCCAAGAGAAGTTCGGGCTCGCATTCACTCCTAGGATAGAAAGATTCGGAAGGATTTTACCGTCCATTAGTATGTTTGTTGCATTATGCCTTGATGTTTTCTTAGAGAAAATCGCGGCCTGAGTTTTTGAAGCGTTGAAGTTGACCAAATTTTTCTTACCCCATTCCAGAATGATTTCGAGATCTCGATTAAACATCTGTATCTGCTGTTCCCTTAGTCGATCTGAATCATCGACGGATAATAGTTTGTCGAAGAAAAAAGATCACATATGGCTACTATCATCTGCGTAGCTGTATATAGGATTGGAAGTTGAAGCTAAGAGATCGTTTATGTGTAACATAAACAGAGCAGGAAACAGGACAGGCCCCCGAGGCATCCCTGCATTGATTGCAAATGTCTCGGATGAGGCGCCATCGACGACGACCGGAAGAGATCGGTCAGCAAGAAAGTTGGATATCAAATGACAGAGTCCAAGAAGAAGCCAATAATTTTGATGGAACGGACTGGTCCTTGATTATCTTCAAAAATTGAAATACAAAACTTGTCCCCTGAAACCAAGAAAGATAAAAAAACACAACAAAGTTTGCTCTAACGCGTTTCGACAGCCAAGCTATCATCTTCAGAGAGACATCTCTTAGAACAACCTTTGTTGTGTTTTTTAATCTTTCTTGGTTTCAGGGGACAAGTTTTGTATTTCAGTATGCCAGTAGATCGCCAGTGGAGCGTTGTTGTCTAAAACCGTATTGCCTATCCGAAATTATTCTATTCTTCTCCAGATATTTGAGAATCTCGATGTTGAGAACCTTTTCCATCACTTTAGATATAACGAGTAACAATGATGTAGGGCGATAGTTGTTAGCCAGATTCCGTTTTCCCTTTTTAGGGACAGGCTGCACCCTAGCAGATTTCCAGATGTTAGGAAATACACCTTTTTTGTAAGAAAGTGTGAACAGTTTGCTTAGGACAGGAGTCAACTCTGGGGCGCACTTCTTAAGAACAATAGCGGGAATACCATCAAGGCCAGAAGCTTTCGAGATGTCGAGCTCGAGGAGAATCTTTCTGATTGTGGGTTGTCTGGAAACAACTTCAGGCATCGAAGTGCCAATCTTAGCAAGAATAGGAGGTTCTGCGTTTCGAGAATCAAGATTGGAATTTTCAGCAAACATTAAGGCTAGCATATCAGCCTTTTCCTTGGAAGAGGTCGCAATATTTTTATTTTCATCGAGTAAAGGTGGAAAATTTGAAGATGTAAAATTCTTTGTAATCGACTTTGCAAATACCCAAAAAGACCTGGAAGCGTTTGGACAGTTGGCGCATTTTACGATCGAAATTACTCTTGACCTCGTCAATAACCTGTTTACAAGAATTTCGTGCATTTAAAAATGTGGTCCGAGTCTCGATTGAGGAATTAATTCGCCAACGACGATATGCGCGATTTTTGCAGGAGGACAGGCCGAACACATTTTGTGCTGAACCAAGATTTATTGGAGGCAGACTTCTTTTGGGAGTGGGGAATTGAGCATTCCATACCAATCATGATAATTTCAGTAGTGGATTCGGCAACTGAGGAAGGGTTGTCTGACTTAAAACAGACTTCTTGCCATGGTAAAGATGCAAAGAAGTCTCTTAATTCTTCCCAGTTAGCAGAGTTAAAGTGCCAAACCCAAGGAGAAGGAAAGTGGTATATGAAGCGAGCGAGAGGCTGCTACAAGCTTGTGATCCGAATTTCCAAGCGGTGATGTCACAGAGATTTTATACGAATTTGGGGAATTTATAAGGAAAAAGTCGAGTAGATTAGGTTGATGGGTATCTGCATCATGAATTATTGTGGGTTCCTCGACTAATTGCGATAATCCACAAGTGATGGCGAAAGGCTCTGCCACCTTTCTAGCATTGTCAGTTTTGGAAGAAAACCTTAACCAAGGGATGTTGTGTACGTTAAAGTCACCGAGAAAGACAACCTTAGCGTTTGGATAATTCTTCTGTAGGTGATCGAACGTTACGGAGAGATAAGAGAAAAGCCGTCTGTAAGAGGGATCATTTGGAGAGAAATGAATATTACTTCGCTTTTAGAGCAGATTTTCAGCCTGATCACATCATGATCAGCAGATTCCAATGCTTCTTCTCGTTGACAAGACAGGTCGCTTCGCGTAGAAGCACAAATTCCCCTCTGGTGTCGAGATTTTGTGTGCAAGTCTTAGTTAGCAAATGGACTGTATTGATGGATGAAGAGACTTGGGTTTCTGTCGGAGACAGTACATGGGATCTTTCATTTTGAAGGTGTTGATGAACCGAATTTAGATTAGAGTTTAGACCTCGAACGTTACAGACTTGAATCGTCAATGAATTGTTGGAAAGAGAGAATGCATCATCTTTGTTTTTAATAATCAGAAGAAAAAAGTTAATGAAAAAAGGAAATAAGGAAAAGGACAGGATTAGGAAAGAAGAATAACAGAAATCGACTCACGTGTCAGAGACGGAAACATGATGTAAGCATCATTCACCGCCTCCTAGTGATACGTGGGGTGGTACTACCTCAGACGACTGAAATTCCAGCTGCCACCTACTGAACCACTTTTTGAAATTATAAATCAAATTAAGTCACCTCTGGTTGTTTAACCCCATTTAGTTATTATCATTAATATTATTTTACTACTACTATACTATTATAGGAGTGCATCTCATTAATTAAGTTTCCATTTTCGATGTTTATATTTTATGAAATTTTAGCCACTTATTGCAGATAAAACAGTTCTGGCAGAACTATGTTAGACCTTATTAATGAATGCTTACCTATTATTTCATGTTAACAAATCAAGTGCGCATAAAACATTATTTAAAAGAAATCCATCAAATCGTTATATGCTTATGATGTATTGAACTGAATATTATCCTGAACTAGACGTTTCCTACTTTTTACCAATATATTATTTATTTCACGAACAACAATACCTTTTGTTTAAGATGTTACAGTTTCAATAATAGACTTATTTATTATTAATATATGGAATAATACTGTAGCCACAATATTTTTTTTAATATTTCATGTATGACCTCATTTTCTCTCTCAAAACCCACACTAGTCGTCCAGTAATATCTCTTCTTTAAGACTGTAAGTTTTATTTCTTTACCTTATAAATAAGACAAAGAATATTTAAAAGAACGGGAAAGATCTCAAATGAATTGAAATGAGATTTATTTCTTGTCTTCAAACAGCCATTGTCAGAAAAGCGATTGTTAGACAATGAGAGTTTGCCAACTTTATTATAAAGCGAGCATCCAAAATGGTTTATTTGCATATTTTGTAGGTAACGTATGCATATGATCCCTTTTACCAAATTTTCTGAGCACTTTCATCGAATTATTCTCAAACATTATGTAGAGCGGGAACAGTTCAAAAAACCATTCTTTTTATGTCCATGTGGAACAGAATTATGCAAATTCAGAAATAAGTAATACGTACACAGCACACAGCACTTTTCAGGTCTCTTCGACAATGATATTGTATTTTCCTCGGATAATCCAGAGGACAATGTTATACCAATTTTGTTATTCCAAATAAATATGTATCACTTTCAGAAATCGATATCTTAATAGGCCAACAAACGAATATCAATGCCTTAGCTGAAATAATATTAATACCTAGTCAAAAATATTTCACAAAAAACTAGATTTAACTACTTTCAGATTGGTAAGACTTTACACTAAATAAAGTTACGACACGATACATTTTTCTTGCTGTAAGACATACTAATTAATGAGGCTTAATTAAAGAAGTTGTGAAAAACTGGAATGAAACTAAGGTTGAGTCATTTTATTAAATCCCAATGAGGGACTAATTGTAATTAATACTTGTAGAATATAAATGGAAATTTTAGATATTTGTTTCTATTATTTTATAGGAAAATTTAGTAGATAGTTGATTTGGTTAGAGACATAATATAAAATTGCTGTTTAAAAATTAAAGCTAATCTTACAGATTTTATAAACGACGCAAATCTAACACGTATGCTGCCAAAAATAGCTCTACATCCGTTTTAAATTCTGCACCATTTTTTAAACTATTATTTTGTTTAAACTATTACGCTGAAATAAAAATATATTTTTCCTATTTTTATTTATATCTTGACTACGGAACTAGTTTGTTGATCGTGATTCCTTCCTAGATTTTCGGAAACTATCTTTGCTGGAGGTGCTATAATTTTAAGATAAATATGTATGAGAATAAAAAATTTGTTTGTTCAAAAATTTGGCTTTATTCGGTAAGCTTAAAATTTTACCTTTTCTGGAAGTTTCTCAGCAAAAAGTTGAATACTCGTAATTTTATCAAAATTTGAGGTTTATCTAACATTTGAATTTTTAAACTTTTTTGTAAATTTTGAGTTTATTTTTTTATAAATTTAAAGTTTAACTGCAAACTCTATAGACCGAAAAAATTGCACTTTTTTCAAAATTTCAATTTCCTGGAAACATTGGATTTTTTCCCGAATTTCGTCTTTAAGCTAGCTTCAAGTGAAAACTCGGATATAAAGGTGCGAATTTCAAAAAAATTCGAACTTTAAATTTGAAATCGAATTTTTGGAATTAAAAATCGAACTTTTATAAGCACAAGTCAAAATTGTAATTTTTATTAGACACAAACATTAGGATTTTCCTTCAACACGTTAAGAGTCCTCGGAAAATTCTGAGTTTAAACTTTAAATTTCAAAATCTTTCTCTAAAATTTCAACTTAAAACAAACTGATTTTCAACTTCTTCCCACCTCCGGTTATACCGGAAGTAGACATCAACTTTCTTATTTTAAATAGCAAACCCAATATTTTATATTTTATTTGGATTTTACTTTAAAAAAATAAGGTTAGTTTATGTATACATGTTTATTGCTACCTTCGATAGTTTTAAAGATATTTTAATTTTTTGAAAAAAAGTAAGTTAAAAATATTTTTAAAAGATAGTTTAGCCCCATTGACAAAATCAATTTGCCTTTATAATAAGTGGTTTTCCATATAAAGGTAACCTCCCAAGTAAAAAAAACCGGTATATTCTTAGTAATTTTAACGGAAAATAATAGTAGAACATCTTGAGCCTTCGATGCATAAATCTATATATGAAAGAAAGATTTTGGAAAACGTTTACGGAAATTACCTTTGAACTCACGTTTAGTTGTATTTTGTGGCTTTGTGCATTCACATCGCCCTCCAATGATTTGATGTGGTTATTATCGTTTCCCCATCCTGTAACCCCCAAAGCTAATTTTGTTTCGTTATAAAATCAATACTTGCCCTAGTCATTTACCATTTACACATTTGTTGCTATCTTTATAAGCAAATTAAGAGGAAACTCATTCTCGCAACTGGTCCACTCGTTCTGCACATTTTTACACATTTATTGCTGTCTTTATAAGCAATTTCATCTAGAATAATTCTTGTTATTCATGCAGTTCTAATAAACACGCTCCGCCATTAGTGCGTGGACGGAGAATAGCTCCTAATCCTGAGAATATATTAAAATGAAATTTTCTCCATTGGTGTACATCTAGAGGGAGCACATTTTAAAATTATTTTCATTTTATTGTACCAATTATATACAGAGTGTTGATATAAACTTACTTTTTTTTTAAATAGAACACCTGTATAATTTTACAAATTTGGATAGCCCCATAAAAATGCAGCAAAATAATGTAGGGTTTATGGTGGTTTTTATGGGTCGTTTTCCTTATAGAGGATCATAAATATGAAGACAGAACTCTGATGCAATCATGTGTAAACACTCAGTATAATGTAGTGACCAATTTGCAACAAAAACAATCGTTGATAGTCCAATTATAGCCAATTATTTCTATGTATTCCAGCCAGTAAAAGATTCAGCAGATGAGAATCTCTTCAGAATATTTCCTGGATAATTTTAGTCGATATCGTAACACTACATTCTGAATATTTTTAAGACTTTTTTTTGAAAATGGAGATTTTAGAAAATGACAGTGTTTACTTCTTTTTTAATACAGTTTAAACAAACCAATATTCAATTGTTTTCTAAATAGCATATCGATGGGCATAAAACTGCACACAACTTTGCCCATTTAACCTCTATCTCCAATTATAACGAAGATATCCTTGTTATTCCACGTTAAGTGGGACACATTGTGCGGGTGGTAATGGTTCTTCTGCTGCTGGTTGTTTTTAACCAGATTGTCTATTTCTTCAATTCATGTTATTAGTGCGATATTGTGTCATTAAAGTTAGTTATAAATTCAATGAATTCTCATAGCCACAAGTGGTCGTAAAACGCGACCTTCAATTCATTTTATTAAAGCGATATTGTTTCATTAAAGTTAGTTATAAATTCAATGAATTCTCATATCCACAAGTGGTCGTAAACCGCGACTCGTTTTTAAAGTACCACTCAAAATTTGCTCGCAGTTGTGATGCGTTGGGCTGGAGAATTTGTTGTATTCGATCTTATTTGATGTCGTCGGTTCAAGGAATTGTGGAGAAGGGTTTTTCTTAGAAATTCAGCTTTGTAGATCGGTAGGGTAATAAACAAATTATAATGATCTCAAGAAGATAACTCTTATGTTTTAGCCGCCGTTATCCTGTAAAAATTATTCGTGTTATTAATAAATTTATTTTTAAGTCACATCATATTTTTGTAAAGTTTAAATAATTATAATTTTTTTTAAAAATAAGTGCAATAATTGCATGACAGTATTTGGCATGCCGTGTAAGTATATTGCGTTCCAATCTTTTTCTTCTTCTTCAAGAGCCTTGTCCGGTTCCCCGGACGTTGGCGATCACTCTGGAGATTGCGTTTCTGTCCTCTGAATATGACTTTGTAAATAAAACAATAGCGAACATTTACCTTGTTTTATTATCTTCTAGACTCTCAACTTATGTGTAGTAATTTATTTTTTAATTCTACTCACTAGAATTTCATTTCTTATACGTTTTTTACTTGATTTCATTATATTGTCTTCAATATCTTGGCATCCGTTTCATTCGAACATAGCTGAGCTCATCCCTATTGAAAAAGTGGAAATAATTCATTGTTATAAATGAAAAATTTCAAACTTTACATAATTTCTTAAATATTGAATTAATTATCCAAAATACTGTGATTCATTAAGACACTTCTTTGTTTCAGTGGATAATAATTCTTTGCAGCCGGCATTTAGTGGGTCTCTCAAATATTCTTCATTAATCTGGTCTTCCATCTCCTAGAATTGGAACTTTATGCTTGTGTTTTATTAGAATCCACATGAACATCTAATTATTTTTCCTACTTTTCTATTTTTCGTGCCCCTAACTGTTTGATGATATTATTTTAATTCCAGCTTACAAATCAATGGTTCTTCAGAAATTGCTAGTCATTTTTTTTACAGAATTACGACATGTGCATATACATATACTAGTATTTTTGTTTCAACTTGTTTATGATATGACGATGTTATTTTTAATTTCTTTTTTTTTAGCTCTCAGCTTTTTTTCCTATTTGATCTGCTGTAAAAGATTTTCTGCTTATTGCATTTTGTATTTGTTGGAATCATATTTTTTGTTTGTTTATTAATCTCGTAATATTCTTCTTGACACTGATTTTACTTATTTTTAAACTTATTCATCTGTATTTTATTTCTTCGTTTTCTTAGTTTATTTCTATTATGGTTCCGTGTTTCCTTATATTGCATGTAATTTCAGCTCGTGTTTTTTTAACCATTTAGTCTGTTTACTTTGTAACAGTGAATTCTTCTAGTTCCAATAGTCGCCCATGTTTTTTTATTTTTAGTTTTGGGTAATGTGGCGTTTAAAAAAACTTTTGAAATGGTTCAAAGTGCCCCACTAGCGGGGTAAATTCAACCAAATGATGGGGTAATTTCAACCATGAGATATAAATATATATTTTTTATACAGTCAAACAAAAATGGTTTTTCTACTGAAATAAGTTCATTTTGTATTTTGGAAGTGAAATAAAAAATTGGCGAAACATGTTTGAAGTAAGATTCAAAACAATGCTCAAAGAAGACAATAACGTTGGGAAACATTGTAATATGTGCGGTTAACCCTAAACAAAAAGAACATTTTCTGCAGAATTTGCACTTGAGAACTTTAAAACTATGTTACCTTGATCAGCTGGTGATATATCACTGACCAACGGATATATGTAACTTGGTGTTTTTTGGCACAAAAATTTAATTTGTCATTTGAATTAATTTTGTTTAATTCTTTCCCTACACAGCATTTTATACGTTTTTAGCGGAAATGTCACCAGTTGGAAATAACATTTAAACATCTTCAATCTGATTTTTAAACATACACTCATCAAACTTCAAAATCATTTTTTTTCCATAATTTTTAATCATCGTAAATAATACAATACTCCGGTAAAAGAAAAAGTTACATCATGGTACAGAAACCACGCTAAGATTTTCAGAACACACTAAGTGGTTGAAATTGTCCCATCCGACGCTGGTCGAATCTGTTCCATGTTAAATTTTTGAAAAAATATATTTTTTTTCCACTATCTATAATTTTACGGTTGGGTTACTATAAATATTATCAATCTACCATTTAACATATATCGAATGCATCCCGTTGCAGATCAAATTTAGAAAATTCGCGTGAAAAATTTAAAAATCAAAAAATTAACCTTAAATCTGATTTTTGCTCAATTTAGTTTAAACACTAAAAATGAACATGTGGTGAGTGTTCTAACGTATGAAAAGTACATATGAGCCTTACGAAGCTAAATTTGAATCAAGGTGTCCTTTAAAAAGGCTTGGATGACTATGCCCCAAGGTTGAATCAGCCCCCCTTTCCCCTACTCCCTATTTTGGGATACTACGAATGATTTCCACATATAATGACTTATTCTTCTAATAAAAGTGTTCCATTGCTCCATGGCTTTATTTTCTGAAAAAAGAGAAGAGTTTAAACTTAAATAGTGGCAGTTTTTGTTTGTTGTAAATACAATTTAATATTTTAGCATAGTGAAAAAGATTTTGGTGCAATTAACATTTCAAACGAAATAGCAAAGAAAACAACTTTTTGACAGACTGAATGTTTCTTGTCATAATAAAAGTCAACTCACTCCTCAGAGAGGGTGAAAATTACGTATCTCCGTCTACTTGAATCCGAAGTGTAATATTTCCCTCGAATATAGGTCAAGGTGAAGTTGTTTAATGTGAAATTTCGCGCCACATTTGTTTCACATCCGTTATAGCTATTCTGGTCGTGCTATCTACAAGTTAAAATATTTTATCTTCTCCTTGTTATTTCGTACCAAAAGAATGTAATAAGAGAATCTTATTATTAAATTTTAAGATACTGGATGCAAAGTTTCGTTGTAATTAATAATTTCCTTCACAGATCGTAAATTTTAGGTTTCCCAATATCTGAATGCTTAGGAGTGTCTTATTAATTTCCCTTTTGGAATTTCTGCGCAATAACAATGAAATAAGTCATCGCTGGTTTTCTAATTAAGGCGGAATGCCATAATTACAAAGAATAATGAATGAGATAACGTAAAATTTACTTTGAATATCCTATTATAACCATAAAGGCCGCAAGTCAGCTCTGCAAATTTGATGGTTAATAATTTCTAATTAAAACGTAAAAATCACGAAATTAAAAAATATGCTTTCTGAAAGAAATTTGTTAGGTGAAAATTGTAAGATTTTTGAATGATTTTATTAATTTCACAATTTCATTCTGTGGCTCTTACATTACTCGCTGATGGAATTTTTTGAAATGTTATTTGTTACAAAGGGGTAAATCGGGAGCAAGATTCGTCAGCAAGTTTTTAAAAGTTAAAGAATTGTTCTCATTTTTAGATAGCGGATCGCGCATAGTTTACTCAAATAGACTCAGTTTCAAAAACTAAATATTAAGCTTGTTTACGCAATCTAGCTTTCCAAGAGCAATATCGTGTCGTGTTTGTGCTTTCGACTCAATAAATGCCTTGATTTAATCATCATCATTATGAGTGTGATTCCTCACTAGCTAAGTAGCTGCCTAGAAATCAAAAGTTTTACCACCGAAGTTTCTTAAGCATTATTAGCACTAAGATTCTTAGGGCTTTTAAATTTAGGTATCTTTTCAAAGTTTTATCATCCTTCTCCCTTTTATTGAAGAACACTAATATATGGCCAATATTCAAATCATTCATATTTTTTAGAATGACATGAAACCCCCATTTTTTAAGTGGCTAACAATAGGATGGGCGCCTGGGCATTTCCATAAATTAATTGCCCGTGATTTGGTGTGTTCTTTTTCCAAACCAATCATTCCTGAAAAAAAAAGATTAAACATTAAAATGGTTATATTCATTGCAATGAAATTGTTATATGTCGAGGTATTCTCCCAGATTCTATATTTAAGATGTTTTGGATGCAGATTGGAATACTGGCGTCACTTTAAGCTTTACTAGTTAGTCTTTGTTAGACAATTTTTGAATTTCCGTTTTTGTTCGTCTTGCGACGATCCCAGAATTTTACCTTTAACGTCGCAATACGAATGTCCCCCTTCATTCTATTAATAATAACCTCGGGGTTCCGAAAACTAACAAAATGGAACCGAGGTTCTTTGGCGTTATTCCATGCATACAGTGTTCTGGTAAAGTTTTAGCCTGCTTTAAGCATTCAAAATAAACGTGCTGGCCCTCCCGGACACTCGATGAAGAACATCATGGCGCGATTGATTGTAAACTTATTAAAACTAAAATCTAAAATTATAACAATTAAAATAAATGTATAAAAAAATAAAATATTATTTCGATATGCAGTTCGCACTTCCATGTGCTTGTCGATGGTCCTTGGCTTAACCCCTAACTGTTAATCCTGTAAAGTCATGTACTAAAATGACATTTATTTGAAGTTTTCATTCACGTTTTATTAGCTTTTTGTCGAATCTGTCGTGAAATTGTAGAGAGAAAGAAATTTATATTGATTTTCTGACGACGGGCATATAATAAAACTACCCGAAACGTTAAAACTTACCTTGTAATTATTTAGTTTTGCATCGTTTAAATCTTACGATAGTTCAGTGTTGAGCCACAAAGATCCAATCCAACCTTAGAATATATTCTAAGGATTCAACGCAATCGCTGCTTGGGGCAATCTATAGAAGATTGCTAATCCTTAACAGAAGGTTACTGAAAATCTAGAATTGTCGAAGGCGTAACTGGTGAAGAAAAAGCCAATGAAAATAACACTACTTCGCAAAGAAGATACAGAGAATATTTATTTGATGGTTCTGATGAATCAAAGCAATGTCATCATTGTCAGGTGTACATCAAAGGAAAAAGTGTGAAAGAAGGAAATTTTTTGCTATTGGTTTATATGGAAATATCAATCAAATTTAGTCAACCAATCTTTGTCAGTTTTGTCGCATTTTTTCAAAATTATATTGATTTCTAATTTCGAATGACGTTCTAATGCACAAACCAATAGGTTTGAATTGTCGAAGACGTAACCGGTGAAGAAAAAGCCAATGAAAATAACCCTACTTCGCAAAGAAGATACAAAGAATATTTATTTGATGGTTCTGATGAATCAAAGCAATGTCATCATTGACAGGTGTACATCAAAAGAAAAAGTGTGAAAGAAGGAAATTTTTTGTTGTTGTTTTGTTATTGGTTTATATGGAAATATCAATACAATTTAGTCAACTAATCTTTGTCAGTTTTGTCGCATTTTTTCAAAATTATATTGATTTCTAATTTCGAATGTCGTTCTAATGCACAAATCAATAGGTTTGAATATTTATTAGATTCGAAGTTTGAAAAGCAAAAACCGGTTTCGATCTTGTTAGATCTCGTCAGTTTGGTATATCCAACTCGAATGCTGATGAGATCTAACAAAATCGAAATCGGTCTTTGGTTTTCAAACTTCAAATCTAATAAATGTTCGAATCTATTGGTCTGTCCATTAGAATCCTTGTCTTCTGGGGACCTTCCTAGAGAGCAACCGCTTCGCTATGTGCCAGTGTTTCAACTGTTGGTAGTTCAGCTCATATATGTAATACTTCTATATGGCGTGTTTTATCCCTTTGTTTGTGTCAAAAAGGCGCGATGGACATATATGTTTGTCCTTTTCAAGGACAGAATATATTAACCAATCCCGCTTCTCGTCAGTTATCATTGTTGACATTCATTTATTAGTGTTCCCGCCCATCTTGTCATCTGTTCCCACTATAAATAAATGAACTCTTGTCCTTGAAAGAGTACGGCATATACTTTCATCTCACCTTTTTGACAAAGCATTTTGTAGTAGCGATTATACACAACACGCCATATAGAAGTATTATATATATGGTTCAGCTACCTATGAGTCACTATACACGCCTAGAGTTGAGGTTGTATTCTACTTGCATTCGAATGACGTTATAAAATGTTGTATATAACTTGTGATTAAAATCTGTTTTTTCTTTTACTTATGTAGTTTATAGCACAAACCGAAGGCGAGTGCTATAAACACAACACTCGTAAACAAATACTATTTTGGCAACTTATATAAAATTCTATTATTAAATTTTAATTAATTATTTGGGGTGTAATAGGATCATGATACGCTCCCTATTTTTTCATTATTTATGAAAATATGATCTTCAAACTTGTTATACTTAATGTACCTAAGAAATGTCAAATTTGGACATAAAAATAACATTTCTGCTGCTGACACTTTTGCCAAACCTGATGCCAACCTTTGATATTTAAATAGAGCATCCTGTATATTACTACATTTTTTGAATCTACATATTTTTCTGAATACAATGAATATAGAATACATGATTTTTAAAGGATCGAAATATTTTTTTGCTCCCATTTTACTTTTCAACCTAGAGGAATATGACTTATTTCAATTAAAACGATTGACGCTTCCGAAACTATCGTAAATAAATTTTTTGCAACGTTACTTAATATGATCGGTTTTTTTTAAGTTTAATCCACTTGCAAAGGGTAACCCCATTACGCTTTCAAAGCACTGCGAGTAGGATGCGGAAACAAGGATAGATGGCGATGAACCGCCTTCTTAAACAATGATAGGTTGTAATTTTTGGGTAAAATTCCTTTCGGTAACAAGTTCCATAACTTGGAAGTTCTATAGAAAAACGAGTCTCTGTAGACAGAAGTCCTCACTGTGTCAAGCTAGACCGCACAGGAATTTGCTGTCTCCGACTGTCTAGTACGCCTCAAGAATCTTGCCCTTGGGGGGGATCAATCCTATTAGTTCTTGCGAGCATCTTCCATGATAGTACTTATAGAAAAGAGACAAATCACCAACCATGTTTCGAGAGAATCGGTCAGATTCTCGTCATCAATTAGGCGAATCGCTCTTCTTTGAATTAAATCCAAGAGAGCTAAAGTGTGTTTTGGGGCTGAACTCGAAACATGAGAACAGTATTCTAGTGTTGGCCTAACTTGAGCTTTGTATAGTGTTAATAGCTGATAAGATGTGAAGTACTTTTTAGCTCTAAAAAGAAAGCCTAGCTTCTGAGAGGCGGATTTGGCAATGGCGCGCACATGATCGTCCCAAGAGAAGTTAGTGCTCACATTCACTCCTAGGATAGGTAGATTATAGTATATCCCATCCGAAGGATTTTACCGTCCATTAGTATGCTTGTTGCATTATCCCTTGATGTTTTCTTAGATAAAACCGCGGCCTGAGTTTTTGAAGCGTTGAAGTCGACCAAATTGTCCTTACACTATTTCAGAATAATCTCGAGATCCCGATTAATCGTCTGTATCTGCTGTTCCCTTAGCCGATCTAAAGCAGCGATAGATAATGATTTCTCGGAGAAAAAAGATGGCACAAGGTTACTACCATCTGCAGCTGTATATAGGATTGGAAGTTGGTTAGAATTAATGGGACAAAATAATTTTTCGATCTTTTAAAAATTACTTATTTTCTAGTCATTAAATTCAGAAAATTGTGCAGATTCCAAAAATGCATGCCTGTTCTATTGAAAAATCAGTTTTATCGAAAATGACAACAGCGCTGCATAATTACACATTATTCTATATCCATAAAATGATAAAAGCTTGCAATAATTTAACTTAAAGAATTACGAAGTGTTATTTATAAAAAGACATTTCGTGCAAGTTTCATTAATTAATGCTTCCCCTTGATCTAAGTCAATTGTTTATTTTATATATATAAAACTATATTGAAGTCGTTTTAATTAGTAAATAGTATTTTAATTTTAAAGTCCTCTTGGTGAAGAAATATTCTACTCAGCTATTTTTATTCCCGTTTTAAACAATATAAAAAATGAATAGGTCTTCCATAAAAAATGTTTATTAACACGTACATACATTATGGTGACAATTTCTTAACGATAAAACGCTCTTGACATGAAGACATTGATAAATGTGGGTCAAGCATGTGAACCTAAGCAATATGCGTGACCGCAGAATTTCTTTTCAATAGCAACAAAATATATCCACAGTAGGTGGATAAAAATATTACATTGGTGTTTTGTTTTCACTGATAATTGCGGTTATGTTAATTACAGGGAGAATTATTCTTTGTACAGGATTATTGATTATGTAGTCTGAACGAAATTTGATTTTCATTATAGGGATCTAGGAAACTATAAGAGATACTAGGAAGCTTAAAAGGGCAAAGTAGTGCAAAATTAATGTCTAACTGAGAAAACTGAGAAAACAATTGAATTCCAATTCGTCTTGATTTATTTAGAGAAAACTGAAAATCGCCATTTTAAAAAATCATCTGTAACTTGTTTATTTGAAGCCTAATCGAAAAAAAAAAAATGAAAAGCTGTAGTTGTCTTTTTAAGGCCTTTTCTGTGGTGTACATTAGTTTTTTCTAAAATAAAGTATTTCCGACAAAGTTATGTCAACTTCATTATTTGTTATGGGCGCCATATTGACTTTTATCATCTTCGAAGTCGGTGTATTTTTCTGATTAATATAATATATAACATGCCATACCTCAAATCTGTCAAAGGGGGTTAACCAAAGTAATTGATAATTTTTAAACAAAAATTTATGCTGTGCAGTGCAAGTATCTGTTAAAGAGTGAACTTTAAATAATAAAAATACAAAAATAACCTAATAATAATTATTCAAAAACTTAACGTATTTTAACAAATTATGTAATATTGACATAGTTACAGTATAATCGTAACGTGCAGGACCCCTTTAAATGGGGTAATTTTCAAAACATTTTATTATGGGAGGCTTGCCTACGGCTGTACTTTATAGTTATAGTAATTTATTATATTTAAACAAAAAAAGATATATTACCAAGCCATAAAAGGGCTATAATTCTTACCGATACATATCAGGAAAATTATAACAAATAAGGTTCACTATTGAAAACCTAAAAACACATTTACCTAGTTTGAAAAGAAACTAGTAGATAGGACTTTGATCACACATAGTATTTGTAAATGAGTTGCATGATAAAACCCTTCTTTGATAGAAGGTTGAAAACCGTCCTTAAACGGTCTTCGTTTTTTCTTGTTAGATCAAATAAACTAAGTTTTATACTCATCGCTGCTATTCAGCCTAATTATCATTTAAATAATTTTTTAATTGTTTTAATTATACTCGCAAAAGATAATGCTATTAAGCCTTTGCAGCACTGCGAATAGAATACGGAAATAAATAGAGATAACAATGAACCACCTTTTTAAATAAGGATAGGTAACGAATTGCACAGTTTGGAAGTTCCATAGAACATAGACCGAAGTCCTCACTGTTCCAAGCTGTACCGCACAAGAATTTGCCGTGTCCGACTGTTTTCTGTACCCCAAAATGTTGCCCTTGGGATGTTCGCACAAATCAGTTCTTACGAGCATCTCGCATGAAAGTACCTATAGAAAGGAAACAAGTCAACAACCATTCGCCAGTGCTCCAATGATTCGAGAAACAGATCAAATTCTTATCATCAATTAGGCGAATCGCTATTCTTTATATTCAATCCAAAAGAGCCTAAGTGTTCTATGGAGTTGAACTCCAATTTTGAGTTATTATTCATTCTAGGGTTGATGAGCTTCTGTTGAGATATGAGATAATTATGAGCTTCGCAATAGCGCTCACATGATCGCTTTAGGAGAAGTTAATGCTTGTATTCACTCCTGGGTAAACATAATAGATTTGATAATAATACAAATGATTGTTATTTTACAATTGGGTTAATTTGTGTTGCGGTTTTCAAAAAATGATTGGTGAGTTTAGATAAAAGTGACGTATAAAAAATACATGTCTTTATAAATATTAAACTTCTTAAAAAGATGGTGAAAAATAAGAATTAATTAACAATATTCTTCTTTAATTTGCGCACCTTATCAACATCAACATGGGTAGTTCAATATATCCAGCACATGCAAATTTCGTTAAACACTGTGGTTCAAATTTTACCGTTTGCTATCCTGATATGTCAAAATCAGGTTTTAACGCCATTAATGGTACACAATGAAAAATGCAACGTTGTGAGAGGAGAGATTGATTGAATGATACGCATTTTGACAGCCCGAATATAGCCGCAATGCATAAACTCGTATTTCCGATTAAATGCGCCATTGATCTGTATATTAGCCCCATACATGTAAACTGAAACGTTAACATTTGCATTTAATTGAAAATTATACTTCGGATGTCATCTCATATAACTAATGCATTATTGCCTAGTCTTATTGTTAGTTTAGGGTGTCAGAAAGACACAACGCTAAACTGGAAATATTAGGCAGGAAAATATTACGACTGAGATCAACTGACATTTCTATATAGTCATAAATACTGATATAATAAAAAAATTGCAAATTCATAACCTTGTATTAGTGGTTGCATTCTGATATAAAGTAGTGAACATTTAAGTCCCAATCCAAAATATGTATGAGCTACCTCATGGCTCAAGACATATCCGTAAAATTCTTCACAATAAAACGTTTTAAGTGGCAAAATTACATATTTGTGGTAATACAATGCATATTCAGTGCATATTTCTTGCATAAATATGTGCCTATTTCGCTCATTTGTCATTGCATATATTCCGTGCCCTACTTATTACACAAGATGCTACCACGCTGTTTTATTTCACTCTTTAAGGTACTAACTATCAATAATAAAACATTTTCTTTTTTTTTCAGGTGAGTGTTAAAGGATGTATGCAAAATTTTAAGCTCATTTTTATTTAAGGTAAGTAATACTTTAATTAAATAGTATTTATTTCTAGGGTATTGTAAATGTGAAATATAAAATTTTATATATTTTTTTATTGACGGAATATTTTCCAGTAACCATAATTTATCGAATATTTTTATTGCGCACGACTTTTTTTCAGATAAAATATTTCTATTTCTTGGAACTTTGAAGAAAATTAATCTTTATGTCCAGATGCGTCAAAAAAATGATTGCATTAAATTAAAGTGGAAAAATTTATTATCGCATGAATGAATTAGTGTAATGGCACTTCAGTAGTTGTCACCAAACATATTTTTGGGAAATAATTAAGACGCTTCGTTATTTTAATTCTCTTGCAGCATCAATCAGTTCCCATAAGTATTAGCAACAATTTTAAATGACGCTTTTAATGGCAATGGCCCATACAAATGCGTTTCCAAACAAAACAATACATCATTTACTTGTGCAAAATGATTCTAAACGGATTTGTTCACGTAGGTTGAGATAATTTAGCTTAAATTTCAACAGTTTTTATTTTAATGACTGCAAATCTCTTTACATGGAAATAAAGTATGTTTGATAGACTTTAAAGTGTTTTTACGTCTCTATTATATTTTAGTTATGAAAAATTTGGTTGTGGGAATTACTAGATACAAAAAACTAAAATATTCCAGTAATTGTCACAATGTAGATAACTGACTATTAGTAGATCTGTCACTGTCAATTTTTATTTTAATATACAGAAGTTGCGACTGAATCCTGCAAACAATGGATGACATATTCAAGGACTAATAAAACATTGTAAGTATCGAAAGCGGCACTTAAATATAAAGTTTTCGAGAAAAATAAAAAGACAAACAGTCCAATGCACGAAAAATATTACAAAAAAGTGACAAGAGATGTCACTTTTAAGAAATTTGTAGCTATTCTTTTTTGGTTTGTTGCCAATTTATTATTATTTCACCGATGAGAATCCTCTTTGGACGTGGAGATGTGAAAACATTTTCAAAAATAAAACGACGAAAAATACGGTTTTGGGAGGAAGCACAATCACATCTTAAGGAATCAATATTAGTTTTAGATATCAGTGTCCAAATTCCTATGGGTAAAAAACAATTACCACAACTGGAAGTATTAAAACAACATACCTAATACCTTTACATACACACAAACACAAATAAGCATGTGCCACCTCTATGCAGCATAAAAGCTTATTAAAATGCAGCATAAATCCTGATAGAAATGTGCAAGGAAATGAGGACAATTCTAGCTGGATGGAAAACCTTTCCACATATCCACCGATCATTATTTTCACTGAATCCTCAAAAAAGCGATTACGAGGGTGTGAAAATTATATTTTTTAAGAAAAAAATTCTTCATATTTGAGTTTCTTGGGACCATTTTCATGTATGTCCAAACAATAAATAAACCACCACATTCGAAATTTTTCGAATTGTAGGTATTGTAACAAATTAAGTAGTGTTTAATTAGATAGATATTAGTAGCTGTAATATTTAAGACTTCTTTACATTGTTGCGCGTTATCGGTTCGAAATGATTAAATACGCCATGAATTATAACCACTTTATTTCTAAACTGAACTCGGAACACTACAATTGCAATTCACTAACACTGTTTATTGACTTCCAACAACCAACTTACTAACTGACTAACTCTGAGAGAAAAGTGATCGCCTTATCGGTTGCCGAAATTTCTGGAGCGCTTATCTGCCGTTTGATTTATTATCGCAGTCGCTTCCCCTTATTAAATTTTCTAGAAAATTCCCTAACTAAATTTTAGAATTACATTTCGTTACAATATGTTGTATCTTGTACAGGCAGGATAGTCAAGATGTAGACGCGAAGGTTCCAAATTGATCCGAATTTTAGTAACTATACAAAAAATTAAATTTATTTTAATTAATAAGAAGTATTAGGATCCACACACACACACACACACACATAGAACTGGTAACACATAATAAATTGGCAGAGAAATGGAATTGTATTGTAAATTATTATGTATCCTGCGGAAAATTTTAAGCGAAATTCCAGAATAGTTAGTTTCAGAGTCATGGAAGTTTATAGAGACAAGTTGAGAAAATTCTAAATAAAATGAAGCAGCAGCTGCAAGCAAAAGTAACAATTATGAAAAAAAAATAAGAAAAATAAGAGGATGACAAGAAATAGTATGAACATAAGCTTAGTAACCTTTTCGCAATCAGCATGAAAAAGTAAAACCGGCCAGACAGGTAACCAGGTGCCAATACCTCTTTATCAAGCGGGTGAGGAGCTCCAGTTTGGTAGTGGAAGTCATCGAAAATGGAAGGGATTTACAATCAACAATGGAGACAAGAGGCCTAGTGCGGAAAAACATCCGTGAAGTTATTTTAGCTAGTAAAAACTGTTACCCCACAAGTTTTATTTAAATGAACCATCAACACATCATACACACATTTCTTTCCATTTAAAATCTATTTTCTATGGTTTGTTATTCCTTGTAACAGTTTAGGCCAGCTCTATCAATTTACCATTATTTTAGGTAACTTATTAATTTTATCATTCAAAATAATGTTTCGTTGATTGATTGGTCATAATAAAAAAAAAATTGTACTCAATGCGTAAATAGAGTAAGAGTCAAATAAAGAATCTTCATTAATGATTTAAAATAGATCAAAAGGTTGTTTAATAATAAGCCCTTATAAGCTTTTTATGCGATTAAGAAGTTAAAAAATATCAGGACCTTTATTTAGGCAGTTTTAAAATTAAAAACCATAACAATAGTTCCAGAGATCGCTCTAATTCTCTAATTATTATTCGGACTGGTTTTAAAATATTAATCATTTTAGATTAATAGTTATTTTATTACATACTAGTAGCAAAGTTTAACTTATTGTTGTGTTTAACTTATTGGAGTAGTTGAACGATTTACATAGCCTTTGAATTTAATAAAGCGTCTCAGAGTGTAATCTAGTTCAGAAACGGAGGAACTTCGATTAAGTTGGTAATTGTTTTTTGATAAAATTAGACTATGAAGTTTTAAATGAAAGACGGAAAGCAATTTAAAGTGAAAGCTAATATTATTAACTAACACTAAGCAGATAATTACAACCTAAGCTGTGAATTTTCAGACTTTCCAAACGTTTCACCATTTCTTTCTTGTTTCAGAAAACAGTTAAATGTGGATGAAAAATTGTATTTTGCGTTATTTTCGATGTAATAGTCTAAGTAAATAAGTTACAACAATAAATTTTTAATCTCGTTAAGGGCCTCTTGTTTAAATACGAGCGTGTTGACCAAAAGTGCGCACCTGCTTGTAGAACTGGAAAATAAATAGCATAACTGAGCAAAACGTGTATTAAAATTATTGAAATAAAATTCTTAAGCTTTTAAAACCATATATTTTTTTTAATATAGTCATCGTTAAGACTTTTATCTGTTCATAACAAGTTTTTATACCATCAACAAAAATTTTAGATTTTATAAACTGTACTAGCCAAAGAAACTTCATAGACTCTTGTCAAAAATATAAGAATAATATTCATATAGGAATACCCACAACTCTATTTTCATTCTGATATCATTTATCCAGGATACCAATTATCAATTTACATGTCAATATTAATATTGCAAAATACATTGATTAGTGTTAGTCCCAAGCATGATATAATATAAGACTGATAATGTAACGCGCTATATCTCACTGTTGCGATAAGTGGTACTAAAACCGGAGACGATTGAATGAGAACACCAAATGAAGGATAGACAGTAGAAGGGCTGCCTTGAGTAGATTAAAAAATGCTTTTTTATGCAATTATTGAGATTTTATGCAATTGTTTCGCAATTTTTCGGTTTTATATTTATATTTTAATTACAAAACGGGCAAGACTTGTTTTGTGTCTATGTACAACAGTAGTCATAAAAGCCGTAATGAAAAAGTGTCGTTGTTTCGAGTGCCTAAGGACAAAGTTGATGTATGGAGGCGAAAAATCCCGCGAAATTACCGGCTGTTGTAAACTCGAGATTTTGAATGCGAAAAATATTTTAGTGCAGATTTTGTTTTAAAAGAAAAGAACAATGAACTGTGGAGAGTACGTATTTCTTAATAACCTTAATCAGTTTCTATTAAATGAATATTTTATGCCCAAAGTAATTTAAACATAAAATTCTTTTTGTATATTTAAGAAAGGAAAATGATATTAATGGACAGACAAACCGTTTGGTTTATCGGGGTGCGGCGTATGTACAGAACGTTAGCTATAATTTTTTTAAAAATGTTTATGGAAAAAATGTGTCAGATAAACTTTGTTGGTTAATTATTTGTCACTTTCCAGTGATTTTGTTTTATTTGCTCTTATTTTGTTGGTTTGGTAAATAATTTTTGAGTTCTCAAATGACACCTGCATTTTTTATTTGCTCTTTTGAAAAAATCTTAACTTTCTGCATTCGGTGACATCAAATTTATAAGGGTTAGATTCGGAGAATTTCGAGAAATCATAATTTTACTGAATTTTATCATTCATTTTTTAATGTTATTTTTAAAGATATCTAAGTAGCTAAAATGAAATTCTTATCAAAAACGAACATAGGTATACTGATTGAGTAATATGTGGTACCAACAGACATTGTCATCAGACTGGAGTGAATTGGGCTTCATGCGCTACTAAACAACACCAAAAATTTACTAGTGGAGAAACTGTAAATGACCTTATAAAGTATGAATCTGTGAATTCGGTAATGGAGTTCGAGGGTGGTACAAATTACGCTGCGGAATTTTTTGCATTCTTAACTCCCCAGGAATACCACATCACGTACTTTACCTAAAAATTAGCACTTTAATTATCGTTTTGTAAAATCTAAACCCTTCAACGATACCATCAGGTTTCATTCGCAGACATATCTAACACATAATTCCTGTCAAGATTTTTACACTCAGAAATATAATACCTATGATCTCTTCATATCTTGCCTTTTTGCAACATCTTTAGTTAGACACCCTGACTAATTTTGATAGTGGTTGGTGTGGATCTGAGAACTAACTTTGTCCCATGTCTCACGATATATTTTTTTTTCTTTGCATCAAACCTCCATTTTAAGCTAAAATATTTTATTTTCTTATCATTAACTAACGATATCGCGGTTAGTTGATAAAATAGAGACATAAACCAAAGAAGTGTTAGAAATGGTATCAATTAGTCTGATGTATGTCTAAAGTTTTGGCACAAAATATTTAACCACATTTTTTTTTGTAATAAATAATTTTATTCCAATTCATATTATTTATTGTAATTAGAGCTTAATAAATAACAAAATTGTAAGCTTAAACCAAATGAACGTGTCTATTATGTTCTATGCGGAGCGATTTTCTGCGAACTGGACTCTTCAAGTTTTGGGCAATTTGAACAACTACTCGTATCTTTTTGAACATTTTACGCATTAGTTATTCTTTGTTTTTGCTTGCCACCTTCCATCACATATTTTGCTACATAAAAGTACCCAAAAATCGTCAACTGAATGGGCCTGACGCAAATAGGGATATTATAGTTTCACAGAACAAAGACCAAAAAAAGGGGGAACCAATGGTAGGGATAGATTAAAAAGTGTCTGACGAAATTTGCTTTCGTACACGATCATCACGTTAGAGACTATTTAATGTTTGGGGCTGCTTGGTGCAATTTAAAAAAAGGGGTGGGGGATGGTTTCTTCCGGATGTTAGCAACCACCATAGTTTTAAAGATGCATTATAATGGATTAATTTATATCATTTAAACATTTTTGGTTTCATCTTTCTATCTTTTCAACTAAGATATCGCTTTTTTAAAATATCTTAGGACATCTTGCATACACACAAATATTGTTATTTTTTTAGTGGCACGTGACTTCAACGATGAAATTAGGGTTATATTCAGAATGAACGGAGGATTCATTCTTAGTGAAAAAAAGTGAGGGTGCAATTTAAAAAAAGGGAAGAGGGTGGTTTCTTCCGGCAACTATCAAAGTTTTGAGGTCGCAAAAGAACAGTTTTTGAAAAATGTGCCTTTAAAGTTGGCATTGATATGCCAAATGGATAACGTAACACCCATTACCTCCCAGTTTGATTATAGAAACATAATTTCTTGATAATTAAAATACATTGATGAACATTAGAATAATTTAATATTTTACAATATGTTTACATATAATATTTCCCCAGTGTTAAAAATATGAAACAAGTAAACTAAAAGAAAAATAAAAAATATTTTTATGTGACAGAAAAAGAACTAAGAAAAAGCATTAATTAAATATAAATTATTTTTAATTTTTAAATTCCCCCCATTTAACTGGAGATGTGTTAGAGATCTTTTTTAGAAAACCCTAAAAAGTGAAAAATTATGACTATTAAAATTCTTGTAGCATTTGCAACTCTTCTTTGTCACAGTTCACCTTTATGGTTGATAGATGTAACACTATAAATCATGGTCTTAATAAAGCCTACAAAAAAATCAGGCTGTTTTAGATCCAGTTACGTAATCAGAGAATTGCAATTCCTTGTCCACTTTAAACACAGTTTTTTTCAAAAACAGTTCCCCTCAGCGATATTCAATTTTATGCTAAAAAAATCATTGACAATTTGAAACATTCATTTATTTATTTTATTTACTATTTTTTAGAAAAGCGTCGCAAAAATATAATTTGCACGCCATTGGTTTTTTGAATTGACGTGAAATTGCAGCAAATTATGTAGGCTCCCGTTAAAATTTCTTATGCTTAATTAGAAAAAAATCCCTTAACCCTTAACGTATCTCAAAGATATGCCTGAAATAGGTTTTGATTTTTCAACCTCAACCATCCGTATCTCGAAAACTAAGCGTTTATGGGCAACATGGTAATGATTTTTCCCCATTAGCTTTCGCCATATGATCTGTTGGAAATATTTAGCCCAATCTTTAATGAACCCCCATATAATGATTGTAAGCCCGATTGGGCGTAAGCATTTCTTAAAAATTATCTCGGTACAGTCGCCATATTTTCCGCATTGTCTAAAGAAAGTCACTACGGTGAAGAATTGTATTTGAAATTTCTCATTGCATATGTAGTTTTTTTCTGAGTGGCAGACATTTTGGCATTTTTGGTTTTTCATTTTATGTAATTTAACCAAGGATAAAATTATAGCTAAGAGAATGCTTGAAAGTTGGACAGGTTGTGATGGAGAGAGCTTAATCAATCATACGTTCAACAAGTAGTGTTCTTGCGACTCTTACATATTGCTTGTAGCAAGTTCAGTAAAGATTGCACGTTTTGTTATCTTTTAGCTATGACGGGGCCATGTCTTTTTAAAATAATAAAGTTTACCAACCAACAAAGGGGGATGGAAAAAGATCTTACATTGATTGGATGTTAGTGACAGCTCGGCGTGTGTCGTACTGATAGTGTTTCGCTAGCTATCATAAGACACACGCGGCTATTACTAATGTTCACAACCGCAACCGCATCTGGTCTACATCACCTGTGAAACTCAGTATTTCAACATTACATCGAGATGTCCCATCTATAGCATAGGATTTTTGAAGTCGCTTAGCGAGCCTAAAGATAGGGGAAAAATTGATGGAATTGTCATATATCTAATCCACATATATCGGTATTGCGTTACCAAAAAAGGCTCTTTGAACTACTAGTCGATTGCTCTACCACTGTGCCACTGAATTTAATTGAATATGCCAAAATGTGTATACTATAATTCTTTAAATTGTTCTTTAATTTAATTATTATTATTTCTAATCAATCTGTAAGCGAAAGTTGCCTATATCAGATAAGAGAAAATGCTGGCAAAATTCTAGTAGGCGTCAATCCCAAATGCGCCCTGCGAGACAACGGCAATAAAGACAAGAAAGGCGAACGGCTCTACTCATCTCCCTGCTAGTGACATTACTTTTTACGTACTCTACTACCAACTCATTAATGTTTTTGTTTACATTTTTGATCTGTCAATTTTGGAGGTTATTTTTTTTTATAAAATTGCTTTATCTTTGAGATTGGGATCTTGTACAGGTGATAACTACAAAGAAACGATCTAAATTGTAGATAAGGCGCTCCAAATCTAATGAATTAGGAACTTCAAGAAGGCAATTGAGAAGCTGTTGGGAATGTTTTTAAAAATGGACGAAAAATGTTTTGAACATTTACTGAGTTTAATTGAAGCCAGAAAGAGATATCTTAAAATCACATGAGTTTCAAGGAGAATTAATAATAGCTTGAAGATTTTTTTCATTACTTTTTTTATGATTGAAGTTTAATGTATCCTGTTCATGTTGCTGAGTGTTCATACAACTTGCGTTGATATTCTAGATAGATAAAGGTAAACTTGTTTTAATATATTTGAATTTTTAAAGTTAAGTTATTCTTCATATTTTGCATATATCGACTCATCCAACTACAGTATTAACTCATTATTGGTAGTATTGGGTACTATTTGTAGTATTGAGATAATTCAAATTAAAATGTTTACATAATCACGAAAAATCGTTACATTGAGAACATATTTCTTTTGAAATATCTTGAAATTTGCTATGCAAGTACGAGGGTATATTAAATAAGAACCAGAATTTGTTTTTAAAAATAGATAAATATATGAAAGTTATTAACTATTTTTTTACATAATCTCCTGATTTTGTTATGTATTTTCCCAACTGATTGGAAATGTATTAATGCCATCACCATAAAAAGAAGGGAGGCGTGTTTGCAGCCAATTGAACACAAATGTCTCAACAGCAGCATTATCATGGAATCGTTCACCTCCTAGAGCTCCTTTCAGAGGCCCAAACATATAATAATAGCATGGTGATAAGTCAGGACCACAAGGAGGTTGTTCTAATGTTGTCCAATGCATTTCCTCTAATTTTTGATGTGTCAGATTGGCTGAATTGTCGTGAAGCAAAATCACATTTCTGAGCGAACATTCGGGCCTCTTCCTCCGATATGCACGTTGGCTTCATCTAATAGGTGGCAGCAGTAGGCAGCATGAACCACGTATGTCGTAACGTTCATGCAGAAAATCGACGTGCACAACCCCTTTAAAATCCCAAAACACTGCCGCAAGAACCTTTAAAACTGAGAGGCGAGTTTTTACCTTCAGTTCGTCCTTCCAAAAAATTTTTGTGCCCTTATACACTTGAGTTTTTTTCAAACAAGTATCCCGAAACTGTGTTTCTAGTTGGCAGCCTTTACAACTTCAACAGCAAGAAATTTAATAATAATGCGCTGCGCAACGTCTGGATGAAACTCTTGCTCACTCATTATATTTATAACTGACGAACGACGAAAACGGAATTCGCTTGAGCGCAGGAAGTTACGTGATATCCCCAACTAACATGTCTAAGAGTACACGCACACTCCCGACGCCCTCATGGCGACATAATAGAAATTCCGGTTCATATTTGATTTATCCTCATATAAAATTTACATAGTGTGACAGGTTTTTTAATATGCAGTAACCTAAAATAGACAAGATCAAAGGCTAGATCGTATACAAATATAAAAGATATAAAAACTAGAAATAATAATTTTAATTTAGAAAATATTAAATCTTTATTTTTGATATTACAATTTGAAATTAAAAAAAACACTCATAGTTTTAAGTTTTCCCTTCTGTCGGCAGTCCCCATAACTACCCATTTTTTTATACAATGTATCCTCGATAACTTAAATTTTGTGAAGTTTAATTCGCTCATTTTGTGAATAATTCTTCTGACTACTTCAAATGAATTATACATTTTACCGACTCTGGCCATGAAGGCCTTCGTAATCAGACCCCTTTTCGCAATGGGAATTTGCGAAATAGAAATGTAATTATGCGAAGGGATTTACTTTAAGAAAGAACGTGAAAAAATAAGCCTATTACTTCTAGTTATTTTGAAGTTATATTTTAAAAAGTCATGGTAGCACGACGAAATATTCCCGAAATAATAACATTAAAATATCCGCTCACAAAATATCCGAACAACAAAATATTCAGTCTATAAATTATCTGATAACAAAGTAACCCACAGACAAATCATTTTTGCTTGATTTCCCAAGTGGCGTAGATAATTAATACAGGGTGAGTCAGAAAGAATGGTAGGTATTTGTTATATATAAACGATGTGCGATCTGCATGCACCAGCGACACATAGGCTCTAGCGTCTAAACTATTTCTAACACCATGATTAAACTTGGCATGTTTTGTAAGATATTATAAGCAATTTTTGAGTCTTTTTTAAAAATTTTAAAATTGGTCAAAAATCATTTTTTTAAATTTTTTTTCTAAAAAATGACAATCACTTTAAAATGGAACAAATTATATAAAAGATCTGGCTCTAAAGGTCTCCGAGCACAACTTTTTTCAAAATTTCGCGTCAACATGGCCCTCTAACTAGGCATTGAATATGAAAATTATTACGTGGGCTTATGTAGTTACATAGCATAGGTAAATCATATCTCAAATTTAGAGTTTTAGTGGATTGACCCACAGACTAAAAGTCTCAGTTAGCGAAGGATATTGGTTTTGATTCGTCATGACTTTGACATCTTTCACAAAAATGAGACACCACAAGCCATGCAAATAAACTGCGAGCCGAGTCCAATTTTTACAAAAGTAACGAGTATTAGGCCGCTAACGTGAAATTTTTAACTGACTGATTTAAATGGAAGATTAATATGTGTACAGATATGTACGTTATTGGAAAGCATCATATTTCGTATGAGACAATCCAAATGGGGCTAATAAATATTTAAGCAGCAGATAAGCATAGGAGCAAATAAATTTGGAATTTAAATATTTATTTAAAAAAAGCTGGCTTTACTGAAATTTGGAAAGAATATTTAATTAACTACTCCAATAAATCCCATCACAAAAGTTTTATACACTTAACTTTAGATCTTCCAGAAAATGCCTGATAACTCTCTGACATTGTTAGGGCATACTTTGAAAATATTTCTATAAAGAAGTCTTTGTAAAATAATCCGATAAATTAAAGTAAGGCATGAATGCAAAATATCCAGTTTCTCATTTTAACTTGTGGTGAAACGAAAGTTGGTTATTCCAAGACGCTGTGCTGTTTATCGCGCACTTGGTATTTTATTATTTAACATCATTACTTTGTAAAACATTTTATTTGTTTCGTTCATGAACCAACACAAAAATTAATTATTTATAAATGAGAATAAACTTCCAAAGTATATTTATAAATAAAACATCAGTTAGCACTGAATTTCATTTTACACATATTATATCAGAAACAACTTCGTGAAACAGCAGTCCTAAGTTATTATTATTATGATTATTTTTTGAATAATGTATAATAATTTAATAAACATATTTTAAATTTTCTATTCCTGGAGATACCAAGTGCGTTTTGTACAAAGGACCAAAACTCGCTTATCTGAACTAATATTGGGAGAAGGATAACCGAAAACTCAGATATTTGAAAGGACATCCTAGACATAGTTACTTCATCCGTTTTTTTTTTCACTCAAAACGCAGTGAATGTTTTCATCCTTAAAAATTGCATGGGTATTAAATTCGCAGGGTGTTATTAAATGAATTTGAATTTCGCAGCGAAGTTTTTCCTTTGCCAGTTTATTGCTGTCGCAAGACTTAGCGGAGAATCCTGGAAAAGTCCAAAGAACCCCTTCAACACCGGCTCGGTAATAGTAGTAATAGTGATAAGTAAGTTATATCTGACAGATTTAAGTGCGTTAAGCTAATACAGATTAAAAGTTTACGTAAGTTTTAATTTGAAGTATACATTTCGTATATGAAAAATTTTTCTCAAACAAAATAAATTGATCCGTTAGAAAGATGTCTTAGGGTGCGTTTAGACTAGAAACTTATTTCATGATAGAAATCTCAGGTATCTGAGACTAAATTTCCTTGCCCATTTACACTATGACACAAATGTAGCTAAATAAAATTGCAGACACTTCTAGCTGAGATAAAGTGCTCTAAATAACCAAAATGTGATAAGGTATAATTGGTAATTCTGGATACTCGGTTCTGTAACCAATGATTTGAAAATATTAAATAGGTTTTGTCTAATTAAATTTGCAGGTTACTTATATGGAATAGCATCTCAATATTATAAGTGATATGCAATACTTAATCGCATGAAATATCTCGAGAGAAAGCAGACGACTACAGCTTCTGAGATATACAGGGGCATTCATTAAGAATGGGCAATCTCTGAACTGGAGATACTACACACCAAAATATGGTGATTGAGCTTAACATGCCTTATACAGGTTTACGAGGTACAGGGTGTTTAGTTTAAAGTTGTAATTTACCTAAATAACAGGGTGTAACCAACGCCCTGTATAAATAGTGCAAAATTCAGCATTAAATTCTTAATTCTTATGTCAAAAAACATAACGTTGCCAATTTTCCAGACGATACTGCTTAAAATCACAAAATTATTAGGAAGTTTCAAATTAAAATTCCAACCTTTACCTCGTAAACCTGCAACATTTGTATAAGACATGTTAAGCTCAATCACCATATGGTGTGTAGTATCTCCAATTCAGAGATTGCCCATTCTTAATGAATCACCCTGTATGTCAGACACTGGCTGAAATTTGTGTCGCCATTTTGTGTCAAGTAATTTATCTCAGCTGTGCGATTAGTTTAGATAGCTTCTCTCACGATGGTTTACACTTGATATATTATTACGTCAGAAAGAAATCTACGAAATAAAATGTCTAATCTAAACGCACCCTTGTCCTTAATTTGTAAATATTTTTAGGAAAACCAGAATAAATTGGTGAAAGAAATTTGGCGGGAATTGAAATACAATGCTTCCCAAAGGTAATTGAAAAATCATATAAAACCACGAAGAAAGATTTTTGAGAAACATGTTCAGGCACGTCTATTTTTATTTTTAAACCTCCCGCCGGCACGTGGTAAAAATTAAAATATGAAATAAAAATTTCCCCTTGCCATACCTCAATTAAAATATTTTTTATATTTAATGCAAGAAAAAGACAGGCATTGATAAAATGCATATAAAAATCAGTGGTTGAAACAATTGCATTTTGTCTTTGTCTTTATATCCTCTAAAAATGCTAAGGATTTTGAGAAATTGTAAAATCCATTTTAAAACAAATATTTAAAAAACAATAACATCCGTTAACGTTAAGACAATTTTAACATCTAGCCACAAGTGCTTGTTGAACGCAGTCTAACATTTGTGGACTGATTGAACTCATTTCTTCCCGAATCCTTTCCTTTAGAGCCCCCAAATGTTCAGGTGTAATAATACAAACTTTATCGATCTATCAAATATGTTTCTGAAATATATCATTTAACTATTTTATAGAAACAGCTGGATAAGAAGTCCTCTTCTTTGAGGAACTATTCATAAGCAACTATTATAACTGCCCGTCCAATAGGCCGGATTATTTATTAAGCGGTGATTTTGGATGCACAAAGATATTCTGTTAATGTTGATTATGGAAACCTGCCGCAGGCCTCGACTCGTTCGTTTTGAACTTTTGCACAATGATCACATCCAGTTTGACGAATATCTTTAAACTCACCTTTGGCAGGTTAAGACCTGATGTTTTACCAGATTTGATTGGCTCTAAACAAGGTGTCCCGGTCATAATGGCATTATGTTTAACCAAAAGTAACACCTAAAGTTGATATTTAGAGAAAATGTCGAAATTTCGAGGAAGAACACATTTTGAAGAAAAAAATGAAACTTCTGGAAAAAACTTACCCAATTGAATAAAAATTTTCGGATGATCGCTTGAACCGTTCCCTGCCCTATTCTAGTTACACCTTTGAAAACATTAATGTATTATTAAAGTTTTGTTTTGCAGAAAGGAACCAATCCACTTGGGTCCCTTCTGCAGGTTTTTACCCGAACAACTTATTCAGCTGAATGGTTCATTGTTTAATGGTGCTAGATTTTAAAATAAGATTTGATTCTTTTTTACAGTGTTTAAGAATTGGTGGTTTGGTTTCTTTCTGCAAAAAGCAAAACTGTTTTTAAATTGTAGTACATTTACTTACATCAAGAACTGTCCCGTCGAGGAAACTAAATAACTGGATTTTATTTCTATTCCAAAATCGTTGAAGAAAAACTCAACTACACATAACGTGTACGAAACATGAAGAGTGTTTACCAAATATAGTTTTCTGAAGGCTCGAGAATTTTCATTGATAACATCACTAGTAACTATTTAAGCCAAAAGTTTCTAATTTGGGTTTATGCAGTTTTAGATTATACCGGGTGTTTAGTTGGGAGGTTACCTTTATATAGAGTATCACTTATTATAAAGGCAAACTGATTTTGTCGATGGGGCTAATCGGAGCTAAACTATCTTTAAAAAATATTTTCAACTTCCCCCCACAACATACCGGAAGTAGACATCAACTTTCTTATTTTAAATAGCAACCCCCAAAGTTTATATTTTATGTAGATTTTACGTAAAAAAATAAGATGCGTTGATGTATACATGTTTATTGCTACCTTTGATAGTTTTAAAGATATTTCAATTTTTCGAAAAAAAAAATGACAGAAAAGAGGGTAATTTTGACTCTTTGTATCTTTTTTATTATTTGCAGTAAAAACATGAAATTTGAGTTGAAGTCACGGAATATTATAAAGACTATAATAACGTAATCAGATTTTACATTTATTATACAGGGTGATGGAAATTTTATAATCTTTGCTGTTTTTGTTTTATTCAAAAATACTCTGTTTTTTTTAATGGGAACTATATGTTTTTAATCATTTTTGGATTCTTCACATAAAAAGAAGAAAAAAATTAAATTAATTTTTTTTTTTAATATTGTGCCGTTACAGGGGTATTTTACATAAATCTCAAAAAAAAATCAAACATGTCTTTTTCGTTCAAGTAGGAAATTAACTGTAGACAATAAAGAATTAATAATAACAAGTAATAGGAAAAAAAAATAATTGACAAAAAATTTACATTAAGAACAACAAGGACGATCTTCTGTTTCAAAACATTTAAAGTTATATTTTAAGATTTTGAATTGAGTAACCTTTTTAAGCACATCCGATTGTTCCTAGCAATATGCTCGTCATGCATTAGTCGTAAAAAAAATCACAAAAAAATTTCCATTTGGATTTTTATTATAAAATTTAACGCTTACAATTCCTGAGTTCTAATCTAACAGCATAACAGTTAAAGGACGAATTTTCTAGAACATTTGTTGTTGATTTTCATTACTTCAAAAATGAGAAGTCAATTTAACAAAACCATTTTTACGAAACTTACATTCGTGGCTCCCTAAACATTTTTCAATAAGTATTCTAACAACTAGTAAAAAACTTATTCGTCTTGTACGGTTATCTTTCAAATGTTATTTAGCCTAAAATTTTTAGGCCTTGTGGTTATGTTTTATTTTTGAAAATTTTGTTTTCTACTAAGTTGCTACTAGAGAAAAAAAAGATATATTTTTCTTTTTTATTTTAAATTATATCTCTGTAACGGTGCAGAATTTTTAAAAATTAATCATATATCTTTTTTCTTCTTTTTATGTGAAGAATCCAAAAATGATTAAAAAACATATAGTTCCCATTTAAAAAAACAGAGTATTTTTGAATAAAACAAAAACAGCAAAGATTATAAAATTTCCATCACCCTGTATAATAAATGTAAAATCTGATTACGTTTATAGTCTTTATAATATTCCGTAATTTCGACCCAAATTTCATGTTTTTACTGCAAATAATAAAAAAGATACAAAGAGTCAAAATAACCCTCTTTTCTGTCACTTTTTTTTTGAAAAATTGAAATATCCTGAAAACTATCAGAGGTAGCAAAAAACATGTATACATAAACTCAGCTTATTTTTTTTACTTAAAATCTAAATAAAATATAAAATTTGGGGGTTGCTATTTAAAATAATAAAGTTGATGTCTACTTCCGGTATAACTGGTAGTGGGGGGAAGTTGAAAATATTTTTAGAAGATAGTTTAGCTCCAATTAGCCCCATCGACAAAATCAGTTTGCCTTTATAATAAATAGTACTCCCGATAAAGGTAACCTCCCAACTAAAAAAAAACACCCGGTATATAAGCATTTCAGAACAAAGATATTATCAATGGAAACAAACTAATTTTTTCAAATTACTTAAAATGATAAGAATTCCATGATTTATCAACCAATTGGAACATGTTGTTGAACTTCATCAACCAACAAGAACCAATTATTGTGTGTGGACCAAAAAGTTTCCATCTTTTAGTGAATTCAAAAATCAACATGCATTCAAAACATAATAAAATAAGTTATGTAACAAAAGATTTGGCAAAAATTCATATAAAAAAAAAATATAATAAAGTGTATTCAAAGCATTTATCAAACATGTTTTTCCTTCGTACCTAATTAACAATTTGTCTTTTATGGCAAGCAATTTGCGCCTGATTTGTTGCATCAAGTGGTGGGCCAGATTATCTACTTCCCGAATTTTATGACAGATTCTACATCATATCCGTTCTTCATTATCGATCGCCCAGCATTTATCATAGACCAAAAGTCTTTAACTAGAAGAACCTATGGATCATTCAGAGGATTATCATTTTTGGATACAGAAGGGAGCTAACGGGCCTTTAAACCAGTCTGGATATTCTAGCATAATGTACGAGGTTAGATCGGACCAAAATATTTATATTTTCATTATCTGAATAGTGCATATTGAGTTTTTGGAAGGTATCTTTGATATTTGTAATATTATGTTTCGTCATTTGTCCAACTTAATAGAATATAGAATATAATTTTTTTATCCAGTTACACGCCATGACATATATGATGTGGAACATTGTATTGAAAGATTTCTACAAGTTTGCTGTCAGTGGCAACTCGATACTGACTTATTTTCCATTACGTCACAACTATATTCTATTCACTCAACAGGTATAGCTGTTCCACTCTCACAAATAAAGCTCCATATTTGAGTAAATTATTTCTATCGGTTGTATTTGAAAATCTCACATCACACATATCAAAATAAATTTGATCGGTCACGTCATTAGTAACGTTGACTTTTAGAGTCAAAGTTATAACCAAATAAGTTTCGTTTCTCATACTATTTAGTTACAAAATTAGTGGCTTGTAATCATGTAAGGGTAGTCGTCTTATAATTGTACACAATGAACCGTAGGAGAGTTTTCTTGAGGATATAATAATACAAGGTATTCTAAATGTAGTACCATAAATTCAGGATCGTATTTTAGATCCCAATAGGGACGAAAAGTCCCTATACACATGTGTCGTAAAATGCATCGTTTCCGAGTTACATGGTGTGGAAAGTTCGTTCCTGATTATAATTTTTAATTAATAGTTGCGAAACATGTACAGATATTTGAATGAAATTTGGCACAACTTTATACCTTTTCGTCTCGTCCTTTCAAAAAACCTAGGAATTAATTAACAGAACTTAACCTGTGACGGGTACATCGAAGGGGGCTGTGCTTAAAATGTGCCTTATTTATTTTGTGTGTAATTTTGTAGAAGTTTCGTAACAAAAATATAAATAACAAATTTTTTTACGTAAAAAAGGTGCTCTTACTGAAACTCGATATTATCAGCCATTTTCGAGTAAAATGCCTTTTTATATCTGATGCAATTAAAACACTCCCCCAAAAATCTCAGATGTAACACAAAGTTGGCTTTAAAATGAAAGAAAAGCTGTGATATGCCCTTTAGAAAAAATTTTTTTAACTAATAATTAAATTAAAAAAATGTTTCGTAAATATTTAATAAATAACAAATTTCAAAACATTCAGCTTTTATTTACAGACATTGCTCAAAGTGGCCACCGGTGACAAGAAAACATGAAAATGTCAATACTATTTATTTTCTTTCATTTCAATGCCAACTATGTGTTACCTTCCATATGTTTGGGCAAGCGCTTTTAATGCATCGAAATATAAAAATGCATTTTACTCGAAAACCGCCGACAATATCGAATTTCGGTAAGAGTACCTTTTTTATGTAAAAATGCTTATATTTTTGTTAAAAAATGCCACAAAAGTGCACAGAAAATAAATAAGGCAGGATTTTAAGCGCCTTCCTCCATCGATATACCCTGCCACTGGTTAAGTTGTGTTAATTAATTCTTAGATTTGTGGAAAGGGCACGAAAGGGCATGGTGTTGTGCCAAATTTTATTTAATTACATATCTGCACACGTTTCGCAACTATTAAATAAAAACTATAATTAGGAACTAACCTTCCACACCCTGTAACTCGGAAACAAAGCATTTTACGACACATGTTTATAGGGACTTTTCAGCTTATGTTGGGCTCTAAAGTACGATTCTGAATTTATGGTACTACTTTTAGAATCACCTTGTATAACAATTTAGTAATTTTTCGTACAATTCTATTTGACTTCATTTTCTATGATTTTTTTACTGTCAGATTTAATCATTATTCCTTAAATCGTGTGAACCTGTCATTTTTTAAGGGGGAGTGACCTAACTATATCTGTTGGGTGAACAGAGTATAGTTATTTTTTCTCCAATACTTTTGTTACATTAGAGTTTTCATTGATGTACAGCTTGTCGCCATCCAAATTTGAACAGTTTTTGGTTTCCCTGGAAATTTCGTCTGAATTTAATCGTTGTAAATCGGATTTTATTCAGCAGTGCAGCATAAAGAAGGTATATTGACAGACATATTACTTTTAATATTTTCTAGTATAATAATACTAATATTTATATCTCCTGCAACATCACTCAGAAATCAATTTTCTTCCTCCTTGTTTAGCTTTGGCTTTTTAAGCATCATTTAAGCTTTTTGGCATATTTCAAGTAACTTTTTAGCGTGTTGTCAATGATAAATGTACATTTGACATATGTCAAATTTTGCGACTATAGTTCAAGACCTAAATTACATGATGCAGTTTTACCGTCCAAATTTAGGTGGCAACGACTGTACATACATTAAAACAATCTTATTCAACAATCCAGAGGTAAAGAGAAAATTAAGAACATTTTTTTAAAGCAAGTTTTAATTTAAATTATTCTGCCATCGCGTTTAATTTTAAGTCAAGGATTGAAATATAATGGCGGAGAGAAAAGTGGAGAAGCGAGGAAGATTGAAAGAAATCTTTAAAATTCAACTTCATTCCCTTACCGTTCCATTTTAAATTGGGAACTTGTTTAGACTGTGTGCTGATATTGTTCTCTAGAGAAAAAAAAATATCTTTACCAAGTCAAAATTTGAAGGATATATTAGTCTTTTAAAGTGTTTTACATTTTTTTATTTAATAAAACTTGGATCAAATACATAAATTTGCTTACAAGGCAATTTATTAAAGGGATTGTCTAGAATGCATAAACTTTCTTTTCATTTCTTCCTAAGGGAGCAACCTGAATCACTGGCGGTCACCCCGGATTTCGTTTCTAAATACATAGTGCTTCCAATAAATATGCAATATTAACTGTAACTTTGGAAATTTAAGTTTTAGAGGAAAATGACCTTAATAAAAGTTGATTGGTTGGTAATTACGGATACTGTCGCAATCTCAACTGTTTTATGTTTGCAACTCTTGTAGCTATACAGACATAGCAACCTACGTATTGCATACCATGACCGTTGGTCGTTTGCTCTATTATCAGGAAAATGACTAAAAAGCACGACTTTTCGCCATAAAAATAATTATATCTCAGGTAATTTCGGACCAAATCAGTTGTAATATAGCTTCTTGGATAAAGGAGAGCTTCTTCTAGACCAGAGATGAGCAAGACGTGACCCGCGGGAGCCATGTGGCCCTTCCTCGTTTTTTCGTGGAGCTTTACTGCTTTACATAGAAAATTTGGAAAAGAAAAACAATTTTACGAGAAAAACTTACCATTTGGAAATTTGGAAGAAACATATGTTGTCAAAAATCAGAAACATTTTCCATACTTGAGAAAAGAAATTTGAATCGAGATTTAAAATATTTTGATCCGAAAAAACTGTTCGTAGTTTCCATATTTTTTCTTAGTCATTTAATGTAGACATGTAACCAGTTCCAGATGAGTACAAACGGAATTACTAGATTTACAAAACATTTGAGGACTAAATTTCACGATATGGATATTCAAAAATTCTATTAAAATTAAATCATTTTTAATAAATTTCCACAATTAGTGAAATATTTTGGAAGAATTTAAATATAGACCAACTAGTCGCAAAGAAGCAATCCCAAACTTCTCTTTCATTTTTATTGTCCTTATTGTCTCCTATGGAATTATATCCTCTTTTTTTAGCTTACCTGAGACCAATTTGTAACTTAAATATTTTATAAACTGGGCCCGGTAAAACCAAAATAAAATTTTTCATTCAAACTTCTAATTAAAGTTTGTTTACGATTTTTTTACCATAATAATTATATATTTTTTTGTAGTAGTAGGTAATTTTTTATGGAACTTTTGTTATTTTGGTTTTCTTAATAAAGAGACAATAATTATAGTGTTTATCATCTAGGATTCATATTTTTGTTATATGAGGCCTACTATAAAAAAATGTTGCTCATCTCTGTTCTAGACGATGATATAATTTACTTCTCGTTTAAATGGCGATTAGCTCCAAAATTCGTCAATGAAAAACGACTGTCTCTCTATGAATATGTTTGTTATCACCCTTCAGGTTGCAATTCTTAACCGAATTTTGCCATTTTTGTTTCTATCGATTCGGAATTTTTCAGAATAGAACTATGGATTTTGGAAATGATTAGTAAGATGATTTAAATTTTATTCAACAAAACCATAGTTTATTAAAGAAAAGTCCAATTTAGGAATCCTAGCTTTTTATATCTTTTATGCATTTTGTAGGTCAAGTTCCGCTTTTCGAGAAAAAATCATTGAAAAAAAAGATCAGGTGTAACAGGATTATGGTACACCTCCTATTTTTTCTTTATTTATCAAGATCAAATTTTTATATTTGCTACATTTGATGTACTTATAAAATATCAAATTTTGACATGAAAATGACATCCCTGCTGCTGTCACTTTCGCTAAAACTAATACTAACTTTTAACTTTTAAATAAAACACCATGTATATTATTACATTTTTTTATTACTGTCGCGCGCTATCGGTTCGAATGATTAACCTTGGTGAATTCTAACCACTTTATTTCTAAACTGATACCGGAACACTACAATTGTTTAATTAACTAACTTATTCATTGACTAACTAACAGAGGGAAAGCTGACCGGACCGCCTTATTTATAGATCCCGTTTCGGGTTTTATAATTATATTAAGTTATACTGGCTCTCTCTTAAGACTGATCGTCCCGATCAGTTCCAATCAGTCAGTTCGCGAGTATATTTGCACAGTGTGTTGAGGTGTACCACTTTCATCTTGTTCCTGGGGCTACGCTGAATCCTGTATACCAAGTCGTTGATCCTCTTCAGCACTTTGTACGGCCCTTCCCAAGATGGCGTAAACTTCGGCGAAACTACTTTCCTCCGCTGGGGGTTGTAGAGCCATACAAATTCGCCCTCACTAATACCTCCATGGATGGCGTTTACGTCATATCTTGTTTTAATCCGGTCCGTCGCCAAGTTGATCTTCGTCCGCACCAGGGCATGTGTCTCCAATATCGCTTGCCTCAAGCCGTCAACGAAACCCATCGTGTCGCTGGGGGTCTCCCTTGGTGATCCAAATCCCAAGTCACACGGAAGCCGCAGTTCTCTTCCGAAAATCACTTTTGCCGGAATCTGACCTATAATTTCATGAGTTGCCGCGCGATAGGCCATTAGAAACAGTGGTAGTTATCGATCCCAGTCACTCTGATGCTTGGAAACGACCTTCGAAATATGTTTCTCCAAGGTCATCTTAAATCTTTCCACCATTCCATCAAACTGTTGATGAAGATGTATCGTTCGAGTTTTCTTTATTCCAAGAAGACGGCACACCTCTTGGAAGACCCCCGATTCGAAGTTCCTTCTTTGGTCCGAGTGTAGTTCCAAGGAAAGATCAAATCGGCAGATAAAGTTGTCCACAAGAACCCTTGCGCCTGTGGTAGATTCCTGGTTAGGGGTGGCGTAAGCTTCAGGCCATTTACTGAAATAGTCCATGGCCACCAGGATGTACTTGTTTCCATCGTTTGATGCTGGGAATGGTCCCGCCACATCCACTGTAATTCTTTCAAATGGAGCTCCCACATTATACTGCTTCAGCGACCCTTTGGTTCTTGTACGAGGGCCCTTGAATGCAGCGCAGGTGACACATTTCCGACACCATCGCTCGACGTCCTCCCTGCAGTTAATCCAATAGAACTGTTCCCGAACCTTCTCCAGGCTCTTGTTCATCCCTAAATATCCACCAGAGGTCCCATTGTGCACCTCCCACAAAACCTGTGGAATCTTCTTCTGAAGCACCACCAACTGCAAGTTGACACGCTTTCCGTTCGCACTCTCCCATGCCCTCTTCATCATCCCGTCCTCTACCTGGAGGGATTTCCATTGGGCCCACAAATTCTTAACAGCTGGACTTTTGTCGGAAACTTCTTGCCGTTCAGGCCTAACTCCAGCTTATTTCCATTCCAATATGGATCCGATATCAGAGTCGCTCTTCTGTAGCTCTCGAAGACCTTTAAAAGTCCATCCATCTTCTGACTGGACAGACGTGACCCTTATATCCAGCATGTCCTCATTGTCTCGTCTGCAGTCTTTGCAATCCCCACAAAGTCTTCTGGACAAAGCGTCAGCGTTGTTATGCTGTCGTCTCGTTGATGATGCACCTTAAAGTGATACTGTTTGAGCCTTTCTGACCATCTATCCGTCTGCTCCTCTGCATTCTTCATTTGGAGTAATCAAGAAAGCGCCGAGTGATCTGTTTCTGTATCACAATCAGGAGTCCAGCCATATGGCGTTCTCCGTTCCATTAGTCGGTGTAGTGGCCCAGCGATGTTGGTGAAACCTTTCACAAATCTTCTGTCATAGGTGCATAACCCCAGAAAACTCCCCAGTTTATGTTTATCTTTGGATCTGGGCCAGTCACGGATTGCTTGAGTCTAGCTGATATTTGTTTCTACTCCTGCTGATACAGTGTGGCCCAAGAATTCTACTTTCCTTTGGAACAAAAAGCAATTCTTCGGATTCAACTTTAAGTTAGCTTGCTTTAACCTGTCGAAGACTCATTGAAGATTTTCTAGATGTTCTTTAAAGCTCTTGCCCATGCCCATGAAGTCATCTAAGTAAACCAAGCAGGTTTTCCAAGTGAGTCCTCGTTCGAACGTCTAATGATTAGACGTTCGAACGTAGCCGGTGTGTTGCATAGTCCAAAAGGCATAACTGTGAACTGATTTAATCCACTCCCAGGTGAAAAGGCTGTCTTCTCTTTGTCGTTGGGGTCTATGCTCATTTGCCAATATCCACTTTTCAAGTCCAAAGTTAAAAACGAGGTGGACCCAGACAAGGTTGTTAAGGTGTCATCAATCCTTGGCATGGGGTAGCTGTCCTGCTTACTGACGTCATTTAATTTCCGGTAGTCCATACTTGAATCTTGTTGACCCGTCCTTCTTTGTAACCAAGACTACAGGGGAAGACCATTGATTATTGGACTCCTCGATGACTCCATCCTTTATCATCTTCTTAACCAATCCTGCCACTTCATCTTGGTTGTTGGCTACGGGTAATCTTCTTGAGGGGTTGACGAATAGGTGTCGCACCGCCGGTGTTGATTTTATGTCGAACTAGGTCCGTCCTTCCTAGATTTTGGTCTCCATCGGTAAAAGCCCCGTGGTTTTTCTGTAGAAATGATCTAGCCGGAACTGCTTCTTTCTTGGACAGGTGTTTCAAGTCTACTTCCAACTTGACTTGCCCAATCTTCGTCTCCTGTACTGATGCACAATTGTCACCCAGGGAGCTTATTGTGGCTACGGGGTACAAACTGCCAGAGTATTGCCCTTCTTGATTGAGCGTGCTGTTGGAAATACGTTGGCAACTCTCACAGGTACCTTCTGAGATGTTCTAACCACAGATCTCATAAGTCATAAGTAGCAGCCCAAATCTTCTTCCACGACCATAATTGTCTTCTCACGACTTCGATGCACGACAGCTGTTTTGTAGGTAAACAGTCTTACCTTCTTTGGGGTGTTCTTTGGTGTTGTCAGGATAAACTCTTCATTTCCAATTCTTAAAATGATCTGAGCTGGGTCCAAATTAAAGACGTATTGCCTGATTACGTCCATCCCCAGAATCAGCTCATCTTCGATACCTGGCACCAACATCCGATACAAAATCCGTAGTTTTTCTAGACCAATCATGACGTCTGCCTCTCCTATAATTGGCGCAGTATCTCCTGTAACTGTTCTGAGGAGCATTCTTTGCCACAGTACCTTCGGTTGTGACGGTAGAATGTTCCTGTGAACTAAAGTAACCATGGCTCCTGTATCCACTGTTGCCAGTACATTCCTTCCATCAACGCTGGCTTCCACTACCAAACTTTCCATGGTCCTTTTTATATCTGTTCGATGGAAAGAGTTTTGAGGGCTGGTTACTAGTTGATTTTAGTTTTCCTGCTGTGGGGCTTGTCGAATTTTTGGGGCCAACCTACAGTCATTGTTGAAGTGCCGCGGTTTGCCACAGCTGTAACATGTTGTATTTCTGTTGAATCTGCCTTTAAGAGCTCTCACCAGCTCTTGGATGCTCGCGTCAATTTTCTTCATGTTAGCACTTATGCTCCCGTCCATTTTCTTCATGTTCGCGTTCATTTCCTTCGTGTTAGCGTTTATGTTGGCGAGATCAGGGTCATTCGCAGCCTCTTTGATGTCGGCCTTCCTTATTCTACGTGACACTCCTGGCTCTGAAACCTTGTAAGCGGCTTCAACCTCCAAAGTTTATCAGTGCCTCCCTTGATGTTCTGAACTTTGACAAGCGTATCACTCTCGGGACGTATACACTACTTAACAGTTTATAGAGTCTAAGTGCGGAACCTCACACGAATTCCGCCTGTATAAATAAGGCACAGTTCACAACTAATCTCACTTCTGACACCAGTTGTTGCGCGTTATCGGTTCGAATGATTAACACTTTGTGAATTGTAACCACTTTATTTTAAAACTGAACTCGGAGCACTACAATCGTAATTCACTAACACTGTTTAATTAACTAACTAATTCATTGACTTCTGACTCATCTGAGGGAGAGCCGACCACCTTATATAGTTCCCGCTTCGGGTTCTAGAAGGAGCAAGCAGATAAGATTATCATTTGCCGAAATTTGTGGAGCGCTTAGACGCCGTTTGATTCATTATCGCGGCCTCTTCTCCTTATCAAAATTTCTAGAAAATTCCTAACTAAATTTTATAATTACATTTTGTTACAATACATTAAATGCCGGCATTTCATGATATGCCTAGGTTTTTATAAAAAGCGGTATTTCACTATAAGATTACGACATATATACATGTTATTGCCATCTTTGATAGTTTTGAATATATTTCAATTTTTCGGGAAAAAATGACAGAAAATTGAGTTACTTGGACTCATTGAACGTTGTCATTATTTGCAGAAAAAAGATAAAATTTCTTTTTTTTATTGGAACTGACTTTTCTAATCATTTTTGAATTTTTCACATAAAAACGAGAAAAAGTCACTTTTTTATTTTACGCCGTTACAGAGATATTTTACATAAAACTCAAAATAAAAAGAATCAAACATCATTTTTTTTAAGTAGAAATTTAGCTGTAGGCAATAAAAGCTTGAAAAATTAATGATGATAAGTAATAGGAAAATAAAATAATTAACAAAAAAATAACGACAATTTTTCGAAATGACGGTGTTCTGTTTCAATATATTTAATGTTTTAAAATTTCGAATTGGGTAACCTTTTGAAGCTCTTTCAATTGTTCCTAGCAATATACTTGTCATGCGGAAGTAGTTGCTAAAACGTGCAAAAAGTCTAATGGTTTTATCTTGGGGAGGCGGCCGTCTTAAATAACTAGTTGAGAAAGTCATTATCTATTTTACCGTTATGAGCTCCACAATGTTATTCAAAGGTAGAATTTGCTTGATTTAAGTGTATATTTTCCAAATGTGGCTCAATATCTCATTGCAAAATGTTTCTGGGATTTATTTATGATAAAAAAATCATTACATATTTTTTTTCATTTCAATTACAAAATTTAACAATTACTAATCCTGAGTTCTTAATCTAACAGCATAATAGTTAAAGGACAGATTTTCTTGAAAATTTGTTGAACGAATTTGAACGATCTGTTGAATGAATTTGTTGTTAAATTCGAAATTTAGAGCTTCATACAGATTGTAGCAAATTCGCTTCTCACTGCAAGGATCCCGAAAATTTTGACTTTTGGTTATTATTATTTCTTGACTTTATTTGAAGAGTAGTCGAAAAACTAAAAACACTTTTTCGTTGGCATTTTTTATGCTTTACAAGATAGTGTAGGAGGTTTTTTTTATTAAATGTTTTGCCTTTTCGCTTCCATCATCAGTTTATTTTAAATATGGACCTATGATTTTTATTGCATCTTTGTGCAGCTTTTGAATCTTAGACATTATTGATATTGTGGCTAAACGTTTCGTAACTTCAAGCCATCATCAAGGAAAGACACTGTTTTAGATTACTTTACTATTTTTTCTATAATTAATAAGTCATTATTATTAACAATGAAATTCTAAAAATGTCATTAATTGGTGAGAAAAAAGGCAAAATTAATAACTGTTTATAAAGAACAGCAGACATAATCACAAATAATTGACCACCAAAAAAATCACTAATAACTATGAACAAACCAACTAGGAACATTCAGAATAACATATAAGAAATAAAACAATAAGTGTGAGATTTCTTTTGTCGTATTTTATTATCTTCTGGTTAACTATTATTCAAAAATACAGATTTCGTTAATCTGAAAAAAGCTTTTTTCCTGATGATAGTTTTAAGTTACGAAACGTCGGAGATTTAAAAGCTACACAAAGATGCAATAAAAATTACAAGTCCATATTTAAAATAACGTAGTTGATGATGATAGCGAGAAGACGAAATCGATTAAAAAAACTTTTCAACTATCGTGTAAAGGATAAAAAACGCTAATGAAAAAGTAGTTTTAGTTTTTCGATTACCCTTCTAATAACGCTAAGAAAAAATAAAACAGAAATCCAGAATTTGCCTCTTTTTCAAAAATCTCAAAAACAGTTTGTATGTTTGTATGTTTTACATATTAATTTTCTGATATATTTCAACCCACATTCACATTACAAAGTTTCGACTGTATATAAATAAAGGATTTGTAACAATAAAGTTCATTACAAGTGGTTTTGTTATACAAACAGCATCATGAAGTGCTACCTATTCACATAAACCTTTACAAATTGTTAGCAAGCACAGTATATAGATGAAAATTTATATTACGTCAACTGTACACATACACCAAGAAAGTTGTAACAAAGTAAGTAATTGGTGTGAATATCTTACATATGTACATACACTTTCCAGACACAAACTTTGTAATCTGCGTAAAATATATTCCAATCCTAAATTTTAACAAACATAAATCTAAGTAGCATTTGCAAATGCTACTAATGTTCTTTACCTTGTGTAATATTTATAATATTTAGTACACTTCAGGCATACACATAAAGTAAATACGTGAACAACTAAAAATATGTTTTACTTTTAAAAACTTCTTTATTGAAATATTTCGGCAACTTTGCAAGAAATATTTCGGGGCCCTCTGGTTCGTATAAATTTCAAATTAAACATTACTCTATCGGCGCATGTGTATTGGGAATATATTTAATATCGTAAACCAGGGGACAACCTTGAGGTGTAACTTTGTCCCAGCCAAGGAAATTGTTTTGAATTGAATTGCTACAGATAAAATAGGACTCCGACGAAGCGAAACGATGATTTTTTCTAACAGTTGGAACACTTGTGCAAACTACTTGAAGCCCAAATCTGTGGTTTTATGCCTAACAGATTTTGTTGTACACAAATTCGAATAAGGTTGTTCTAGCGCATATTTTTTTAGCAACAAGCTTTCATTGCTGCAAATGTTACACGTTGAACCAAAAATCTGGCAAGTGAAATATAATACATGTAGATCTTCCTGAAGACCCTGCAATCTTTTTTTGAAAATAATTTGTTTTGTGAATGTGTACATTATTAGCCCACTTAGACGGCCCATGACCAAGATAGCCCTAGTCTACTCTAAAGTGCACGTCTGCTTCTATAATTCATCCTTTAACTGTTGTATAACTTCCAGTTGACAGTCACTCACACACAGTTAAACTTTGCATAGATAACAGTAGAATTTGGAAATTTCACGACATGTAGTATTTGTTAATCACAGTAGTTTTGGTGCCTTTTCATTTTCCACACTATATTAGCGGAAATATTTGGTTTACAGATAAACAGAACAACTTGGAATCACTATGGGCTTTGGTAGAAAGTGTGGTTTAAGAATCACTTCTTTCGACTAGCGCTATGGTTGGAGGCGAGATTCTCACAGAAAATATACTGAAAATCGGTTTACAGTCATTGAAATATGGAGATTTTGTAACTATAGACTCCATGAGTGCCTAAAAAAGGGTAGTAAGTCTTGGACATGGCCTAAGTAAAAAAATATTTTATTTTATAAATTTCGTGACAAAAAAAGATTTCACCTTCAAAAGAAGTGCATAAAGGATTTTTGGGTGCGCTTGAACTTGATTTTTAACAACCTTTAAAAATACTGTTCCTTTTACGTCTCCAAATAAAATATTTCTTCATGTTTCTATGAGTCTGGCTCATTTTTTTATCAATCCATAGTTCATTAGTTCATTTCGTAGTTATATGGGAAAATAAAGACAAAACAGCATATGGGCCAAAGTAACACCTAATGAAGACCAACATTGTCCCTATATTCAAAGTTCAAAATATCACTTTATTTTTAAAAAATTGTTAAATCGATTACACCAATGTATTTTGTGACTACTACTACTACTAATGCATAGATATTTTTTTCATTTTTGTGACATTCAAATTAACTTTATATAATATTTAGCAGTACATTTTGTCACAAAAAATGGGTCCCTGCTTTACCATGGTTTACGGTACAGTTATTTGTCACTTCCCTATTTTCTCCGTAAGCGAGTTTAGTAATATTTTACCGGATATTAATTAAAAGTAGAATTTTGTCTTTCCAGAAAAATTGGTGCTCCAAAAAAAGATCCTTATATTTTTCATATAAAAATTTGCGTTACTGTTGCACTCTTTAAAATACGGAAGATTTCTTCTATCGCGTTATGATTCTGTCAAACTGCCAGACTTCCTCTAAAAGAATCCTACCTGCAATGACTCTGTCTTCGTGTCGTCATTGCCAAGTTTTGCATTTATTTCTATGGAAAATGGACCGTATATGCGCGAGTGCAGAAAATCGAGAAAGTGCGCGAAATCTCGCAACACTGAAGTGGACAAACAGACAGACAAACACACTTTCGCATTTATAGGTTAGTAAGGGCTAGTAAGAATAAGGATTACCCAGAAAACATAAACTACGTATTCCTGGTGGCCAAATTATGCAACTTTACCCTAATTTAACCAATGTCTTACCATTTTCGAGATCCCTGTAGTGAGAAGCGAATTTGTTACAACCTATACATTCTTGGAATAGAAAAAAGCACTCAATATGTTTAGGAACTGATTAATGTTCGAGAAAATCTACACCGTGAAGTTAAATTACGTCCTAAATATAAGTTAAATTTTAGGGCAAGTTTAGGATTTCTCATCACCAAAGAAGTAATTAAATTGCCTACTAAACAAATGGAGAGCAGTTAAATGGATAAAATAAATACTGTGAAATGCTGAAATGTTATGATAACTGACATGTCATTGAAAAAACAATTGAACACCGTATTGTTTAGGTTTTATTAGAAAAAAAAGCAAACCACTTTCCAAAATCTCCTGAAAGTTCTTCATTTGTGACCTGCCTAAAACAACTTTCAGTTATTTCTGCCGGTTGCCGTTTTGAAATACTTGCAAGATTTTTTGCTTTCAATTTTACGTCCAGAAATACCATGCAACACTAAAGGTTACCCTAAAGGCTTAACATACGAAGTATGGCGGAAAACTAATGAGGCTGGTAACACTGCAAGCGATCTGGTAACGCTGCATTGTTGTCCTTGATAGAGGACGTGTATCAGTATCATCTCATAGCCCAATGCGAGTTTCAACTCCGTCCGGTAACGACGTCATTTTTGTGACTACTATTATTGAAATTGTGTTTTACTTGTGCGTCACGCAAAATGGAACAGCGAAATTTGGAGCAACGTTATGCCATTAAATTTTGTGTTAAGCTGGGGGAATCGGAAGATGTGACGTTTAACAGGCTCAGGAAAAAGGTCGTGCGCATGAGACCAGACATTTCAGACAAATGGATGCTCCATCATGACAACACTCCATGTCACACTCCCCTCTCCGTCACAAAATGTTTGACCTCAAAAGGCATTCCTGTGGTTCCCCAGCCTCGCCATTCACTTGATCTTAGTCCCTGTGACTTTTTTCCTTTTTTCTAAACTGAAACATGTTCTCAAAGGACGTCATTTCAGGACTGTCGACACCATCCAAAAGAGTGTAACTGAAATGCTGAAGACCATACTGGTTGAAGTCTTCCAGCGCTGCTACCAAATTGGGAACAAAGTCTCCACAAACTTTAAATTATTTAGAAGAACTCTTGACATTCAATCAAATAGACAAAGAAGTAATTGCAGAATATTTAACTCTAACTTCATTATGCATGAAACAGAACGTCTTCCAGTTTGATAATAAATTTTATAAACAAACAAATGGTACCACCATGGGAAATCCATTAAAGCTAGCAAATCTTTTCATGAGTTAAACTCAAAATACAATTCAATTAACTTTACATTTGAAAAAGAAACCAATGTATTACTCCCGTTTTTAGATATCTTAGTTATTAGAAATAAAAATACTTTAGAGTTCGATATATACAGAAAAGAAACCAATACAAATCGCTTTATCACAGCTGATTCTAATCATTGTCCACAACAGAAATTAGCAAGTATACGTTTTTTAATCAACATGCTTTTAAATGTTCCTCTAAGTAAATCCAGATATACAAAAGAATTAGCTTACATTAAAGATGTTGCGATTTTTTTAATGGTTTCTCCGTAGAAACAGTAAACAGCATGTTAAGAAAATGTAGATTTAAGAAAATAATTCAGGATTGCTCTAAGCTTGACCAATCTAAAGATAACACTCCTACAACCGTTGTGAAATTATCACTTTACCCGAATATCACCAATAAAATAAAGTTCTAAAAGAAAACAACGTAAAAGTAGTGTACACAGCCAATAACAGTCTCCGCAATAATTTGGGTAATGCTAAAGATAATTTGGACAAGCTTGAGAATTCCGGAATTTACGAAATAAGCTGTAACAATTGTAATTTATCATATGTTGGACATACCAAGAGATCCATTAAAACCAGATTTAAAGAACATATCGCTCATTTTAGATACAATAGAGAAGAAAAATCAAGTGTCGCCCTACATATGATAACTACAGGACACAAAATTAACATTGAAAATTTAAAATTTGTTAAGATCGGTTACAAATAACAGAGAACTTGATGCATACGAAACAACGGAGATAAAGGACCATTGGCGGCATCCAGTTTATTTAAGGCTATTTGTGGCAGGTCAAAATTGCATGCACCAAATGTGTTAAATAATTAGAAATAGGAAAGAAAGCAAAAGACCACCAGTATCGATTTGAATCTCAATGTAGATGACGTCGATGCATCTTTTGCTAATCGTTTTAGATTAGTACGCTTGAAAATGCCAGTTCTGCTGGCGAAATACGTATCGCGTAATTATTTATTTAATTGCCGATGTGGTAAAGGGGTGAAACCTTCTTGGACTTTGTAAACCAAGTTAATATACAGGGCGAGTCAGATCAGAGTGCGACCCTCATGAGCCGCAAATGCAACTTAATATACAATATCCGCGGATATCTAGATTCAATAGAAGTAGAAAATTTTAACTTTGAACATGTCTTATTTATTTAGAAATGTCACAAATTAAGTTAAATAAAAACTATTGAATTTTTCTTAGAAACGGGCAAAGTTCATCTAACTATGAATGGCCGAAAATGACTAATTTCATGACTAAGTATGTTTTAAATTCAATTTAATAGCTTGACACTCCAAGGATTTTTCCGGCTGTGAAGAGGAAATTGATAATTAAAATTTAAATATTAAATTTTCCAGATGTTTATATAGCAATCTTTACCATTAAATGGTCTTTCTAACTTTGTAAGTGTAAATGACATGAAAAGCTGTAACAAATATAGCGAATTAAGAATAAGCTTTGTCTGTCAGCAAGCAAAGAGTAAGTAAGCCCATAAAGGCCTTTGTGGGCAGGTGACAGTCACAGTTGAGTTAAAGCGGAACGTTCGTGATACTTTTGTACTTAGGTAAGATCACAAAGAGCGATTATTCTCCTATTTATGTTCATCTTCCAAAGAATGTCATATTCAAGAGTTTAACGTTGGAGAGCGATGTAAAGCGTCCATTGTTTTAAAGGTTTGAAGATATATATATGTGTATTATTAGCTAGAAATAAATATCAATATTGGATTATAAAATAAAATATTTGTTTCTGTTTAAAGTTTCTCTTGTTTAAATGTCTAGACATATAATTAGGTACAAAATATTTAAAAGTAGATTTTTAAACAATTTACTTTATTGAACACAACACTTAACATTTGGTTGAGCTCGCCTAAAGCGTGAGCTCTCTAGTTATTACTAATAAGAACTGACAAGTTATGGCTGTGGACTATGATTATATTAATATAAAATACGCTTAGAATTAAAAGGTTACATCAGATGCACTTCACCAAGTTCTAGTCTAAACAAAACATAAAAAGGCGATAAGGTCTTAAAACTGTGTCATCATTGCTCTTAACTTCAGAGAATCCGTCCAATGTAATTGTAAATTCCCTATACATACTAAACAATAATTTGTTTGGCTCTCTGTTTGAGCTATATTTTTCTGTTATACATTAAATCAGGTTTTGCATAATTACATAATTAATGGTAATTAATAAATAATAACATATACAGACCCTTAATGTAATTATTATAAGATTGTTTTTGTGTTGTATGTTTTTAGAGTTCATTTAAAAACAAGATAAAATTTAGGACAAAATATTGCCATCAATTAAAGTATTATTTACTTTTCATTTAATTTTGTAGATGTAAAATTGTGGGAGTTTGATTGGACAAGAATAACAATTAAATGGGTCTGCAGATGAATTTTTGATCCCAACTGGTTCATTTTTTCTGTTGTACTTCATGCTACATGTGGCCGTGGTTTTTTTTCAAAATATGCAAATTTTTGTGGAGACAAGAAAAAATTAAAAATCGCAACACTGCATTGATGACTGAGTGGTGTAGGCTAATTTTGTTTTAAAGCTTGTTAGACCTCTCTCATTATTGAAAAATAAACATCAGCAGAGGTAGTCTGATTAGTTCGCAAGCATGACATGGCACTAGTTGTAGAATTTCATTGTTGTGCAGCCAAGGAGACATTCTTATCGAAAATAATAACTCGATTTTTTTCGTTGATTCATTCTTTACTCACTACCCAAAGTTTTGAACACAAAAGAGCTTGCGGCGTTTTTCAATCTTACTATGTTTTATCACCATGGTCACTTTAGTCATTTATTCATAACCTGGTTCTCACTAACTGCACCAAGATATTCCGGAAAAATGAAGTGTGAAAACAAAATTACTATTTAACTCTTAGTCCAAGGAAAATGATCCAAACCTTGTATGAATTAAAGGGCCATATGGTATGGTATACAAAATGTATACTTTATTTTCTGAAACATATGCATATTCATTGCATCTTCAAAAGATTATAAGCATTAATCTTAGCAGTCAGTATTCGTACAATTTTCAAATTCCATATCATTACACCTTATTATGAAGAGAATATCTTCTCTCAGGTTGGTGACAACAAACCACCAACTTTTTTTTTCAGATGAAGTGATACGTCTTATGATTCCACAAGCGACGCATGATGACAATGTAAGTCTTCACCTCAAATAAATATCGAGTTAGATAGTGGGTCTGTTTCTTACCTCTTCCCAGATTGCTATAAATCACAAATCAGGGTATATAATTCCCTACAAACGTTGATACAAGAGCTTATTCAGTTTGTCGCCAACTGAATAAGCTAAATGGAATTAAGGTACATGTCCTAAATTCAGACACACTACCTAATTAAGACATTCCTATTTATTCGACTTAAGTATGAAAATATTCTTCATGGTAGACCCTTATTGACCGGAAATATTATGTTTTTTTTTTTCAATTTATTTAACATTTCTTCGGCCCAGTTTGGAATAATAATATTTCCAAATTGGGCCGAAGAAATGTTAAATAAATTGAAAAAAACACTAAAACATATATTGACTCATCTTGATCCATTTACCAATTTACCGACATTTTAGCAGTCAATATTTGAGTTTTAAGTTGGATAGTGATCTGTTATGTCCAATAACTAAGTATTTTTAATAAGCTAAGCAGATATAGACCATTTTGTTCGTTACGGTAAGGCGCCACTAATTGATAAAACTGAAGTAAACTTATTAAAGTTAAATATAAATCGTCTTATTTTTGTAATAAACTGTTATCTATGTATTAAAACTTTTACTATGTTGATTGTCTTTATTTTCTGTCGAAATAATGCTCGTTAAATGTTTGATTTTGTATTTCTGTTGGAATTAGGTTCACCGACAACTGCACTAGTATTGTCGGAATTAGGTGAAATTGGGGTTGTTATTAAAAAATATAAACCAAACCATTTTACACGAAGTTTTATGAGATAATAAGCCTTGTAAGTTTATTACGATGCAATTGAATCTAATGAAAACTAATCTAATGAAAACTGAATGAATCGCAACATCCATTGATACAAACGTCCTTGGCGTGACTTTACTTTCATCTAGTTCAAAAAATGACCAATTAAATGTTTTGTAATTAAACCGTTAAACGTACCGAAAATTGAAAATATGTACAACCGCAACCATAGACTAGTTTCGGCCTTCCTTAGCCACATCAGTAAGGCATGGTGGTTGTAAACACTTTCAACTTAAAACCGTTAGTCAGTCGAATAAGTATCCAAGAAAGTAAAACCCCCATTGGGTGACTTGCAACTGACTTTTAACTGTTTAGTACGCAACGTACCATACTGATGAGGTCAAGGAAAGCCGAAACTAGTCTATGGTTGCGGTTGTACATACTTTCAATTTTCGGCACATTTAACTGTTTAATTATAGAACATTTAATTGGCCATTTGATGAAATGTTATGGTAAATAACAGGTCAGAACTCCTTAGTAATAATTGTTAATTAAAAAAAATTGATCAACGTCACTCAGAAATTTTTAATTATACCAAATAAAGCATAATGTAAATCCCCATAATTTGGGCCATTTACCTTATAAACTATTTTTTTTTTGTATATTGTTAAAAAGTTGAATATCATAACATGTATACTAATTAAACTAAAACGATTAGATTATTCTAAATACTAATTACTAATTACAAATCATAGTAATCTAAAAAATATTATTTATTTCAGACCTTCCTACATGGATTTCCCTTTCAACCAACGGCCGTTTCGTTTGACCCAGTACAGAAGCTGCTGGCTATCGGATCAAAATGCGGTTCCCTGAGGATGTATCCTTTGTAATCATTAAAATCGCTTTATAATTTGGTAAAAAAAACAATTCTTTTGGATGGGTAAGTACTTTCTTCTGCAAATATTCTTAATATAATCCCAAATTAGGTACAATAACGTCAAACGATATAGCATATAACATCAAAACGGTTTCGGGCATTTTTACATCATTTAACAATTCGATCGATATTAACTTTTTTATTTGGTTATTTTAAAGCCTAAGATTGATTACTTACTATTAAAAGATATACTACGTGTTCCGAGATTTAACTATGTCAAAGAATTACTTAAAATGTTCAACCACTTGTCGACTTGTACGATCATCGTAAAGGCCTTCTTCGGGAACAAAAGAAAAAAGAAAATACAAGATAAAATAATACATGAAAATTAGAAAAATATAAGACAACATTCAAAACATCACAGGGCAGGTAATTCAGTATGTCAAACATATCGAATTGCACAATCCACAAAAACAAGGTTGCTGAGACAGAAGATCACCATACTTCACCATGTCAACCATACTAAAGACGACCCTTTATTTATATTTATTTTTTTTATTTCTTGTATTTTCTTGTATATTTTGTAATTTTTATGTGTTTTGTTTCTTGTTCCTGAAGAAGATACCTACGATGGGGCAAAACTTTGAACACTTTTAGTAGTTCTTTGTTTAATCCTAGAAGAAGTATATTTTTTACTGACTCTGGCTGTGATATATTTGATTATTTATTTATTTTTGAGAATCACAATTAGTTTTTAATGAAAACTTTAATTTATTAAATTGTTTTATAAAATATAGGATGTTTCACTACTAAGTGATAGTAGCCTTAATCACACCGTTTTCTTTACCAAAAGTTAGCCCATTCACATTATGAATTTATTTGCACGTTAGAAGTTTTGCATATGTGGATTCTCATGAATCATGAATCTTATGGATTTATTTACTTTTTGTGTTATTCAAGAAAAAGCTCATAAATCTGTACTTTTCAAAGGACCTGTAAAAGAAATATCTGCAAATTGCTAATTTAACAAATTACATATTGTCTTTTGATACTGCATTCCTATTTTTTGTTGGAAATAAAGAAACGTCAAATGTAATTTTACGTTAACGTAAACAGTATCGAGTACACAATTAATAATTATTAAAAATTGAAAAGTTTAGGATTAAAAATCAAAACTTACTGAGATTTATATTATAAATATTGGTGGTAACTTACAACGTTTTACTTGTCCTCAAACTAGAAATTTTCCTCTTGAATCCTATCTTGATTGAACAAATTAAGGCAAAAGTAAAAAAATCAATGTTTATTAATTTGATTTAACATTTCTGCGACCGATTTAAAATAATGTTTATTGAACAAATTAGGGCAAAAGTAAAAAAACAATGCTAATAATATTTAAATTTTAAGTAATTAAAGTTGACCATATTCTGAAACATTTTTTGAAATTTGAAAAAATCAATTATTTAGCCTACTATGTATTTGGATTTTTAAAAATATAGTTTTAAGGAACTTTTATGTTTTCACAAATCTTACGAATACTAGCGTGAGGATTTTCTATATCGCTTTGCATTGCCAAATTCTGAGTTGACGCTTTACTTTCTGTTATGTTGACAATAAAAAAATTGCTGTAGATCTTACTAGTTTCTTATGAGATTAATTTTGATTTTAAGTCCGACGACAGCTCTCAAAAGCATTTTGTTCCATTTGAACGAACGATTAACAACTTTAAAATGACCGCGTTTAATATATTTTTTTTAATTCCAACCCCAAAAAGTCTTAAATTTTAAAGGTTGCAATTTTATTTTTTTAATGTTCATTTTATTTGAATTTAAGAATTTGTATTAATAATTAATTAATTGTTAGTAAAAAGAGTGAGTAGTATCAAAAAATATTTGTTTACAGAATACTTCTTTCAAAACCTATGATTTTTGAATATCATTACTCTTATCATTTTTAATACCTCAAAAATTACGAAAAATAGTCCAAATATTCCAAAATTGAACGCAACTGAAAAATGTATCCTTTGATACATGTTACATAAAATACACAGCCTATATGTGCAAATAATTTTACAGGATATAAGGTGATACTAGTTTAAATATATGGAAAACAAATAAATGCTATATCTCTAAAGCTGTTATCGCAAAGCTCCTGTTTCCTACTTAGGAAAACATTCTGTAGAAATAATTTTGCATTATATTGCCTGAGTTATAAATTGAAGTTATTACAAATATTTAGGTTAAAATTCTTTATAAGACGTATCGTAGCTTGTTCATTTCTATAACTGTGACAGAAGCATATGTTGTTTACCTATTTTTCGAAAACAATGGTTTTCCTCGAGCAGCTCGCAGCAAAGAGATTTTAATTAAGATCCGTGTTTGAATTTTAATTATAACTTCGCCATTTGCAAACGCTAACAAAGCATGCAGATGATAAAAAACAAAGTTTGGGGACTACTCAAGTATTACATTCAATTATTAGGATAAATTAATTTTTAATATAGGATTCTTTTATTCAGGCATATATGTATATACAGGGCGATTCACATAAGGGTATGAACCTCGCGAGCCCGAAACGCAACCCAATATGTAAAATCATTAGTTAATGTTTAGATTGGGAAATTTTATTTTTGAACACCGCTTGCTATAAAATAGCTTATTTGATAATAATTTTGTTTATAGTAGTACAAGATAATATGATTAATAAAAAAAATAAACTCCTATTATTACACCCAACCGTAATTTTTGTCCCTTTTTTTTATTTAACTTTTTTGCCTAAGAGATAGTTGTCTTTAAATTAACAATATTGATTTATTTGTGCTAAAGTTTAAAACAATAATTATTGATAATGAATAATGATTCTTCCTTAAGGTATCAATTAATTAATTTCTTCAATTAAGGTTTTCTCTTTGCAATTTTGAACTTAAATATTTAGTTTCCGAAATAGTTATTCTTCTTTTAGGCAATGACAAACATTAAAAAAGAATCCACATACACTTATACCTTAATTTAATAGCTTATATGGATACTAAAATGAAAATTTTAGAGTAAATAAAGAGAAAATATATTATTATATTAATGGAAAATAAAATTAGAGATTAAAGCACACGAAAGGATGGCTAAAAGATATGGAATATTAATAAAAACTGCTCTAAATAACGATTTTACATGCCGGCCGGCAGTATTCTTGTCATTAAATGATGTTAGGTTTCTGATGCACACAATGAGTAGGATATTCGGTCGAGAAGTGAGTTTATCTTTTGTACTTATATTGTCATGGTATCCTAGTACTGGAGCCAATAGGTAACCTTTTTTTTCTTTGAACTTGTACTATCTATTGGCATGATGTTTTAAATAACAAATAAGGGAAGTTATAACAAAAAAAAAATGATTTACTTGTTTTTAATTAAAGGTATCCTTTTGTTTACAATAACATTATCTTCATTTTGATGTTAAATGCCGCATGAGGAGACTGATTCCAAAAAATTAATTAATGTAGAAAACAGAAACAGTAACCCCCCCTCCCCTTCCTGGGGTTCAAACCCCGGACATCCGAATTGGTAAAGCTATGTTCTACCATCTGGGCTAACACCATTTATATTTTACTTATGCAAATCATGTGCTTCTCTCCCGTATCTCCATCTCTTCTACATTAAATAACTGTTTTCTGGCTAGGATTTAATTTGGTAAACAATGCGCGATTTGTTGATTTGTGTTATCATTTATTAAAAATGCGGCTTATTCAAATAACTAATGAGGTTATCTTGACTTTGGTCTGGATCTTAATAAAACAAGATTAAAATTATGCTAAAAGATGTTCAAATTGTTTCCCTATTTTGAAAACAGGCGTGAATTATTGTAGATTGGGGCATTTTGGCTCAAATTACATTCTTGTGCAAGTAAATAATTTATTATCCCTCCTACGCAGGATCTTTGTATATTGGATTGTATTTTGGACTCGTGAAGTTTGTACTCTTATGTGAATCACCCTGTATTTTATATTCCGAAATTAATTGGGATACTTGAACGTTGTCAAGAGTTTTACTAAAAGAATTTAAGGGCTTCGATATACAGGCGCAACAAATTCGCCTCTCACTAAATGGATCTCAAAAATGTTAAGAGATACAACATAGGCTAAATTAGAGCCAAATTGCATAATTTGATGATCACCAATATGCCGCTAAGAAATCGAAAATATCTCTTTCTGTTCTTGAGGTTGCTCTTTGGCGCTGACACTTCATACATAACAATAATGGGTTAGAATTAATATTGTCTTGACATCTCAGATTTCACAAGCTTGTTATGTTTCGCCCTTATGCAGATTACAATTGAACGCAAAACAATGTCTATGAAATAAAACGAAAAAACTGTTTAAATGGATATTTCTCTAAAGCGAAAGCGATTTACTTAAGAGCGGCCTGACCAACAATATACTTAGTGAGATCCAAATTTAGAGTAAAATCATGAAACATGACATTTTTAAAACGTTACTTTGGAAATAATGTCAATTTTAAATTCTAGCAAATGATAATTATGTAGTTAAAGATCCTATATATCCAAAATGATATAACATTAGAACACAGAATATTTTTTGATAATAGAAGAAACTACAAGCGACAGTCATGATGAGCAACAGTTTATAGCTAAAATCAAGTAACAACTATTTAAAAGCAACTTCCGAAATCCTTAATATCTATTAAAAAAATAGGAAGTAAACTGGGTTGAATTTAATTTAGTTTACTCAAAGCAAAATCCCTTCCACTAAAAAATTAATGTAATGCAGGAGGAAATACATTTGAAGTGAATTAAGTAGGAAACAAGTGACAAAAATAAAAAAATAATTCTTTCTCTGCGAAGTCGAAAATAGGCCTGATAAATAATGGTATCATGATGATATCGATAAACACTTCTTTATTAGTTCTGGAAAATATTGAGCATCGTGAATTGACAATTGTAGCCGACGTGAACGCCTCATAAATTTCTCTCAACGTGTAAATCTCTATATTCTATCATGAACGTCCATATTGGCGCTAAACTCTTAAGGACTCCGTTGCCCGTAAAGGCATTATGTGGCAATAGCAATATCGTAAAATCTGCCCCAGTTTATGTGAAAGACCTTAATTACAATCTATAGACATTGTATTTTATTGGATGCCTCAGATATTCGGATTTTATGAATGCGTTATGATTTTTGCCATTAATGAACTTTTTGCGTTTTTCCTAGTGTAATAAGTAATTTTTTAAGGAAAAATAAAATTTAATTCCAACTTTGGATGTATTCAAAAATATTAAAAATCGAAATCTATATTTATGATTATTATATGCTGATGCATTGATGATGACAGTACAAGAAGATCATTGGAAACAACATATTTCAAATCTGTTGCCCTTTAAGAAGTTTACATAAATCGAAACAATAAACAAAATTGGCTGTTTTGAGACAACAAGGATAATGTTAAATCAGTTTTGATAAACTGGAAAGTAATAATCTGACAATGTTTATTTCATTTTTTTCCTCTAATGTTTTAAGAAGCGTATGAATAATTGTATAAAGGGTATCCACCTAGTACGAAATAGTCAGATATCTCAGAAGGGACTGAAGTTGCAGAAAACTTTTAAGCAACAATTCCTCCTCTTTTCTAAATCTCTACAAAATTAAAATATGACAGAATATACAAGGTGTTTATTTTCCCTGTAAATGCACCAACTTTATTTTTTTAAATTACAACCTGTATTTTTTATTTGATTTTCTGATTTCCTATGAAAAATAAAGGGTAGTTATAAAAAAGATTTATTTAAATATTCAACATTTTTCAACTTATTCAGATGTTTGTGCAAAAAAGCACATTACCGCGTATGTAACAAAATCTCTTACGCCTACAACATTCATCATCGACAAATGATTTCTTCAGAAATTATTCACAAATAGTTGCTTAATTAAATCTTATATTTAAATTTTTTAAATATCATTCAGGGTGTTCAAAATTTAATTCGCTTTTAGAGAACTTTGAATGGCCAAAACTCGCTTATTTTAAATGGAACACCCCTTATTGTCTTTTGTGATTAAATCTGCCCCCTGATTATCTACAATTTTTATTATATACTGCCTGTGCCATCGAGATATTTTTACTTTTCTTGATCAGACGATAAAATTTATCAACCGCAACTAAAATGTGGACAAGCGGGCGTTGCCCAAAGATTCTGTTAAATTGTTGCTTATCTTAATTGCCAAATATCAAATAAAAACCCTTGGCTAATCGTTTTTATAAAATTTATTTTAATTGACTTTAAACAAAAATATCAGAATGAGAAAATTATAAAGTACACGTTTCACAGAAGAACACTATTTTCCATAAAATGTATTGCTTATATATAATATTGTTACGCGTTATCGGTCCGAAAATTGAAACTTCGTAAGTTGTAACCACTTTATTTCAAACTTATTTCGCAACACTACAATTATAATTTACTTAGCTATCCGACTATCTGGCTACCTAACTAACTGACTAACCAACTAACTGAGAGACCACCGCGTATTTATACCCTTCCAGTTTTCTAGACGGATGTCCGTACAGATAAGATTATCGTTTGCGGAAACTTCTGGAGCGCTTATCTGCCGCATGAATCATTTTCGCGGCCGCTTCCCATTATTAAATGTTTCTGTAGAATTTCTTACACAATCACTAATACAAATTTCGTAACTACATTTTGCTACAATTTGCAAAGACAACAAAGAATGTGCTCCCAATAAACAAAATAATAAAATAAATATTTTATCAAGAAATTTCTTCAATGAAGGAGTGATACAACACCACGTTGAAGCAAATAAGGAAATTAAAGTTAATGCATGTATGTGTGTGTCCACCAATTATTATATTTAAATACCTAATAAACAAATATTCTAGCTTCTTATGGTGAGTATTTTTAATTTTTGATATAAATTTTTAAGTGCAAGGTTATAAATGTTACGTGCATCACAAAAAAAAGTATATTTAAAACAGCATGCTGACTAAGACTCGAATAAACTTGTGGAAGTTACAAAGGATTTTGAACCTAGGTGACAGGGCCTATAATGGCCCCCACAAAATGTAAAAAGGGCAGCATTACCAAAGATGTTCAAAATGTATTTCGTTTTCTTCTATGGATTTTTTGAATCCTATTGTGAAATAATCTGAAGAAATTTGTGAACATTGTCTAAATTACTAAGATCGTTTCTGATTTTAATGTTCACACATTTTCAATATCTCTTGGGGTTTCTTAATAGTTTTTAAACGTCATCTTTGATAAACTCCAGCAGAAAGACATCGAGGCATAATAAGCCAAGTTCTTGGTGGTGAATAAATTGCCAGTTTTGTACAAAATATTTGCTGCAAAGCCTCCTTTGTCGAAATTTTCTTGGAAGTTAATAAATTTTACTGTGTGATCAAGAAAAGTGAGAATATCTCGAATACTAGTAATTCTTGGCATAGAGGGTATTTAGCAAAAGTTGCAGATAATTTAGTCACCCATTCGAACATGAAAAAAATAAGGAGTATTTCCTTTAAAATAATCGAGTTTTGACCATTCAGAATTCTCTAAAAGCGAATTAATTTTTTGAGCACGCTGTATATTATTTCAAAAACATAAATAAAGGATTTAATTAAGCAACTATTTGTGAATTATTTATGAAAAAAATCATTCAACCATGATAAATACCGTAGACGTAATGAAATTTTTACACTACGCGGTAAATTGTCCTTTTTGCACAAACATCTAAATAACTCGAAAAATGTTGGATATTCAAAATAAATATTTTTACAGATATGCTTTACTTTTCATAAGGAATCAGAAACTCAAAAAAAACTACAGATTTTAATTTTAAAAAAATGAAGTTAGTGCCTGTACAGAGAAAATGAAACACCCAATGTACTCCGCCATATTTTAAGTTTGATGGGCCATTTTTGTTAACTTTATCACGTGATAAAAGAATGAAATACTCATTTTTTTACGTGATTTGATTTTTTTTAGCGCTAATGTGTTTATTGGAATTAATTAAAATGAGTCAGTCTTCTAGGTTAAAAAATAAAATGGGTTCAAAAAAATTTTCGATCCTTTAAAAATCCTTTTTTTAGGTGCATTGTACTCAGAAAATTCAAAAAATGTAATAATTTACAGGATGTTCTATTTAAAAACCAAAAGTTTGTATCAGTTTTAGTGAAAGTGACAGCAGTAGGAATGTTATTTTTATGTCAAAATTTGACATTTCGTAAGTACATCCAGTGTAGTAAATTTAAAAATGTTAACTTCGGGTTACACCCGATATAGGCATTTCGTCTTTGCTGTAAAATATCTCAACATATATGCAAAACTTCTTTTTAATAACAAGAAGGCAACATACCTAAACACAAAAATTATTCTTAGGTTGTTAACAATATATTTATACGAGAAGATATTGAAAAATTCTTAGGCTATTGTTGAAGCAAACGAATAAACTCAAAATTTGTTTGTTTGTTTGCTTCAGTAGTAGCCTAAGAATTTCTCAATATATTCTCGTATAAATAAATTGTTAACAACCTAAGAATAATTTTTTTTGTTTAAATTTTAAGTTAGAAGCTTAGACTTGAATCACCCATTTCTTTAGTTGGAGTATAAAGCTCAATTTAATCATTAACAGTGACTTACGTCTATTTTGGTTTCAATTAATAAGTAAGGGTTATTTAACCAAATTTTTGGGTCGAAACTAAATATAAATTTTACTTTTTACATAAGATAAATTGTTATACAATAATTTTTAAAGGCAACTTAAATGTTATAAATTAACTATTATCCTAATTTGTTCAATTTAGTGCTTCTTGATTTCATTCATGATAAAGCCCTAATAATAGGATTAATATAAAAAAAATATTGTAATTAATAAAAATTTAATAATCTTTTTGGTTTTATAGGTATAATTAAAGGTATTAATAAGGTAATTTCAACATCAAGAATTAAAAAAATAACAGCATTTAAAAAAAAATTAAAAAAATTGTAATGAAAATGGTAATCGAGCTGAGTTTTTAGGATCAAACTCACATTCAAAAGGTGAATTTGTTCTCGGTCTATAAAAGTTTTTTTTGATAATAGATTAGCTATTATTATTACAATATTAGAAATTGTTAATAAAATAATTGAAATTAATAGTAATAATTTATTTATACTAAAACTTCAAGATTTATTTATATTAAGAAATTTAAATTCATTTAATTAGGGAATTGCCAATTATGGGCATAGGTACGGAAGTAGTGAAATCGAAAGTCATATCTCGCCACCACATACCTCGAATAGGCCGCAGAGACAATTTTTCTAGTAGGTATTTAGGTTAGGTTATCCCATAATTCGATTCTTTGTATTCGAATACTTATTCGATTCTCAAAAGTATTCGAATTCAATGTATTCGATTCTGAAAATCGTTCGATTATTCCAACACTACATGGATTATCGCCTCGCAGAAATTCTTCTAATAAATAATCGACTTGATTTTAAGGGCTTTGTGTTTTGTAACTAATGATTTTCTTATTTAGGAATGTAATCTGATGCTGTGACGCCACAAAATAAATAACTTATTTTGTGGTGATGCTAGACTTGGTAATTATCGCTTACAAGAGTTCCCAGAATTTATCAAATTGCACATTGATTTTTTTCAGTCAGTCTTTTAGTTTTCCTTTCCTATTCATTTACTCTGTACAGTGACATAGTTTTAAAATAAAAATAAAACATTTACGTTTAGTTTTGTGTGTGTATTATTGGTTTTATTTGTTTTTTACGTTTTATAAGGAAATGAAAGGGAAGAGGAGCTTTGCAAAAAGCGGAAATGAATGGGTATGTTATGTATTTTTTTTTAATTTAAAGACAAATTTCTTTCCGTGAATTAGGGATTTTTTTAAACTATATCATTTTCTCAAAATTGGCACAGCCAAGTTTTTATTACTTTTGTACTATTTCGATTTTAAATTCGAAATTTTAACACTGAACTCGAAATTTTAAACTCTTTACTCTTTTTCTGCTACAAATTAAGAGTTTCTTTTTCAAAATTTTGACCATTTTTTAAATTTACTTTATTATTATTTATTTCATAATTTCCTAATTCCAAATAATTCAAGCACACAGTTTGAGGTTTTGCTTTTTTTGCTAATATTTCGATTATAAACATGCAATTTAACGAAAAACAATATTGAATTTTATGGTTTTTGTTCTATTATGTTAACCTTTTTGTTGCGTAATTTTGTAGTTTTATTTGTGTTATGTGGTATATAATTGGCATATTTCAGTTTGAAATAAAAATCTTATATATTTTTAGTCGCAAATAAAATGTTTATTAATGCAATATGGTAGTTGAATTTTGATCTTGGTTTCTTATAAAAAATATTCTACTTATATTATTCAATTTTGAATTGAAAATCTCACATGACCTTGAAATTTTTTGAAATTTTTGCCTGCGGCGCTACTCAGGCATGTGAAAGGAGGGTTGAGTGGGAATGGAAGTGCCCCCCCCCCCCCCCCCGACAAACCTTACTGGATCCGCGCCTGACCTCTACAGATGTAATAGTTTCATATTTAAAACATACAGTTTTGTCCATTGGTAATTCGACATTAGCTTCATTCCCACAAAGAATTTCTGAAATACTTTTTAAAGTTTGTTATTCGCACCTATTACCTGCGGCGATTTTTGAAAAATCTTATTTCCTTTATCTCCAGGAATTCTAGAAATTTATTTTATTATATTTTCAACAACTTTAATTGAAGCTGTCATTTTTCACCTTGTTTTTCCAAAGCTCTGTCATTTTTCACCTTGTTTTTCCAAAGCTCTTATTGAATCGCACAAATCAGCGTAGGTAGAAGCAATACAACTGAGAGCATTCTTAACACTTTTTGTCCAGAATCTGCTTAAAAGTGACAAAATTCTTAGAATAATATATCTATGATTCAGTGGCGGCTGGTGCTAATAAAATTTGGGGGTTGCAAAGAGACATTTGCAAAAATGTGCCGAAACTGGAAACGAATTAAGAGACATTTTATTTTTATTTTCGCAAAAAACAGAAAGAAAAACAAGAGGAAATCCATCTTTGGCATCTTTTGTCATCTTTGGAACTTTGGCAGCTGCAAATTTATCAATAACTTTTTACTGAAGTCGAATATTCCTTGGATTAAGTACTTTTCTGTGAAGACACCGTTAATGCGGACAATCTTTCCTGGCATAATGTATTTTTTTAAAAGGGTTTTTATTCTTTCGAGACTGGGGAAGCACCATTCTGCTTCAGTCAGCAGAAACCATTGCGATAGTTATCAGGATTTTTAAAAGATTTAGAGTTTCACTTAACTCACTATTTTCTGAAATAATGTTATAGAGTACAAGTAAACCAAAAGCCGATTTAAACTTTTCTGTTTCGTAAATTAGGGTTAGTTTAGTTCTTAGTTTTTGTAAATTAAAAAGTGGATGAACCTTGGCGGTTTCTTTTAATTTCTTTTCAGGAAAAGTGATTCTATGTTGGGTAAACTTTTCAGAAAAAAATAATAAGGATACTGCAATTAAAAGGCCGGTGAAGCTGAATCGTTTTTTAGCTTAGCAGATAACAATGTCGCATAGGTACTTCTTTAGCTTCGCGAACTACTTCTGTTAAAACTTCGCTTTTTAGAAAACACCGTCTGCCTAATATTTAAGTCTGGAATAGGTCATCCACGTCGCTTAATTTCCAGATTTTTCGACACAGATCGGTTGCAAAATGGCTGTGCAATTATACTTTGTACTGAATTCATTTTTATTTGTGTTTCAAGACTCAGAACATTTCCCGATGACAGATTATAATAGCGAATCGATATTTGGTTTGCACCCACAAGTGCAACCTAATGCTTGCTTATGGACAAGTATTTTAAGCGAACAAAATATAAGTTAAGGCGCAGGTGCATATGTGTAAGGCAAAGTTTGCAATCTAGCCTACAAACTTTGCAAACCGTGGACCCAATATGTCATCAAACCCTTACGAATCGGCGGAATCCGCAATATTCAGCAGTATGGTTGGTAGCGATAAATCTGTTATCAATAAGTAAAATAAACAACATAAAGGACAATTTACTTTCTTTTTTTATCCCAACGTTTTTTTGGAGGTTGCGCAAACCTGCAAACCTTAGCACTAGCCGCCACTGCTATGATTACATTAGCAATATGTCTCCCCATTGCATCAGTAGTTTAGTCTATTGATACTTAAATGTTACTGCTGCCAATACCCTGACGTATTTAAACTAATTTTCCTTGATAAACATTCTCCAAATATCCCTTTCTTAAAGAAGATTCACAGAGAAGCTTTTCTTTAGTGTATTTTTTAAATAAATCTTTTATTGATTTGTGTTGTACTTTTCACAAGGGGATACCTGCTTTAACAAAGGCAGTACATACATCTATGGAAAACTGAGACTGGCGATTATTTATCTCCGTAAACGGCCATAGAAGGCCTTCTTTTTTAGGTTATTTGGAACTTTTCTTTTTAATTGCAGCCCCCTTATGTAATTTTACATTTGAATACTATGTGATATGGAACTTTTTTCTCCATTAATACTTTTTTCACACACTCTACACAAAAGCAGTTCACCATGCGTTGACAAAATGTCTTTTCCGAATTCGCGAACGAATTTTTATAATTTGTCTTTTAATGAAGACGCAACTTTAGGCATTTTTTTTTTGAAATTACGTACGAACGAACTTCTAAAGAACGTGAACGAACTTACATTTACAACGTAGTAAACACGAAATAATAATGATAAAATAAATATTTTTCAAGAATTTAGATATACCTGCAATTGCACTGACAGATATATTGCCTTATATAGGACGAGGGCTAATGAGTAGAAGATTTTTTAATTTTAATAAACATTCAGAAGCAAAAATAATTAGAATGCAATTAGGATATTATGAGATTGTGAATTAACCCAGTATTATGTTTCTGTAAGCCAATATTTTCTATTATAAGCTTTCTAAGCAGTAACTTCTCAAAATTAGCAAAAATAAGCACTTTAAGCATATTGCTTAAACTTCCAGGCTTTAGTAATATGTCAGCAAATTTGACTTTGTTGACTTAGGAAACATCCTTGTGCCAAATTTCGTGCCATATTACAATTTATTCAAAAGCTATACGAAAATATCAGGTATCTAGGTTAAAATCAACTTCTGGTATAAGGTAAATTTAGCTAAATCACATCATTTTTATATAAAAAAATCGACTCTTGCTCTGTGTACCGTTACTTATGGCCCACCCTGTACAAATAAGATAATGCCACAAGAAAAAATCGAGTGGGATCGAATCAGGTGACCTAAGCGAACATCCAATAATTCCATTAGTTTCAATTCATATATCTAACAATTAGAAGATGACTATAATTATGCATAGAAGCTTAATCCTGTTGGAATGTAACATGTTGCCAATTTAATAAATCCATTTTATCTAAGAAGTTATTAATCTAAGGTGTTTTGCATAAATTCCACATATCTTTCATCAGATAGGAAAACCTCATAGTTTCTAAATGAAATTATCCCCTACCATATGTTAAAACTAAAATAAATTTGTGGAGCTCACAGCTAAGATATTATTTATACACATACAGTGTTTAATTAAAAAAATTATAACTTTGTCAAAAATGACAGCATGATTATGAATGATTTTTTCAAAAGCCACAATTTTTGTTTAATTTTCAGTGTCTATTATTGTTAGCTTCTTTTAGTTCCTCCCGTCTGCAGACTATTTTAGTTCTTTTGTTTATTGTTCGAAAACGGCTACTCCAAAATAAAAGTTTTTTTTGTTTAGAATTTAAAGATCTATCAAATTATTGCCATTTAAAAAAAATGTTTTAGTATTAAAACTGAAGAAAAATGGCAACGTAGTAAAGCTTTATTGATACATTTATTTTCCTTAGTTAGTGAGTAGTAATAGTAAATTATTTCCTACAACTTTGTAATTGGAAGTACTAGTGTCTCATTTTAAATAAAAAAGTTGGCCTATAACAGGTTTTAAAAAACTACACTGTATGGTAGATATCATAATGTTGCTCCAATAATTACATAAAGAGCAGGAAATCCTGTTGCTATAAAAGATCCATAAACGGAATCTGAAATTGTAAAGAAAGCTAGAAGAGTCTTAACGTAAATCTCTTGAATTAAAATGAAACACACTCCAACTATTCACCTAAAATTTAGTTACAATAGTTATCCACATTTAATCCAGGGGAGTTGGTATGAAAGGGATAGGCAAGTCATAAAACACAATCACTTTAAAAAATATTAAAAGATGTTTATATTATAATTGTTTTAATAATTTAACTGGGATACAACAATCTTTGCAGAACTTGAGTTATTTCAATCCTAGCCATAATCTTCTTTTCGTCATTTAATCCTTTAAATAAAGGTACCAACGAAAGAAGAAATAACTTGTCGGAATCTTCAGAACTTTCGCAGCTGGTAAAAGTATTAATTTCCTGTTTAGGGGGTGTTTCAACGTTACTAGGACGATCTTCTTCTATATTTGCTGGTTGCAACTCCTCTGGTCTAATAATTTCAGATTTGATGTCGGTCGTTTGAAAGGCATCATCAAAGTCTTCATCCAGTTCCTGATTTTCATATGCTTCCTCCTCTTTATCAACCAACTCAATATTATTCTGGTATATTTTCGTGTGCTTAATACTTAAACAGATTAAGATAAAATTCAGTTATTGACATTAGTTATTAATACGAACCATTTATTTTCTAACAAAAATAAAAGTTCATTGTGGTGTACGTAGCGTTTTCTCTTCCTTTTCTTGTCATTATTTTTCTGCAGTTTCATATATTTGGTGAATGTGTCCTTTATGTTTTTCCATCTTTTTTGCAAAGCTCGAACTAAAAATACGTATATTAAAATATAAGTACATATATATCCTTTAGAGCACACAAGTAACCTTTTACAAAAAAAAAATTACGTAAAATTTTCACAAATTAACTTCTCTATAATTAAATAATCACTTGAAATAGACATCAGATAAACATGCTTTACCACAGCGAAAAAATACGAATTTTCATTTAAAAAAAAAGTGAAGGGTTTGTGATACTCCGAAATAAGTCACCGTGTATATGAACGAATATATCTAATTTATAGGCCACCAAGGGTCAATTAATGGCCATATAATGTTTTTTTTATGAAATCGACATAATGAGGTCGAAAATTAGGTGAGCCTCTTGGCGACCCATACTGTTACACGAATGTCAGTTTGTCAACTTTTCGTTTTTAATTTTCAATCAATTTTTAAAAACGACCGTTGCATTTGCAACGGAAAGAGATTTAAAATGATGGATCACAATTTTAAATTGAGGGTTGAAGAGGTTGGAAAGATGAATATACATACATATAGGTTGGCTTGACGTCAAATATGGTCCGCCAAGAACATAAATTGACGGGTCTCGGCGATTTCTTAAACATTTCCCGGTTTTCTAATTATAAACGAGGTTAGGTTTGCGTTGGAGGACCCTGTATACCATATGTATGTAATATTTTTGATGTAAATATTGAAAAAAAATTTTGATGCAAATTTAATTGATGGACTTTTGCAGCTCTATCACTTCGTATTTTGAAATCTATCAAAAGTAGAGGATTCAGGATCCAGTTTAACCACAATTAACTTCCATTAAGATAAATTTTTGAATTAATCATAACTTTTAACTGAGAATCAAAAGAGCAAAGGTATAAGTATTTCGTTTAGCCGTTTGTTTGGAGCCGTATATAGCATATCTGTATTGATAGGATTAAAAATATCAATCTTTTCTATACCTATACAAGAAAAAATATTATTTATTTTAAATTTTGTATTTTCAAGGCAAATTTAGAGTGGACTTTGTTTATTTAGCCAACAATTTTTTAAAGCTATAAGGGCGGTTGTGTCCCACTAGTGCTAGGATGCACGATATCTCCATTCAGCAAAACGGAAATCTTTTCATTTTTGCAGCATTGCCAAAGTGCTCCATTAGGCAGGGTTTTCTGCATTTCCTGGGCAGAAGGTAACTTCATTTTTTATTATAATTGCAACCCATTATACAGGTATATATAATATTTTTTTCGAATTCTACTTAACATGTTAGTGGGGGTTTTACCATTGTCCCTATACCTTGAGTGTTTTTTTTAAATCAAGACAAATTTTATAAAATGTTAGTTGCGAATAAAACTACAAAAGCACATGAAGTATAACAACAGTCAAATTAATATTTTTGCATTCTTTATTCAAAATCCATGTGTAAATGAAAGTAAAATGAGTGAAGATCTGGAATTGAGAATGTGTGTGGTCAATAGATCCTTAACCTGAATAAATTTTATCCTTATCCCAACAAGTTAAGAACAGAACAAGATATTCAAAGGAGACAGCAATTTTGTCAAAAGAAGAGCTTTATTCAAATATGCAAAAATGTACTGAATATACCATTTAAAACATAAAACTTAATTCCGTAGATCGTTTTAAAAACGCCCTGTATAAAGTTTAAATATTTGAGTAAAAAATAAACGTTAAATTTTTAGGTGATCATTACCTTTCCAATTCTTTTGTGCTGAATTCAGAGTTGACCAACCGTCGATTGTGTCTGCCGCCACGGACTTCCAAGCATCTTGTCTGGCGTACTTATCCATATAATCTTTCGAGTTTATGTTCCATATTACCGGTCGCTTTTCCACTGCCTTAATCAGGGGTCTTGGATCTATTATCAACATTGTGTGCCCTGTAGATGTATTCATTTGTCCTTTTAATATCACTGCAAACTACTTGTATTCTATTGAAAATAACAGTATTACACCTCGATGCATTTTATGTTCTAAACTATCACAATACAAACGTGCGGGAGGAACGCCTGCGATTGCGGGAACCGGACAGCGTCGACGCTGGTTGTGGAAAGTTCGCCATCGCATGCGATCGGATCGATTTCGGTTGCCGTCGCGAAACAGCTGCGAGAATAGCAAGCCAGTGGCAATATGTTTTTAGATCCCAATTGCATCCGACACTATGCTGTAACTATCTATGTAACGTTACATATCAAAGCGCGATATTTTAACAGAAGAAACAGTGAACAGTATTCACACTAGGCCTATCATTCAAGTATCGATCTCAAAATTGATAAAACTCAAAGAATATTTATCGGAACGATATCGAACTTGATCGCCTGTATACGTGTTGTAAATTAATATATTTAAGTATTTTTGAATTATATCATGTCGAAGATGGGCCATCTGGAACATGTAGATTTGACAAACTTTGAAGGTTTCGGTTTCAATAATTTCAACAAAAAACTTAAAAATTCGTAGTAACAAAATTATAATTACTCAAAAAAATTATAAACAAATCAATTCAATATTCGGTCTACAGCAAGTATTTTCGTTCTTAGCAACCATCATATTTGGTTCCAGTCATCTTATGGAAGTAATTATTATTTTTATACTTATATACACGTAGCTTTACTTTCGGTTGCAACCCCTTTATCGAAAATTTAACTTTGTTTACGCAGCGGTTGAGAAGAAATATGGATTCAGAACCACTCTATAATTCTTTGGAAATAAAACTTCTTTTGGATTTAATACTTGACGATAAATTTATTTCTTGTTGCCAAATAAATATTTTTCCCTAACAGTGAAATACAGATTAGGTCAACCAGGAGTAGATGTACACGTTCGGCATGACATGGATGGGCCGCCAGGTTCGGCGGCCGTTTTACATCTTCAATTTTTAGTGAATGAAGGTGCTTTGGTATCGGCCACTGCAGATGATTCGCTTCACCTTTGGAATTTTCGTCAAAAAGTACCTCAAATAGTACACACTTTAAAATTTATGAAAGAGAAGTAAGTATTAAAAATTAACCTTAAATAAATAACTTATTTGCGAAAACAGTACAGTGCGCCATCAAAACCCTAAACGCCACCTAATACCAGCATATTTGACTTTAAAAAATCCACCTGTTATTGGGATTGTTCATAACGAAAAAAATTACAAAAATCAGTGACAAGTAAAAAACGTTGACCGACATACTACTCCTATATAAATAGTATATCATTCAATGCTGCTCTTTATATTTCTTACAAATAAATTGATCCTTTTCATTTGGTTAAATTTTTTCTGTTTATTTCGTTAAATTTTTCGACAGTCTAGTTCCACTTTTTATAAAATGAATTGTATATTAATTCAAAATTACTAAAAATATTTACTTTTTCAAGTTAAAATCTTGAGTGTTCCTTTTTCTAACAGAATTAAGTTATGCATTTATTTCAATAACTTTGGTGTTATGTAATGTCGGTTTTACAAAACGATCACACAGACATCGATCAAAGGCTGCATTAGATTTATTATTATTGTTATCAATTACCACCCCTGCAAACTGTTTACGAAGTCTTCTCTAAAGTAAGTCCAACTTCCGATAATTTTTTATCCACTACTGAAAGATCAGTCGTAGTGCCAATTTCCAGAAATATAGATAATGTTTAGTTTAAAAAAAATAATATAAAACAAAGCCCAAAAACACAATTAAGACTTTTCGATGTCTCAGATATAAAATAAAACCCAAAGTTGGTATTTTATTGATACTTACCTGATAATGTGAATGCGGATTAAGCATCAACATGCAATTCCAAAGATAAAAATAGCACGCGTTTTTTATTTAAACCCACTTTATTAGATATTATCTACACAAGCACTTTTGAAATAAAAAATTACGGGAATGTTTTAATTGTTCTACTGCCCCTTTGGCAAACGTGCCTGCGGAAAATACGTGACCATTAAGAGAGAATAATAGAAAATGTAATATGTCATGAGTACCCTCGCGGCTAACAAATCTCGCAAACATATGGGCCAAGTGCCCCATTAATGACCGTTTGTTTCAGAATCACTTGCATGCACCTTCCTCTGCAGTCTAAATGGTTGTATGTGGGCACGGAACGTGGAAATATACATGTGGTGCAGATAGAAAATTTTGTGCTTTCTGGTTATATCATCAATTGGAATAAAGCCATCGAAGTGTGAGTATTGACCTAGTGCTTTTCATATTTTGACCGTTTCTTATTTTTTTAAAACTTTGGAGTGAATGCGCGATTGAAAGGCATTTTTTTACAATTTTTTGTCTTTTAAACCATACATTTTTAAAGCCACCTAGTGATGTGTAGAAGAAATTATGGAATAGCTCCAACAACTGTTATGTAAGCAGAATAGACCTAGAAAAATAATGCCCTTATTTGGATGCATGCATTATTGTCAAGGTCTATTCAAGACGCAATTTTTTCTGAAAATGAAGTCGAATCTCAAATTTAAGGTTTTTTGTGATTCTAAACCACATTTTTAATAATATTTTTCGTTACTACCAAAAGTAACAGCAGTTCTGTCCTTTTGTAGTGATTTCAGATCAAGCAGGAATTTGTATAAAAAATATTTTTTTCTCGTCAGGGCACAAATAAAAAACAAATCCTTCGACTCTTCTCAAATGTTCTACTTTTATCTAGAAATTTTGATTCAAATCCGAATATTCGAATTTTTTCTCACAGTTCCGACTTTTAAACACGCTTCGCTTGAAGCATAACATTTCTAAAAATTTTAAATTGAAAGTCGATGATTTGAAAAAAAAAAGATCCAATATTTCGAAATTAAACTTGTAAATTTGAAAAGAATTAAAATTTTATTAATTTTAAATATTTAACTTTTTTGAAATTTTTACTCTCTGAATTTACAAAAAAGTTGACAAACTCTGTAGTTCTAGAAAAAAGTTCACATTTCGGAAGAAACTTAAATTTTATCAACAGAAGAAATTAAATTTCGAGAAAACGGTGGAGGTTTTGGAAAAAGAATATTTCAACGAAAAGATGGAATGTTGATAAATTTCGTTCTGCTCAGAAATTGTTAGAATAGGCAAATTTCGATATTAAAGAATAAAGTTAAATGTTTTGATAAAAATGATCCCGATAAATTTTATATTTCTTTCAAAGTAATATTCGAAATTAAAAAAAAATACTTTAAAGAATAAACTTTTTTAACAAAGAAAGAAGAAATTTCTAAATTCATATGAAAATATTCACAAAATTTACATTTTAATTAAAAATCTTAACTGCAAACTTCTTCAACTTAAACAATTGATATTTTCCTCGAAACTCTCTTTTTTGGAAATTCAGATTTTGGTTATTGGAGAATTTCCGTTCATTTAAAGATATCCCAGAAAAATTAACGATTTGCGAATTTTACGTTTTTCCTGCAAATGTAGCAAGGTGTAAAAATTGTCCTTGTATTTCGAGCATCCTATAATTGATATCTTTTCAAAAGTCATGGTTGGGTATTCTTTATCCCTGGTATACCACAACAATCGTAGGAAAATGAACATTCTAAACAATTCTATTTTTTGACGATAAAAAATCACTCTTTGCGTTCAATTGGATAACTTTTGCGATTCAAAAAGTTTAAATCTCTTTAAATAAAGGAAAATTATTGACAAATTACTGAGAAAAAATTCGAAAAACTCCAATCTTACTTAAAGTAAATGTCCTAAATTCAGACACCGTACCTAATTCAGACATTTCTATTTATTCTTAAGTAATAAATTTATAAGACTAAAATATATGTATGTTGAGCCATCCATCGATCCATTTTCTAATTAACCGACATGTTACCAGTCATTATATGACCTTTAAGTTGGATAGTGAATGAGAGTTGTCTGTTATGTCCAATAGCTAAGTATTTTTAATAAGCTAAGCAGATTTTGACCATTTTGTTCTTTATGATATATACTGATAAAACTGAAATAAACTTTATTAAAGTTAAATATAATTCCTATTATTTTTGTAATAAACTTTTAATGATAAGTGTGTTTATTTTCTTCTTTCTGTTGGAATTAGGTTCACCGACATCTCTGATTTTGAAGCAACTGCACTATTATTTTCGGAATTAGGTGATATTGGGCTTAGTTATTAAAAAATGTAGATCAAAGCATATTATACGAAATTTTATGGTAAATAACAAGACAGACCTCCTTAAAAATAATGGTTAATTAAAAAAAATAATATTAATCAACGTCACTGAGAAATTTTTAATTATATCAAATAAGGCGTAATGTAAATCCGTAAAGGTGTGTGAATTTGAGCCATTTACCTTACTAAAACTTAAAACTTTACTATGACTTGAATTTTTACGAAAGTGGTTATTGCTAAACAATGTTTAGCCCCTCTTATGATAGGAAAGCATTACTTTATGACAATTAATGATTTGTTATTAATAAAATAACCCTTGGAATAGAAAAAGTAGAATAGAAATTTCGACATAAAAATGACATTGCTACTTTGACATTTCATAGGTGTAGCAAGTAGTAAGTTTGAAAATTTTATCTTAACAAATAAAGAAAAAATAGGGGGTGTTCCATAATCCTCTTGCACCCGATATATTTGCTACACTTGATGTACCTATGAAATGTCAAAGTAGCAATGTCATTTTATGTCGAAATTTGACCTTTCATAAGTACATCAACTGTAGCAAATTTCATCATTTCCTCTTCATAAATAAAAAAAAAATTAGAAGGTGTACCATGATCATTTTACACCCTATATTTTCTAGTAAAAAGTTTTTTACGGCTATCCTTATGGTTATATGCTACAAAAAAATTGATAAAATAGCTCTTAGGGAACGAGTGTCTATACATGATATTACTGAACTTTGAAGTCAATATACTGTACGAACTAATCAGTTCCTAATTTCCAAATATTAATTATAGTTAAATAGTTTTACTTTACAATTTGGAATTACATTTGCTTTATTAAAATTTGTATTCGAAAATAACACCAGCAAAGATAAATCCCAAAACAAAAATATTGCTTAAAGAAACAAGTGAACTCCTGACTATGTAATGATTATAACAGTAAACACTGTTGAAATACAGAACTTGTCCCCTGAAACCAAGAAAGATTAAAAAACACAACAAACGTTACTCTAACGCGTTTCGACAGCCAAGCTGTCATCTTCAGAGAGATACTGCGTTAAAGCAACGTTTGATTGTGTTTTTTAACCTTTCAAGGTTTCAGGGGACAAGTTCTGTATATCAATTTTTGAAGGACCAGTCCGTTCCACCAAACAAAAAAAAAACGTAAACAATGTGTGATGTAAACTGACATAGTGAAATATTTTACCGTTTCAGATCGAGAAAAACTCATCCCGGCTCAATAGTTCATTTAAGTGATAATCCAGTAGATGCTAGCAAAGTAAGTAGTTGAAATTATGAAAAGAATATGTTTTACTATTAGTTTTACCGGGTTAATATCGACAAATTAGTTTTAAAAGCTTGCTTATCAGTTTTAAATGTTTTTATTAGTCTAGTGCAGAGGTTCCCAACCTCGTGCCCGCGGGCACCATGGCACCCGCGGAACAATTCGTATGTGCCCGCCACTATTCGACAGAGACAGAAGAAGTATAGTTAGAAATGTTGTGCCTCAAGAATGATATTTTGCTAAAATCCTTAATATCAGAGGACTTTTGGAATACAGTGGACAGAGAAATGTTCCCATTTTTGAAAAAAGCGGCATATAAAATTGAATCATTTTTCGGTTCGACATATTTATGCGAATCATTGTTTTCAAACATAAACTTAATAAAATCAAGATATAGATCTCGACGCACCGATGAGCATCTTTATGATTGTTTACTAACAGGATTATCGTCATACTCTCCTAATTATGAAGCACTGGCCAATAATATGCAATGCCAAAGATCACATTGACATATTGCTATTATATTTTTTATAAAATGTTTTCTTTGTATTTGTTTTTTTGTTTACTTTGTTGGTACGTTTTGCAAATACATTTCTCCGTGTGTATGAAATTTGAATAATTTATTATTTTGAAACATTTTTGTTTATTATTTATTTACAAATTATGAATATAAGAAAATAAATTATGGGAAAATGAGAACTTATGGAAGGAGTTTGTAGATCAAAAATAGGTGGTGCCCGCCACTCTACCGATATTTTAGAATGTGCTCTAGAGTACAAAAAGGTTGGGAGCCCCTGGTCTAGTGCAATTAGTAGTTAAAAATGAAAAATGGGGAACCCAGCTATAATGATTATAATGACTATAAGATTTGAATGAGTTAATTTTTGAAAGTGAAATCTTCTTTAGGCGAGTATAAATGCCTGGATTTGGAAAGTTCTTAATTTTCACCCAGGTGGTTGATTGCAACGCCCGGGTAAATGTCACTTTCCGCCTAACAGTATGAAATATGTTTCTTTCAAAGTTTATTTAAGTTTGAAATGTCAACATTACATCTACGGCTGTAAATAAACATTTTTTTTTAAATATCTTGAAATTTTTTATATCCTAGTTTTCACTTCTGTCGGTAGTCCCCAAAACTGCACATTTTTTTTGAATTTCTGATGTCATGAACTAAAAAGTTTACCTATTGAAAATGACCGCCATTTCGAAAATCTTTACCAGTACTACGAGGTGGACGATATTTTCATGGATTATTGAGGGATTATTAAAATGAATTTTGTTAAGTTGTGGGCAAGATGTAGTGGTGCGGTTCCCGGCCATATTGGAAAGTGAGTCCATGATTGGTTTTATTCAAATAACTAGGCAACCTTCCAAGCTACAACGAAATTTCAAAAATCGTTTTAACACCATCACCACCACTATGTAAAAGAGCACTATCTCACACAGACCAATGATTTATTTATGTACTTTTCTGTACTTCTGTTGGGTTGTCCTTTTCTGTTGTTTCGAAAAAAAGTCAGAACCTAAGACCACGCGTAACAAGTCGCTTCCTACAGACCACTATTTAATACCAATGAAATTACTATTAACCTAAGAAATTGGCTATCTCTTTGTCATCGTACCAAAAATGAATCGTTGGTCTGTTAGAGGAAATCATGTGACTCACATATGAGCCGGGTGTTAGCTAAGGCTTGTTAAAAGTACTACAAGCTCATTAATAAACACTTTTATCTCAGGATGTATGGTTTTATAATTAATTCACTTCAAACTTATAAATTTGCTCCGAAATGGCTTTTTTGAGTTTTCATCTTTTTTTGTCTTCAAGTCACCTGTCCTAGAAAAATAGAAGGTAATAAAGTTTCACTCCTAAAGAATTCTATGAAAGATTTTTTTATTTATTGTTGTGGTAGTTTGTGCAGAGAAAAAAAAGAAAATTTGAAGATGACCGACTCTTCAAAAAGCGAAATAAATGAAACAAACATTACTGACACAAATATATCAGTTTTTTATAGAAAATAACTTATTGACAACTTATACTAAATAATAATTATTAAACATGAGAAAAGCTCTTTATCAGCTGAATTTCTTTCTTAAATAGTAATGATTCACTTGTGTTATTGTTGTTTGCAAATTTCTTCGAAAATTAAAATTATAGAGACATTTTTCAATAATCAACAATATCTTTCAGCTATTTTAATGCAATTGGATATGGCAATATTCGTCAAAAGCAACAATTGTTTCTTTAATATCACCCCGAACTTTTTATCTAATTGGGTGATATGTATGTTTTAAGTTCCTTTTTGATTTCTTTAGACCCTCAAATTCGATTAAAGAGCAACAGATTATCTATTAAAAGGACTTCATCATGAACTTTGATTTTGTTGTTAAGAGCCAATAACGAAAGTATTTGTCGTTTCTTTTTAATCTACCTCCTGAAAAGTTCAAAAGGTAAACTATTACTTTTAACCATGATGAATTAAAAAACGGAAAAATTCAAATCCGTTCATTTTAGCTGGGTTCCTTTGCACTGCACTATACAGGGAAATTTAAAATTATTTAACAATTAACAAAACGTTATAAATAAAAATTATAAAAACCCTTTTTAGAACACATATTTTCTTTTAGTTACTAATAGGTTTTGAATCGGGCCAAGTAGTCCTTTGGGATTTAAGAAATAAAATGGCAGACATGAGATGGCAAACTTACGAATTGCGTTCAATTTCGTGGCACTACGAGGGAAAACAATTCATGTGCTCCCACACGGATGGAAGTCTTACTACGTGGAGTATAAAATCTAATATGAAATATGTTAATATTTCTCAACCTCACCGTAAGATAAAACATTTAACAGATTGGAATAAATCAATTACACCCTGTTTTCCAGGAAAGATCAACAAAGACGGTAAACCGGAACAATGTAAACCAATAACGAAAGTCGAATGGAAGTATTCCAAAACAGGGTAAGTTTCTTTACTTACTTTTGTTCGTTTGGTCGAAACTGTCCCTAAGGGTTCGATAAGATTCTCAAGATCGCGCCGCATAGGCAAATTTCAGAACAACCACGAGCAGTACTCGTTGGTTGTTCTGAGTTATTATATCAGTCAATCTGATATAATAACTCAGTAACCCCTTCGATCACCACTCTATAACCAGATCCATAAAGCACTATCTTCCCTTAATACGGCCATAAAATAAAGCAAACCAAAACTTTAAAAACAAATCATTCAAAACACTTAAAACACTGAAACTAAAAAGTAGACTTGGTAACAATAATTTAAAATAAAAACTAACCAAACCAAAACCATAAGAAACTAAAATAACTAACTGAACTTATACTCAACTAAACGTAAGATGGAAAATTACCCAAAATATTAATCTTAAAACTAACTCTAAGAATTTACTAACGTCAACAAAAATTTTAAAGAAAGTACTAAAGATATATTTCTGCCCAAAATTATAATCAGTTAGACTTTCTTTACATACTAATGAACATACTGAATAAATGAGATAATTCAATTTTGTTAGTAAAACTGTTTCGTATTTCAGAGAAGTGTATGTGATATTTTCTGGTGGAATGCCTTACGACCAAGCCTGCAGAACACCATGTATAACCGTAGAACATAATAAAAATATGACCATTCTCCAAATGGAGCACAACATTATAGATTTTATAACACTATGCGAATCTCCTTATCCTAGTGGTGAGTATATATTTCTCTATACAATGTCCGACATGTAACAAAGTGACTGTAAGATATATTGTAAGAAGAATGTGAAAGAACTAACAAGTCTTACATTTTGGGTTAACTAACTAACTTATCTTTGAATCATTATTTTTATTTTAGAATTACAAGAACCTTATGCAATAATAGCCTTACTGCAAAACGATCTGGTTGTGATAGATTTACATACAGCTGGATTTCCTTCTTTGGAAAACCCTTATCCAATGGATATTCACGAATCTCCAGTAACATCTTGCATTTATTTGGCCGATTGTCCGGCAGATCTAATACCAGCCTTCTATTCAGTAGGTAGAGCCGGTTCAGCCAAAACTCACGATTTCTCCGAAATGGATTGGCCGATAAGTGGTGGAAGTTGGTCAGCCCAATCATGTAGTTATAGCGAAATTGTTTTGACTGGGTAAGTAGTCTATAAATTTATTTTACGTTTGTTCAAAATAACAAAAAAATTATAGGCATGCGGATGGTAGTGTAAAATTTTGGGATGCCAGTGCTGGAACTCTGCAAGTATTATATAAGCTGAAAACGGCTAAGTTATTTGAAAAACCAAGAACAAAATCAGTTGAAGCGGAAGACGAACCTTTTGCCATCCACCAAATTTCCTTATGCCCCGAATCTAGGAAATTATGTGTTGCTGGGGCATCTAGTCACGTTATCCAGTTTACTTATAAGAAAGTAGAATGTAGTGAAGAAGTTACAGTAAGCATCTTGTTAGTTTGTAGCAATAATCCTTTGCTTTTACCCTTGACAAGTTTTGTCACATTAGCAAGAAGAATTAGATATTAAAATGTAGTGTAAGCATCTTATTAATTGATACAAAATAATCATTATTTTTTCTTTTATTCTCATTCAGGTTTTAGAAATTCCAATTGTTTATGAAGTGCCAGATGAAGGAGAAGTATCTCCAGACTGCCAATTTTCGGGACCTGGAAGTGCTGGTTCCGGAAATAAATTAGAATTATTGGATTTAGACAATAAAAAGGTTAAAAAAAATTTAGTCGTAATTCCAATTCATTAAATTACTTACAGGATATTACCACAACCCTTAAGGTTAGAAGTGGAGTTTTAAAAAAACCTCCTGGTTTTCAAGCTCAATTGATCTGTTTAACGCCTTGGAATAACGGAGAACCTTCAAGCCATATAACAGCACTAACAATTAATAGTTCTTATGGGCTGTAAGTATCCAACAAGTCATCTAATTCTGTCACTCTTTAAAATAAAAGTCTTTTTGTTTACATTTAAGACATAAACCATCTCTTAGCATCAAATTTCAATTCCATGTCTGAACCAAATTTGATTTAGACTGCAGGGAAGTCAGAAAGCTATTGATACAAGGAAGCTTTAAATGAACAAAGTTGATTTTAATTTAATGCCTAAGGATATTCTGCTCAGAAAACAATAGTATTCCAATAGTATTCTTGATTTTATTTAGAAAAAAATGAAAATCGCCATTTTTAATAATCAGCTGTAATTTGTTTATTTCAAGTCCGATCGAAAAAAGTCAACAGCTTATTTAGTTGTTTTTTTAAGACATTTTCATTGATGTAAGTTATTTTTTTTCTGAAAGACACTGTTCCAACAGCTTATATCAATTTTATTAATTTTTATAGACGCCATATTGTATTTTAACATTTTAAAATTCATTATATTTTTTTGATTAATGCCATACTTCAAATGTAGCAAAGTGGGTTAAATAAAGTAATTTAATGTTTTTAAACAAGATAATTGTTATAGTAGATGATTTAAATTTTTAGCATGGCTTATGGTAATGAAGCGGGCATTGTGATAATAGATATAGAACAAAAAGTTTGCCTTTTAAATATTGGGAGCCCTGATCTATATGGCACACAAGACCCATACTCAAGAGTTCCGAGGAGTCCAAAGAGAACACAGTTAACCGGAAGTACAACGGATACCATCCCCATTGTCGTTGGTGAACAAGAACGACAACCCCGAAGTCCCAGTATAGATCAGGTCAGTTAGAAAATTTAAAAATAATTGTGACATTTGCTCTTATATTTTTAATCAGTTCAAACATAAACCAAATTCGAAACAAAATTTTCGTAAAACGCATGCTTCATTTGTAAAATTTTTACATACAATTAAACGATGAAATTTTTGTTTTAGAAATATTATTTGTCCAAGTTTTAATATACATATAAGGACACTTATATTTTTTAACCTTTGTTGCTATTAAAATCAGTTGCTATTGTAGATGGAAAACATGGGTCGATTTAAATTTATATCTAGTTGATGTTTATTTATTATGAGTAGAATTTTTTTGAATAAAATAATTAAGCATTTACAAGAAACATACACAAATGTCCATCAGTTGCAACATTTTTGCGCTAGTATTGGAAAAAATAATGCAGACAAATATTCAAACACTCAAAAAAATAAACAAGGCCTTAAAGGATTTAATATGTGTACATTTAAAAACTTTATAACAATATACGTTATTTCATTTCAGTCATTTCATTTTCATTTTTATAGCTAACTGTTGGTGTTTTAATATTGGTCAAGTCATCTATAACATTTTGAATATTCAGAACTACTTATAATAAACAGCAGATTAAAGGGAAAAACATTTATAATCATCACTTAAAATTTTAAATACTATGGATTAATTTGGAGGAGGAAAATAAAAGTATATTTCAAATGCAATAAACAATATTGTTCTATTATAAGTGTTTAAAGTGACGACCCCTTTGCCTCTAAACGAAAACAACTTCTTTTCAGGACCTTCACCAACTATCAATATTTCTGGGCATTTATTTTGTAAAACTCCTCCTCTTGTTTATATTACCTAGTTTTGTTGGAAATATGTTAAAAACAATTCTTTTTGCATAGTCCCTTAAAAAACAGCTGAATTTAAATTAAACAGTTCCTATTTTAAGGAAAATTTTAATTGAACACTTTTTATAACTTTTCATAAATCATTTCAAACCTTATTACACTTGGAGACCAGAGCAAAGATGCGGCTTGAACTAAATGGAACTGCACCACATTTTCATCGTAACATCGGAGAATTTTAAAATGTTTATCTTTTATAAACCCTAGATATAAAGAAATATGGTTTAGACTTGGCCCCCATTGTAGCCAAATTTAAATTTACTGATTTTTTTTGAGGATATGTAAAATAATTTTTTTTGCCTCACTTTCAATAACAGATAATCTGAAGAAGCGCATCGGAGAAGATTTACAAAATAATATCGGAAATAATGACAAATATTGCTACCGGTCTTGAAGAGATAATATTTTTCTTTAGAATAATCTGAAGAAGCGCATCGGAGAAGATTTACAAAATAATATCGGAAATAATGACAAATATTGCTACCGGTCTTGAAGAGATAATATTTTTCTTTAGAGTCGATGTGTCGTAATTTTTATACCTTATAATAGGCCCGTATTGTTTGTTGCATTTCCAAAATTTATTCTACATTTTTCTCCTCCAAATGAGTCCATAATTTTTAAACTTTTAAATGATTATCAACTGTTCTTCCTTTAAATCTGTTGTTTACTGTAGGTCTGATTTTTGAAAATGTCGTAGTTGACTTGATAAATATTAAATTTGTTAAAATTGGTTTCCATTTTGAAAATGTACGTTTTTCATGAAAATGTGAACAGTTAGGTATAAGGAGGCCTAATAGTATTCGATAGAGAATTAAATTGTTCAACTGACATTGACATAAAATACATGCTTTTTGAACATCCTGTAGATTATGAAACTCATTTTAAAATTTACCATCAGTGGGTCCCTATCCAGCCCTAAAACAAAACTTTTTAAGAATCTAGTAACGTAGGCATAATCTTCCGTGTCGTATGTCGTGAATAAGTCGGTATCCGCAAATCCGAAAACAGGACTCAGATGCAACCATTCGTAAACATTCACTATGATGCAGCATTTTGGTGGAACGGACTGGTCCTTGGTTATCTCCAAAAATTGAAATACTAATCTTGTTCCCTGAAACCAAGAAAGATTAAAAAACACAACAAAGTTTTGTATTTCAATTTTTGATGTAGTATTATCCAATTTGCATCATAAAAAATCATTGATAGTCTTGATAGAAAGGTTGTCGAATATTCTTAATTTACACAAAATATTGCCTTTCCAACAATACAGCAACTCTTCCCTGTCCATTGTAGAGAATTTGAACATTCCCTTTTTTTCCTTTAAAATATTTTCAATAATCTATCAAAATAGAAATTAACAGTTATAAATGATTCAGAGGCTCAGATTCTTAGGTAACCAAATGTTAAATTGCAAGCCTCATCCAAACATCCTCTTTTGAATTTACGGGGGGTTAATTATATTTTTTTCTCTCCCCCAGTTCTGTTATGTCTAGTTATAGAATCTGAATAACGTCCTCTGAATTTTTAGTTCAGAGATAAACCAAACCTCATATATTTGTAATAACAATAAATAGCTTTTTTTGTTTTGCTATTCCAGTTACATTTGTTGCAGTCTTAACTTATCACATAATGTAAAAGCGAATTTGTATTTTTCGGACAGTTTGCTATTTTTGCACGGCACAATTACTCAACCGATTTCAACAAAAATTGGTAGGGAGGTTTCTTGTAAATCTAGATATAAAGTAGATTCTTTTTTTTGCAATAATTGAATCTTCAGTGATAGTTTAGTCTGAATTTGGGACTAAGAAAGTCACAAAGCTTAGTTCTGTTTAGACCCTATTTATTATTATAGTTGCTATCTAATCTGTTTATTAGAAACTAAAAAACTCCCTCTTATAAACTGATGTATAAGATCTATATGTTTAGTTCTTTTATGCATAACTGGATTGAGTGATAATTCTTGAGTGCCTGATTGTCATTGTACAGAGTAATACATTTTAAATTACCAGTCAATGCACATAACAAGTTTTGTAAACAGATTGCCCCGTTGCATATTTTTTATTTTGAAAACTCTCTCTTAATTAGCTAATTTTATGTTCATTAATTGGGACCACATAGGCCTAGCAGAGATTGACAAATTAAGATCCAATGCAATCGTTGATTAGGACAATCTATAAGATATCGACAATCCTTAACAGAAGGCAACTTAAATCTAGATTTGTGAAAGAAGTAACAGGCAAGAAAAGACCAATAACCAATAAATAACATTAACACTGCTTCCCAAAAAATGTACAGAGAATATCTTACCTACATCTTTAATTATGGTAGTATCATTGGTAGATATAGCCTATGACCCTTCGTATGTTCTTAATAACCTTAATCATTTTTTATGCTTTTTCTGTCAATATTGTTCTCTTACTTTTAGGAATATAATCATGATTTTACTACCAAAAATTCCTAATTTTGACACATTCAGTTCAAGACTTGCCCTGATGCATCGATCTATTTCTCAGATATACAGCAGTATTTACTGCATCACTCACCATCGTTGCGTGTTCTAAGAACTTCGATTTCTTTTCTTTCTGTGTTTCAATCGTCACTTTTAAATTTGTCGAATTCTCCATCTTTTGATTTTAAAAACTAAACAAACTCCACTGGAGAAATCACCTTTAAAAATTACGAAGTATTTTGACCTTCTTATCCACTTTCAACTGGCTAAATCTGCATGTACGCCGGATTCAATCTAAGGCGCACCCTTTTTTGAACATCATTTGCAGTTAATAAACCAATAATGTTGGTACGTTAAATGAATTCCTACATAATTTTTTCCAAATTTTTCATTTTTTTAACAATAAAAAACAATTGAACGTAAGAGAAAAAAGATACGGATAAAAATTGCATTTTTTAAATTTAATTTTTTTTTAATTTTAAATTTAAAATTGTTTTTACAAAACAAGGTTTTCATTTTCGATCATATCAGGTGCTCATAAAGTCTGTTTTACTGTTATATCAATCTTTTTATGACGGGAAATTGTTTCAAATACCTCCAAATTAATATTATAAACAGAAAGCATAGGTACGCAGCATCATATAATATTTGACTTTCACTTTGACACTGATACAACCTTAAAAGGTTGGTTTTTTTGGATAGAACACCTTTTCAAATTTCTCCTATTTTTTCTACTTCTAAATATACAGGTGATAATATAATAATGGCATTAATTTTAAGGGAAGATAGAGCAAAATGAGTATAATACGAATACGTGATTAAAAAAAAATTTTCAGGTGTAATTACGCTGAAAAAAAATATTTTAAAATCATAATTTAAACCCCTTTTTGAGCAGTCACTTACTCCAAAGCTCCAAGGTCCAGGTAAATGGAAAGAAAATATAAACAAAACATTGCTAGGTTATGTTTAAATAACAATACGAAAAACATTAAATGGTTGCGAAAAAGGCGTTGGGTGATTTGCTTTTTTACATGAAAATCGCGTAACAACGAATTGCAGAAGAAAGTTACACAAAAATAAAAAAGGTGAAATCGCGAGATGGATGTAAACGTTAATATCAACCCTGCAAGTAATGAATTCAATTCGCTGTTGTGGGTGCAGGTGTTAAAAGTGGTTAATAATCGAGAGTTATTTCCCAACGATTTATTTTTTGTGACTCTTTGTGATACGATGGAAATGTTTTAAACCATATGTAGCTTACCGACGAATTATCACTTTTTTCATGCGCCCGACAGGTCTAAAATAGTTCGTAAAAGAGGCACTCGAATATTAATATAAGTACACTGCACCTATTCTGACTGTGGGCTATCGTTGACATATTTTTTATAAACGACAACCTAACTGCCAACCAACGTTAATATGGTTTAAAATTAAATAAGCCAGTGCGTCATATCGTTATTTATTTTGTAGAATTAATATTTCAGTTTGATTCGTTTGTGTTCGTTTATTTTTTGAATTTGCGTTTTACTTTTTATTAGACCGATTGATTAACGAAACAAAAAAATGTATAAAGTTGCGAACACGAAGTTAAAATTAATGCTATTATAACTGAATCACCCTATATACATATAATAAGTCTATATTTCGACTGCCTGTTCTCCACTTATTTAAAACTAATTTATCGAAAAATATTATTTTGTCCACCTTGTTAGTAATCCATGAATTAAAACATACTAACTTTTAATTTAGGCAGCATATTTGAATATTATTGTATTTATGTAAATTTTAATAATGTGATTCAACGCAATAGTGATTTTAGTTGCTATTTATTTATTTAAATAATCATTATTAAAATAGTCCAAATATAGACTTATTATGCAAATGAATCAGAAAAATAAAAAAACTACAAAAAAGTAGAATATACAGGGTGTTTAATTTTTTGAAATACCAACATTCCGCCATTTTGTGATTGTCTTTTTTTTTGTTTGGTTGGCAGATTAAAAAAAATTTAGAAAGAACTCTGCAATTTTTATAGTTGCAACTACTTTTCTTTCTGTTATGTGAAAATATTTTCGCGTATTAAAGAAAAAAAATGTTTATCTAATTTTATAATAACCATAACAATAATAAAATTCATTATCTATGTTTAATAATATGTTCAAGAAATATAATGATTGCATATTTTAATACGTATATTTCGACTGCAGGATTGAACTAAATTCTAGACAAACTGTACGTCCCTCGTGGAAAAACTTATTTCACTCATTTATTTGCCTTTGCACACTCACCTGGCGACTCGATCGCATAACTGGTAAAAGTCACTCATTTCTTCAGTCATTATTCTACAATATACCATTTTGTTTTGCTATTCTTATTACACTTATTCACATTTTTAAAATATTGAAAAAAAATTAAAGTTGCGATTCTGTTGTAAAAGATGGACATTATTTGAAAATAATCCAATTTAAAAGAAACATTCAATTGCTGCCCCCAAAAGGGATTTCTTCAACAGGTCTAGTCAAACTTGTAAAGTCTTACTCTTTTAATTATTGAAGTCCCACATGTGGCTCATAATTCAAAATCACTAAAAATTCTAAAATTGAAAGGAAAACATAATCCAAGTGAAATTCGTAAGTGAAATTCGGAAATTTCACTTACGTAAACGAATTTTCGTCAAAAAATCTCTACAATTATATTAAAAATAACAAATTAAAATCTGACCTCCCATATGTTTTCCTTCTACATAAAATCTAAGCTTTCTGTTTTTTACCCGGACCTTGCATGCCTGTAGATGGGAAGGTCCCCGGAATTCCCAAATCCTTTGTGCCCCTGCCCTACCCCAATTGAGCAGGCCACCGAAGCATTAGAAGAAGAGAGGGCTTTACCTATACCTCGTCGAAAGTCTTCCACATGGAAAAGTTTTAATTTAAAACGGCAACTTAGTAAAGTTGACATGAAATTGAAGAATCCTTTGAAAGAAAAACGGAACTCCATTTTCCAGTCTGATACATCCCCGACCAATTTTGAAGAAGAAGAATGTAAAACTTCACCAGAATCGGAGGAGAATACTATAATCGACAATCAAAGTGTGATTGATTTGTACAAAAAAGAGGACGAATGCCTTTCTGATAGTCAGTCAACTGATGAGAATGAAGTGCCTTTTCTAGTCGGATCTTTAGGCACGAACTACGAGATTATAGACAAAAAAAATGTAGAATTCGCAACCAGGCCAGATAATTTGGAGTTATTAGACGAAAATGGACACCCAGTTAGACCGCCGAGACACGTAAAGAAAAAAAATGCCAAGTAATAGAGATCAAAGATTATTGTCCGTACCAAATATCAAATTCCAAAAAGCCGATGTGCAGAACATGAAGGATTTAAGAGATAAAGAGGAAATAGTCATCAGTCCTCAACCCACATTTGCCGGCAATTTAAGGCGGCGCTTCAGTAAGTCTTAATACTAACTTTCTATTTTAAACCTTCAGACGAAGATTCCCTGATAAACTCTCCCGCTTTTATTTCTTGATGAAATGATATCTCACAATCTTAACTTATTGTTATCTAAACTTATTACTAAGTAATAATTTCATTAATAGGAGTAAATTCTTTGTTTTATATATTTCAAAACAGTTTTTATCTGTATTTCCAAAATGAATTTTACGTAAAGTAAAAGTACAGACTCATAAGTATATTGCCTTCTAGTTGTCAACATTTTTTTTTGAGATGTTAAAACATGAAATTTCCTAATCAAAACCTATGTTAGTTATACGATTAGGAGAAAAAGGTTGTTTAAACAAGCAAAATTAACTGACGCTTTAAAACATTGACTTTCGTTTTAATGGCAAAAAATGTTTAAGAAAAATAGAAGTAGTCATCATTTTTTAATTGTTAAAGTAGCTTTTGATCATACGCACAGGGCGAGTTTTCTTAATAGATATCCCCCATTTTTATTCTTATTTTTAACCGATTCAAAAAATTTAACAGCTTGTTTTTCACGGTTTTTTAAATGGCTTTCATTTTTGCTAAACGAAACTATCGGTAGCGTAGACTTTTTTAAATAGAACATTCTGTATATTTTTGCCGATTTGTGTTCCTTCATTCGTTCTGATTACAAATATATACACGTGTTATATAATCGGCTTACTGGATTTTGAGTTATTTAAATTTTATTGTGACTACATCGAGGCATAAACGATATTTTTTTAAACTCGTAATCATTCAACAAACGAAGTAATCGGCAAACAAACATAAATTTATGAATTATTAAAGCAAATTACATCACATTTTTAAAATAGGCATCATTAATTCGATACATTTCAAACAATTTTTAGTAAAATTAGAACAAATTTTTCGAAAAACTTATACATTTACGTTACTTTTAAATTTGGTTCTTGAATTTGATTTTAATTGTTCGACCGTTGTCACTGGTTTACAGTAATTTTTCTTTGAGTGTGTCCCCAGAGAAAATATTCCAACGGATTCAGATCTGATATCCGCCCAGGATAACAAATCGGACCATTGGAACCCATTGGTATATTATTTTTAGAAAATGCCCAAACAAAATTTTATAGTTTTGTATATAGTGTAGTTTTGTTTGCTGATTATTTCATTTGTTGATTTATAACGAATTTATAAAATATCGCTTTTGTCTCGATGTAGTCACAATAAAATGAAAATAACTCAAAAACTAATAATCCGATTATATAACACTAAATAGGGTGTCCCCGTTTTAAGTGCCTTAAATGAAATAGATGATAGAAAAAGTAATTTTAAGAAAAAAGTTTCCTATGAACATGTATCCTGAAACTCTTAATCAAAAAGTTACAAGGTGTTAAAATTTGAATAAAAAAAAGTTTTTATTTTTTCACTTTCAAGTTTTCAGAGATATGTAGGTACACTAAATTTTACACACATGGTGTGTAGATGAAGCATCATTAAATAAGATAAAATTAAGTTTATATCTCAACCAGTGGCGGAGTTACGGGTAATCTGTGATATTGTTTTGAAAAAAAAGTAGTACGCCACTTAAAACGTTTAATTCTACAGAAACGTTTTCTCTTGACAATTTTCTTTAACATTATTTATCTTATATTTTACGTAGGGACTGTTTGAATACAATGTATAAGGTGCTTTAAATAGTCACTGACTAACACAAAGAAAGGTAAAGGTAAGTTTAAGATGCTACGACTCTGGATAAAATGAAATGAAATACAGTTTTGGATAAAGTTGAATCTTAACATCCAAACTTTATTTTTAATTCAAATTTAAACACCTTGTATCCTTTTTATTAAGTTTTCGGATAGGAAACTTTTTGTTTAAAATTATTTTTTTTATCACCTGCTTCACGTAAGGCACTTAAAATGGGCACACCCTGTATAACAGGTGTATATACTTGTAATTAGAATGACTGAAGAAATTCAAATTTGTAAATATATACAGAGTCCAACTTTTTTGCACCTGCATATTTACCTTGCTAATGCCAGTCCGTTAGTAAAAGCGAAAGTGATTTAAACAAAAAAGTGCAGGACCAGGTTTTTAATTTTCTGAATCGATCAAAAATAAAAATAAAAATGGGGTGTATCGATTAAGAGAACTAACCTCTACCTTCCTAAATGGTAACAATTATTTAACTTAATATCGAGTGCTACGTTGATACAAGTCTCGAATTTTATTTAACATTTAACATATTCAACTCATTATACAAGGTCTGTAAATAAAGTACAAGGCTGACTTTTTATAATGCTTTCATTCAATTGTGTTTACAATTACACATTGTTTTCTTCAAAGCAGTTGTCTTAAAGCACTGGAGACTGTTGTTCCAGATATTGAAATCGGTTTGAACGGTACAACCTTTGAAGATTCGAAGGAAAAAACAAATATAATAAAGACTTAAGTTGATAATGATACTGAAGGACCACAGAGATATTCTTATATCTTGGAGAAGAGAATAAATGCTTGGGTCACTTGATGCGCAACTCACCTATCCCACATGAGATGCAAGAGTGCTTCGACTCTCGTAAGAGCATTATAATATTCTGAAAAATGTTCCAACATTCTAAATGGAACATAGGAAATATAAATATGAAACGAATGAAATATGAAACATGTGGATCATTTTGCAAATTTTAATATCTAATTTTTTAAATTCTTATTGGAGTTAACAAACTTTTTTCGTCATATTAGCCATTTACCTTCAGAGAGCAATTAGAGACATCATTTCTCTAGAAAACCTGTACATCTATCTTCCATTTACCCTTTTTAACCAGTCCTCTTTTCAAATTTTTATTTCTCTAATTTATTACTAATTATTTTATTCCATAGACGCCTGCGTTAATTGGATGATTTTTAATTAATATTTAATAGTATTAATTGACTAGTGGTAGGCAATGTGTGTGAGATAGTGTAGACTTGTATGGTAACTTTTAATAAGTAGTTTTTTTTAAATACCATCACTCACAACCACATGTTAACCTACATTTACCTTTTAGTTGTGTTGCTGTGTATTTTTGTTACCATATACATATGCTTATTTGCTGAGTTGCTTTAATTGTTTTTGTTCTATTAATATCGTTATTGTTATTATTTTTGTGTTCCTATATACAGGTGATTGTTTCAACTGGGTTTTAAAATAAAATAAATAGTGACACTGCACTCAACTCTATATCTTTGCTGAAATATTGTTTCGGTGGTACATTAATTCCGTGTTGTGACTTGTTTTGCAAGCGGGCACCATCATTGCTTAACCTCTATTTTCTACTATTCAATCAATCATTTATTTTAACTATTTTCGAGCTTCTCATTTCAAAATAATATTAATCAGATACTGTGGACTTCCAAAATTCTACAGAAAGTTATTAATTTTTTAAACACATTAACATATGTCTCAAAAGCTTTGACACAAAATATTTAACGATATCTCTTTTCTGCTATCAACCATCAGCATTTGGACGACTTAAACATCAACTGAAAATTTCTGAACATTCTACGCATTAGTTATTTTGTTTTCTATTTGTCGGTGATACATCATAGGCTTTATCTTCAATTGGGCTTGAGTTAAATTAGAGGGATCAAGCGGTATATTGTTTTGACCAAACTAATTTTGTATTTCCTTAAAATAACAACAAGATGCCAAGCAGCTCAAAACATTACATCGCCTCCAATGTGATAATCGTGTACAAAAACAAATTTCGTCTGACATTTTTAAATCTATCCCCCACCGTTGTCCCTTTTTTTCTTCCTTTGCTAACCCTCTCTTCTGCGAAACTATTATCCCCCCCCCCATTTGCCCCCCACCTTTTTTCATTAGGCTCATTCAACTGACGAATTTGTTCACTTTTATCTCGCAAACTATATGATGGAGAGTGGCAAGTAAAAACAAAGAACTAACTATTACGTAGAATTTTCAAAAACATACGCGTAGTTGATGTTGATGTTCAGGTTGCCCAAAACATAATGATTGACGTTCGCAGAAAGTTGCTCCTTATTGAATAGCCTAGGCCAGTTCATTTGTTTTAAGTTTATAATTTTGATGAGAGATGGTGAGATGATGATGAGATGTTATTACAGTAAATAATATAAAATGAAATGAAACGAAAAACAATTTGTACCAAAACTTTTGAGACATACGTTAAAATATAGGCACCCCATAAAAGAGAAAAATTTAAAATCCTTATTTATCTACAGGATGTTTGCGAATAAGATGCTAATACTTAAGGTACATAATCCTTGGGTAATTTTAAGAAACAAACTTTATACATGGAGAGTCAGTAGTATGGTAAAGCTTTGTAGCTCCTAGAGATTCTTCGCTAACAAAAATATGTTTCGTACGAAGGATAAATTAGCATAAGACGCTCATTCTAAAATTATTTTTTATTATACAGGATGAACGTAACAGAGTGGTGCACTAAAATTGCCTTATTTTTTTAATAGAACATCCTACATATTTTTACATATTTGAATCTCTTACGAAATGCTGATTAAAATGATATCAAATAATAGGAGTCTTCAGTTAACAGTTATTTAGAAAAATCACGAAAATTAAGCCTAAATTTCACACTTGCTTGAAAGGCGGGAAGCACCTAAATGATTTTATTTCTATTGCAGATTATTTCAGAACATCCTTTTCTTATAAAATCATGTAATTATATTTAAATAACATTTGAAGTTATACAGGGTGATTTCACATCCTCTTTTCCATCTCTGTTAATCATCAGCTAAGCGTTGCTTTTATATAAAATCTGTGGGGCTAATTCTTATAGTTCGTCTATAAAATGAACTAACCTAATGCATTGTTCTAATTTAAATCAATCAATCTTAAAAATATAAACTCTCAATTAAAAAACATATTGGTTTGGATGCTGCGCTGCTATACCTAAAGTCTATGCATCTTTGTTCTATGTTCTTTGCACAGTTCACACTATTTAAGAAAATATGGTTTAAACTAGTGCATTGTACAACATTCGTTCATTTTGATCATTTTGATCAAGAAAATTAACGAAACAAATTAATCAAGCTAATAAAAATTGGATATTTTACCTTGGATTGACAAAATCACAAGAGGGACAGGACACGTCGAGTTTCTGGTTTTGTAAACTTTTTTGGAAGTTATGCGGTAAAAAGTTTATTTATTAGTGTTTTGCGTTACCGCTAAGAAATAAATTTCCACCAACGGAGGAGAAGAGATGCATTTTAAACATTCAAATATCGACATTTTTTATTATTCAAATTTAAAGTTAAATAACTCTAAAACTATAAGAATTAGACCAACAAATTCTAACATTCTAACATTAAATCAGTTCAGCAGCCTAGTTGCTGCTTAACAAAAATAGAAAATAATATACAGGGTCTGCCATTTGAATGTTTAAAAGAAAAGTGTTGCTAATTACCCTGTATAATAGCAGATATTATGTAAATAAAATTACATTACAGTAAAAGCTCTTTATTCGCGGGGTATATGTTCCATAAACATGCCGCGAATACAGAAATCCGTGAATACGGAATGGGATTATAGGGGATACGTTCCTAGGTGACAAAATAAAAAAAACAAATATATAAAAAAATCAATTTAATTGAAGTTTTTCAACATTTTGATTAATTATCTTAAGACTTAAGCAGTGGTTTGAAGAATTTTGTAATTTTCTCTTGCTTGGCAGTTTTTAAAAGCTCTCAATTCAGACTGATACGCAGCAGTCGCACTAGCAATTTGCCTCTTAAAAATAAGACTTCCGTTCCATAGACGGATCAATGTTCATAAAGAAATCGCAAAGCTCATTTGCCATTCTTAAACCTTCACTAAGATTTTTCAAATTAAATGTCACGTTTCCAGTGCTTGTTGAAGCCTCTTCTTCAATCGGCTGTGAATTTAACATTTCCTCCAAGTCGGTTCAGTCAAATCTTCATCTTACAATTCAAGCAATTCCTGAATGTCACTTGATTCTATCTGTTCGAACTCATCTCGTCCTATTCCATTCGCGATTTCGGCTATGTTTGCAGTCAAAGTTTGAACATTGCACAGATTCTTCGTCATTTTTCGCAGTCAGAGCAGGCCTCAGTTTTTTTCCCAGCATGACTTCAATGTGTGTGCTTCAGTTCTTCCAATGATTCTTTTATGTTTACGATACATTTTGCTATGTCAAATTTCAGGAATTACATTCCATATTATCCAATATGATTTTGAAGGTTCGTCTAATGTAATAGAGCTTAAAGGCCTGGATTATTCCTTGGTCCATAGGTTGAAGCAAAGCCGTCGTATTGGAAGGTAAAAATGTCACTTTTATATTTGGATGCAAAGTTTCAAGTTCGCGAGGATGACCTGGTGCATTCAGTGTTGGAAGGTAAAAATGTCACTTTTATATTTGGATGCAAAATTTCAAGTTCGCGAGGATGACCTGGTGCATTGTCCAAAACAGTCTAAATTCTGTTTTTTTAAATAAGTTTCAACTTCAGAAACAAAACAATTCAGGAACCAGCCACACAAAATAGCGCTTGTAACCCACGCTTTCTTGATTAGCACCGCTAAAACACTGGCAGGTTGCCCTTGTTTTGATTTTTTAAAGCCCGAGGATTAAACGATCTGTAAAGCATCAGTGGCTTAATAATACAATCTCCAGATGCATTAGAACATAGCAGCAGTGTAACTCTATCCTTTGCTGCCTTAAATCCAGGAGCAGACTTTTCGTTTTTAGAAATGAATGTTTTGTTTGGCACTGTCTTCCAAAACAGTACAGTTTCGTCTGCATTAAATACTTGCTCAGATCCATTAGCTACTAGGTTTACAAATTCTTCTGGATATCCTTCTGCTGCAGCAGTGTCTGCAGATGCTGCTTCTCCAACGATTTTAATAGTTATGCAATGATTGTATCACCTTAAATTTATTGAACCAACCTTCCGATGCTTGAAATCCCCCATCTGTACATTCACCATTACAACTACCAAAAGGTTCTTTAAAATGAGCGTAAAGACCCTTTGCCTTCTCCCGGACCATTGGACCACTCGGTGGCACCCTTTTTTGGTTGCAGTCTTCGATCCATAATGACAACGCCACTTCCATTTTTTCTATTGCTGTATCACCAACAATTTTCGCTGACAGTGAAGTTGAAGCTACAGACGGCCTTATTTTATCTTCGGATTTTTTTATCGATCGTACAGTTAATTCGTTGACATTGAATGAGCGTGATATGGATGCAAATGACTCTCCAAGGCGTAAACGATCAAGCATTTCTATTTTCCCTTTAAGCGGAAACACCGATTTTTTTCGTATCGAAACTCGTTTCTCACTTTTTTTAGTTGACATTATAAATTAGAAAAAGAGCGGTAGGGACGTGTTACTCGATCACAATTTTTGTAACTAATGTGAAAAACGAAACAACAAAACACGCAAAACGGCTTTTACCATAGAACGGAACAGCAACATTTAAAAATATGCTTTATTCATTGAGTAACAAGGTTGCTTTTATTCTGTTTGTTTACATTCTCAAAAACACTGATCACGCCGAAGGCGGTCTATGTCAAAGTCCTCGGCGATATCATTTAAAAACATACTTTAGGTAAAGTTGTAATAAGATCTATTTTACTTTTTTTATTAGTTTATTTGACGACATTTACAAAGGATATTGGGTTGGATACCTATTGGAATCCTTTTATTATTATGTATGTACTTATTAGATCCGCGAATAAAGAAATTTTTAGCCGCGAATATAGGAATTGGGTCGCATTTGTTTAATCCGCGAATATTGAAAACGCGAATGAAGGAAGCGCGAATAAGGAGCTTTTACTTTATTTTCCAAGAAAAGGAATACTGTAATAATCTGCACCACTAAGAATAAAATGATTTGATTGTTTCCGCTCTTTCAAACGAGCTTCCAAATTAGACTCAAATTTCATGATTTTTCTAAATATCTCAAAAGCTGTTAATTGCAGACCCTATTTTTTGATATTTTAATCAGCATTTTCTGTAGCATTTAAATATGTAAAAATATATTTAAAAATGCAACTTTAGTGCACCACCGTGTATATATTTATCCTGTATAGTGAAAAATAATTTTAGAATATGCGCCTCGTTGAAGAAAAAGAAGAATATCTAAAAAAAATTTCGTTATCAAAATAATTTAGGAGCTACTAATGACTCACCTTGTACATCAACATAAGTCCGGAATCGTTTTATTTTTAAGGTACTTGGTGTTCAAAATTAAGAGGAAATTTAGCTTTCCCTTAAATACTTACTTAATTTTGTTGGATACTGAGTAGGTGTAAAGGGGCATTTATTTGTTTTCGAAGTTTAGTTAGATACTTCTCAACTGTTTAGTTTACATTTCTGAAAGAAAGTTCCAACGACGAAATCTCTTAATATACAAATATACCTCAAGTGCATTTCAAACAGTGCCAAACCATTTGATGATTGTGGTATCTGCGAAAAAAAAAGAACAACTCGACGATAAAGAGTACGTGGTTCAACTTTTTTTGACAGCGATTAGCAAATATTAAGAAGTTTGTAATAGTCGTCCGAAAATGTCTCTTGAAAATCAGTTCCTTTGCAATACTTATTTCCATTTATGTTTAAAAGTACTGCATGGCTACCTTATTTTCTTACTTCTGAAAAAGCTGCTCCTTCAACGCTCTAGGAGAAAGAATACACAATGTTTTCCTTCTCCGGATTCGATTCTTATGCAGCCAGTGTCTTTCTGATCCGAATTATTCTTCCTTTTTAATCGAATAATAGTTCAATCTTTTCTCACTATCTTTCCTTAGACTGTGTCTATATAAAGTTTCCATTATAAGATCAAAGTATTACAACTGCAACCGTTTTTTGCTTACTGGTACGGTAGATCGAATTAATTAAAGAAATTTATCACATTTATGATAGATATTAGGTTTTACAGTGTTTAATTTTTGGAAATTCATCAACATTACTTTCATGTTCATATTTTAACATTATTATAATCTAGTACTATAAATGCCATCGGTTACTAATACCTCTAACATTCTTAAAAGGTATCGGGGTAGAAACAAACGTTTTGCTTTGCTTTTGTATTTAGTAAAATTATTATTAAAAATAAATGAGGTACATAAAAAGACAGGTTTGTGGATGATGTTGCCCGCAGCACGTGCTGTCCATGTTTGAATTGTCGGAGTGTAAGTGCTCGGTTTGGGCAGATAAATGGTGTGTGCAGTCCGGCGGCGACATCATCCGTCGCAGCCGCTTCTACGTCGTCCTCTACGTCTGCCGCTCCCACCAGTTCAGGAAGGGTCAAGCCTGACCCCCCTCGACGATCACGATCTCAAGGTACACGCAAACTCCACAAGTGCCTGTCAACGGCTAGCTACTCGGAGGACTGCTCCACCAGCTATAACCCATGCCCCATTCAGCAGCGTCAACAGCTGATGATCGCTCGACAATATTGCAGTTTTGGTAGTACAGTCACCGACACTTACTATTATTGCTCTTCACCTAACTTAAATACAATTAGAAAACTTATTGTTTTCTCGTTTTCTTTAATGTGATTTAAAAGTTACGGCATTAAAATTTGTAACTTTTAATTTACATATTTTAACATAACTAACTTTCTTTCATCCACTCAAGATGTCTAAAGATAACCTATATAACAATAGAATATCATCTCATTTCAGTTTAAGTTATTTCATGCTTTCAGTACAACAAAACAAAAAAGGTCAAAATTTTATTTAGTCTTCTTTGATATCGCATATAAAGGCATGTGCGTTTTCTTAATAATTTGAATTATATATATTTTTAAATATATTCACAAAACAAGTTCAAGACTTTTGCATATTGAAACACTATGTTATGATAAAACAATTTAAAGCTTTACGTCATACATAATCCTAAATTATTGAATCAATTCCAGTAGGAAGATGGTGCCTGTGTAAACATCATAATGAAATATCTCTTTTTAATCCTGTAATCATTTTGATTATATTATTTTCAAAAATTTTGAATATCGTGATCCTTGCATCAAATTCCCTAACTGCTAAATTAGGTTTAAAAAGTAAAACATATCCATGTTTTATTATCAAAAATGGAAATTAACTGTACTGTCTGAAGAAAAAGGCAACATTTGTCGACACTAACTTCGATAAATCAGAAAGTGCCACTGTGTCTCGGAAATTAAACAGGACTTCTAAGCACTTACTGAGGATTATTAAAATATTATATGTCCTAATGAACATTTCAAAATTTTTCTCATTACCTACTATGTAAAACTCCCAGTGCAACGGTATTTTTGGGACTCAAAATATGTTTAGATCTGAACAAACTCGGCAAATTGTGATTGTCTTTGTCTTCCAATCTCCATATGGGGTCAGGAATATTTTCCTCTTACCCCTTTGTGGCTCTATTCTGTTTAAGAACTTTTACACCTCACTTGTTTATTGCTGCTCTCTTCTCTCTCTAGAGATTTAGACCTTCCGTGTCCGTCGTCTCTCTTGCGTTGCAAATCTTACTTATCTGCTTGTACCGGTAGTTACTTTTTCGCCTCTCTTGAGATTTAGACCCTTCATGTCTGCCTCTCATATGCTGCAGATTTTGCTCTCTGCCTTTTTCCCTCTTTCTGAAAACATTTGTGATTGTGCCCAAGTATATACTGTTGATTTCTCAGTTTGGCATTGTGTCACCAATGTGCAATAATATCTCAGGCACTTGTGCTATCCAACTGAATTAAGATTAGACGACTAAGGAAAATGGTGAATTATATTGCAGATGTCTCGAATCCAGCAAAAAAAAATTGTCGAAAAATATAGGAAATGCCGCTCTAATGAAGCATATTTTTTAAATGAAGAACACTTTTTTAAACTGTAGAATCACGACATGGTTTGCAAAACTGACCCAGATAAATAACATTTTTTTAATCTGGGAGATTTATGTTTTATTTGCATTAAAATCTTATTAAGGTTTCAAAATGAAGGGAGCGTCATTTCAGTATGATAAAAGTCTTGAATAATTTTTTTTACATACTTTTTTAAGTAATATCTTATGTCACATTAATCATAATGTAGTCGCTTATTTAGGAAATACATATTTGTAAAATTTTTCTTCTTTTATGAAATTTAAGCTTTTACATTATCCTTAGTATTTTCTAAAACGTAATATTATTTAGATTATTAGATTATTGTTTATCTTTCTTCACAATTTAGACCTAGTTATAACTTCTCCACATCTTTTCTATACTAAGCCAATTCTGTTATAGCAAGCAATAGCAGTACTACTATAGCATTCTACAGTTCTAAACTTTTATTAAACTTTGCATAGATAACAGTAGAATTTGGAAATTTCACGACATGTAGTATTTGTTAATCACAGTAGTTTTGGTGCCTTTTCATTTTCCACACTATATTAACTTTTCTCACACTTTGATTGTTGTTTCTTACACTTACACCAATAGCTCAAGTAATTTATGCTGCATAAAAATGGCTTGAGCAAAAGTTGCCTCGAATTTGAAAGCTGCTGCATTTTTTCTTTATTGTTTAATCTAAATAAAAACACTACATAAATATTCATATTCTTCATAAATCATCATAATAACATCAAGAAATATTTATTTTTCAACCGAAATTTTGTGATTGTAACGTGATTTTATTTATTTTAAATCAAAACTGTACATATGTATAATTGAAATGAACATATTTCCCGACTACCAATTTCTGCCTATAATATTTCCCTCTTTTCAACTTCAATACTAATAAAACTAAATGCTGTGATCTTTCTGTAAAACTAACAGCATGAAATCAGGTGACTAGTACTATCCAAACCTGTATTTAATTCTTGATTTAATCTATTGGTAATCTGTGTTCCTAACTGTACATCGCATTTCTTTCTCTTTGTCTAACTAACTATCTAGTAAAACTTTTCCTGAATGTGTCTCACTGTTTGCACTTTAACACACTAAAAGTGTACTACAAAAATAAAGCAGTTTAGACCACAGATTAAATTTAAATTTAACCACTTAAAGTTAATATTTTCGTTTTGCTTTGGATTTATTTGTATATTATGCTAATTTTGCACGAATGTTTACACATTACCCTTATGTTTTTCAGTTTTATTTGTTATATTTAAGAATTAAGTTAAACAGAAATACATTTGGAACGTTACTTGCATGACTAATTATTCCAATACTTTCATGAAAACACGCTTTAATTAAATTTAAGCTTAACAAACTTATTGTTAACATTTAAAAAGATAATTATTCAATCAAGTGTTTCAATGTGGGCAATGTTTTATGAAACAATCCTATGCACATACAGGATTAATAAAATGGAATACCTCGAAAAAATGAAGATACTAGAGACGATTGATCTAAATTTGCTTTATATTAATGGTGCTGTGGGATATTTAACCTTCGAAAACCATAATTTTTAAAATTTTGATGGTATTAACATAAATCTTGAAAGCTTTATGTTTTTTACAATTGTTGCTCGAAAACGCATAAAGATATCGAAATGAAACAAGTGTCACTTTTGTGAATATAAATGTTTGATCAATAGTGACTTTTTCCATTTTTAATAAATCACCCTCTGTATGTTCCAATGATAGCAGAAGAAATAAGAAATTACACTACTACAAAATTTAGTTCAATGAAAAACTTTATACTCGCTACAAATTAATTTAAACAGTATTTCTTACAATATAATTTCTTGAGGAACCATTTGATCTTAAAATCGAGAATACTTAGAATTTTCAGTTTTGGCGGCACGTGATTATTGGGTTTTGTTTTTTGATAATAACCATTTTAAATGAGCCGCGGGAAAGGTGCTTTGCACTAACTTGAATTACTGAATAATCAGAATTAATAAGTGTCTGTGGAATAACCATATTATTGTACATTAAGAAAAAATGCAAAGAAAAATCGACCTATAATAATTTTTTTATTAGAAACTGGCTTTGGCGTTTCTTCTGCTAGTTGAATCGTTGCTTCTGAACTTATTGCCCTTTAAATAGTCCGCATTTTTCTACCACTTACCTTGTTAATTGTCTATAGTATGTTACCAATTTTTGCAAATAATTTTAAAATTCGGAAATATAATATTATTTTTTATTTATTAAAATCTGATCACTTTCCTTCATAAACGTAGATGGCTTTAATTAAAATCCACCACATTCCTTGTGCGTATTTTCATAAAAGTATTCGTGACATATGTTTTTTGATAGGACTCGTGTTCTCAGCATGTCTGCGTATTTTATGTTTGTTGTGTTATGGGCAATGGTATTATTTTAAAGGTAAATTGATGTTAATGTTAAATAAAAATTTATTACTGCTATTGCTACCAGCTAAAGCATGTATTCATCAATATTTTTCAGTTCAAAATCTAAATCCTAATAGACGAAGATCGTTAGTTGTTAATATTATTTTAACACAGTTTTTAATAGTTGCTTTAAGCCAATGTTCAAACGTACGCATCGTATACAATTTACAATAATTTTATTACATTATTAAGTGTATAAAAAAACAAACTAAGTAAAAGTTAAATATTCTTAAAGTAATATGTTAGCAAATGATACCCGTTTTAAAGATCTGCTTGTGCGCATGAGTAGTGCATTGTTTTTGAACGTTGAAACAAAGTGTTAGAGATATACTGACGTGACTTTTTATTTATGGGCCGCGTAGACAAACTGGACAACACCTTTTCGAGGTCGAGGTCAAGCTCGATGAGTTCCCTGGATAATATCACGTCTGAAGCTATACAGTCTTTGGCTTTTGTCGATTCTTACACTAAAAGATCGGGTCAGTGAATTGATTTATAGTGTTTGTTTCTATAAATACAATTACAAGTTTGTTACAGAGCCACTTATTCCAACGCTTTGGGTTGGCACAAGTTTAGGATCTGTTATTACCATCTCCATTTCACCACCAGATCCTGATTCCAGATCTTCGCAACCAGTGGTTGTGTCTCTAGTAGGAATGACAATTTTTAGATTGAAAGGGGGAATTTTGTCTCTTGCCTTTCTTGATTGCAACGGCTCCATAATACCTTATTCATACGAATCCTGGAAAGACGATAGCAGGGAAAAACGAGACCGTAAGTTAAAAATAAGTTCACACAGAGCTTTTAATGTGATTTTCTATTCAGGTACCCCCACAAGAAATCCGTCTGCAAGAATGAGTCCCACTATGAGCGAAAGCAGAGGAGATTCTTGCATTGATAGACAATTCGTAGTAATTTCAAGTGAAAAACAAGCACGAGTAGTGGGTTTGCCATCACAAACTTGTATATACAGACAACAATTGGCTGATACAGAATTTGTTGTGAAAGCGGAAACCATCTCTTTCAAAGGTAAAAACCATTTTTGAATCTAACTGAAAAACTAGTTCCCTTAATTTTCGCAATGGCACAAAAGCATCACATGCCGTCGATATTACCAGTGTTACTTCCTATTACAGAATGAATATACCGACATTATTAATGATAATGACTTTTGTTTTAAAAAATTATCCAAGAGCGAATAAAAGTCGCACAATTAGTATTCCGTACCAATTACTGGAGTGGACAGTCTATGCAAGTAGAATACAAACGAGACTACTGTATGCCCTCTAAGCGTGTGTAGAGGATCATAGGTGCCGAACCACCAACAGTTGAGCCACAAACATTTAGGAAAGCGATTGCTCTCTAGGAAAGCCCCAAAAGACTAGATTCTAATGCATCAGTGTTTTTGGATTATCGGTAGCCGAATTACCAAAGTTAAGCCACAAACGCTTAGCAAAGCGGTTGCTGTCTAGGAAAGTTTCAGAATTCTAAATTCTAATGCATTACAATTTAGTCCTCTGCACCTTTGCTAGCGAGCAACCGCTTTGCTAAACGTTTGTGACTCAACTCGGGTTGGATTTACGAAACTGACGACGTCTATTAATATCGAAACCTGTCTATGGTTTCCAAATTCTGAATTTGATAAATGTTCAAACCAGTTAGTTTGTACATTAGAGTCAATAGACCAATGAAATAAAATAATTTTTACTTATCTATGAATTTAAAATCTTATCCAAATTTTACGATATCGAAAAAAGCTGCGGTTTTCCAATAATCTGTGACCCAATATCTACTAAGCCTATTAAAATCTACATTTTATCTTTAGAAATCTAAAAAAAAAGACAATTGGACCAAAAATTATAAAAAATACTTTACGACCTTAGAGGTAGTTCTTTCAGAAAACACCTCACACGACATATTGACTAAAACTTGATTTTTCGGTATTGTAAAATAGTTTCTTTTTTTAATATTTGTTTGGTAATATTTGCGTTGGTCGTCCAAAACTAACGCTATGCAAGATATCAAATTCTTTTGTTACATAGTTTTGCGGAAAATCTCTTCCCGACAGATGGACGACAGGAGAGAGGATTTAGTTTTTTCCTTTTAAAGTACGAAACCCTAAAAAATGAAATTGTTGATAGCTGCTCGAAGTCGAAATGTTGAATAAAAAAATTGACGTAATCTTTAAGCTTATTTAAGATTGCAGTAATGAGTGTAATAAAATTTGCTCTGTCCTCGGTATTACCAGAAAAAAATAATTTCAAAAATCCAAAATTTTGCTTTTTATAAATACCTCAACGGGAATACAAAACACCACAGTACGACGAAAGAAAATACCAGCACAAGAAAAAACAAACATTCTTGAAATATAAAGAAAACAAAACAGGAGAAAATAAAGAGGAATATGTAAGAACAAGAAATAGAGAAAATCAAGAAATAGATAAAATCAAGAAAGAACACGGGAAAAAATTTACAAAAGATATGGAACACGACTTATATGAATTACAAAAGAAAATATGGAAAATGATAAGAAGGCACAGAAAAAATATGAATAAATTCACACGAATAAACGATATCACAGAAGAGCAATGGACACTTCACAAAACTGTATGGAGAAACAGAAGAAGATGCAACGAACTGATCAAGTATGGAGGAAAAACATTGTGCACATGGATTCAAAAACTATTCAACATAATCAGTAGCGGAAAAGTACTAACAGAATGGAAGGAAAGCATAGAAAACTATCGAGAAATCTGCTTATTAAATACCATTCTAAAGCATGCAATATTTTTTCAATTTTTTTTCAGAAAAAAAACCGTAGCACTGTAGATGCGACTTTCATCATAAGACAAATAGTTGAAAAGTCAATTGAATACAGCAAGTTCGCATATATGTACTTCGTAGACCTAAAAAGTGTCTTCGACAGAGTAAAACGGAATGACGTTATGAAACCCACGAAGTAAAAAGTTAAAATTAATATACGCTACGCAGACGACGCGGTATTAGTAGCCAATAACGTAAATAATCTGCAAAGACAACTTTATTCATTTAATATGAAGGCATAAGCGTACAACATGCAGATTTCAGTGGAAAAAACCAAGTGCATGGTAACTAGTAATAAACCTCGCAGATGTAAACTGGAATTGGAAGGTAAAAGCATAGAACAGGTGATGACTTTTAACTACCTGGGAGTTGAAAGCACATGTGAGAGAAACCTGAAGGCAGAAGTAACAAGGCAAACGATCAAGGCGATAAAAGTGAATAGTTGTTTAAAACAACCCATATGGAGAAACAAATTTATGAACACAAAAAGCCAACAAAAAGTATATAAAACAACATAAGACCATTATTGACTCATGCAGCAAAAACAACGGCAGACACAAAGGGGACAAAACAGTAAATAAACAGTGTGGAAATGAAAATATTAGGATCAATAAAAGGCACAACATTAAGACATAGACAAAGAAATAGTAACATACGAGAGGAATGTAACATACAAGACGTCAGCAAAGACGTCAGAAAACGAGAAAAAAAGTGGAACGAACATGTAGATAAAATGAGACCAGGTCAACTGCCAAATATCGCTAAAAACAATGAACCATACAGCAAAAGATCAACGGGAAAACCAAAAAAGCGATGGCAGGACAACATACAGTCAACAACAACAAAAACTGAATGAGGCAGACAAACCAGAGAAATCCTAGTCGTACGAAGAAGAAGAGAAGAAAAAAATAAATAGCTTGGAATTTAAAACGTGTATCGAATGTTCTTAGGCATCAATTTGTCTCTTCATTGCTCCACTTTTTCTTCATGTAATCAATCTGTATCTCTTGGTATTTCCAAGATGCCCTTATTGTCCAGGTTATAAAGTATAGATGTGAATGTATTCTGTAAAACTATAAGAGGACGAAACGACTACTTTTTCTGATTAAATAACAAAATACTTCATTATTTTTTAATTTATCGGCGTTCACCAAATTGCTTAAGCTTTTAGCTGAATGCCTGCGACATCTGTACTTGAAAGAATTTGAGATTCAATTTGACATTTTAAACGGTTATTTTGAAATGCCTCGTGATAACAATAAATATCTGCTTATAAGGAGTTGGCGGGAAGAACGATGAGGGTGCACATTTTCTTAAAATCGGAATAGATTTTTTGCATGTACTATATACCTAGTAAACATTTGCAGATAAAACGTTGATAGTTTTGGCGTTTATAGGAAAAATAATGAAAGTGCCTTGCGTTTGATGGAAAACTGTTGAGCCAAGACTTTCAATATGACCCTGTACACTGTAATCTTTTATTTGATCAAAAAGTATGACAATAAAATAAAAACCGCAACACTCTATCTTTAATACCAACCCCAATACCTCAGAAAGGTATCGAAAATGGAACACTCTGTGTACATTTTGTTTCGAGGGTGCTTGTGTAATTAGGATACTGCACATTTTTTGAACATTATTTGAGCAAACAATGATGTTGTTTAATAGAAATACTAAAAACTGTAACCAAAATATCGCAATAATGAGGTTTTGCTTAAAAAGGAAAAAATTTTAAAAAATAAAAACGTCAAGAATAAATTTTTTTGTCAAATTATTCTTGGTAGTCATGGTAAAGCACAATACTACACTATTGTAAACCCTCTTTTGAAAAAGTGGTAAACCAGGGCTTCGAAACGGAACTAAACCGAAAACTATATTTGTATATACAGGTTGTAACAAATTTGATTCTCACTACAGGGATCTCGAAAACGGTAAGAGATACAGCATCGATTAAACTAAGGCAGAATTGCACAATTTGGCGATCAGAAATTTTCCGTTGGAAAATCCAAAATATCTCTTGCTGTTCTTGAGATTTTTGGAAAAAAGTAAAATTTTGGATTTTCATTTTTATTATTTCTTGGCGTTATTTGAAGCGTAATCAAAAAATTAAAAACACTTTTTCATTGACGTTTTTTATCCTTCACAAGGTAGCATATGAAGTTTTTTTATTAGACATTTCGTCTTTTCTCTACCACCATCAAGTTCGTTATTTTAAATACGGACCTGTAATTTTTATTGCTTCCTTGTGCAGTTTTTTTCTTTTTCCTATGAAAGTTAGATTAAAAAATATAATATCCTCATTTTCTAAGAAAATATTGACTTTATTATCGAAATTTTAGGCCAAACTGAAATTTTAAGTTTTCTAAGTTGCATTCTTTCTTGAAATTTGAACTTTTTTTCGAAATGGCTAAAATAGTTCTTTTCCTTTCCTAAAATTTCGAGTTTAAAATAAAAATGTGATGCTCTGTTCTTAATTTGGACTTAAGCGGTGGTTCTTTCTCGTTGAAATACACATTCTTTTCAATTTTTTTTGCAAATTCGAATTTTTCTGGAAATTTCCACTTTTTTAGAACACTGCAAATTTACTTCTTTCCTTAATCTTCAACTTTTCCTTTCACAATTTGATATACCTATTTTTTGGAGTTATTAATCAAAATTTCGGTTTTTCTTGAATTTTTTCCTTCAAATTCCACTTTAATTTTAATATTCAAATTTTTTCTCGACCTCTCCAATGTCTAATGATTTTTTACGATGCCGACATCTTAATACTTTCATAAATTTCAGGATTTGACTTTCTTCTTAAAATTTCCGATAAATACTCGCCATTTTATATTTGTCCTAGAAACTTGGAATTTCAGTGAAAATTTCAAGAAAAAAAGTACAATATTGATATTCCAATTTAAAGTCGGGATTTTGAAATTGATTTCGAAATGTTGGGAGTAAACTTAAAGTGGTACCATGTTAGAAAATGTCTAATTTAAACTTTCAATCTTTTACCAGGTTTTGTTTACGCTAAATTTGACTTTTTTCTTAAAATTTGGACTTAAGACTCGAAGCTGAGATTTTTGTACAGATTGTTTAGAATTTAGAAGTCAATATTAAGAGTTTTTTTTAAATATTAATTGTTTTCAAGTGTGTCAAAAATGAATTTTTATATGTTTATCTCAAAATTTTAAGATTTTTCATAAGCTTTTTCCTAAAATAATTTCGTCTTTAAAATTGAAATTTCAAGTTTCTTTTTAAAAAAATTTGTCGTTGATTCACATGTTTTCATAATGGTTTTTTTTACTTTTACTCTTAAAATTTACATTTACATTAAAAACGTCGAATTTTTGATAAAAGTGTTAAGAAAAATTATATCTCAATGGAAAAGTTTTCGTTTGAATTTGAAAATTTATTTTTTTTTATTTTGAATTGTAATTCAAAATTTAGAAAAGATGTCGAAATTTCAAGAAAAAATTCAATATTCTCAGAAAAAGCTAAATTTTGGAGAAAAACAATTATTTTTCAAAATTTCGATTTTAATCCCATAATTTTAAGTCCTAGAAATGTTGATCTTTTGATCGAAAAGTCAAATATTTAAGTTTTTAACAACAGGATTTAAGTTCGTAAAAAATGTCTTCATATAAAGAATAAATTCAACATGTTGGGCAAAAGGTTTTGGTAAGGTTATTATAATATTGCTAGAAAAATACTAAATTTTCAAAAAAAATACAAAAAGGACAAGTTAAAATTTGGAACTTCAAAAGAAATAATTTAATCCATTAACAAAGACTTTCTAAAACTGGTTACTTTTTCTTTAAACTGTCAGCAGCATTTCCAGAAAAAAAAATGAATATTTGGACTTAAGGTCAATATATTAAGGTGGAAAGAAAGAAGGCAGAAATTTTGAGAACTCTTCTTTTAAATAAATAAATTTATTTTTAAATAAATTTGAAATTTTAAATAAATTGGAAGTTCTGTCTTTCGAAACTTTGACTATTTTCTCAAAATCTTAAGTCAAAACTTGAAATTTTCATTTTTTAATTTGGTCTTTTATTTACTCCGAAATTTTAGAAGGAATAAAGTCAATTTCTTTCGAAAAAGCGAACCACAGTCCACATTTCTGTAGAAAACCAAAATTATAAAGAAAAGGCTCTCAAATTTTGGATTTAATCGCCAAATTTTATATGGTCAAGAAGTTTTCAACTGTTGGGTAAATAATTTAAGATTTTTCTAAAAATTTCGCGTTTAAATATGAAATTTTTAAACGCGGATATTCCGATTTATTTTTTTATAAAATTCGGGTTTTTCTAAAAATTCGAACTTAAAGTATTTGTATGTTGCAATATTAAATTATGTTAGAAAATCAATTTTTATATCAAATAAAAACTTTTAAAAAAAGTAAAAAATGATTTATCCGGAACTGAACCGAAAACCGGAGGAAAAAACCGCTATTTTTGTCGGAACAAAAACCGGAGCGGAACCGAAATAATTTTTTTCCCGGAACGAAAACCGAAAACCGGAACGAAAAAAATAATTGGTCGAGGGCTGGGTAAAAGTTCTCGAAAACAAAAACGTTATTATCTCAATTTCAAAGACGATGCACCTTCATCGTTCTTCCCGCCAACTCCTTATATATATTTTAGATACCGCATTTAGTCTAATTCAATCCCAATCAATTTTACTTGCTTGTTTTATAGTAACGGGACACAAAAAATGTTGTGCATTAAAATTCCTTTTTTTCCACAGATAGCGTTTGTTTGGTTTGTTACGTTTCTAATGGTCACCTAACAGCATACAGTTTACCAAGCCTTAGACCACTCATAGATGTCGACTTTTTACCTTTGTCCGAGCTTAGGTAAGTTTTAAATTTGTGTTTAAAACGTAATATCATCGTTGTGTTTTAACACGTTTTAGCTGCGCAGCACATATTTTAGCACTAATTCCTTCCTTAATTTCAAGACCTCAATGCATGTAATTTAATATTCATGAACTTTTTTTAACTAAAATTTCAAATTATTAATATTGTATATACTGGGATGAGTGTGCTTTCAGAGACTAATATAGTTGTGATAAGTTTAAAAACTTATAAATACTTTTTTTAAATCTATGCTATAGGTTTCTGAAAGTAAATATTTTAAACAAATTCTACATTTTTTAGTGTGCAGGAAAATTCTCCCATGTGTTGCAACATAACTATGTCCTAATTGTTAAATACTTTTCTTTAGTCTTACCTATAGTTTGCTTCTAATCTACCTTGCTGTGCTAGTTTCCAGACACAATCTAACAAAGGCATTGTAGACCCAATGTTATCCATTTGGGGACAACAGCTCATTGTTAACGAGGACACAGATCAGTAAGTTCACAAACAAGGTCAACTGTCATCTTAACTCATTTATTTATTACTGAAACTAAAATATTTAGCACTAGAATCATTTACAAACTATCAAAAACTTAACTTTGTAAATGAGTTAGTCCACTGAGCAGTAAATCTAACACGTACTCACACTAAACTGAATATTTTTACAGCTCATTCATAGTTATTCATCATTATCATACAAATATAACATGTGCATAGGAAAAATGCAGTTATTTGTAATTGTGCTGTGATTATCCAAAAATTTGCCTTCGATAAATATGATCAGGTATTTTGTCTTCTACTTACACCGTTCGTTAAACCTATGTAAATTTATAGTTTCTACCAAATAAGCACAATTTAGTATCTTACACCACTTTTCGAATTGGCTTATATGCACATTTTCGATAGCACTGCATTTTGACATCGGCATGACTGATAATAACAAATATAATGATTAATATATTTAGTAAGGTATCTCCTTTGTTCTTCGGCGATTTTACTATCCTAATGCATGTTTATGTGTAATCTTAATAGTCAGTTCTATAGCAAATAGTCGTCACTGAAACGGTGATCTGTATAAAAAGATGTTTCGTAATAAACTATTTTCTAAGATTAAGGATTGCTGTGTGCATTTCTTCTCTAATGTTAGTTAAAAGGTGCAGGAGAAATAAAAATACTATAGCGTCCTAGAGTGTTTTTGATTTTATTCAGAAAGGTCAACAACTTCTTTTAAGTTTTGAGATTCTGTCTTTAAGTAAAAAGTGCATATTTTTTGTCGATATTAGATTAAACTACCCAACTTTTTTGAGTACCCTGTATATTTACAATGCTGCTGCCAATCCATTAGCAGAAGTGAAATCTACACAAAAAACCATAAAAAAGGCTCTTTGATTTTTTAAATCTGTCAAAAATAAAACTTAAAACGGAGGTATCCATTTAGAAAACTAACCCTATACATACGTGAATCAAATTTAGCATACGGGAGTTTCTCGGAATATGAAATTCAAAGTTATTCAGTATTTTGCTATATTGTGCTTCAAGCAGCATTTAAAAAGCCTTAAATGTTTTAATTCTTTTAATATCTCAGAGAATATATAGATATAAAGCTAAAATATATGAAGACTCATATTTTTTAGCGACTAAAAGATACTCTTGGTAAACCTCGCCAGAAGCTTTCGTTTTCGAGAAAAACATATTTTTAACATAAAATGCTAGTCCATTAAAAAATAACGATATGTATTAAAAAGAACTTGTTTTTTAATAATTATTACAAGAATTCAAAATAAGTTAAAATTACCACCACTTATTTAAACATTGTCTACAATATTTTAAAAAAGCTGTTCGCCATTGAAATAAAAATTTGGATGCAAAATTTCGAATCTGCGTCATTTACAATTCTTTACCGCAACTGATTTCTAGTAGTAATTTTGAGTCCTGTTGAAGTAAATGGTACTTGTTTTAAATCTTTTTGAATTCCTTTAATAATTGTTGACAATAAACCTCGTTTAAGTGAATCCTAATGTGTATGTTAAAAATATTTTTTTTCGAGAATGAAAGCTTCTAACTAACTAAAAGTACCTTTTAGTCGTCAAAAAGTATGAAGAATCGCTATTTTGTATCAAAACTAAGATATCAAAAGCAGTAAAACAGTTAATACCTTTAAATGAGCATTAAACACTGCCTTATGAAATATGGAAAAAGGCCTAACAATTTTGAAATCAAGATCACGAGCAACCCCCCATAAAAAATTTGGTCCACGTATGTCAAAAATTACAGCGGATAAACGATTTTCTATTTTCAAACTTGGCGCCCTGCACTATCAACTTTTGTTTATTTCAATTTATTTAACATTTCTTCGGCCCAGTTTAGAAATATTTAAATTTTTATGGTTTGTTGACAATTTTCTAAACAATTTTTTAAATATTTCTAAACTGGGCCGAAGAAATATTAAATAAATTGAAAAAAACATAATATTTCCGGTCAATAAGGGTCTACCATGAAGAATAAACCTATCAACTTTTGTTGGATTTAATCAGCTTATTTTGGCCCCATGAATCTTGCATTACAGTAAGGCCCACTCTTTACAAACTGTATATCACCAATCAAAGTTTGTCAATGATTGAAGCTGCAAAACCGAAATCACACAAAATGAAAATATAAAAGTTATATTTTCCTACAATGCGCGTAATGTTTCTATTATATGCATTGTTTTTAAGGGTGTCAAACTTTTGCTTAAAACATTGCATATTATTTGTTTATTAAAAACTGATACACAAATGTAGTTCTCTGGAACCAAGAAAGATTGAAAAATACAACAAAAGATGCTCTAACGCTTTCGATAACCAAGCTGTCATATGATTATCAACTGAGTATCTCTCTGAAGATGATAGGTTGGCTATCGAAACGCGTTAGAGCAACTTTTGTTGTAATTTTTAGTCTTTCTTAGTTTTAGGGGACAAGATTTGCATACCAATTTTTCATTTCCCAAAAAAAATTATTATCTGTTTGTTGACATTTATTTTTAATATTTGCTACCAGAATATGCGAAATAGCTGGTTTCATCATACCATTTTGAGAAGTTTTTTATTACAATAGTTGTATTGTCACTCAAAAAACCTCTACAACAACTAATTGTCAAAAAATAAAAACTCGGCGAACACGAAAAAAGAAACATGTGAAAACTTTTTATTATGTTAGGGTTATATTTTGGGTACGTTATGTAGAACACAGGCTAAATACAATCTCGCGCATAACTGCAACTATTCATCATATTTAGATTTTTCTAATCCCCAAAGTTCAAAACAATTTAAATAGAAATATATTTGCAGAAGCTGGGCTTCTTCATTTTTTTTCAGAGTTGATAAATTGATGTTTTTTATATCAACAATGATACTGAAAAGAACTCCTAGATATTAAAAACCCGCAAAAGAAATATATTAATGGAATATCTACCAAATAATCCTACATGTTGAAAGTTCAATGAATTTATTTTTCAACTATTAAATGCTAATATAATCTAATTGAATTAACATTTGTAGGATTGCTCGCACGTTTTGCTTCAGCAATAAAGGTCACGGATTATATCTTTGTTCGCCTTCAGAGATACAGAAGTTTACGCTCTGTACAGACTTTTGGTATGTATTAATTCTCAATAGTTCTCAACACGTTTAGTCTTTTTTTTCCTTCTTCAATAGCACTAATCTCGCTGATATGATTGGAGAACTGTTTTTGACGATGGACATGCCGGAACCCCCCAAAGAAGGATTCTTTAAAGGGCTGTTTGGTGGTGGAGTTAAATCATTGGACAGAGAAGAATTATGTAAGTTTGTCTTACGTATATTAAGCTAAAAAATAGAATATAATATGTGCTGAATTTATTATGCAGTGCGTTTCAATGAAAACTATTCAATCTAAATAAATTTTTAAATCGCCGTTTTGAGAAAAAATGCAAAAACACGTCAATCAGGGACATATTTCATCATATTTATAATGACAAGGAAAGTACCCGAGGTGTACCCCACCGATTTTTTTCATTTTGTGATATGTTTAGTACAAAAAAAAATATTGGACACGTATTTTTAACTGCTAACTCGGCGATTTATGTGGTGAAGCCACCCCTTAAAAGTAACCCCAAATAACAGTTTTTCTTTGATAACTCAGGAATAAATTAGAATTTTTTGATGAAACCGTTATATTATTTCTCATAAGAATGCACTCCTAAAAACATATTACTTAGGCCAAAAAGTTGCAACCCCTAATTTTTATGGGGGTGAGTTTGATTTTTTTTCTTATAGTCAACTTGTAAACAACCGAATTTCATTCAATTGGGTAATTTTATTAAGAAAACTAAAAAATAAAATTGGCCTGTCTCGGGGTTTTGCAAAAAAAAATCATTGAAAAGGATGATTTACCCCTTGGGTTAATTTTTTTCTGTAGAGTGATATGGAACATAAATCACAACATATGTTTTCAATTTTATTCCTATAATGATTATTCTGACATATGTTTTGCATTAACAGTAAAATAACGTAACACTCTTATTTTTATGACGGTTGGAGAACCCCATGGATTTGATCATTATTAGATTGCGAGTCAAAATATTTGTTTTTTCACCTTTAACTTATTATATGTTGATATTTCATTAAAATAATGTATTAACATTTTTTAGATGCTAAATTTGTGATATAGGTGGTGAACTCACCTTCCCTAAAGATAACCCTCAAAAACATTTTTCTTTAATATCTCAAAAATAAATTGAAATTTTTCGCTATTGTTACGTTATTTCCACTAAGAATGTGCTTCTAAAAGCAGTTATGCCAGAGGGTTCCAACACCTAATTTGTATGGGGGTGGGTTTAATTTTATTCTTTTGTACCAATTTTTAAACAACTGAATTTTATTAAATTTGGCAATGTCATTAAGAAATTAAATTGACTGCCTCGGTGTTTTACAAAAAAGATCACTGGAAAGGGTAATTACCCCTAGGGTTATTTTTTCTGTAGAATGATATGAACAATTAAACATATGGTTTTAATTTTATTGCTATAATGCTGTTTCTACCATATATTTTGCATTAACAGAGAAATAATATAAAGCTCTTACTTTTATAAGGGTTGAGAATTAATTAACAGAACTTACCGGGTATATCCAAAGGAGTGGTGCTTAAAACGTACCTTATTTATTTTGTGTGCACTTTTATCCCAGTTTAGTAACAAAAATATAAACTACGAACATTTTTTCATAAAAAAGATACTCCTACTGAAATTTGATATTGTCAATGGTTTTGGAGTAAAATGCATTTTTTATATTGCGGCTTGCCCAAAAATCTCGGATGTGACATATAGTTGGCTTTAAAATAAGAGAAAGTAAAATTAGTTGAAATGTACTGTTGAAACAAATTATTTTTAACTAAAATGTAACAAATTTTAACCAATATTTAAATAAAAAAATATTTCGTAATTATTTAACAAATAAAGAATTTACAAATATTGCAAGAAATCATCAGTTTCATGTAAAGGGATTGTAAACAATTACAAATCTAGCTGCCTCTTCTTAGAATGCATATCCAAATATCTGCTTTGACCACCCGGACTCGGAAACCATATCTCACATCTCTATGTTAGAAAATACTTAATTTTTGCATTTTCCTTATTGATCTGGAATAATATTATCTGGATATGTTACTTTGAAAGCTGTCTTATTATAAATTTTTTTCAAGCCTACTTGAAAAATTTGATATCTTAAGTATTTTAAAACGAAGGCACGTCGTTCTTTAAAGGCAAATATCTTGGAAACGGTTGCTCATATCAACTTTCAGAAAGTATGCCTTTTTTACGTAAAAAATTTGGGAAAATAAAATTACCTATTTAAAATAAAAATACGTGGATACGCAAAAAAGTTATGATGATTTAGAGTCGTGCAAGATAGCACAGGTTGTGCCTCATATGAGCTATTGGCAATAGAATTAGTCGACTTAAGAAACAGTTTTGTGCCAAATTTCGTGCCTACATTGCTAAATCAAATTATTTTTATACGAAAAATCCACGTTTGCTGTGTGTACCATAAGTTATGGCCCATCCTGTATACCGCTCTTGATTTTACTTCTGTTATAATCTCTTTATATAATAACTTTTTTATATTGAAGTTAAAAATGTGTCATAAATTTAACGAGGATTAAATTTCGAAATTCATTTTTACGGTTTTTTTCTAATATTTTGGGATTTTGTTTAATTTTTCGACTACTACATGATATTTGTATATTAAAATAATATATCTTTTATTCTGCACTCTTAGTAATAATTCAGTGAATATGTTAATTAAAAATAATTAAATTTGGTTAAATGATTTAAATGTTCACGTTTTTTCAAAAATAATATTTTCCTGAAAAATGTATATACTTACGATATTACAAAATTTAAGTAACAAATAAACTTTTTTCGGTATCAAGAATAAGTGAAAACATAATTCAATGCGGTAGCTCAGTATGCCAAGGCTGACATACTGTGGTAGGCACCAGAGGCGAAACTCTTCAGAAATTTCGATCAGAGCATAAACTAAAATATTACATATAAATATACCAAAAAAGCATTAAGTAGTCCGTAAATTAAAAAAAAAACGAAATTATGAAAAAACACGAAAAAAAAAATCGAAAACTAGTCCTCTAGCCCAGGTAAATAAACCTTTTGCTTCATAAAAATTCCAGCAGCAGGAAACTTCCGAAACCAACTTTAGGCATCCAAAATAAGACTTTACTAGAATTTGAGAAGGATTCGGGGCGTCGTTTAATTTTTGGAGACCAACAAACCCGATATTTTAGCACTTATTTCCATTTTTTACTTATAACTAGGAAATGACACGTTTTATAGAAAAGCTCATTAGAACCAAAATTAAAAAACATTAAATTTTATTTCAAGTGACCTATTTCAAGTTGAAATCGGTTCTCTCGTTTAGCCAGTATCGATCGTCAAAGTTCGGCAAATACCAACTTGCCCAAAAAAATTAATTGTACTCCCCTAAATTTATAAAATAAATTTTTGACTCGAATATAAAATATTTCTAATAAAAAAAAGATGATAGTAGAAGCAGAATCATCAGCATCTGGTAAGATATTGAATATAATAAAAAAAGAAAAAAATTATTTTACAAAAAATGCAAAAATCCCACTTAATTAAATGAGAAAAGTATCGTCATCTAGGCAGGTTTAAACGGCATCAATTTTATTTTCTTTTCTGAAATTGTTTCTAATTTGCAAAGAAATAGTAGAATAGTAGAAACAGTAGGGTGTCCGTGTCATATTTTACTCGCAGATTCCTTACCTTAAAATAAGTCAAAATCGATAGAATGACGAATAACCTTCCGATTATTGACAAAAAAGTTACAAATAAGTAAAATAAATGTTGGGAAGAAAAAATGTATGTATTATTTTTATTTTTACTACCATTTACAAGTTAGTTTATAATTGGTAATTGTAGATAAGCCATTTACACATTATTAATATTTGATTGGAAAACTACTAATCTGCATATAGCGTCACTTTAAAATTATAGCCACACATACATATTTAATTTTTTTCTTTTTTTTATAGTTGGTGAGTCAAGTGGTAAAGCTAACAAAGCAGTAGCCAAAGTCATACCTGGAAGCCTCCAAGACCTAGGCAACAGATCTTCCAGTGCATCCAATGAAATCAGCAGGGCTCATAAGATGGTACTGGAAAGAGGAGAAAAATTAAATAGATTAGAAGAAAATGCTGAAAAGATGCACAGCGAGGCAGAAAACTTTTCTTCCTCAGCTCATGAACTAATGTTAAAGTATAAAGACAAAAAATGGTACCAATTGTGAAGTGTCACAGTGACTGCCTCCTCAATTTGTATATAATTCTTTTAGTATGAAATAGCATTCATTCTTTATAGTCAATAGATGGGCGGTTTTTTGTGACAATTTGTAGCTTACCGGTTACATATACATTTTACAAACCAACATATCTAATATGTATTCATAACGTACAAATGCAATGGAAAGTCCTACTGCTCACTATACATATTGTTACTCTATATTAAAAAGTTTTATTTTATTGTTACATATGAGATTGTTACTTTTTATCATAAATATTTAGACATTACATTATAATATCAAGAAAGTCACTAGATATCGCATTTTACGTGATGATCCGAGTAGTTTCAATTTTATGCACCACCATTAATGTTATAAAGTATGACGATATAAGTTTCTGCTAATGTTTATAATTTTTTGCTAAAGGCCATATTTTTATTTACTTCAGCTCCAAAGGTACAAATTAAATTAATATCTACAATTTCGGAAGAGTCCTTAAACATATAGCTTCATTTTATTTATATGACTTAAATTTATACGAACACGAACCCTAATTGGCTTAATAACGTTATCGATGGTGAGACTATGTTTCGGACTCAATGGCTACTTAACAGCTGTTTTTCAAAAACCGTCTACAGATAAAAATAAAACAATTTCTGCAACAAATTTAGACCATTTCAATTAAATAAAAATATGCAATTACTTCTAAATTCCCTGAAAATATCTGTTTAATATATTGATTTTTCTTTTTGTTTAAAAGGTTTATTATGTTGAACTATTTAAAATCAGAAATATTTCAACTGGTTTAAAAATTGAAAATTTTAGATGATAAATATAATTTATAGATAATTAATTTAGCGACGATATCCATTAAAAAAATCATAAAGGAAACACTTTTCTACAAATCATGACAACTACTGATAAGCGGATCTAAGAAAAATAATGTGAGTAGACATTTCAATTTTACTGTTAAAATTCTAGGAAGACACTAGTAAATCTTAAATTTAAATTAAAATTAAATGGAAATTTTGATAAGAATATTAAATTTAAGAGTTCAAATTTAAAAAAGGCAGGGAATTTCTGAAGCTAATAAAAAGACGAAATTTGAGTAAAGATTACTTTAAAAAAGTTTACGTTTCAAATTCAAAGTCGAAACTTCAAAAAGAACATTGATATTTCGAATTAGACTCGAGACTTTGTAAAAAAAAATAAATCACTGTTAAATTATTTTTAAAAAATGTTCATGCTAAATAGATAATATATTTTTTCGCCAACATTTTTTTTTTGTTTTATTACTTTAAAAATATGTTATTAATCCATTCTACTTTTATGATAGCGTATTCCAAGAAATACTTATAATACAAATTAATATAAAAAATTGGACAAATGTATAAAAAATAAAATAAAACGCAAAAAAAAAGAAAAATTACGAGAAGGGTGCAAGAAAATATTTTTTACATATTATTTGTAACCAGGGAATCTAAAAATCACTTGCCATATTTATACCATACATAAATAGAAAAAATTAATTTTGGGTGTATTTTCCAAATAAAAATAAAATTTTGAAGTTTCAATAGTTCTCTGCCCCATTTGTAAAAATCTGCTTATGCAAAGTATTCTTAACATACAATGTTACTTCTCCGATCTTCCTAGAGAGCAACCGCTTTGCTAAGCGTTTGTAGTTCAACTGTTGCTAGCTGCGCTACCTGCACTATACACGCTTAGAGGGCTGCATATCCTAGTCTAGATTGCATTCTACTGGCATGCAATGTTAGTCCATTAAAAATTCATGATTCCCTTGAAACGAACTTTGTTGCTAATAATTATTACGAGAATTCAAAACAATTCGAAACGATCACAATATAGCTAGTTTCCAGGAAATTGTGATTTTTAAAGAACTAGCATTGTAACATTTTTTTTCTCAAAAAGGAACTCATCTATCAAAATTTACTAAAAATACCTTTTAGTCGCCAAAAAGTATGGAGAATCGATATTTTGTATCAAAACTAACATATCAAAACCTCTTAAATCAGCATCAAAAGCTACTTGTAACGTCTCCTATGAAATTATACCCAAAAATTGACCAATTTTGAAGTCCACATCACTAGAAGCTTCTTTATAACGAATTTGGTTCACGTATGTACTAACTGTCAGAAATAACTGCGAAAAAAAAGTTTTCTATTTTCAACTTTGGCGTCTTGTAACTATCCACTTTTGTAAGTAAAGTGGGTTAAATCGGCCTACACTAAACTCAGGAATTTTCACATTACAGGATGGCCCATTCTTTACAATGCACCCTGTATAATAAATATGTTAAAAAAATCATCAAAATAGAAACTGTTTATGAGAGTTCAGAATTTTTGACCATTATTCCAATTCATTGACTATGGGGAAGTTAAAAAGGTTTTTTTCCGTTATACCATACGGATAATTAGTAATAATTTGCATGACATATATTTTGTCAGAAGAACTGAAATTTTGAAGCATAATTTATTAGCAAAAAACCATCATCCTCACCTCAAATTTTGTATTGCTTTGAATCTTTAAGGAGGTTAATTCGATGCTTCCTCTGCTAATCAAAGTACGCTTAAGAATAGCAGTTCTGCTGATGAAATAATAGTTAAGGCCTAATGATGACTAATTACTGATGTAGTAAAAAGGCAAAACCTTCTTTCGGATCGCAGAACTAGTAATATCTATAGGCCTCAAAATTCGACAATATTGTCTATTCTGTGCATATTATTATTTTCCCCTTGCATTTTTGCACTCTCAAGCTGTATATTTAAAAAAAAAAAAAAAGTTATATCTCTATAAAGATACATAGGATAAACGGTTTAATTTCAATTAGTTTCGAAAAATCGATCATACTTAATTCAAAAAGCAACTGAAACATTCCTTAACATACTGATCATTATTATTGATTCCAAAAAGACACAGCTTGAGAAACTTGCCTTTAGGGCAGCTTCTCAATATTTTCTATAAGCACTCATACAAAGACAAGCTTAAAAATAAATGTTCCAAATGGTATTAATATTGTAAACGACTCACTTTAGTTTCTCATATGTTTAATAAATGATTGGGAAAGTGACCCAATAAAAACGTTATGTGTGCATTTGTTCCTTCCTTACATAGAACTGATACTTGTACATGTGTACATATATTATTGTGCACAATTTATCGACTACTTCCATATATATTTTTTTTATGCTTTGTAATGTGCATAAATTGTCACTAAAAACTATAGCTAGTTAAAAAGTCTTAACACAAATTGTGATATTCTATTCTGCCTGAGGATAGATCTCTGTATTGTTTGTTTTTAATAAGAAAGCACGTTTTTCACATTAGGAAAATACCTACTTTAGGTGTACCTTATTTGTGCTATATTATTACTTAACGTATTGATAGAGAAAAGTGAATTTTTAATACAAATATCTCAGCATATTCCTACTTAATATTAATATTTTTTTCTTTGTTGAGTTCCATTATTGTTAGTTTTAAGAAACTTAATAGGAGTATTACTGTAAATATGTATATTTCTTTTTAGTTTTTAAACATGAGAAGTATTTGGAAGACAATAAACTATGTTTCTTTCACTTTCTTCCAATTTTGGTTTTGGTCTTTGATTTAAGAAATTATTCAAGCCTCTTGATCAAAACCAATTTTGTTTTTAAGTTGATTACAGTGATTGATTTCGTTTAGTTGAATTTCAAGTCTTCCTCTTTACATATGTAATAGTAATAATGCCAAATATTTATCTATGTTTCATCTGTATTATAATGAACATTGTGGTAGATTACTAAAGATGAAAGAATTGTTTTAACTGCAATGTAAAAATATTGCAAATATATTTTTAGTAGCAAGTAGCACTGTACATGTTGAATTTATTATTATTAAGTTTTCGGCATAATTTCCTAAGAATATCAAAGTATACAGTGTATTTTCATTCCTACAATTAAATAATACAAATATTGAGTCTTTATAACGATTATTGCCGCAAATTGTTGAAGTGAACTTTGGGGTTTCGAAAATCGCACTGTATATTTTTTACTTATAGAAATTGCTTTCTAAATTTGGTTAGTGAAAATAGATTTGTATCGAATTATGCATTTCCAATTTGTGCTATTGCAATCCATGGATCAAATAAATAACATTTATAACGTCAGTTGTATGAAATAATGATCCATATGTTCTCTAAATTTTCCATATAAGAGCTGGCCTCTTTAAAAAAAGTTATTGTTGCTTTAAAAATAAATAAATTTAATTGTTTTATATTAAGAAACATATACATGTAATAATGAATTGTATAACAATATAGTGTATAATTATTTGTTCTGAAATCATCTTGCATATATTTTACAAATTTATGACTTGTAAACCAATTTCTTTCATGACACAAATATTGAAAAAAATATTAACAACAGTTGTTGCTACTATGTGTTTTTCAATGCAGTTGTATAGATTATATATGTACAGGCTCCTCCATTAGTGTGTGGATCAAGGGTAGCTTCTAAACATGAAGAAATATCGAATATATGAATACAAGAAATTTAGTCCACTGGCGCATATCTATAGGGAAGACATTTTAACATTATTTGAATGTTATTGCAGTAATCATATACAGATTGTTGACATAAACTTCCTTTTTTAAATAGAACACCCTGTAAATTTTTGCATGTTTGGATAGTTGTGTCCAAATGCAGTAAAAAAATAGGATTTTGATGGATCGTTTTTTTAGTGGAGCTCATAAATTTCAAAGCAGGACTCCAGATGCAGCCACTTGTAAACATTCAGTAAGATATAGCATTATCCAATTTGCAACATAAACAATCATTGAAAGTCTTGTAGTTTGGGAAACGACAGAAAGGTTGTCGTATATGGTTTAGTTATACAGAGTGGTCAAGGTTTAAAAATCCAAAAAAAAAATATTTTAAATAGAATCGTTTATTTTAATTAGTTAACATGAAAAGTATATAAAATTACCTCTGATAGTTTTCATGCAAATGAAATTTTAAATTACATTTTTTGTCTTTTACATTTTTTTTTTGTTTTTAACATTTTGGGAATCATCACTAGAATTATTATTATTGCTAATTTAATAATTAGTAATAGTTTGTTAACCTTTTCTAAATAATCCTAACTGATTAGGTATTTTATTGAGCGCGCGAAAAATAAAAAAATTAAAATTTCATTTAGAAGTAATATGCTATTGTTGGAAAGGTAATTCTATCCACTTTTCATATTAGCTAGTAAAAATAGGGCATTCCATTTAACATTCTTTAGTAATTTTTGCAATTGCAAACCTCAATCATTGTATAACTAAATAATGTACAACATTTCTCTGCTTTATAATAACGACAAGACTATCAGTTATTTTTTATGTAGCAGATTGGTTAATATTGCATCATACTGTGTGTTTACAAAATATACAGGGTATTCTGTTTTTAAAATATAAGTTTATGTCAACACTTTGTATATGATTAGTACAATAAAATAAAAATAGTTTCAAAATGCGCTCCTTATACAATGGACAAAATTTCTCTTCAGCCTTAGGAGTTATTCTCCGTCTACATACTAATGACGGACTTTCTATATTGTACGACCTGATTTTTTCAAGTTAAAATCTTGTGAAAATGTTTTTGTTGTGACTCAAAAAATTACATTTAAATTCCATAATTCTTTATTCTAGTAGTTCCGAGAAATTACAAAAAAGTTCTTTTCAAAATATTTGTTATGTGCTAATAAATTAGTATTGCAGAAATTATATTGTTCTATTAATAAATATGATGTTTATACAGAAACATATTTTATTTAAGCTTAGAAACATTTCTCATCCTTACTAATGTACTGACAGCCCACGCCCCGTACACCATCAGCGTCGATCATCTGGAAGTCCACGAACAATACATCAAAGGATAACAATGTATAAATGCGCAAGTGTGTTTGTCGGTCTGTTTGTCCACTTCAGTGTTGCCATATCTCGCGCACCTTCTCGATTTTAGACTCTCGCGCATATAGCACGACACATTTTCTTGGCAATGACGACACAACGACGTCGTAATCTAACGACGAGGGTTCATGTATTTTATAAATCGAAATTTTAAGAAAAATCCAATTTTTCAGAATAGTGAAAATTTTCAATAAGTCGAATTTTAAAATTTTTGAAATAAAAATCCAGTTTACTACATAACCGTCGAAACTTCGAGACATTTTTGAAAAAAATGAAAATTTTCACAAAAAATTGAAATTTTGAAAAAAGTGTAAATTCTGAAAAAGTCAAAATGTCTTAAGAAAAACTGAAATTTCATTAAATTTCAGCGTTTTTATCTTAATCGTTTGTCATTACAAACGATTAAGATTTACATAAAAATGAAAATTCTGAAGAAAGTTCGAAAAAAATCGAAATTTTGAAAAAGTGGGAATTTTCAAAAAAAGTCGAATTTTTCAAATAAACATACCATTACTACATAAAAGTCGAAATTTCGAAAAAAATTAAAAATTTTTGAAAGATGGTCGAAATTTAATGATAAAACATTTTCAAAAAAGTAAACATTCTAAAAAAAGTTCGAAAATTTTAAAAATCGAAATTGTGAGAAAAATCCAATTTTTCAAAACGGTAAAAATTTCAAAAAAAGTCGATTTTTTTTATTTTTAAATAAAAGACCCATTTGCTACATAGCAGTCGAAACTTTGAAAAGCAATTGAAAACAATATTTCAACAGAATCAGCCTTAAAAGAACAAAATTTAAAAAAAAAGTCCAAATTTTGTATTAAAATTTTCAAAAAATTAAAAAATGAATTAAAAACTTAAAGAGAATCAAAATTATGAAAAGAATTGAAATTTACAAATGAAGTTAAAACTTGGAAAAAGTGGAAATTACCAAAAATGGAAAATTAGAAATTCGAAATTTTCAAATATAGTTGAAATATTTAAAAATTTCGAAATTTTCTAAAAAACGATGTAAGTTTAAAAAAAAATCTCTCAGAGAGCTGAAACTTTAAAAAAAAGTCGAAATTGAAATGGAAATGTTTTATAAAAATCGAATTTAAAAACGTCAGGTTTGCAAAAAAGTTGAATTCTCGAGTCAAAATTTTAAAAAACGTGTCAAGAATATTCAATAACAAGATGGTAATTTTGAGAATAAGACAAAATTTTCAAAAATATGGTCAAAAATCTCATAAAAGGTCAAAATTTTCCAAAAAAAAAAACTCTGAAATAAAGTCAAAACGGTAAAAATTGAAACTATTGAAAAGCAAATTTTCAAAGAGAAACTTTTTAACAAAAACAAAAATTATCATAAAATGTTTCCAAAAACGCAAATCAAAATATACCCAAAAAAAGTTAAAAGTTCGAAAAAAGTGGACATTTTCCAAATTAAGTCAAAATTTCGAAAAAAAACTTAAAATTTTAGGAGCCGAATGAGAAAATGTCGACACTCTGAAAAAAGTTGATATTTTAAAATGTCGAAATTTTCAAAACACATAATTCTACAATCTCAGTAAAAATTTAATTCTTCAAAAAAAGTAGGAATTTCCAAAAATGTGACCCAAGACTTCTTGCTCTTCTTTTACGGACGAAGGCGCGGGTATCAGCTAGTATGCTATCGATTCTCGAAACGCAGAACCTCCTATTATTCCTAAGGTTGGCATTTCGATGCCTGAAGTTGTATTAAGACAACGCACAGTCAGGAAGATTCTCCTCAAGCTCGACACATCGAAAGCTTCTGGCCTTGATGGTACCCCTGCTATTGTTCTTAAGAAGTGCGCTCCAGAGTTGACTCCTGTCCTAAGCAAATTGTTCGCACTTTCTTACAACAAAGGTGTATTCCCTGATATCTGGAAATCTGCTAAGATGCAGCCTGTCCCTAAAAAGTGAAAAGGGAATCTGGCTAACAACTATCACTCTATATCTTTGTGGCCCGTTATATCTAAAGTGATGGAAAAGGTTATCAACATCGAGATTCTCAAATATAAGGAGAAGAATAGAATCATCTCGGACAGGCAATACGGTTTTAGACAACAACGCTCAACTGACGATCTACTCGCATATGTTACTCATATCTGTACTCAGCTATAGAAAAACATGGTGAGGCTAGGATTGTGGCACTGAATATCTCCAAAGTCTTCGACACCGATCTCTTCTCGCCAAATTAACATCCTGTGGTCTTCCTCCTGGACTCTGTCATTTGATGTTTAGTTTTCTCGATGACAGATCTCTTCAGGTCGTCGATGGCATCTCATCCAAGACATTTGCAATTAATACGGAGGTTCCTCAGGGGCTGTCCTGTCTCCTACCCTGTTTCTGTTACACATAAACGATCTCTCAGCTTCAACTTCCAACCCGATATACAGCTAGGCAGTTGATAGTAGTCTGGTGTCATCTTTCAAACCATTATCCGTTGCTGCTTTAGATCGACTAAGGGAACAGCAGATGCAGATAATTAATCGGGATCTCGAAATGATTCAAGTATGGGGCAGAAAATCTGGTCGACTTCAACGCTTCAAAAACTCAGACCGCGGTTTTCTCTAAGAAAACATCAAGGGATCATGCAAGAAACATGCTAAGGGTCGGTAAAATCCTCCCGATGGAATCTCATCTGTCTATCCTAGGAGTGAATGCGAGCACTAACTTCTCTTGGGAAGATCATGTGCGCTCCATTGCCAAATCCGCGTCTGAGAAGCTAGAATTTCTTTCTAGAGCTAAAAAGTATGTCATAACCCATCAGCTACTCACGCTTTACAAAGATCAAGTTAGGCGAACACTAGAATACTCTTTCCATGTTTGGGGCTCAGTCCCAAAGCACACTTTAAATCTTTTGGATTCAATTCAAAGAAGAACGATTCGCCCAATTGATGACGAGAGTTTGACTGATTTTCTCGAAACACTAGAGCAGAGGCGGATGGTTTGTAATTTAACTCTTTTCTACAAGTACTTGCATAAAATATACTCACAGAATTTCTTTCTAGAGCTAAAAAGTATGTCATAACCCATCAGATACTCACGCTTTACAAAGATCAAGTTAGGCGAACACTAAAATACTCTTTTCATGTTTGGGGCTCAGCCCCAAAGCACACTTTAAATCTTTTGGATTCAATTCAAAGAAGAACGATTCGCCCAATTGATGGCGAGAGTTCAGGCACGTAGCCAGGATTTTCGTTCGGGGAGGGTCCAACTCCCCCATTTTTTTATCTTAGAGAATTAAACTTCTTCAATAATGAAAAATGTAAAGAAAAAGTTGAGTTGTTAAATCAATAAACGTCTTGGTCTTTTACTTAGTGCTCATTTTTTACTTTGCCGAAAAATTTCCAATCTTAACTTCGACATTTGAACTATAATTTGAAACTCAAGTTTGACTTCAGTCTCGATATTTAAATCTTTCAAATCTAGTATATCTCGACATTTTGAAAAAAATTAGAATTACCCCAGTATTTTTTTCAAAATACGTGATTTTTGAACTTTTCAGAACAGCTTCAAATTTTAGATCAAAGACGAAATTAGGAATATTAGACATTAAAGATAAAAAAAAAATTCAATAGAAGCTTCCATTTAAATTTGTAATTTCGATTTTTGTCGAAACTTTAAATTTATTTTAGAAAGGAAAAGGGTGAATCTAAAAATCTTCAAGAAAAGTAGAAATTTGGACGAAAAATTAAAAGGATGAAAAAAGAAAAGAACTTTATCAAACAAAATACAGAAGCTTCGAAGTTAAAGTTTATTTTTTTTAAAACTAAAAATGTTGAGTTTACCGAAATATTTAGAAAAAATTTAAATATTGAGAAAAAACCGAAAATTTTCTGATGAATCAAAAATGTTGGGTTTAAATTAGATTTTTTTTTTAAAGTAGAAATTTCGTGACTAGAATTAAAATTTGAAAAAATTAAAGCACACAATTTTTAGTGCAAAGCGAAAAATTTAGAAATTAATAAAACTGAAATTTTAAAATAAAGATCTTTAGAAAAAATTAAAATTTTAAACAAAAAAATGCGAACATCATAAAAAATATTTCTGGTTAAACTGAAAATTTTAAGAAAAACGAAATTCATTAAATTATTTTTTTAGAAATTTTGATTTTAAAGTCGAAATGAAAAAATAAAAATGTTGATATTTCTAAATTATTTCAAAATGTCTTAAAAACATCAAAAGTTGGAATTTCAAATGAAAATTTCGTTTAAATAAAAGGAAAATTAAAAGTCCAAACTTGAATTTAAAAAAGAGTTTATACTTTTTAAATTAAAATGAATATTTTGAAAATAATGTCAAAATGCCTATAAATATGTTTATCAAAAGACAGAAATCTCTGTGGAAATGTTGAATTTGAATAAAAAATTAAAAGAAAGTTAAAAGAATTTTACAAAAGAAGTTGATATTTCGAAAATTTCTAAAAATAATCGAAATTGAGAAAAACGTTGCAATATATAGAAAATTTATGAATTAAAAGTAAAACATTTTTGAGAAAAAACACCAGAAATCTGCAAAAAATTATTTTATACGTCCTTGGAATTTATAAAAATAAATTAATGACATCGATTATGTGCTTACAGAGACGTAAAATTGAAGAAAATAATTTAGAATTTTCAATTTAAACTCGGAATTTTGTTAAATTATCGAAATGTCTAGAAAATATTCTTCAGAAAATATAAGAAGACGCATTAATTATTTTTACGAATTCGTCTCTTTTATTTTTTTTTTTTTCATTTTGGTAATTAGTAAAAATAAGGAATAAAATCTAGTGACCTTAACATTATATAAATTTGACAAATAAAAACTTGAAACTTACCAAAGAAATATTTCCTAATATCCATTTTAAGTTCACGTATTTAACTTAACACCGATCAAGAGTCGACTTGTCGACTAATTCTTAACTCGTACCATAATCATGATTTGTATTGTATTTCCTATGGCAATTCGGCAATATGAAATATGAGCTAATATAATAAACGAGATTAGGTATAAAAATATGTCCTTTGACTGCAATACCGCTTCTGCACGTACGTGACGATTGAAGCATATATTGGGAAGCCTTGAGCTTATTGCCAATTTTCCTTAAAATGCCTACATGGCTATTTTGCTTATCATAAACTTATAGTAGTTGGCAATTTCAGAAATTATTTACATGCTTAAATATGCAATCAACCATTTTCCTATTAATATTTCAATTCGTATCATTGTAAATTTTTTTGGGGAATATACATTTCGGGGGGGGCCGGACCCCTTGGACCCCCCCCCTGGCTACGTGCTTGCGAGAGTTTGACTGATTTTCTCTAAACACTAGAGCAGAGGCGAATGGTTTGTAATTTAACTCTTTTCTAAAAGTACTTGCATGAAATATGCTCACAGGAACTAATGGGATTGATCCCCCAAGGGGAAGATTTTTGAGGCACACGACACAGTCGGAGACAGCAAATTCTTTTGCGGTTCAGCTTTACACAGTGAGGACTTCTATCTACGGAGACTCTTTTTTCTATAGAACTTCCAAGCTATGGAACTCGTTACTGAAGGGAATTTTCCCCAAAAATTACAGCCTATTCTTGTTTAAGAAGGACGTTCATCGTCATCTATCCTTGTTTCCGCGTTCTACTTGCGGTCCTTTGCGAATCGATTGAACATAAAAAAAAATTATTCAGTGAAAACTTTTTTAAAAATCTTGTTGGGTTTTTAGACGAGATATGAAACTTGATAGGTAAAAAATTTCAAAATAAAAAGTCTCAAAATTTCTAGCGGAAATTTCCAGTTTATAATCGAGGAAAAAATATACATTCTCTAAACTTTTAATCAACATTTCTCTCGAAATTTCACCTTTAATAAAGAAGAAATTTTGAAAAAAGTTTCACAATGTAAAAAAAAAATCCTCGACTTTTCTGCTTTACAATCGAAGTTTTTCGTTTAAATTTGGTGAAAGTCAAAATTTAGTCAAACTTTTGAAATTACAATCAAAATTTCGAGAATTAATTGAAGCGATTTCAAAACCCAATCATTTGGACTGAAATGCGAAATTTTGGTCTGACAAATATACAGCATGTTTGATTATAATGGCTCTTTAGTTGTTAGGTTTTTTTCTGCCTCAGTACTGTGAAGTTGAAATTTTAGATCTTTACTTCTTATTTCAAATTTCAACTCTAAACTGGAATTTTTAGACTTTTGGGAGAAATTTAAAAATAAAGCAAAATTTTGAAAAATTCAAGACTCAAAATTTATACTTTTTTAGAAATTTCAAACTTTTTCTGATATTGATACCTTTTTCGAAGTTTTAAGATTGAATATAAAATAATGTTTTATTTTTTACTTCAAATTTCGCCTTTTTCAGGTTAAATTTTGCGTCTGTCAGACGCGGAATTTAAACTATTGACATTTGTCTCCAAAGCCTACTAAGCTAATTTTTCATTAATTTTCGATGTCCTCTGATATACGTTTATATTCTCATAACTTCGTTATTATTCATCTTAGCAAAAAATTTATAATAACTAATTTTATGTTAAATTTTATTATCTTTCATAAAAACATAAAATATACAGGATATTCCATTTAAAAAATTGCAATTTTATGATAAAACTTAAAAACGCCATGTTAATTTTGTTTTTTTGGTATCACCGTACTCATCAGCACTAAAAAATACACAACTTTGCTAATTTCACTGAAGTTATATCTTAATAATAAGAGAGTTAGCAATAGTTCATTTTGAACACCCGGTATATTTAACTGAGTAGGCAAAATTAAATGCATTGACATGGACGCTGCTCAGCGTCGTTGTTGGAAAGTAAAAATGATGCTGAACTTAAGGAACACCTAGTAAAAAATAAAGAGGAGGAAGATTCAACCGAAATAAGCAATTTTTGCTAATCTCCTAATTTTTCATAATTTTTTTCATTTTTAAAAAATATATTATAGTATCGGGAATTAATTCAATTAATTACTAGAAGATTAATGATAATATTGAAAAATTGTTCCCGGGCCACATAAATTAACTACGTGGCCTGTATGTTGGCCACTTTTAAAAAGCGCGTTTATGATATCATTTTTTTTTTTTAGTAATCAAAATTTAAAGGCGGTCATGAGAACATTTTTTTGATCGTGAAAAAATTATTAGGCGATTATGTGTGTCGCCCTTTTTTATACAATACCAAAGTGTGTCACACAAACAAAATGGTTGGGAAACATTGCACTAAACATTTAAAAAGTGGAAAATTTAAAATCGGAATTTCAGGTTCGGCAGATTTTGGCAATATTGGTATTCCTGCATTCAACCACTAATGAACTATTAGAGGTTCACCAGCTTTTGCCGATACTGGCAATCCTGCATTAAACCAGAACTATTACGTATTCGCCAGCTTTTGGCAATACTGGTAATCCTGCATTCAACCAATAATGAATCATTACAGGTTCGCCAACTTTTGTCGATACTGGCAATCCTGCATTGAGTCAGTAATTAATTATTACAGGTTCGCCAGTTTTTGGCAATACTGGAAATACTGAATTCAGCCAGTGTGAGGATTGCCAGTACTGGCAATGTTGTTCAAGGTTTGCTGAGCAAATTCAAACTTTGGATATTAAAAAATTGAAATACAAAACTTGTCCCCTGAAACCAAGAAAGATAAAAAAACACAATAAAGTTTGCTCTAACGCGTTTCGACAGCCAAGCTATCATCTTCAGGGAGATACTGTATCTCTTGTTATTGTGTTTTTTAATCTTTTTTGGTTTCAGGGGACAAGTTTGGTATTTCAATTTTTGAAGCTAACCTAGGACCATCCGTTCCACCAAAATTTTGAATATTGAAGTCAAAAATTTAAAAACTTTAAGCTGAAAGATCGAATTTCAAATTAAACCTGAAATTTTGAGTTTAAAGAAATATTTTCGAGTTAAAAATGCATTTTTATATCTCGATGCATTAAAAATCCTTGCTCAAAAATTTCGAATGTTACACATAGTTGGTATTGAAATGAAAGAAAATAAATAGTATCGATATTTCCATATTTTCTTGTCACCGGTGGCCACTTTGAATAATTTCTGTAAATAAAACATAATATTTTTAAATTTGTTTTTTTATTAAATATTTACGAAACATTTTTTTTATTTAAATATTATTTAAAAATAATTTTTTTGTAAAGTACATTTTAGGTAATAAACATATAGCTTTTCTTTCATGTTAAAGCCAACTTTGTGTTGCACCCGAGGTTTTTGAGTGGGCTTTTTTAATGCATCGAAATATAAAAATGCATTTTACTCGACAATATCGAGCTTCAGTAAGAGCACCTTTTTTTGGGTAAAAACGTTTGTAGTTTATATTTTTGTTAGGAAACTTCGACGAAAGTGCACTCAAAATAAATAAATCACTTTTTAAGGATCGCCTCCCTCGATATATCCAAAACAGGTTAAGTTGTGTTAATTAATTCTTTTAATTTTTTTCCAAAATTTCTTTTTCTATAAATTACTATCATTTCTCAAATTTTCGATTTTAATATCAAAATTTTAGTTAATTTTGACCTACGTCTCGAAATATTAAGTTGACAGGAGAAGCCAGATGAAAAAAGAAACGATTATGTACAATGGAAATTGATCTTTTTTGTCTGATTAATCGATTTGACGATTCAATTATAAATCGAAAGTCGATGGTCTGCAAAGAATCCATAGACATTGTTATATCACGCATGCGTAGCTACAGTACAACGACAGTTGCATTCGAGTAGTTCAAAGGGGCGTTTAGTAAGCGAAAGAACAAAAATACATCACTTCATTGTGACCGCCATTTTGTGTTGAGTGGAAAATAAAATATTAAGCTAAAAGTTGTAAATTTTTTAATTGGCAAGAAGAAAAATAATACGGCTGAAATGTATCTGTGATAAATTGATTTTTTTATATCTCTATTTAGTTGTGATATACAGATGCACTGAAAGCCTTTTGTGTCATTAATATATAATTGATATCTAAAAAGAAACAAAAATAACCACGAAATGAGTTCAAAAGATGATGAATACGATTATTTATTTAAGGGTAAGTTGTTTTTCTATTGTATAGTCATTTTTCTATCCATCGTCGTTGACATGTCATCAATTTGAAGAGTCAGTTCTATCAATTACATTGAAATTAGCACAAATCAAACACATTCCAACGCGTAATTTATTTTTCAATTCGATACATCATCAATTCTGTTTATTAATGCGGTGAAATAAGTCTCTTATTCGTTGAAACATATTTTTTAATATGATGACACCTATCTTCCCTGTGTGATTCATAATCATAACAAATAACAAAATAGCCCATTTTAATTATTTTATTTTTTTAGTTGTATTAATTGGGGATTCAGGGGTAGGCAAAAGTAACCTACTGTCAAGATTTACTAGAAATGAATTCAATTTGGAGTCTAAATCAACGATAGGTGTGGAATTTGCCACTCGCAGCATGCAGGTAAGTGAATTTAATCATATAAAATAATACAAGGTACAACTAAAGTTTTATATATTTTTTTAAAGTAATCAAGTAATGTAGTTTAAACAAGAAGGAAAAATCTGGTAACTAAAATCATACACTTACCTGTTGCCTGAAGTAAACAAAGTATTTAAAATATTTATTGAAAATAAGAGCCATATATTTATAAGAAAAAAATATTTTAATTTAGAAATTTCGATCTTCTGGAATTTTCAAACTTTTTTTTTTGAAATTTTGAAAATTTCTCATAATTTCAATGTTTTTTTTCAAAATTCAACATGTTTGTCACAATTTCGAATTCCTTAAATTTTTACTCCAATCACACCTTTGACATCATACACAAAATTTCTTGAACAAAGTCAATAGGTTTGATGTAACCAATGCAGTGTCAAAAATTTGCTTACACAAGAATAAAAAAATTGAAATTTAAACCTCACATTTTAAAAATATAGAAATTCCAGAAAAACTTATAATATCTGTTTCTTAAAATTTTGAGTATAACTTAGTAGGTTGGATTGTTTTGACAATTTCAAGTTATCTGATTTGCATAGATTTCACTCACTTGAATCATTTTTGAAGATCGTGAAGTGCATGGAATTTTATAGTACAGTTGTTTGAAAAACAATAAGCAATAAAAAGATCATTTGTAATGAACTTTTGATATTATTTCATGCGTCAAATATGCTAAACGTACTTAGAAGCAGCTAATCAAGTAAATACAAAGATCAGTTGACAAATCACATTTTGTTGTTGAGATACTTGTGCCACTGTCAGCTTCTCCTGGAAGCTTTTGTTAACCGTTACAAACATGCTCTAACGTTAGCAGTATTATACAGCTATGAGTAAGACACCTAATAATATTAAAAAATGAGTGATCAGCGGCGGGTTTTCACCACTCTAATACGTGTCACCATCGCGCTAACTATCACAAACATGCTTTAACATTAGCAGTATTATGCAGCTTTGAGTAAGACGCCTAATAGTATTAAAAAAAGAGTGATCAGCGGCGGATTTTAAACTCATGACCTACTACACAAGAAGCAACCATTCTACCCATTGAGCCATACACTCTTATTGAATTAAAAGCTTGATAACCTAGCCCTACACCTACAAGATATAAGTTGAAAGCTGACTATCAAAAAAGAAAGAACGTTGGCAAATTATTTTTTACGTTTTCTCTTCTGTCATCGATCCCCATAACTCACAATATGTCTTGGTGTCAGCCTCAAGTTCAACGAATTTTGTTTGTGTAAATTACGATTTTTTCCTTATTTTTATATTACAGGTGGATGGAAAAACAATAAAAGCACAAATATGGGATACCGCCGGGCAAGAAAGATACAGGGCTATAACAGCAGCCTACTATCGTGGAGCGGTAGGAGCTTTATTAGTTTACGATATCGCCAAGCATTTAACTTACGAAAACGTTGAACGCTGGTTGCGCGAGTTAAGAGATCATGCCGATCAAAATATCGTTATTATGTTAGTAGGAAATAAATCGGATCTGAGGCATTTAAGAGCGGTACTCACTGAGGAAGCAAAGGCGTTTGCAGAAAAAAATGGCCTTTCCTTTATTGAGACTTCAGCATTGGATTCTACCAATGTCGATATGGCTTTTCAAAACATATTAACTGGTATTATCTTGATTTAATAACACTATTACAGTAAAGTAATTGGATTCTTGCAGAAATTTATAGAATTGTATCCCAGAAGCAGATCAGGGATCCTCCAGAAGGTGATACGATCCGACCACAAAATGTAGAACCAATTGATGTAAAGCCGACCATGAATTCAGATGGTGTTCGCAAACAATGCTGTCAGTAGTATTTTGTTGTAAGCAATACCACTGTTTTCCAATACAGGTAAAATTAATTGTATTGAAGTAACCTGTTACTGTATTTTTTTTTTCTTGTAGAATTCTGCATACTATAGTAAAACTTGCTAAAGTTGATTTTTATTTATACACAAACATTTAAAATTTATGCTGTTCTCTAGGCTATGGAAGAATTTAGTCAACCACACTCTTTTTGCTGTGAACACTCAATTTGCAGTATCTTATTTTTGCCATTTGAAACATTTTAAATATTCTGATGTGTATAGTAGAACTTAAGCCACCAGTAATGGTTTATTTATATTTTACTTCTGCATTCGCTCGTCGCGAATTGTATTAATCACATACCAATTTGTAGTTAAATATTTAAAGTTTTTGGGTGCTGATATTAATAAACAGTTGTATTTATTTAATTATATACAGATAAATGTGCTATATTAATTTGTATGGCATTAATAATAATGGCTGTCATATAAAATTTGGTTTCATATAAAGGTTTCTAAAAATAAATTTCTTTGAGTGTTTTTCATTTTAATTATAGAAACTTTGTTAACTTTTATGTATGTATCATTTTTATAAATATATTAATTAAAATAATCAGTTATATCGCTGTAGATATTCTTTATGTTGTAGTCTGAAGGAATTAAGCAACAATCTAATGCTGCTGCATTAGATATTTGTTTACATAATATGGATGTAAAATAAGCTTCATATTAAGGAAAATTAAAATTTTAATTTTTAAATAAAATTTATGTAATACTACTAAAATATATTTTATTTTCACATTGCCAAACCTTGCCCTATTGAAGAAATTACATTTTAGCAATGAATTGTTGTCTTGGTTTTGAACTGTTTTCACTCTTGGAACACAAAAAAGTGGATACTGAGTTTAATATAAAATTGTGCTTATAAACAAAATAATTTTTATCAATTGACTTATTCATGTGGTACAAAAATTGCTAACTCCTATCACATGTTTCCTTAATTATAAATACCTAATTTTTATATAATTTTCTGTAAATAGGTAATATTTGTTACCAAATATCTCTTAGATATAGCCACCCCAATGTCTATGCTGGAATCCATTTAAGGCGGTAGGATTGATCTTAAGGTGGCTGGTCTAGTACTCATAAAACGTCAAAATTCTTCGCTTGCCATTTTACAAACTACATCAATACTATCCCTTAGAATTTAATGAAAATTGGTAATAATGTTTAGAAATTTTGGAAAATTCAGGCTTTGGAAGCAGATTTTCATTTTTTTTTAATTCCCACAAATGGGCATACAATTTGTCCCTTTTTCGCCTATTTTCAGCAGCTAATATCTCGGAAATTAAGCGGAATTTGAAAAAAATACTTCCAAAGCATGAATTCGACATCCTTGCTTTATAAGACCTCCAAATTTGAAAACGAAATCTTGAAAAATAAATGCCCCATTTGTAAATTGGGAGAGCGGTGTTTGGCATAAAGATTAGCCTATATTGGGGTTGCACTCTTGGATTAGGCAGGGTACAGAGAGGGACATGTTCCGGACAAGATAAATTTTTACCCCTTCCCAAATACCTTATCAGCGAACGAAGTACCTTAAGCTTCCAAGCTCATATTTCTTTATCTAAGTATGCTAAAAATAATAAACAATATTAATAATAATATTTCTACCAGAGTTTGAGTAAAATAAATTGTTTACGTGTTTGTAGCTTACAATTTGTTACTGAATAGTGGTTTTTGTTTTAATATGTTAGCAAGAATTTTTTTCTCTCCTAATTAACCTTTTTATATTACTCTTTGGAAAAATATGAATTGTTTAAGTAAGTAAATACTATAACAGATTTAAGAACAAAATAAAAATTGATTTTGTACCATTTAAATTGTAAATTTTATATTCACCACTTGTGGTCGAAAATCAATCAATTGTATCTGTAAGGAACGAAATTGTTTTTTACACAATTAATTAAAGGTATTTATTTTTATGCAGATGCTTAGTTCTTACATTGACAATATGAGAAAAGACATGGGAGTATGAAAAGTTTGACTTCTTCAAAAATGTTGCCTTTTTTCAAAATTTCGACAGTTTTTTGAAATTCTCAATTTTTTTCAGAATTTCGACATCTTGAAAAATGAGCTGTTTTTGAAAATTATAAATTTTTTTGAGGAATTCGGTTTTTATGACGACTTTCACTTTTTCTCATTTTTGAAAATTTCGACCACTCACTAAATATTTCGAATGTTCTTGGGAATTTCTACTTTTAGATACATACTTTCAACTGTTTTCAAAATCTCTAGTTTTTTTGAAGAATTCAACTTTTTTTAAAAATTTCGATATTTTTAATTTTTACCTTTTTATGATTTTGATTTGGACATTTTAAAATTTCCACATATTTCAAATTTTCAATTTTTTACAAAAATTTGAAATTTTGACTTAATCCAAAAATTGTAACTATTTCAAAATTATCACTTTTTCTAATATTTTGCTATGTTTAGAACTTACTAGTTTTTCAAAATTTCAACTTTTTCTGAAAAATTTTATTTTGTTGCAAATTTCGACTTTGAAAAATCCAACTTTTTTGACAATTTCAACTTTTTAAAAAAGTAATCAAATGAATAGTTCTGACCAGGTCAACATTTTCGGAATGTAGAATTGTTAAAAAAATAAAATCGAAATTGTAAGAAAACGGAATTTAAAAAAAATAGCAACATTCCAAAAAGTACGAATTAAAAGAAAAATAGAGTAAAAATTTGGTGAAAATTTGGAAAAAGTTGTCTCAAAGTAAAATTTTTCGAAAATAGTTATATTTTGAGAATAAAGCCCAAATGCAACAAAGAATTTTCGGAGAAAATTTGTAATTTCGAGAAAAGAGTGTGCTTCCCTGTCTTTGCAGAAAAATATGATATTGTAAAAGGAATCGACAGGAAGCAAAAAACGGCAAAAGGAAAGCTATGTACTTTACCTATTTAGAGATCTGATTTTTCATGATTTTTTTATAAGTTTTCAATTCGTTAGCCCAATTCCAGGCTACAATTTTTTAAAAATTTTGGCCATTTCCTCAAAATTTCGAATTTAAATCTGAAATTGTTTTTATTAGGAATTGCAATTCTAAAAAGAAATTGTCAGTCTTTTTTTTCTTGTCAAAGTGAAAACTGCAAAAGAAAAAGTATATTTTTAAATTTTAAAACAAACTCATAATTTCAGGTAAAAAAGTCAAACTTTCGAAAAAAATTATTTATTTAATTTCGAAATTCTGAGAAAAATTTTAAATTTCTGGCACAATTTTTTTTCAAAGTTTTTCCCAGAATTTTGACTTAAATTTAAGAAATCTTTGGACTTTTTTTAGATATTCTAAAATAGCTCAGTTTTTTTTTTAATATATATTTTTTCAAGTTTAGAAATTTCACTCGTTTCTCGAAATTTGGTTTTTAAAAGTCGAAACGTTAAAAAAAATATTGAATAACATGAAATTTTGGAATGGAACATATCTCCGCGGCCGACTCGCCGCCACGCCGCCCTACTCGCTGCTTCAGAAACTACAGGGTGTCTAATATAAGAACTTTATAAATTAATTTTTACTTCTAAAACTTTTACAAATCTTGCAAGCAACAACATGAAAATCTATTGTAATTCTCATTTCTATAATGGGAATCCATCAATTAGTAATTAAGGTACAATAAGTTAAATTTGATATAAGATCGTTATAGGATAATTAGGCAAACAACCTTGTTTATTCAATCAAAGTCGAAATTACATGTTCCATCCTATAAAAAGGGATTGCAATATCTTTCTGTGGCAAGTTGTAATAAGCAAGACGGGTTGATTCTTCTCCCTGACTTACAGTTTCTCATATAAGGTACTCTTAAAAAAGTTGTAGTAAGCATTAGAGTGTCGCTGTAAAATTGACCAAGCTAACATTGAATCCCAACGAAACAAGAAAAAAATTGACGGCGATGGATTTCTTTATAAGTACTGGAGCAGTCGTATTTTGGAGATGTGAGCGACGAGGAAGGTGCAAGGTAAGAATTCATGTAAGCGGGGGCGCTGTTATAAAGAATATCAACGTTCATTCGCACGGTGTGAATGCAGGAAAGGTTGAAGCCGATTACACATTGACGAGCATAAAGCAGAGGGCTAAAGAAACTATGGAATCTACTTCCCAGATTATCAACAATTGTATTTGTTACGCTTCCCAAGCTTGCGAAGGTACTTCGCTAATTCACTCGGCACTAAGAAAAATTATAAGACGAAAGCGAAACGATATCAAAGCTGCTCCGCCTATATTTTTGGACTTAGAGGCACTTGTCATTCCGAAAAACTATAGACGCTATCAAGTTCAGCAGAATGAATTTGAAATTTTTTTTTTGTATGATGGTGGACAAAATCAAGAAAGAATTTTAATTTTTGGACGACAATCCAATATGCGCTTGTTCGGAGATAGTACAACTCTTTTTGTGGATGGCACGTTCAAAATTGCTCCACAGCTATTTACACAACTTTATACTATTTCCGCTTTAAAGCATGGTGGTACGCATCCAACTGTGTACCACTTCTGCCAAATAAAAGAAAGGCAACATATAATCGACTCTTTGAGCAAGTCAATATTTTAATATTTTATCAGAAAACTTTCCAACGTGGATGTTTTTTCATCAAGCTCAAAACTTAAAAAACATATCTACAAGCGGTCTTCATAGACAATACTGTAATGATGCGAATTTCGCCCTTCAAGCACGGATGATTACTTCTTTGGCTTTTGTGCCCATAAATGATTTAGAACAGGCACTGGAAGAACTGGGAGATTTTTACCAGATGAACTGCAACCAATTCTGGACTGGTTTGAAGGCAATTATATTGGACGAAGAAATCGAAGAGGAAACGGCCGTCGTCAGCCCTTATTTCCTGCAACAATATAGAATGTGTATCAAAGAAGTATTCAAGGAGAAGACCGAACTAACAACCATGCAGAAGCTGCACACCGTCGATTACAAACCGAACTACCCATGACAAACCCCACAATATGGAAATTTATAGATTGTTTTTGGTAGATTCAAAATGGAAGAGATTTATATTATGAGCGGCTTGTAGCAGGAGGAAATCCGACACTTAAATTGAAAAAATACAGAGATGCTGACGAACGGATACGAAGAATTTTACAAAGTTACAATCAAAGAAATACCATAGAATTTCTTAAAGGGATATCTCATAATACGAAATGGACGAGTGATGAGTAAATAAAATATTTTAGTACGAAAGGATCAAATATTTAATTTAAAATTTTAATTTTGAATAAAAGTTTTATTTTGGTAGATTTAGAATTTATCTAGGTAAATAATATTTACAAATGATATTTGTATTTGTTTGATTTTCTATTATTGTTAATTTCTATATTAATTTTAGTGGTATGCGTATTAGTTGGTGTTGCCGATTTAATATTGTTATAAGTTATAATGTAAAGTGTTAGGTTATATTCAATTCGTCAAGGTCCAAATAAAGTTGGTTTTACAAGAATTTTGCAACCTTTGATTGATACTATTATATAGTAGTTTTTGAGACGGCGGCGACGTCCTAGACCCCAAAATTTTTTTCAAAATTTCCGCTTTTATTAAAATTTCAACAATCCAAATATCAAAAAAAAAGTTAAAATGTTCAATAAATATTTTTGTCAATTCCGTTTTAATTTTTTATCAAAGCGCGAAAAAAAAAATGCTAATTTTAAGAAACAAGTCAAAGTTGCTACTTGCAAGTTTACCAACAAATATGAATTACTAAACCAGCTGGTGTCAGCAACATGCACGCTTTCTTGAGGTATCCAATGCTTCGAGTTACACAGTATCATATTCAGTAAAGTGACGATATGAATGATTGCGAAATCGAAAGACGTAAACCGAACTTCTTACTCAATTTCCCTCCGTCTCTGTTCTACTAACCTCCCTCAATCGGGCATTTAAATCCGAGAACCAAATCGTACATAACGATTTACCAGATCCCCCCATCCCCCTAACCGCTTTGCAAAATCACGAAAATCGGTTTCAAGCCGAGTTGGCACAATTTTTAATCTAAAGTAGGCCTGACTATTTCGTTCGGCAAAAGTAAAATAAGTGAAAACATCTAATTGACATGATCATGTTTCTGTATTTATTTTCGATAAAATTTGAAAGCAAACTTTGCAAAAAAAATTCCGCGGTGCCATCCCTCCAAAAAAGTCTCGAGTCTCCACTGACTGATATATTGCATTATCAAATATCCCTCTTTTGCGGTTGGGGCAGAAGGCTATCTTAACGAATTTCTGTGTCATTAAACTATATTTTCTACCGAGTCTGGTCCGGATCTATACCCATTTCTACAGATATGCATCCAAGTTCTTTTTCTAAGTCGCGAGCATTGGCCTAGCTGAACGGAGAGGGTAAAGGTGGTCGATACCTACCCGAGAATATATTTGTAATTCATTAGGTGCCTTAGATGTCATTGCCCAATCTGGAAATATCGACAGCACATACTCTTGTCTTGTGAGTGAAGACCTTTTTTTGGTCAGCAAAAAATATTTGCGAGGATAAAGTACTGAAAAGATAAAAATATGTATGACTTGGACTTTTTTTGTTGTGCAATATACAGGTTGAACCAAATTTGATTTCCACTACAGGGATCTCGCTCGGAAAAGGTTAGCAAGGAAGCTTAAATGGGCAAAGTAGTGCAGAATTTAATGCTTAACAATATTCTGCTAAGATAAAAATTGAATTCTAATTCGTCTTGATTTTATTTAGAAATATCTGAAAATGACCATTTTTAAAAATCAGCTGTAACTCGTTTATTTGATGTACGATAGAAAAAATTCAAAACTGTAATTAGTTGTTTTTTCATTGCTCAAATGCTCATAGTTCAAATGTGGTCAGGTGGGTTAAATGAAGTAATTTAGTATTTTTAAACTAAAAATATTGTAACAAACTGTGCAAATTGTCTAAACTGAAATTTTTGAGAAACATAACAACAAAAAACTCATAATGTATTTAAGTAAATTAAAATTTAGATTTCGAAAAAAGTGGAAATTTCGCAATTAAGACGTATTTTGTTTATCGAAGTTGTTACTGCTTGGGATCCTTGCTTGATGTGATCCGCCACTGGAAGTTATTAAATTAAAATGTAAAATAACTTCGACTGAGTTTGTCTTTATTTTCACTCTTGATGTGATCCGCCACTGGAAGTTATTAAATTAAAATGTAAAATAACTTCGACTGAGTTTGTCTTTATTTTCACTCAAAATTTGGATTTTCTTTACTAATATAATGATGTTTTTGAAAAACATTTTAATCTTCAAATGCATACTTTTCTCCTAGAAATTGTGATCCGCCACTGAAAGTTATTAAATTAAAATGTAAAACAACTTCGACTGAGTTTGTCTTTATTTTCACTCTTGATGTGATCCGCCACTGGAAGTTATTAAATTAAAATGTAAAATAACTTCGACTGAGTTTGTCTTTATTTTCACTCAAAATTTGGATTTTCTTTACTAATACAATGATGTTTTTGAAAAACATTTTAATCTTCAAATGCATACTTTTCTCCTAGAAATTGTGAAAATCTATTTTTATTAATTATAGATTTTTTTCTCAAAACTTTATTTTTTCCTTAAATTTTATGCTTTTACCTTTTACTATCTTTCCTAAAAATTTAATTTCAAACTCCCAATTCTGTTTTTTCTATAAATATTCACTTTCCAAACAGCTTCTTTTTATCTCAAAATACATGTCAACCTTTGCATTTTTTCCAAAAATATATCTTCAATAAAACAACAAATTTGCACTTCAGGGATTTTAATTTTATTTTGAAATTTTATCGTTAAATTTTATTTTAAGTTCAATTTTTTTTAACATTGGAAATGTTTATGTTGAGATATGGGGTGAAGTTTCGGGTTTTCGTTCAAGCTTGAAGAACAAGGTGTCGGTCGGTCGGACATACTTGGATCGCCAGTCGAGCGCTCTCGGCGTCGAGAGGCCGGCATGAGAGAATGTTAAGTTTACAGTTCACCGCAGTGCACCATATTCGTTTAATCCAGTGACGTTTCATTAGATAAGGCTATCAGCTACGGATATTAAGAGTATGACAAATAGCGAAAAGTGTAAGACATATTGAGAGCATAAAAAACGTTTACGAGAGATTGAAAATAGAGAATCTAGTGAGTTAAGTACGAAAACACCGCTAACAAAAACTGAACACAGTAGGCGGTATTATGAGCATGTAAAGATGCGCAAACTTAAAGGTTCTGAAGTTTACCCGGGCTACCCAAGTCAGCGGCCCTTAAGTGAGGGGTTATAATTCCAATATTATGCTGTAAACTCTTACCCTAAATCCAATTCACGTACTGTCTTGAAGTACTCAGTAAACGAATGTGGTAAAATATCTGCACTTATAATTTTTAGGGCTCAAATAAATGTAAATTACTTTTACAATAAAGTTGACAAATTTTTGCTTGTAGATTAAATATATTTTAATATTTCATTGTTTTCGCTTTGTACTAAAATATTTTTTTCAAGAGCCATGAGCATAGATGCCTTAATATTATTTTGATTTAAATTATTTCGTAGTCTATTTGGTTATACGAGTATATTTCAATTTAAAAAATGCAAGACCGCTTTAAAATAAAAGAACAGGTCCAACCGTCCTAAACATTTTTTAATTCACAAAAACCACACAACCCGGTCTAAGACAACTAATTAACTGTATTAAAGGTTTTAGAGCTTTCGGCAAAAAAAGGGAATTAATTTTATTTATTCCCATAATAGCCGAAAAATTAAACGATCATGCAAAGCGAAAATGGCAATCAGTACAACCAGTACAGCTCTAGTTTTAATTAGAAATAGGTGCAGTAACTTTAAACAATGTCCAGCGTTGTTAAATCCAGAGTGTCAAGCGAACATCACTACTTCAGCATTAGTTAAAAAATTGTAATTTTCTTTAAAAGAGTTTGAAGTAATGTACCATATGGATCAAATCACATCTAAACGAATTCACGTGTGATCTGGAATAAGATAAACAAAATCACAGAACCAACCTCAATTTTTAAGATTGATAAATTTGCCATTTAACTGCCCTCTAATGTTTTTTTCGATGATCCTGATTTCAATGCGAAATAATCTAAATAGATTTATTAACTGAAACAAATTTATTTTGGGAGTAATTAGAAATTCCATTGAAATTTGAAAAATTTAACTTCATTTTCAAGAAAACAAATTGGTTTGAATGCACATGGTCATTTAAAAGTCCATTCAAAGAAACAAAAATATGACATGCAATTCAAAGACCATAAATTCTTGTCAGGAAGAACAATTACATGACCGGGGCAATAAATTTTAGGATCAAGAGGAAACTGAAAACAAAATACTTTTATCCCAAGAAGAAAAGACCCGAAATAACACTTTTACGACAATTACTACTTACGAGCACCCTGTGGTCTCTTCATTGTAACGTTGCCTTTCAAAAACGAAAGAAAAATGGGCGAGGCACATTCAGTGTCAATAAAATGATTCTTAAACTTGTAAAAAATAGGGACGACACGTGTGGACCACTTGTCGAAATGACAAATTTCTGAATTGTACTACTTATCCAACCAGGGGGTTCAAACAAACCGTGAAGGAGCATAAAATTCAGGTGGTGTAAGACACATCTGCAGTCAGCCTTAACGTCATTTTAATCGCCCAAGCAATAATACAAGAAGTTTTCCGTTCCGTTTCTAATTTATTCTATTGTACTGTCAAGTAAGATCACTAAAATGTACAGAATGATAAAAAGGGTATCCATATGACACCGATTTTCAACGAGTTTTATGGCATCAGCAAAGAAGGACTTATTAAAACTTTCTGTTTAATAATGGTAACTTACGGCACCGCTTGTGCACCCTTTTTTGCAGCCCGTTTCTTAAAATAGCAAAAGAAGCTGAAGAACAATTCCCATTAGAAAGTAAAATAATCAGGCGCAATTTTTATATGAACGACTTATCAACAGATTTGATCTCAGCTAAAAGTAGTAATTTTATTCAGCTATATTTGTGTCCTAGTGTAAACGGGCAAGGAAATTTAGTCTCAGATACCTGAGATTTCTATTATGAAATAAATCTCTAATCTAAACGAACCCTTAGGGTTAATTCATCTGATCATTACAATGCTAAACTTATAATACAATATATAGGTCCTTTTTATTTTCAGAGATATCGGCTGTGGAAATGTTAACTAAAAGAGTCTGTATATTATTTAAAATTTTGTTTGGATCAATTCGTCGACCTCTTACTTCTAAATCTTGGCCCTGTGATAAGTAGATCATATATCTTGTTTGTAAGCGGTAGCTAACTGACTTCAATATAAAGTAGTCAATAGACCATAAACAGGAAACATATTTTTTAACCACTGTGTAGTATGAGGTGCCGTTCAGGACATAATATACAGTACAGTACAGTACAGTACAGTATATTTAATTTCAATGAATATGGATATTTAAATCTTCTGTTAAAAATTTTATATAAATATTCGTAAATATCTCTTATAAAGATTTTATGTGATTTCAAAAATATTTATATAAAGTGTGATATATCAAACCACCGTAGCGGGCGCTAGAAGCGCTGGAACTTAAATTAAGGTTTGAAACTTTTTTTATTTTATTATTTATTTATTATTATTTTGTTATTATTATTATTATTATTATTATTATTAGCAGCATGCTGTCACTTTTTATGTCAGATTTTAGTGCTATTGATAAATATGTAAATATAATCAAGATTCAGGTGGCGACAACGAAAAATAAAATTGATATATAAATAATACCATACTCCATGCCCGATTCGTGCGGCTACTATCGCCTCTCACGGTCGTTTCATGTATCACAGTTTATATAAATATTTTTAAAACCACATAAAACTTTCATATAAAATATTTAAATAGATTTATGTAAAATTTCTATCATATATTGTTTGATTTATTAAATATTCATGAAAAATAATTATGTTGTGAACGGCGCCTCATAGTGTACTGGTCCTTCGAATATTTAACAAGAATCAATTTAAATACCCGAATGTGATCGGCATCGGCAGTTCAGATTTCTAGCCCAATATTCGGAATGCAGTAGACCCGTGTAAAAATGTTTGGAAGGTGGTATCGGAAAATCAATTTTGGCGAACTATAGAGTACTTCTTCCTTATAGTCCGAAACTTTTTGGAAAAGAGCATCTTGTAATCTGAATAATTACATATAAAAATGATGAGATAAAATCTATACTTAAGATTATACAATATTAAACTTCACGAATTAAGCAACAACAAAATAATAATAATAAATATCACAAGGTTTATTACAGAATTAACGTAATAGGTATTGTTGTAAATAAATACATATTTTATGTAATTATTATTTACTACTTCGAAGATACATAGATAATTGTCGTGGTGAATTACAAGGGATGTCGGATAAAACAAGGGTCTTCGTCACTAAGATGCTAGCCTTAATAATCTAAATAAATAAAGGTTTCATATTTCAACACGATCGGTAAAGAGGTTATGAAATTATTAATTAAATTATTTTTTATAAGAACTTTGAAAGTCTGCAATTCGAAAAGTAAACATTTTTTATTAATTTTTTTTCGTAATTCGTATTTATTTATCATTCCGAATCAACTGCCAACGTTGTCTTTGAAATTTGTAAATACCCTGTATAACCTTGTATGTTAAATAAAGTGTTAATTATGTTTCTATTTGGTGTTATCATTTCCAATGTCTCCGTTGGTTGCAAGGATTGCGAAATCTGTGAATTTTTATTTTTAAAGTCAAAATTTCAGGAAAATTTATTTCAATATAAATGAATGAAATTTTACGCTTTTTTTATAATTTGGAAAAAACCGAAATTCGCAAAATTTTTTAAAAAGTTGAAAATGATAATTTAAAAAAAAATAAAGGTTAAGATCATCAAAGTATCAAAATAGTTGACATTTTGAAAAAAGTCAAAATTTAAAATAATGACACAATTTTAGAAAAGTTGAAAAAATTCTAGAATTTGAACAAGTCGGAATTAAAAAAATCGAGATTTCTAAAAAAAATTTGGAAAAAAGTAAAACTTTTAAAAATCTCAATACCTACCTTAAAACAAACAAAATGAAATCTTAAAAAAAAGTCAAAATTGTCAAAAAGTCAAGAATAAAAAAAACTAAATAGAACAAAATTAAATATAAGTGGGATTCCAAAAAAATCGTTTCTTGAAACTCGATATTTTCGAAAAAATAAAGTTTGAAAAAACCAAAATTTTAAAATATTCGATATTTTTAAAACCAAATTTTAAAAAAGCGATATTTAAAAGAAAAATTGAGATTTTCACATAAAGGAATTTAAAAAGTCAATATTTTGAAAAAAAGTGAACATTTTTAAGAAAGTCGAAATTTTTTCAGAAAGGCGATATTTGATAAAGCCAAAATGTTGAGGAAGTCGGAAAAAAATGAAAGTTTACAAAAAGGTCGTAATTTAAAAGTCAAAACGATAAATAACCAAAATTTTCAAAAAAAGTAGAAATTTTCAGAAAAAATCTAGAAATTTTTGAAAAAGTTGAAATTTTTTGAAAATCTAAAATTTTAACAAGATCCAAATTATTAAATCCTAACCTTCAAAAAGTCAAAATTTTATGAAAAGGTGGGATTTTGGGAAAAAAAGGAATTTTACAAAGGGTAACTTTTGAAAAAGCTCGATATATTAAAAAAAATTTTTGGAAACATGTCGAAGTTATCAAAAAACTAAAGGGTTAAGAAACCGAAATTAAAAAAATCTTTATTTTGAAAAATGCAGAAATTTTCAAAACAACATTGAAAGTCAACACTTTCAAAAAAGTTTAAATTTTAAAAAAGGTCGAAACTTTATAAAATTAAAAATAAAAACATCCAATCTTCCAATGCATTCGACATTTTCAACAAAAGAATTTTAAAAAAACACAGACATTTTGAAAAAGTAGAAATTTTCAAAGTCAAATATAAAAAATGAAAAGTTGAAATTTTTAAGTAAGTTACGAAATGTTGAAAAAAAAGTCGAAATTTTGAAATCGTAATGTGTTTAAAATTACCAAAATCAGAGTTCTTGCACAAGGGCTTGGTTCCTAGCTATGCCACTGGGTTCCTTGAAACCCAAGATATGAAATAGGCTTCTTTATATCCTACAAGACTCTTTCAGATACTTTCAAACAAATATATTATCCAGAAACATGAGATAATTTATCAGTGTCATGTGATTTGATTTCAGCATTAATACTTGATACTAAAGGCAATTATTCATTTAATTCCGCGGACGAAGTCGCAGATAACAGCTATTACAAATAAATAAGAAACAAATGCATAAAAAATTTATTTAGATATAAAAATGTATTTACAAGTTTATGTACAGTCCCCTTTAAAATACTGCTTACTTTTATTTGAACTTATGAGTATGTTTTTAAATAATCTTCTCCAAAAATAAAATTAAAGCATATAACTGATGTAACAACAACTAGAACTAATTAACAACATTATGCCATATATAAAAAAGTATTAATGTCATCATCATCTCTTCTCATATATTTATGTTCAATCAACCATTCTAATTGTTCTTTGATCATCTTTTTTGATGGTAGAAACATATTTTTTAAAATGTCTACTAATTCAGTCTGCAGAGCTGCATTTGTTATACGTTTTCGCATTTTCAAAATTTTTATAATTGCCTCCTGTGTCCTCAAAATTCTTAATTGAACAATGGACTGATTATCTTCCATTTGTGACCTTTCAGTACTCAATTGAAGTCTTCCAATAAGGTTTACCTAAGAAAATTATTAAATCATATCTATAATATAAACTTCCTTTAAATCATAAACCATACCTTTCCCCGTTTCTGAGGTTTTCCATTTTTTACCAAAGCAAAATCCTGATTCACCCAAAAAATTGTATGTTCTGTGAATTCTTTAGGTGCGCAAGTCGTTGGTGAAAATGATAACAACTGCCTTTTAAGTTTAGGAAATGCCACCAAAGACCACAAAGTTCGTCTCAATTCACCATCTGGCAATTCCGTGGCCAATCGCAAATTTTCGTAAGTGATTTTATCATAAGGTCTCTGATTCCAAGCAAATAAAACAGCCATTTGAAACGTAGTCACATCTAAATCAAATTTACCCCCATTTGTAGAAAAAGTTATAGTGCCATTACTCATGTGATGATACCATTGCAATTTTCTGCCAGAATGTTTCTTTTTATAAAAATCTTCTATTTCTGGGATATAGTCTTCCAATTCAACTGGTAAAGAGACTGTTACTCGTTCGGAACCTCGAGCCCAAGCTCCTGCATTTAAAATTTTAATATTGATTGCATCGTGCCTTGTGGTGGAATTTCTAAACTGGGAATTAAGATCCTCGCTGACTTTAATATCTTGAAACATTCTAGCCAATTTGTTAACATAGTCAGCAGGCATACCCACTTCTCTTAGCCATTCTACCATATCTTCTTCTTTTTCACTATCAGCGCTAAAATATAAACTCAATTTAGAAATATATACACCATCTCCAAGATAATGAGGGCAGTATGGGCATCTAAGAAATGTCAAAAGATACAGATCCGGGTAAACGAGGAAAAAGTTGCGCAATTAAAAAGACTAATAAAACACCGCTCATTTTTACTTCCAGTGTTGAGTGAATATTAAGTCAACGCTTCTAGAGCTATTTCAAAGATGCAGATTTTAAAAATGTTTATTTTTTTTTCTGCATTAATAATAATGTTAACGAGCGCCAGCCAGATTCGGTTAAATGAGAAAAAAGGTGCGCAGTTAAAAGACTAATAAAATAAAGCTCATTTTTTTCTGGCGTTATTAAATAATGACAGAAAAAATTTGTTAAAATTTGTAATTGGAATTTCAAGTAAGCTTCGTTCGACGTTTGGTCTTCGAACAACCATGATCAGTTTCATTTTTTTTAATGTGGTAGTACCTTTTTTGTAACAAACATTTATACAGATCTGACTAAAAGGTTTTTACCAACGAAACCTAATAAATATAAGTGAAAACTACTTCACTCACGTATGATGTGTCTTGGTGAATAGCATTTGATTTGTTTCCACGAATAATATTCTATATTCTGATTTGTTCGCCAAGTGACCGGCTTAGCCCCGGTTTTCCCTGCACAAATTTTTTTATTATATGGATAACGTGAACATATGTCCAGCTTTTAAGCTATTCGCTGTTCCCAAATTGTATAAAAATGCCTCGCTTTGAGTAATGTTTTTAAGCAATCTGTCCCGTTTTCCTCAAATATATTTTTAGCAAGTTAAAGGGTTTGATTTTCAGAAAAGGATATATAGCAACAAACGAAATCGAAATTAAAATGCCGAAAAAAAGTTAAATCTCAAAGAGCCATTCAAAAATTTGAGTTTAAATTAAAACTTTTTTTTAAAAAAAAGAAAATTTTAAAATATAAGGCGTGAGATTTTGTAAAAAAAAGTAGAAATTTTTTAAAGTACAATAGCTTGAACAAGATGAATTTCCAATATAAAGCTAAATTTTCGGGGAAAAAATGAAAGATCACAAGTAAATTAGAAATGTTGAGAAAAAATATTTTGATAAAAACAGTAGAATTTTTAGCAAATTTTAAAAAAGGAAAAATTAAAAGTATAGTAAGGCTTGAAATTTTGTAAAAAGTAGGAATTTTTTAAAGTACAGTCAAGATCTTGAACTAGATGAATTTCCAATGTAAAGCTAAAACAAGTAAATTCGAAATGTTGAGAAAAAAATATTTTAACAAATAAAGTAGAATTTTTAGCAAATTTTCCGGTTGAAACTCAAAACTACAAAAAAAATCGGAATTTTCATAAAAATCTTAAATTATTTACACAAAAATTAAAAACGTTTAGAATATGCATAATTCGGCGATTAAATTCAAAAATTTAAGACACTTTTTTTTCATAATCAAAGTTTAAACTTTGACTCGCTTTAGAAAAAAATGATTTTATTCTTTCGACTTGGTTTTTTAGAAGTTTGGAGTATAAAGGCTAGATTTAAAAAAGTGAAAATTTCAAATTCTGCATTAAGATTTCGAGGACACAAGTCAAAATTTCGGAAAAAAGTACTTAAAATTTATTTCAAAGAAGAGTTCTTAAAATTAGAAAAACCCAAATATTCAATTGTTGAAGAATTCAAAATTCCCAGAAAAAAATAACATTTTTCAGAAAGTTTTTGTTAATGTATTTAACTTTTTTCGATAATTTAACTTTTTTCTTTTAAAATTCGAAATTTTAACTTGTACTTTTTAGATATGTTTTATAAAATTTCAGCTTCAAACAAACTGTAGCTTTTTTTCTAATAAGTATTATAATCGCCTAACCTAACCCTTTCCGACATGTTGAATTTATTCTTTAAATATAGGCATCTTTCTCGAAATTACGAATTAAAATTTTGTTAAAAACTAGACTTATTGATCAAAAAATTGTCTCATGATGAACAATTTAATAATAATTTTTCAATTATTTATTACATTTAAATGTTTAAAGACGGGCGATTTATGAAAATGTAAGAAGTGTTACTGTCCAAATTTTTGAATTAGATTTCTTAATGTTAAAATGTTTTAAATAATATGTAGTATTTGTGTCAATATTTAACCTTCTGGCCTTAAATAATGTAAAGATTATCCATATATCCATATAATTGTCGATTCTATAATCTTTTTCATTTTCGAGAATCTTGGTTGGCAATTTTTGGCAACAAAATTGCCGTTGATTGATAAGGACACAATGAATCAGTCCAGGGATGCAAGGTAATTTTAATGTCCATATAAATGTTGACAGCAGACAAATATCGTAATCGACAATATCGAACATTTTTTAATCGTAATCCATATTTTGGGAATTAGGATAATAATTTTTATTGACCAAAAAAACGGTCTTGACTTTGAAATTTTCATACTTCTTCGGCCATGTTAATTCGTGTTGACTAAAAAAAAGGTCTCCAATCTATATTTTTTTCGACATGTTAATAACTATCAACAATATCGATAATATTTTATGACTATTTAATGATATCGATATGTTCGATTCGATATTATCGATAATATCGAATCGAACATATCGATAATATCGGTCGAGCTTCTGGCCTTAAATAATGCAAACATTATCCATATAAATTTTTGGATTTTTGGCCTTAAATAATATAAAGGTTACCCATACAAATTTTTGGGTTCCTTTAGTTAATCTTAAATTTTTGATAGTGTCTATGTTCCGTATAACTGTCGATTCTATAATCTTTTAGTTTTCGTTGCATCTCTAAATGAGTTGTCAGTCTTCTGTTGGCGTTTGCTCCTTGGAGGGAAATCCCCCAATAGAGGTAATAGACGGTGTCTTTATCCCTTTTCTTATTTTTCTTCATTTTCATTTCTTTTATGGCAGGGAAATTCCCCAATAGGAAAATAGAAGTTATTATTTTTCTTCACTTTCATTTCTTTTATGCAACAGGTCGAACTTGCGAGTTTAAACAGGAGTATCTTGAAAACAATTAATATTTTAGAAAACACTTAATTTTGACTTCTAAATTCAGAAAAATCTGGAATAAAATCGTAGCTTCCAGGCTAAAGTTGAAATCCTAAGAAAGAATCCAAAAAAAAAATAATTGAAAGCTTAAATTAGACATTCCAAATTTCTAGGAAAAATTCAAAATGTCGAGATTTGGGCGGAAATTTAAAAAAAAAAACAAATCCTGGAATTTTGGAAAGTTTTAGTCGGTATCGTAAAACTCATTAGAATTTAAATTTGCGATTTCATGAAACAAATTGGAGTATAGAAATTAAAGTGGAATGTGAAGGAAAAAATTGAAGAAAAATCGAAATTTTGACTAATAACTTCAAAAAGTAGGGATATTAGATTATGAAAGGAAAAATCGAGGTTTAAGGAAAGAAGTAAACTTGGAGTATTCTAAGAGTTCAAATTTTTCCAAAAACTCGAATTTGCCAAAAAAAAATGAAGGAAAGCTGTATATTCCTAGGTTTAATAAAAAAGGCGGCACTGCTCGAAAGGAAGGAAAAGAAAAGAAATAGCTGGCTGAATTGAATTACACTTTTCCCACTCCCACCCGTATATTCACTGTTTTCTTTATACCTTACGAGCAGGATAGATAGACCATATCAGTCTAGTGAACGGATATAATGAAAGTCGCACCGTGATTGGTCAATTTCATATCCACACTAGTGTGGATATGAAATTGACCAATCACGGCATGCGATAAAGACGGATGTCATTTTTAGATTCAGAATTATACCATAGAATCTGTTAAACTGACTTCGGTATTTACCAAAGAAAATATTTAAAATGAGTGCTTTTAGTGCAGAATCAGTAAACTTTATCCTAGCGGACATTTCTAAGGCTGCAAGTGAAATATTCGAGACATGATTACCTTAAAAATCAAATAGTAAATATGAATTTTGTTGCGATAAATTTATGACATTTCATTGACACATGGACACTATATAAAATATATTAGAAACTGCAAATGTCACATGAAAAATTATTAATGTGCTAAATCGTATTTTAGTCTTTGATAGATCGTAGTCGTGGGAAAAATACGCTGTACAACTCGAGCGGATTGTCCATATTATAGGGTTTCTGTGGTATATTGAACTGTAAAAGGCACCCTTGACATTAGTGGTTTCCTCAATATTTTCGGTGCAGCGCTTAATTTTACAAGAAACTACCAAAAGCCTTTTTTTATTATCTAGTCAAATTCATGTAAAAAAAATGGAAAAAAAATAATTAAAAACCATGGGGGTACTCCTTGTAGAGTTTATTCAAGTTTTCGAAGTCCTTTTTCAACTTTCTGTACGATTACCGGTTGCTGAGATATCGATAATCAAAGACAAAGACCTATATCTCGGCGATAAGTCGTCGTTTTAAGCTTGATATTGTCCCCTGAAACCAAGAAAGATTAAAAAATACAACAAAAGTTGTTCTAACGCGTTAGAATAAGTTTAGTTGTATTTATTATCAGAGATACTCTCTCTGGCTATGAAAACAAGTTAGAACAACTTTTGTTGTCTTGTCTTGTTTTCAGGGGACAAGATTTGCATATCAATTTTTGAAGATAACCAAGGACAAGTCCATTCCACCAAGTTTTAAGGTTTAAAAAAAAAATTGAAACTAATCAACAAGCTATCCGATCCATATGGTGGTTAAGTAAAAAAAAAATGTTTCAAAGTTCGTAGACCAAAAAATAAACAAAAAATTTCGCAAATTTTTTTGTCAATGGTTTTCTTAAAAGTACTTAAAAACCGATGACGCTAAAAAAATTCGAAGTTCGGATCCCAATGGAGCCATAATTTCCTTTTTTAGATTTTCTGTGTGACCCTTTTTCACCCACGTTACAGCCTGACGAAAAATAACCAAAAACTTTGAAATTTTTGTTGATCCCTTAATATTTTTCACTAGTGTAATTAGTAAACAACACAAGTATTAGGTTTTAAATAAAGAAATAAAAATATGTTAAATAAAAGTTTGTTTTGGTTAATTCAGATTCAGAAATAATCTAAGCATAAAATAAATATGTTCAGGCTATTAAAAAAAACAAAGCTGATGACATACAGAAACAGAAAGGTCGGGCCGAAAATTTTATTGGGGCAGCAATGGAAATGTGAAATTTATTTTGACCTTTCTCATTAAGTACAGTCGGCAAAAAATAAAAACGAAATCGCGATTTGGTTTTTCACAAATGTTTTAGGAATTTGAAAACATTTAGTAAGGCTAAACTTTTCTCTTACGCTCAGAAATACCATATGCTTTGTTTAAATAATTGGGAGCAAATTCGTGCTGAACAAACTCTACCATATGTGCCCACAAATAATAAAAGAAGGAAAACGTTTCACTTCAACAAAAAAATCTAAAAATTAAGAGCTATTTTGTTTATCACAGTGCAGCAATAAATATTCTTTACTGAAGAAAATTAAAAAACATAATATACATACCTTGCATCCAAAATTAATCTTCGTGTAAGATGAGCTTTATGATACCTCATAAATACATCTTTATTTGACACATATTTCAAAACTAGCAGAACATCCCTAAGCCTTGATTCTATCTCCTCTGCAGTCAGTCTTTTACTTAGTGGCGTCCGTCTTAATAACATATCACAATAATTAGCTAACAACTCAGGACATCTGCTCTCAGGTGCAATAGTTTTGGCTCCCACACCTCGCCCAATAGAAGTCGGATTGGACAGCTCTAAACTAAATACTTTTGTATCATTAACAACCGTTTTAAAAGCTTTATCTCTGGCTGTTAAGAATCGGGGATCATCCGAAAAAGCATTATGCACTAATTTACTAAATTTCCTAAATAATTCCAATAATCTCTCCACGTATTTTTCCGAATCTTGTGTAATGACGTCAGCTACAGCAACCATATCTGCTAAACCTGCTTGTACAATATGATTTTCTAATTCCCTTAACATCGGTTGTACACCTTCAGGCACTCTTTCTAAAAGCCTAAACATCAACTGCAATCTTTCGGTTTCGCCGGCTTTTATTAAAGGAGCACATTCAGCCAGAAGAACCGGAAGGGTGTTACCAACCAAAACTTTCACACAACACTGGATAACGCCGTTACTTCCTGCTTCCAAATAGCGCTGAGCTCTACTTTCTTCTTCTCTTAATTTATTATCAGCATATCTCATATAAGCTTGTACGCCATTTGCAGCTAGTTGTTCTGGAGCTTTAAGCTTATAGAACATTTCGGTACTCTCAATATAGGCAGCTTCAAAATTATCCCTATATATTTGTAGCCTATCTTCTGTATTTGAACATAAATTTACATAAGATTCTCTTACACCTGCAAAAAAAATACAACATTTTAACAGCAAGTGGAAAATTCATCTCCCTACATCACTTATTTGCTACAGATAGAAAAAAAAATCAGTCAAGAGTTAGTCGAACAATTAGAATTCCGCACTAATACTACAGTGAGCAATCAGTAGAACAAATTAAACTAATTTTCATTCATACACAGGGTTATTAATCATATATTGACCCTAGCCTATCTCGCTTATTTTCAAATATACGAAAAAAGTGTAAGAGATCAAGTTAGTGTGGATTTAAAAATATTTTTATTATATGCTAGCAGAAAAACAATTAATAACCCATTTTCAATATATTTAACATCAGTTTTTTTAATAGAACCCCTGTACATTTTCACATATTCCGATAGCCCTATTTTTTCTCATTTCAATGATACCAGGTGTTTTTTTTTTTTTAGTTGGGAGGTTACCTTTATATGGAGTACCACTTACTATAAAGGCAAACTGATTTTGTCGATGAGGCTAAACTACCTATTAAAAATATTTTCAACTTCCTCTCACTTCCTACTACTGGAAGTAAACATCAACTTTCTTATTTTAAAAAGCAACCACCCCTTATTTTATATTTTATTTGGATTTTGCGTGTTTCGGCAGAAAATACAATTCTGCCAAAATATTTGCAATAAATGTAAAACTTATTATGCATCGTTGGAATCAGAAGAAAGAGGGTTAATTAATTATGTATGCTTTAAAAAACTGATCTTTGTTAAATATATCAAACTGGGTTATGCAATTGTTTTTTTAGTAACATATAATAAAAATATGTTTAGATCTACAGCAAAGACTAAATAGACTAGACGATGTAGGGGAAGCTTGGCAAAAGCCCAGCCCGCAACGCGCTCTTATTCCTTAACAGACCTTTGCGAAGACAACATCGGGTTTTTTTTAGCAAATAGGCATTAATATGAGAAAATGTATTGTGCAACACTGTCGGAACAGAAGTGAATATATTAGTGAAGGAAAATTAAGAGTTTCACTCTTAAGGTAGGTAAAAATAAAATATATAAATATTCAGTTAACGACGTACGCGAGTTCACTGCAATCATCACATATTTGCAGCATCGGCTTAACAATATTTGCACACGAGTATTGACAGTTTCATCTAAATCGTTAGAACCGTTACGCGGAAGGTTTCATATTTAAAAATTTGACTTAATCCGGCAGTGTCAAGAGAATACGAATACAGAGTTCTCTCTTCCCCGTGTTTTACATTCAACGGTTCTCATTCTACGAGAAAGAAGTGTTCAGTCTATTTAGTCTCTGATCTACACGAATTTGATCCCTTATATTTTTTTCGTATCTAAAAATAAGCAAGGCTCAATATATGATCAATAACCCTGTACAATTGCAAAGGTTATCCAAACTTTCCAGCAAAATAAGGGACCCTCCATAAATTACGTCAATCGAATAACTTTTTAGAGCCAACCCCGTCCTTGTAACAGGTGACTATTTTTGTACAAAATTCTATAGAGTATTTAAAGCAGGAGACGCTGTGGTAATGTTAGGTATTAAATTATAACCTTAAAATTGCTTTTTCTCTTTTGTAATTTTTGTCAATGTTTGCCTCTTATCTGTGTGCGTTTGGTTTTCATATGCTCATTTAAAATTCCCCATTTGATGGAAATAGCGGCGTCAATATTTTTAGAGTGGGCAATTGAGCTTTCTAAGATGGGCAATTGAGCTTTCTAAGATGGGCAATGAGCTTTCTAGGACGGACGTTGCCCATCCTTGGCACTTAGGGATGCAAACAATAGTTCGATGTGTTGAAAACATAGATGTATCGTTTGTAAACATCGATGGTAAAGCAATACAAAATATCGATACATCGTTCAGATGTTTGAAAAATCTGTTGCATGGAATTGATAAGACAAACGACCACACAATTTTATAACTAGTCACCCAATGGCAGCAGTGATGCTTGATGCTAAATTTGTATGCCGCAAGTGCACAATACGATTATTTGAAAATTCATGGTTTAACTATTTTAATTTCGCAATCTATAAAAAAGCCCATATTTCGAAAGAAAGATGAAAATTTTAATTAAGATTTTTCGAGTATAAAGTTTTAAATCTCGAAAAAGTTAACTGCATTTGTGAAAATTTCGATTTTTTTATGATTTGTTTTTTTAAATCTTCGGGCAAAAAGAAAGTTCTTATCATTATCAAAATTTCTAGTTTAAATTTCAAATTTTCATTTTATTTAAGACAACTTTTTAACACAAATTAACTTTTATCGATCTTTTTTTTTTTCAAAACCTCTAGAAAAAAATCCAATTTTTGAGAAAAAAGATAAACATTTTTGAGACAAAAATAATAATTTCCAAATAAAAACCAAAACAGAATTGTCAAAATTTCGCCCCAAATTTCCAATTACAGATTTTCTAGAAGTCGTTAATTTTTAGGTAAAATACGTGTTTTCTGCTTTACATGAAAATTGCATATTTTTGTAATTTCAGATTTTCCTCAAAAAAAAAAGAATTTTTTCCTAAAATTTTGTATTACTTCAAATTTTCAAATTTTATTTTTATAAATTTTAGGTTTTTCTTGAAAGTTGAAATTTTTTCTTAAAATTTGGAGTGTAATGTAAATCCTCCAAGCTTCAGTTTTAAAAACTTTTTTTACAAAATTCGGATTTTTCAAAATATCCAATTTTTTGAAAATTTTGATTTTTTTTATTGAAAATTTTAACTTGACAACTCCTCCATATCTTGAATGTAGCTGAATACATTTTCTATAACTTGCTTCTTGGTTGAACAACACTTTTCAGATATATTGTTCGAATTGAACATGTTTCTCTTTAATCGTATCAAAAATTAAGTGAATTCACAACTGTCACTTTTCTATTAAAGTTAATAAGGGTGCAAAAAATGTGCCATGAATATGTCGATAGTTTTCAAAGTTTTGATTATTAAAAATTTTGATATTTTCTCAAAATTTGTCTGTTTTTCAAAATTTCGAATTCTTTTGAAAATTCTGACTTTTTTGGTGAAAAAATTTTCAAAATTTGATATTTTCTCAAAACATCCGACTTTTTAAAATTTTGGCATTTTAACAAAATCTAGTCTGACCCCTTTTAAAAGTATCGAGTGTTTTTCAATAAATCGACCTTTTTTTTATGAAAATTTTAAAATTTTGATTTCTTTAAAAGTTTATTTTTTTTTTCTTTTTTAAAAATATCGACATTTTTGATATTCCTTTATTTCCAAAACTTGTAATTTTGATAAAATTGGAATTTTTTTTTTTTTTGAAAAGTTCGGCGCTTTTTTAAATTGTCGATTATTGTTTTTTTGAAAACTTGGACTTTCAAAAATTTTAACTTTTTTGAAAATTTTGTTTTTTCAAATTACGTCTTTCAAAATGTCACTTATTTTTGAAATTTTTGGCTATTTCTCAAACTTTCGAATTTTTTAAATCCCGACAGAATTTACATTTTTTTTAAAATTAAATTGGAATGACTTTTCAAAAATGTTAGCCTTTTTAAAAATTCCTTTTTTTAATAAAAAAATTTAATTTTCTTGACAATTTCAGCATCTTTAAAATTTTCCAATATTCTTGAAAATTTGGACTTTTTAAATTTTCGACATTATTTTAAAATATTTTGAAAAAAATTTAAAAATCTCTACTTATTTCAAAATTATAATTTATTTTCGAATTAAATTGGTACAATTTCAAACATTTTTTTTAATTTTAATTTTTTAAAATCTTTTTCAAAATATTGTCTCTAATTGTTTACTATTTTTCAAAATTGCAACTCTTTTTAAAATATTAAATTCTTCAGAAATTCCCCAATGGTGGATATCCTTTTATTGAAAATTTTTGCTTTTTATGAAAATGTCAATATTTTTGTAAATTTCGACTATTAAAATTTTCGGTTAAAATTTCAACTTTTTCGAAAATTTAAAATTTGTTGCATTTTTTTTTAATTCGAATTCTTTTGACAAAATTTGGCAAAAGTTTGGCATTTATGCAAAATTTTGTCTGAATTTTTTTATTTTAAAAGAATTTTATCAAATATTTCACTTTTTTTTGGCAAAATCTGAATTTTCTGAAATTTTAATATTTGATGGACATGCAACATTTTTTAAAACTTAGTCTTTTGAAGTTTGTCTTATTCCTTTTAAAAATTTTAGATTTTTAAAAATTTCGACAATTTTAAAATTCATTTACCTTTCAAAATTCCAAAATTTTGCATTAAAGTCATTAAACCAAGTTGTATTTTTATAAATTTTGGTTTTTCCCGAGATTTCACCTTTTTAACAAATTCGGAGTTTAACTTTGAACTTTTGTCGAAAATTCGAGCATTTTTATAAATATTTAGTATTAAAGTATAAAAATTTTTAAAATACTGAAATTAACTTTTTAATATTGAATTTTTTTTCCAATGTTGGGCCGTAATCTCGAAATGTCTACTGTTTTAAAAATTTTAATCTACAAAATAAATGTAAAAAAATATAGAGATTTAAATTCGGAAAGAAAATAATTGTTATTTCATAACAAATACTACTAATTAAAGAAATTACGTGTAGAAAGGAAATCGATTTTTTTTAATGTTTTAGAAACTTCGAGTTTAAGGGAGAAATTTCGAGTTTTTTCCTCAAAATTTCAACTTAAATCGCGAAATATCTCTTTTTTCTCGAAATTTCAAGAAAAGGTCTACATTTTGAGTTTATCCCTGAGGTTAATCTCAGAATTTCTAGAAAAAGTCCAAATTTCGAGATTAAAAGCGAAATTTCGAGAAAGGAGTTGAGTTTTCAAGAAAAAAGTCGAAATTTTGAAACCAAAGTCGAAATTGCAATTTTAATCTAGAAATTTTGATGAAAAAAGGCGAAACTTTAGCGTTAAACTAAAAAAAATCTTTTTCAATTGATATCCTTGCTTTTGTAATTTTGATTTCTTAAACCCACAATTAAAATTTGAACAACATCGGAAAAGTATCGATGTATCGTTACCTAATACCGATGCTTGATACGTCGATGTTTCATTAAAAAAAATATGGATGTTCAAACATCGATGCTTTTTTAAACGATATTACATCCCTATTGGCAGCCCCCCCCCCACGCTAAAATATGAAGATTTGCCGTGTAGCTTAAAATCTAAGACAGCCAGGAAAAATTTGAGAATGGAATCTTTCATTTGGTCAAAAAGTAGAACACTAAAGTAAATATTCCAACTCTTTACCTATAATAATAAGTTCAACATCCTCTTAAAGTAACAAAAATGGGACAACCTGTACAGTATTATTCTCTATATTTTCACCATAGGGTTACCTCAGTTATTGTTTAATTAGGAAAAAAATAGTAAATACAAGAACTTCAAAAATAGAATTCTTCCATTTTGTGATTGTCATTTTTTGTTTGGTTGAGAAATTCGGAAAATTCAGGAAAAATCCTGAAACTTGTTTTTATAACTTTTCGTATTTCAATGAATAAACTCTGAAGAGGGGTGGCAAATTATATGGGTTTTTAAATTATTTTTATGAAGCCAATAAAAAGGTCAGTTTCAGTTAGTTAAGTATTCAGGTATATTCTATTTCAGATATCAGAAAAGATCTCCATAACATTCCTAGTGCATATGTATTAAAGTTCACATTATGTATTCTTTAATGAATTAGAACTTCTAGTGCATTAAAATGTGCAACATAATATTCTTAGATCAAGTTTATTTTTACTTCCTTAATACATCTTTTTGTTTGTCGATTGAGGCTCAGATCCAATCACTGACAGGTGGCAGTGTATGTTCACTCTGTTTTTTCAAACTCATATCACATACATATACAAGGTGATCCAAATTAACTATGCAGCATTGCTAACTTTGTCATTATTATAGATACACAAGATACTTAAATTAGAAAATTAGTTCGGTTTTTGCCGGTTAATAAGACAATATTATGGGAAAAACAATTGAATATGGTGTTTTTGAGATTTTTGACATACTTATAATTTTTTTAATGGAACACCCTGTACATTTTATGTTTTTATAAAAGGTAATAGAATTTAGAATAAAAATGGTTTCTCACAATTTTTTGCCAAGATAAATAATAACTAAGTTATGATGACTTAAATGTACATCAGTGGCGGCTGGTGCTAACAAAATTTGGGGGTTGCAAAGAAACATTTGCAAAAATGTGCCGAAACTGGCAATTACGCTGGAGGAATTAAGAAATATTAAGGGTTTTAAATTGATATATGTTATACATATATAGTATATTGCTTTAATTCTCCTTTTTTTATATTCACAAAAAACAGAAAGAAAAAGAAGAGGAAGTCCATACGAGCGACGATCGTTGGCAGCTGCAAATTTATCAATAACTTTTTACTGAAGTCGAGTATTCCTTAAATTAAGTCCTTTTCTTTGAAGACATCGCTAATGCGGACAATCTTTCCTGACGTAATGTATTTTTTTTTTAAAGTATTCTTTCCAGACTGGAGAAGCATCACTCTGCTTCAGCAGAAGCCATCGGGATAGTTATCAGGATTTTTAAAAGATTTAGTGTTTCACTAAGTTCACTGTTTTCTGAAATAATGTTATAGAGTACAAGTAAACCAAAAGCCGAATAAAACTTTTCTGTTTCGTAAATTACAGATAATTCAGTTCCTAGTTTTTGTAAATTAAAAAATTGATAAACCTTAGCGGTTTCTTTAAAATTCTTTTCGGGAAAATGATTCTATGTTGGTTAAACTTTTCAGAAAAAAATAAGATTGCTGCAATTAAATGGCCAATGAGGCTGAATCGTTCTTTAGCTTAGCAGATAACAATGTCACATAGGTACTTCTTCAGCTTCTCGAACTACTTCTGTTAAAACTTCGCTTTTTACAAAACACTGTCTGCACAATATTTAAGTCTGGAATAGGTCCTCCACGTCGCCTTATTTCCAGTTTTTTGGACACAGATTGGTTACAGAATGGCTGTGCAATTAAACTTTGCATTGAATTCATTTTTATTTGTGTTTCAAGACTCGCAACATTGACCGATGACAGATTATAATAGCGAATCAATATTTGGTTTGCACCCACAAGTACAACCTAATGCTTGCTTATGGGCAAGTATTTTAAGCGAACAAAATATGAGTTAAGGCGCAGGTGCATATGTGTAAAGCAAAGTTTGCAGTCTAGCCTGCAAACTTTGCAAACCAAGGATCCAGTAATGTCGTCAAACCCTTACGAATCGGCGGAATCCGCTATAGTCAGCAGTATGTTTGGTAATAATAAATCTGTTATCAACAAATAAAATAAACAACATTAAGAACAATTTACTTTCTTTTTTATCCCAACGTGTTTTTGGAGGTTGCCCAAACCTGCAAACCTTAGCACTAACCGCCACTGATGTACATCATAAAAAATCGAAAATATGATGTGAAATTAGCTTAGTAGACTATAGAAACCAAATGTCAATAGGTTAATATGCATGTTTTAGGGATATTAAAGTAAGTATTAACAAACAGGGAACATCCTAATAAAAATGCATATTTTTGAAACCGCTAATTTCGCCTTCAGAAGTTGCTTGAAAATGTCTCTTCACTCTGCAATACATTTCACTGCTCATTTCAGAACTTTTAAGTTTCATTAAGTTTCATTGTCATTAACTTCTCAAACATTTGTTTTTTTAGGAGCTCAATTCTGCTGAAATGTTATATGCTGCTAGCTTAATAAATCCATTTTATCTACGAAATTATTGTCCAAGATGTTTTGCATAATTTTCACATATCTTTCATCATTCAGGGAAAATTCATAAATGAAAGGTCCAAATATTGTAAATAAAATTATCCCCCGCCATACATCAAGACTAAAACGAATTTGAGGAGCTCACGGCTCCATTATTATTCACCTTAACAAAAAATGTATACTATTTTTATTTTAAATTCTATTACTTTTCATAGCAACATAAAATATAGAGGAAGTTCCATTTAAAAAATTATAACTATGTCAAAAATCTCAAAAAGCGTTGTTGAATTGTTTTTTCATAATGCCACATTAATCAGTGTCAAGAAATGTACTAGTCCACACCAATTTTGTATCTTTAATAAAAACAAAGTTAACAATGCTGCTGACTTAATTTGAATCACCCTGTATACAATAGATATTTTTCACCAAATATTGTTAGATTATTTTTTGAGGCAAAATAACCACATAAACATATATTTAAACAAGGTTCCAAAATATGGCATACAAACCTATAACCAATTGGGAATCAAAAGCTTCACCATTCCTTTCAGCTTGTACTAATTTCATGGCACTATCTTGAAGTCTATGTTTAATATCACTAAAAATGCTTTCATTCCACGAATCGAGCATTAATTTTCTAACAATACTTTCTTCTACCACTCCTTTTTTACTGCTTGCATTTTGTACATTACAAGCACCACTGCTAGTCTTTCCTTGTAAAGAACTTTCCAGCTGCCTAAAGGGAGTTGGTAAATAATTACATTGTGTGAAAAACTTTCGCCACTCAGTAATATAGGCTTTAAGAAGTGCTTCTTCTTGTCTTTGGGCTAAAACTCTAATCTGCGCCTGCTTAATAAATTGTACAATATCTTCTTGAAGGTGATCTCGCAACTTTGCGGGCCCCTTTTCATCCCACAAGCAGACTAGATGAACATCATAAAACAGCTCCTGCCATTCAGATGGAGATACTGGATCTTGTTTTAACAATTTTAAGACTATAGGCCTCATGTATGGCCATTTGTCTTCAAATTTTAGCTGACCTCTTTCCTACAATAATGACATAATAATAACGAGCAAATAAAACCAATAAATTCTTACTTTCAACATTTTATTGATGGTGTTATATGGAAAAAGAGTTCTTTCTATGCATTTAAATTAATAACGTTTAGGAAGAAACCAATCTCGGCGAAGAATACGATTAAACAAACATTAATTAATTAGTTTAATTATTCGGATCAGTTGTTTAGGTATATATACTTTGTTCTTGTAAAAAAAACAATTTAAAGATTTCACTCCCTTCATTAGATTCTCTTACAAAATTATAGAAAAAAGGAAACGTCAACGTCAAAGACAATGGGTTTACAAATGTCAATACTGTCAAAACTTGACGCAACTTTTTGGTTTGTCTCTGATCTAGCCATAGAACAAAAAGCTGCACGATAATTGCAGCTTATGTGCGATAAAAATAGGGATACACAAAATTTTTAAATAGATTTATCGAAAAAGATGTATTGATATGTTTCGATATATAGATAAATTTATTTGATATTCATCATATAAATTCAATGCCATACAGCACTACTTAAATTCTTAACTAGCGACGTGAGCCTCTTATAATTTAGCTTTTTTCAAAATTCCTGCATTTTAAAACAAACTTTTACTTATTTCAAATTTACGACTTTTTTTTAAATTTGAACTTTTTCAAAATTCGACATTTAATAAAAATGTCTGCTGCTGCTTTGATTTTTTTATTAAACTTCGAAAATTGCAACTATTTATAAAAATTTCAATTTAAAAGTTTTAAATTTATTTAAAAATGTTAAGTTTTTTGAAGGACTGACATTTTTTACAATTTTATTTAAGATTTTGAAGATTTTTTACTTATTCTCAATTTTCGATGTTTTTCAAAATTTTTACTTCTTTAAAGTGTCGACTTTGATTTTTGAAAGATTCGATCTTTTCGAAAATTTCGACCCCTTAGAAAATTTTGAAATTTCAGAAATTTAAATTTTTTTGAAGGCTTCGTTTTTTTTTTGAAAATCTCAACTTTATCGATAATTTCCACCTTATTTTCAAATTTTCGATTGTTTTTTCTCAATTCCCTACTTTTTTTAAGTTTCAAATTTCTGTGGAAATGCTAATTTTTCAAAATTTCATTTTTTGGTTAAACTTTTTGGTAAATTTCGAATTTTTCAAACCTCACTTCGATTTTTTTAAGCTAGCTCCCCTTTTTTTGAAAACTTTTATTCTTTTTGAAAATATTAAAGATTGATATTAAAATTTCGAAATTTTTCAAAATTTTGCCTTTTCAAATTTTGACTTTTTCTAAAATTTGAAACTTTTTTCAAAATATTTTTTAAAACATTTCTTAATTCTTAAAATTTTTCTATTTATCCAATTTTTTTTAGAAAAATTTGACTTATTTCGAAAATCGCTTTTTTGAGTTTTTGCTGGGCTTCGAACCACTATTTTTTTCATTCCGGTTTTCGGTTTTCGTTCCGGCCAAAAAATTATATCGCTTCAGTTCCGGTTTTCGTTCGGACAAAAATAACGGTTTTTTCCGGTTTTTGGTTTTCAGTTCAGTTCCGGGTGACTCATTTTTTGATTTTTAAATATTTTTCGAATTAAAAATTTATTTTTGAACATAATTTAGAAAATGTGATGTCGTTTCTTCGTTAATATTACAACACGTAACTACTCTGACCTTACCTAAAATTGAAGAAAAATATTTTCTATTTTTCCGGTTTAAAAATTTCATGCTGAAACTGTAAATTTTGAGTTCGAGTTCAAATTTCAAGAAAAACCTAAAATTTATAAAAAACTAAATTGAAAGATCGGGTTTAGATATTTCAAATTTAAACTCGGAATTTACATAAAAATCTTAAATTATATACCCTAAAGTTGAAAACTTTTAAAATATACTGACTTTGACGATTATTATTAAAAATTTGAGAGACTTTTCTCTTTTCTTTCATAATTTTGGTTCCCAGTCGAAGTTTTAACTTTGACTCGCTTTTTCTAATAAAATTTATTTTTAAGGTTTCGACCTTGTTTTCTAGAACTTTCGATTAAAAAAATCAAATTAAAAAAATAAATCAAAATAAAAAAAGACCAAAAAATCATAAAATAAAAAGTTTTGAATTAAGATTTTGCGGGACAATCACAATTTCAAAAAAAGAAATTCAAATTTATTAAAAAAAATAGTTTTCTACCCTAATTTAGAAGTCTTGACTTTAAACCCAAATATTAGATTTTTTTTTGGAATGTTGCTGAAAACCTTAGAAAGTTTTGTTTAATGTATTTGCCTTTTTTCGATGTTTTAACTTTTTATTATAATTTTTTTCTAAAATTTCGACTTTAAACCAAAATTAATCTTTCTCTAGCAACTTCTTAACCCTATTTATCGACATGTTTACCCTTATTCTTTAATTAAAGACAGTTTTCAGGAACTTATGAGTTGAGACTTGAACTATAAGAAATTGACAAGTATAAGTTTAAATTTGGAATTTCCGAATATCCGACTTTTAGTTCGAAAGCTCAACATTTTGAGAATCCGAAATTGTGAGATTATTTTTGAAAAATTGTTTGTCATAAATTTAGTTTGTTTCTTCAAATCTTTTTTTTCAAAAATGTGGTATTTTTTCTTGAAATTTGGATATTTTGTAATTTGTCGAGTTTAATAAAAAATTACATAAAATTTTTAAATTCAAATTAGCACTTTTGCGTTTGAAATCTAACTTCTGCTAACATTTTAAGCATAAATTTGAAATTTTTAATGGAAATGTAAATTTTTGGAATAAAAGTAAAAAGTTCCGCAAAAAATTCAATTTCAATTACTTATTAACTTAAATTTTCTATGAAAAAAATGGAAATTTTAAGATCAACGACAAATTTTCTGAAAAAAAAGCGAAATTCAATTTTAAAGACGAATGTGAATAAATTTAACATTTTTATAACGGCTTTTTGACACAACAGTTCAAGGAGCACTTTCAAGTTTATACCAGAAGTTTTGCGAAAGCAATTACCTAATATTTAAGAGAACACACAATTTTGACTTCCAAATTCTAAACAAATCGCAGTTTTGAGGCTAAAGTCGAAATATTGAGAAAAAAACAAAGTTTTCAGAATAAAAATTACTATTTTAACGTAAACAAAATCATTACACGTTTAAATTATACATTTTATAACATGTCACCATTTCAAATTTACTGTAAAAACTTCGACCCAAATGCCAACATCCCGGCTTTAAATTGGAATATTATGTTGAATTTTTTGCTGAAATTTTGACTTGAAATTTAAAAATTTCTAGGTTAAATTTGAAACTGAGAGATTTTAGCGAAAATTTTGAGAAAAAATCATCCTGGAATTTTTGGACGATTTAGGAAGTCGGCAGCAGGTAGTTAAAGGGATTTCGAAAAAAAATTGGTATACTAAAATCAAAGTGAAATTTGAAGACAAAAATTCAAAAAAAAAACGGAATTTGACCAATAACTTCAAAAAATAGAGATATCAAATTAGGAAAAGAAAATTGAAATTTAAAGAAAGTAGTATATTTGAATTTTTTTTTTAAAATTTCAGAGAAACTCGAATTGCAAAAAAATTGTATGGAAAACCGAGTTTCCCTAGCTTGAATAAAAAACACGCTACTATTTTATTCCAAAGAGAAACAGAGGATTTTTTTATTTTAAACTCGAAATTTTAGGAGAAGGAAAGAAATATTTCGAGTAATTTCCACATAAACGTCCAAATTTCAAGAAAAAGTCGAAAATCTTGAAAGAAGATTCAAGTTAAACCTTGAAATTTTGAGAATAAAGTCAATATTTTCTAGAAAATGTGAAAATTGTGGGCTTCTAATCTAATCTAATCAGAAATGAGAGATAAGATGAGATGAAAATTGTGTAAAATTTTGAAAAAAAAAGTACAAAGTAAAAACTATTTTAAGTATATAAATTCGACGAACCGAAATCAACCGATATTTTTTTTCGGTTTCGTTCCAGCGAAAATAACAGTTTTTTTTCGGTTCAGTTTCGGTTCGAAGCTCTGGTTTTTTGACCATTTTTCAATATTTTGATTTTTTAAATTTAATTTTGACCGATTTTTTTTTTAAAATTTCAATCTGTTACATTTCCAACATTTTTCTTTAAAATTTCTTTGTTTTTCACATTTTTACTTTTTTTAGTAAATTTGATTTTATTAAAAAATATTACTAAAAAACATCTACTTTTCAAAATTTTAAACATTTTTCCGTTTTTTGTTTTTTAAAAATTTAGACTTTTTCAAATTGCGTGGTGTTTTTAAGACTGAATTTTTCGGAAAATGTTTATTTTTTAGCAACTTTTTGGCAACTTTGACTATGCTGCAATAGTTTGACTTTTTTAAAAATCAAATAAGAATTTTTTCAAAATTTCAATTATTTTAAAAATGAAAATTTCAAAAATATAGAAATTTTAAAGAAAGTCAGTCAAAATTTCCAAAAAATGTCAACATTTTGAAAAATTTCGAAGCTTTAATAGAAAGTTAAAACTTTCAAAAAAAGTAAAGGGTTTCAAAAAACCAACATTTTTAAAAAAAAAAGCTGCAAAGGTCAGCACTTTGAAATAAGTTGAAATTTCTAAAAGAAATTTAAATTAAAAAATTGAAATGTTTAAAAAATCAAATTTTTGAAAAGGTGAACTGTTTGATACGTTGAATAGCAGTAGAAAAATCGAAATTTTCAGTAAAGTGAAGAGATGGGCAAAAAGATGGGTTGAAATTTTCGGAAAACTCGAAAGTTTGAAAAGAAGTGAAAATTTGAAAGTTGAAATTTTAAAAGTCGAAACTTTGAAAAAGTCGAAATTTCAAAAAAAGACCAAATTTAAAAGGGTAGCAATTTCAAAAACAGCGATATTTAAAAAAAATCGATTTCTTTAAACCAATTAAATAAAGTAGTGGCTGTGAAATAGTGAATGGTATCGGATGACATCAGCTAGTCCCTAAATAAATTTTAACCGTGGAAAAAGTAAGACTTTTTGAACTTACTTCACCAGTCGATACATCGAAAAAATATATCGAATGTTTTTGATACATCGATGTATCGAGTGCATCCCTAGATAGAACCACAGTGCGATAATAATGAAAAATATGCCAAATTCAAAAATGACAAAATCCAATATAGCGTCCATAAGAAATAACAAAGTTGACATAATTTTCTCGGAAACAGTTAAATTTAGAAAAAAATAATGTACACCAATGAAAAGGCCTCAAAAAACAAGTAGTTACATTTTTTAAATTTTTTTTTCAATCGGACTTTAAACAAGTTAAAGCTGATTTTAAAAAATGACGATTTTCGGTTTTTTCTAAATAAAATCAAAACGAATTGGAATTCAATTGTTTTCTCAGAGGCATTAGGCATTAAAATCTGCACTACTTTTCCCATTTAAGCTTCCTTGTATCTCTAATGGTTTACGAGATCCCTGTAGTGGAAATCAAATTTGGTTCAACCTGTATATTGTAACAAAATGTATTCATAAAATTTAGTAAGGAATTTTCTAGAAAAATTTGATAAGGAAAGCGGCCGCGATAATGAATCCAATGGCAGATAAGCACCTCAGAAATTTCCGTAAACGATGTCTTATCTGTTCGTCCCTTCTAGAAACCGGAACGGCACCTATAAATATAAGCGGTCGTATTTCCTTCAGTTAGTTAATTAATTAAACAGTGTTGGCGAGTTAATTAGTCAGTTGGTCAGCTAGTTAAGTGAATTATAATTGTAGTTTCCTGGAATCAGTTTGGAAATAGTGGTTACAATTCACGAAGTATTAATCTTCGAACTGATAATGCACAACAATATATACCATACTAATCTTACCAACAGATTCTTTGTGCCCTAGTCATCGAAGCCACAGGGTATTCCAAGGTACAGAACCTGTAACACCTATGTGGTTAATCCAGCACTGTATTAGGCAGCAATATAGAAGCAAATAAAAATAGTACAAATTAAAGAAAAAAATATTTATTATTTACATATATTTACATTGTCCTCAAATTTTGTACAACACATATAGTATAAAAAAGTTTATTGTGCAACCTATTCCAAATAACATTGTGGCAACTTTGAATGTCAATTAGAAAAGTTCTCAACTCAGTGTCAGATGCAATAAAAGCACCATGAGATTTCAAAAAAACACTTAAATAGGCTTCTGCCAGCTCAAAGTCTCTATTGGATTTTAATAAAAACTCTAAACATTCTAAAAACTTCTTCATAATACACCTTGTTCCACCACCTTCAGGTGCTAGAGATTTAATTTCAAAATCTATCATTGATGGGCCCATTGCCTTAAGTATCTTTATAACTGGAGAAAAATCATGTTCAGTTGCATTCAGTAATTTACCAAATTCGGTTAAATTGACTAAATTTTCTGGCACTGTTAGCTTCGAACTTTCCACTTCTTCATTGGCATTTAAATCAAACTGTAGAGTTAAGGAAGGTATAGTTGGGAGAAAGAATGGGGCCGCTTTAGGGACTTTTGGGGGCATCTTGGGCCTATTCTTCTTTCTAACTAAGTCAATATTTAATAGATTTTGCCATCTTGATGTTGGAAGTCCTGACAATGTTACGAAATCTTTAACGAGTTGCTCTGGTGAAACAAAATCGCTTAGATCTGGATCTTGCTCAATTTCATATATTTCTTTAAATTCAGCGCCACATTCAGGTAATGAAACCAAAGGTGGCTCTTCCATCGGATCCAAAGCTTTTAAACTAATTTTATCATACAAGGTACGATTTGTCCATAGGAAAATTCCCAAGTAATCCACATGGGTCGTCGCCAAAATGGCCCCAGTTGGAGATAAATCAATAGAAACGGGTGCGACTTCTGTCGAGAACTGATCAATTAACTGTGAAGATGGAATATCCCAAGTTCGGATAGAACGATCCATGGAACAAGAAATAAGCCATCTTGAATCTGAGCTAAAAGTGGTGTCTGTAATTGGCCCTTGATGACCAACAAATTTTCTAACTAATTGCTTGGTACCCATATCGATAATACAAACTGAAAAATCTTCTAAAGCTACGGCAATCATTCCGCTTTTGTGTTGACAACGGAAGAAACTAATAGATTCGTTCATCTGAATGACATGTATAGAATCTAGACCTGCAAAAAATAAAGTTTCGGCTAAATTATTTATTTAATTTACAACCAATGTACACACCTTTGTTTTTAAACCTCCAAAATTTGATATCACCCACACTGGAACCAGTAATAACCATTTGATTCAAGACATCTGCAGTAATTCCTCTTACTGGAGATTCATGTGCTTTTGGATTTCCATATTCTTCTCTCCAAATCCCCGACTGCATGTTAAACCTGTACGAATTAATGATTAAATATACGGGAATTATTTTTACATTGTTAGTTATTCAAATCTCTATTAGTTGTTCGGCATTAGGTGTACCACGAGCCTAATCATTTTAAAACTGCAATATGCGTTCCTATGTATCCTAAACAATATATTTTAGATATAGATTGAACAAAAATCCGGCTTCGACCAATTAGCTGAAACTCCAACTTTTAAATTCTATTTTTTAGTATAATATTCATTATTAATATTATTATTCGATTATTGAACCATTAGAAATTTTGGATTAGGGTCGAAATTTTGACATTCCAAAAAATAATGTGTAGAAAAAAGTCTACATCTCCGGATTTAAATAGGAATTTTAAATTGCAGGTTTAAATTTAGAATTGTGAGAAAAAACTAATATTTTGGAAAAAAATTTCGACTTTTCCAATATTAAACTTTAACATTCGAATTTGTTGACGAAGTTTTGCGACAATTAAATTCGAGATTTCACTTCAGCTAAAGAATACACAACTTTCAAATTAAAATTGTAAAATGAAGGGAAAATTCCATCATTTCAAAGTTAGACATGGTATTTTAAAAACAATGTCTTTTAATAAGTTTTTTTCAAAATTTCGACTAGAAATTTCAACTTTAAATTTGAAAAAAGTGTTTTATAAAGTCCAAATTTCCAGCAAGTTTAATCTCAAATTTTTCAATTATTCTATAATTTTTAAACTTTCAAGGAAAAAGTCGCATATTCGACGTTTTATCAAGACATACTGATTTTTCGTTTTCTTAATTTGAATTTTATCACGAAATTTGTAAAATAAAGTCAAAATTTAGGAATGAAAGTCGAATTTATAGAAAAAGTTTAAATCTAGAGCCTGAAGTCGAAATTGTAGAAAAAATCTATATTACAAATTTAAATGGAGTTAAAAGGAATTTCGAATGTCAAAATTTTGAAGAAAAGTCAAGTCCATTAACCAAAACTTTTTTAAAACTTATTTACAGGAATCTTGAGTATTTTGAAAAGAAATGTTGAGGTTTTTTCGAAATGTTTACTTTTTCTCAAATTCCCGAATTCAAAGTTAGAACTTTCATTTTCTCTGAAAGAAGAACATATAAATTTCTAAAAATAGTTTTATTTTTTAATATTAGTACATTTTATGGGTTACGAATTCTCAACAAAAAATCAATATTTTTGAAAAAATTCTGCTATCGAGTTGAAAAAATTTTATTTCAATTTCAATCCTCAAATTTATAATTTTCTAGGTGTTTTTGCTTAGAAATCAAAAGAATTCTAGGAACAAAATCGAACATTTAAAATTTTATCAAATGGAGCTTAAATTTGAAATTTCGAAAATTTGAAGTGAAAACTGGCTTAGCGCACCTAAAGGTAGTAAAAAAATGCATGGAATGGCATATATTTAATATATTTATATACATATTGCGTTACCAAAAAGGGCGATTTGAACTACTTGAACTATAGTCAATTGCTCTACCACTGCGCCATTCCAGACATTTAATGACAATTCTTAAAATCTTTCCAACACTTGAATAATCCGACTTCTGGTTAATCCGGCGCCCGCTAATCCGGGACAAAATATTTTAAAAAATGGGGGGGCAAAATAAATAAATATGAAAAAGAAAAATTGGGGAGGGGGCAAAATGAAAATATGAAGAAAAAACTAGGGCGGGGGAGGTAAAGAAATGGGGGTGCACCATGAAAATACATACAAAAGAAAATTGGAGGATAAAATGGGGGGCACCATGAAAATATATAAAAAAGAAAAATTGGGACAAAATGAAAATATATTTTAAAAATAAAATTTGGGGGGGGGGACGAGTGGATGTTAGTCGAAAGTTTTGTTACAAATCCAAAATTACGATTTTGTTTTATACACATTTTGATTTTATCATAATTTTGAAGTTTTCCTCGGAGTTTGAACACGAATTTCTTTATGCATTTAAAGTTTTTTAAGAAGTTTGACTTTTTTCTCATAATTTCATTTAAATTAAAATTTTTTTTTTAATTCATATGTAGATAGGCCATTTTAATCGCGAAATTCTGATTAAAAATATTCACTTTTGTCTCGAAATTTTTACCTTATTCTCATCACTTTCTTTTTCAAAATTTGAAGAATAAATTAGACATAGTATTATTATTATTATATATTTATCAATGACGACTTAGTATTCCTATGCACAATTTGATAAATTCAATTCTGCTTACCTGTCGGCATGTCCTGTACTGTACCCGACAAGGACAAAGTTCCCACAAAACGTTAAAGCTATACAAGTAGCTGTGACTTCACCATAGGCCCCCAAATTTTTCTTAAAAAACCTTTCCGGTAGTAATTTCAGTTCACCCATTTTCAATCTATCATATGACCAGGTGGTAACCAGAGGTAGACCCAGATGTATTGCAGCAATATCATCCCATTCCTTTTCTCTTGTGGTTACCGATGTAAACTGGACGATTGGCGGCATTTTTAATCGATCTTCGACAGCTCTTCCGCGCTTTTTGCTAATTTTTCTGTTATACGATGCTTTGCCTAAACTTTTGTTGAACTGTTCAGTCTTTGTGTTAAATATTCTTAAAGTGGAATCGCTTGCAGAACTAAGAATGTTTTCGCCATTAGAATCATGAAATCGAATATAGCTGGGTGCGGATGAATGACCTGCAAAAAACCGAACAATTAGAAAGTTTACACGGACCATATGGCTTTCAGTAAGAACATTGAACAAACTCAGGAAGGAATATGAAAGGAAGAAAATAGAAGGTAAGAGAAGGAAGATAGGGGATGAGAAAAAATGAGAAATAATGACAGTCAAGAAGAAAGGAAGAGAGGAGAGAAGAGAAAAAAGACTGGACAGGAGAAGAAAAGAGAAGATCCAAGAAAAACAGAAAATAATGGAGAAGGCGAGAATGAGGAGAAGAGAATAGAAGAGAGGAGGAGAAAGAAGTGGAGTAGCGAAAAGATTAGAGCAGAAGTCAATAGAAGGAAAGAGAAAGGAAAAAGCAAGGAAGGGATAAAAAGGTAGGGGAAGAGAAAAAAAGGTAACAGAAATGAAGAGAAGGAATGTGAATAAAAAATAGAATAGAAATTAATTTCTAAAATAAAAGAGAAATTTTAAGCAAAACTTTAAAAACCTAAGGTATTTAAAAAATACATATTTCAAGTTTAAACTTGGAAGTCGACTAATAGTCCATGTCCAAATTTTAGTTTGAAATAGCAATTTTAGAAAAAAAACACATTTTCAAAAACGAACGAACGAAAATAGCCCGAATTTTAGATTAATAAAAATAATAATTGCAACCTGAAACTTTGAATTTTAAGAAATTCATAACAAGAAATAACAAGAACACTCGAAATAATTATAAAATAATAACACAAAATATATATATAAAAATAATAATAACAGAAAAAATTGTTAATTTAAACCCAAAGTTTCTAAAAAGGTTCGTTTCTTTTAATTTTTTGTCTATTTAGTTTTTCCCTAAGTTTTGGATTTTAAAATTAGAATTTCTGCATTTTCTTGTCATTTTGATGGCCTTTAATCTAGAAATTTTGATTTTTTGGTTTGACTTAGTGAATTAGCTTTATTTTGATAAATTGCATTTCAGAATGTTGACTTACTCTCTAGTTTAAACTTCATAAATTTCCGGTATTTTTTGGAAATTTTGACTTTTTTCTTAAACTCGAAATTGAAAAAATAACTCGAAAATTGAAAAATTTCGATTGTAATCCCGAAATATCGACCTTTTGTTGAAACTTTCGAGACAACAGGTTTAATATAAAATTATGTGGTTTTTTGAAAGTTCTTTTTTTTTCAGTCAAAATTCAGATTTTCAATATCCACAAAATCCAACTTTAAGCGGAATTTCAAATGTTCTAAAAATTTTCATCGACTTCTTCTGAACACTACGAAATTTATATGCTTTTTTCTAGAGAAATCCCAAAAATTGAAGCGGTTTTCAAAATTTTCAGTCTATACTTCGACATTTGGATTTTTTAAATAATATTTTTGGATGTTTTAAATTTCCCCTTTTATAATATAATAATATATTTTATTTTTTATTATAATTATAATAATATTTGGGCAAATGTTCTGTTTAAATGACAGAGACGAACTTACTGAACAGTTGAAAATATTTAAAACCAACAACCATAAACACTGTTTGATAAGATTAACACCCCTAAAAACATGTCACGCGAAGACAGTTGCATTTAATGGATGTTGCCATGCCACAGGCCCTAGAAGAGTTAAAGTTATCTAACTAGAATGACCTTTGTAACCTTTAAGTTACATCGTGATTCGGGTTGTAACTATTATTTAAGTAAATTAATTAAAATGTTGCGTTATTTTGAAAACATTTAATTTAACTTAAGCATAATTTTTGCTTTTTTTAATAATTTCAATTTTCAACAGTTTCCTTGGTTTTAAAAAAATGAATAACATTAAAGATGCATTTTAAGGATATACTGTTTCAAATTATGCATTAATTTGATTTAAAAATAAGCTTGACAGTTTCTAGTTTATAAATATGAACATTTAAAAAATGAAAACCAAATCTTAATTTTTAAATTATAAGAAAAAATTTAACTCTTTAGCTTAAACTATTGTGAAAAAAAAATGAAATTTTGAGATAAAAAAAGGAGTTTCTGTTTTTGAAGTTTGTGTTGTTTCTTAAAATCCCGACTTGACTTTTTCGCAAAATTCGCTTCAACAAAACTTTGTCAAAACTTTGAAGTGAAAGACTAAAAGTTGAAAATTCAAGAAAAAAAAACGACATTTCCAAACAACAATCGAACAATCAAAACTGCGAGATAACAATCGAAATTGGGAGATTAATATTAAATGTTTAAGACAAAACTCCGAATTTAAAACATTAAGTCAAAATTAATAATTATTTAAATTTAAGTCGAATATTTGACGTTAAATTCAAGTTTCCATCTTCTAAGTTCCAGAAATCTTGGAAACTTGGAAACTTTGGAAACAAAATAGAAATTGGAGAAAAAGGTTAAATTTTTAAGATAAACATCAAACATTTTAATTAAAACCAAAATTTGTAGAAAAAAAAATTTTTTTAACAAAAATTTGTAATTTTCATAAAATGTATGAGTTTGCAAAATAGATTTGTTCAATAATTTTCAAATTTTTTCAGGAATTTCTATTTATACTTCCAACGTTTAAAGTTTAAAATAAACTTTGGAAACAAAATAGCAATTTGGAGAAAAAGGTTACATTTTTAAGATAAACATCAAACATTTTAATGAAAACCAAAATTTGTAGAAAAAAATGGTGTCAACAAAAATTTGAAATTTTCTGTATGAAGTTTGCAAAATAATTTTGTTCAATAATTTTCAAATTTTTTCAGGAATTTCAATTTTTACTTCCAACATTTGAAGTTTAAGTTTCACATTTTATTTACTTATTTTCTTACTTTTGTACATTGATTGTCCAGTAATTGGGTTTTTTATTTGATTGAGCAATACATCGAAATGATCTAATTTGAAATTTTTGTTTTTCTTAAAATTTTTATTTTTAAAGCTGAATGTTCAACCTTGAATTCAAACTTTCAGCTTCATTCTTAAAATCTCAAGTATAAAGTCGAAATTTTGCAATTAAATTTGAAATTGCGAGAGAATGGAGAACAATTGGAAATCTCAAGTTGGCTTTTTAATTTCAGTGCAAACATAATCCTGAACATATGGAGTATAGCAGACATTTGGTCTAAGTTTTATAAAATAAAATATTTTTAATTATCCTTAACATATACAGGGAATTTTATACATATTTAATATTGTTTTTCTTTCTCTTACCTTCTCTGATTCTCAGCAATCTTGGTCCTCCATCTGTCATATCAAAAATCCACAACTTTAAAGTATTATCTGGAGAAGATGTCACCATCAAAGGTTCATTAGGTAAGCATATCATTCCTGCAACTGATGCATCATGTGCATCTAGCAATTGTGAAAACACTCGTTTTTCCTCCAAATCCCAAAATACTATATGACCAGACATACTTCCAGTGGCCATTATTGGATGATCGTCGAGTCTGAATGTCACAGATGTTACTAGGCCCCAGTCCTGGACAAATTCCATGACAGTCTCGTCATATTTTAAATTGTGCAATATTATTTTTCCAGAGCATAAACCTATTGCTACAACATCTACAGCAGGAGCCTGTTCTAAACACGTTACCGAGCTCTTCCAACCTTTGAATGTGTATATTAACTTTGAAGAATTGATATTCCATAATTGTAGAGCTCCCTGGTCACTTCCAAGCAAAATCTTATTTATGTAAGTGGTAGGATGCAAAAGAGTGGTTATAAGAAATGTTTTCTTGCTAAAACTCATTTCCAAATGTACCGTTTCCTCTTTAATATTCCATACTATCAAATTGTTAGACTCATCAATTGATATTAAATGGGCTCCAAATGGTAGTAATAGATGAACTGATTTCTTGTGACCTTTATAGGTATGTTTCAATTCAGTTCCTCTTCTCCAAGCATAAATCTGATTACTGCATGCTGTGTATACATGAAAAGCATCAGCAGCCATGCAAGTTATGTCTTCAGGGTGCAGCCCGCTGACACTGAGGAGCCCAAAATGAGTAATACTGTAAGTGTGAAAAGATTTTCCAACACAGGTCACGATTAAGTTTTCTTTTCTGCTCTTAATATAACGTACTAGCAAGGGAATATGATTGCTCACATAACCTAAGCCTCTACTAGGCAAAAATATTTTGCTACCTTTCGACATTTTGTTTTATTCCAATTTCTTTTCTGGAAATTTAATGCCTGTGTTTACACAAAATCACCAACACTGCAATTATTATTACTTAAAACGTGATTACTTTAACAAGTTTTTAAGGTTAAGTTCCATGACATAAACAATGATACGCTAACCTCACAAAATCGAGTTCTTCTTCTTCGTTAACGCCTCTTTACTCTTTTTCTTTCCTGTCGTGTTGAATTTTGGCCAGCGACCACAGACCTGAATACACGGTAGATATAGTCCACTTTAGATAAATCTGGGTAAGAGTAGGCTGTAGAGTTCTAACTGTGTAGTGGCTAGAAATGTGTAACTCTGCGCTGTGCCGCGCAAAAGCAACTATGATGGAAAGCACTATGATCTATGCATATATGTAATACTTTTATATGACGTGTTGTGTATAATCGCCACTACAAAATGCGTTGTCAAAAAGGTGAGATGAAAGTATATGTCGTACTTTTTGGAGGACAAGCATTCATTCATTTATAGCGGGAACAGATGACAAGATGGGCGGGAACACTAATAAATGAATGACAACAAAGATAACTGACGAGAAGCGGGATTGGTTAATAAATTCTGTCCTCCAAAAAGACAAACAAATATATCCATCGCGCTTTTTGAACACAATCGAAGGTACAAAACACGCCATATTACATATATGGATCTATGACAAGCACACTTGTTAAATGCGCTACAGCCATGTATGTAATACTTCTAGATGGCGTGTTCTGCTCATTTTCTTCAGTAAACAATTTGAGATGAATGTATATTTCTGTCCCATTAAGGGACAACCAATCCAAATTTTATTTAGCCAATAATTCATATATCCCTTTCTCTTCGCCATAAAGATTTCAAGTTATTGTAATGAGAGAAGATATATACAACTTATATAATATTTATTTATTGCTGTTGCTAATAAACTAATAAGTAGGCGAAGGAATGGATAATAAACCAGCACATTTGCAGAAGCGCAAAAGCGATCTGTGCGTGTCTCTCTCAAGTTCTAAACTCAACATTTCAAGGCGCGTGCTATAATATCCATGGCATGCAAACGAACCATAGTACCAAACGCAATTGAGTTAACTCAGTGCGCCAGCACACTCTGTTGCGCTTGAGTTACAACAAATTTCTCTGCGTTACTCATCTTCAGCAGTAGCAACAATAAGAACTAGTAAAATTCAGACATTTTGGTGTGGCAGTGCTGTGACATTTCTTAATGGTTTTCTGTGTTCTTAAAATCTTAACCTTAAAATTATTAAATATTTTGATTTGTTGTCGGTTATTTTAAGAGTGACTCTTTTATATTTGATGTAAGTTTCTGCAGGAAATTATTAAATTGTTAATACTGCTAATAAAAACAGTATGGAAAACATTTAGTCCCATTATTTGTGCCAAATTTATATGTAAATTTGTTGTCAAAAAATCCTGCAAAATATTTGTGAGAATTTTATTTTTTTATTATTTCGCGTAATACACGATGCTAAATTTTACAAGGAAATTGACTAATGCACAGGGGCACTATTCGTCGCTTTAGGGTAATTCTCTGTACGTAGGTATTTCTTGGATTCACACCTTAACCTAAAATATCTCTTCTGTCAATAGTTTTCTGCACATTTACATGCAGATTTGCAGGAATATTTAGAACATGTTCGAAATAATTTACACGTAAATTTTCATGTAAATATATTTTATTTTACACGATAAATTTTCGTGAAAATAAATTTAAACATTTACATGTAAATTTTCTATAAAATTTGGTATCGTGTGGTCTTTACTTTCGAAAAGCCCAAAAAAAGCAATAGTGAATGGACCTCTACCTTGATTGAATATTCGATCAACGACCTCTGCTATTGATGAGGGTAGTACAGAATTTTGATATCAAGGTTAAATGTCAATTTGGTGAGTACGAACCAAGTAAGGAACATACGTGAACATGTAAAAATTGACACCAAGGCTACTTTTTGTACACTTGATACTTCTTAATATTACTAGTTCTTATTGTTGCCGCTACAAAGTTAGAAGTGCCTACTCTGAAGTAGATTTATCTGAAATGGACTGTATGTTAAGAAGATGTTCTCGCATAGACAAAATTCTATGATTCTGTGCACGACACCTACTTGATCCTTGAATATTTAACAGATATTTGTTACGTCATTGCAAATTTCATCAAAAGATACTTTTATTGATTTGAATCTAAAAGCTCATTAAATTATGGCTGCAAATAAGCTTTCCATTTTGGTAAGTTAAATAGTAATTACATGTTTATTTTTGTAAAGTTAATAAAGCAAATATATGGACATCAATTACATAATCACTAGCAATAAAGGTTATAATTCCCTTTCCAGGCCCGTAAATTTAGCACAAGTAATGCTTTGCATCAATTAATAAAGCCGCCGACACAAGTCTTTGGAATTGAAGGAAGATACGCAACTGCTTTATATTCAGCTGCTGTAAAACAAAAGAGCTTGGACGCTGTAGAAAAGGATTTAGTTAAATTTCAAAATGAAATTAAAACAGATGCAAAACTTCAAGAGTTCATCAAAAATCCAACCATCAAGCGCCAAACAAAATCTGAAGCATTGAAAGCTGTTGCTTCAAAAATTTCAATGAATCCCCAGTCATCTAACTTATTACAAATTCTCGCTGAAAATGGAAGACTCCACAAATTGGATAGCGTAATTAATGCGTTTAAAGTGATAATGGCCGCTCATCGAGGAGAGGTAATCATAATTTTAAACACTTTTTTTTAATATATTCTATAGCTGTCATAACTGGTTCTCTCCCATGATTCTGAAGCCCCAGGTTAATCCAAATTAATGTAACCCTGCACAGTAACCTTTAGAGTTTCATCATATTTCTGGCCCTAACTTTGAATAGTTTTACTTTTGGGATCATTATTGGCTTGACATAAAATACATTGAATTGAATTTTATCTGAAATTTTAAATTTTTCCATATGGAAATTTCGAAGTGTTAAAGTGTCAAATTATAAACACAATATTTCATCTTTAAACGCAAAATTTGAATTTGAAATCAAATCATCATTTTTAAGCTGACTAAAGGGAATAAAATATTTGTAAGATTTAAAATAAAAACCTGGGGCACATGCAATGGGTAATTAATGGAGATGCATGAATAGTTTACCTAAGTCTCAAATAATTTTGAGTTTTGTCAACGGCAACTACTCATTACACTCTTTACTATTTTATTCTTTTTAGTACCCTTAAAAATGCGTCAAATTAAAAAAATATATATTAAATAATTATTTTTCGGCTTTTTAGTTTAATGTATACACATGAATCAAATTTTGCAACTGCATAAACGAACAATAATGCTAGTTAAAATACTTATTGTCTCTCAGTTTCATTTTATATTTAAAGTTTTCTTTAGTTTATTGGGAAGTTATTGATATGAATCTTAAAATTTGTATTTAACTAAAAAAAATTATCTTGTCAGAGTCTGGGTTTGAACCCAGTTCAGTTAGTAGCAAAAAGATATCTATGTTTTATCCACTGGCTATTTATTTGCAGTTGTTTTATCAGCTTGATGTTATTTGGTTAGGAGAGAAATTAAGTTATGTTTTCAAAAATCATTATTTTTTACAATAATTACCATGATTAAATAAAATATTGGATTGTTATCCCATTCGGAAACATGTTTTAAAATTTCAAGTCTATCTCATGAGGAAATTAGTTTAAAACTGATTACAAACTTTGTACTGATCAGAGAAAAAGTGAGCTAATAAAACGCATTAAAAAAGAAAGTAAAAAGTCATCATTCGAACATTCGATTTTAATAACCTTGTAAATCTGGATCATCTTGGAACATCCCATTCTTTATTTGTGACAGATTTCAGATTTAGCAAGTTAGAGAGATCTTAAATATCTGCAGATTATCTGAAACTAAATCTTCTGAAATAATTAAAAAACAGTTTTGGTTTTTTTTATTAATTCTCTTCTTGTTATTTTAGGTAACCTGTGAAGTAATAACAGCTAAGGAATTGGATACTTCACAAAAATCCAAACTTGAAGGTGTCTTGAAGCAATTTATCCAAAAAAATGAATCTATCAAGTTAGCAACTAAAGTGGATCCTTCCATTATTGGTGGTATGATTGTCAGTGTAGGAGATCGATATGTGGATATGAGTGTTGCCACTAAAATAAAGAAATACACTGACCTCATTAGTACTGCAGTTTAAAGCATGCTTCAACCATTTTTTCTGAATTAAATGTGTAAAATGTAGTATGCAATAAAATTATTTTACAAAGTTAAGGCTTTTTTTAATATTACTCAATTTATACTTTTTTAAGTATAGGTTATACTTCACTTTCTGCTGCCTCTTGCTCCTACATAGGGCATCAGGTGTCCCTGTTTAAGCAGGATTGTTTCAATTTTATGTTACAGTAGAACCTCTTTAATAAGAGTGGTTATAATAAGAAATTGTATATAATGAGTAAATTCCTTTTCCCCTGGTGTCAATCCACACACAAAATTTTTATTTTGGAAAAATTCGTCACTTCAGCTTGGCAAATAAATACAGATCCAAGATCGTGTGCATGGAAAATTTTGCTTTTTTTAAAGTTACTTCCGCAATTTTGTTTCTTATGAAAGCAGGTTGAAGAGCTTAGAATTTTTAACAAAAGTCATTTGCCATTTTTTTTTGTAAATTACTCTACAATTTGAAGAAAAAATTTTAATTTCAAAAAATAGACATAAAAAAAATTATAATTTCATGTCCAAACCAGGAATTTTGTAAAAGGGTAAACTGCAAGAAAAACTCAAACTACAAAAAAGACAGCGTGAAATTTTAAGGAAAACAGAAATTTCAAGAAAGCAGTTTAAAATTTTGACAGGAAAGTGAACATTTTAGGAAAACAAAAAAAGTTAAGGTTAACTCAAAAGTTCCAGAAAAACTTTAAATTTTGAGACAATTTTAAAATTGAAATTTCTTAAACTAATGAGTTATAGAAAATATCTTTCCTAATTTCTCATAATTTTTGTAATGAAAAAAATCTATTTTACTAAAATAAATTGTGATGTCCCTTTTTAATCATTTAATTAACATATTTTTAGGATTAGAGGTAAACTTTCGCTTCTGCCAGGCTAGGAATCAAAATCATTAACTTTTTTTTTGGAAAATGTATTCATACATATTTACAAAATTTCACAAAACTTTATTATAAAATACATATGTATAAATAAAACTACATATACAAATTGCTAGATAAATAATTGAATGGAGTCACATGGTGTTTAGGAAACAAATTAAATTTGGACATAAATTCAATAAGATACTTTGAATTTATTGAATCGAGAGGTAGGCAATTAATATAAAAAATAAAACTTGAACATTGTAAACCATTATAAATGCAGTATGATAGAACATTTGCACTGAATCCAGTAAGAACATTAGGAACTTCTAATTTTAAATAACCGAAACTGTCTGCTTTATCTGTTTTAATATTACGAACTTTAGATTCCATACAATTCTGATTATATTCAAAATTGTTTTGTTGCTTTAGAGAAGACTCGGTGGTTAAAGTGTAAATCTTTTTTGCAACTGACAGCCACGGTTGCAGTACCTCAACTATCTGCAAATAGAATTTTAAAATAATAAGAAAAATGCGAAGTTAAAAATTAATATACCTGTCCAACTTTGAATTTCTGCACTCCAACAAATGTAGCAATGCCAATATTATCAACAATGTGAAGTTCGAGGCCAGAATTCTTTAAAATAAAATGTGGACAGTTATCTCTTAAAGCACTTTTAAACAAATCCACAGCGATTTTGCTTTCAACAATTATAAATTCATCCAGCTCTTTAATTAATTTATAATTCTCAGACCATTCTATGGGAGTTCTGCAAAAGAGATTAAAGTTAATATACGGTTAATAACAATTAGCAGCAATTTTACTGAAGACCCTCTTCAAATTCATCTTCAATATAGGCCCTAGAAAATGGCTCTACAATTTCACCGAATACCATAATTGTTATTAAATTATATTAGATTTTAAAACGTAAAACACAAAATTGGTTCTACATGTATACTCATTGCCAAAGACAAGATCAAATATTCAAAGAGACCGAAGAATACATAAAATGACATACAATCTGACACAAAGCACATCCCAAATAGCAATGTTAGGCGCAGGAACCAAATTGCAGGCAGCGCCATGTGTAGCTGATTGCAGAACTAAAATTTATTTATTTATTTGTGTCAATCGTTATTATACACATCAGGAAAGTCAAACACTGTCCATAGGGAGAATGTTAATGAGGGATTTAACATTGAGAGCTAATAGTGGGATAGATGGGCGACGCCTTGTATTCTCCTACACCGGTGTAAACAATTCAACGCAGAGCGCAGCGATCAGTGCTGGTGGAGATTTCAGTAGTACATTATAGCCTCTAACGTGTTTTGTATTGGGATTACCACTGGCAGGCAACAATTTTATTAAAATTTGCGTACCAATGCTGTTTGTTCTTTTAGTCCGTTGATTTAATCAACGTTTGAGGCAAAATAAAACTCATATTCTTTGATAAGCAAAATAAATAAACGAGATTTCCTAAACAAAATAAATAATAATTCTAATGAAGAATATAACAAAATAACTCTTTAAACATTACAATACAAGGAGTTCAAATAGGCCGCCAGACTGTGCTAAACAATATTCCAGTCTGTTGTAAAACTCTCGACGAATTTTTTCTAACATCTAAACTGGAAGATACGATCATGCTGCGTCAAAGTAGGGGAATACGTTCAGCGACCGTAGAAAACTATGGAAGGGACAATTCTTAGCGTTTTACATGGACAATGAAAATTTTTCCTTATCTGTATGTGCAGCATGCTGTAACGAAATGTAATTGTAAAGTTTAATTGGAAAATTTCTAGAAAATTTGATAAGGGGGAAGCAGCCGCGATAATAATCTCAGTTGGTAGGTTTTGACGTCATGATTGAGTGTTTCATTTACGCCCATTTCTTACATTTTCTCGAGCTTACCTAATTCCTATTTGAATGTAAATATTGCAGTTTTGACAATTGCGTTGTGCAGTAATTATCTTATTGGAAGAAATTGTAGCTTCAATTTCACTTTATAAAATAGTGGTATTTAATTTTTAGGCTTTTCAAAACTTCTGGTATGGCTTTTTTTTCCTTAGGTGTGGCAAAGGGTAAATGAAAAATGTTATTTATTTGGCAAAAAAATGAATAAAATAATAATGTAAATTCATTTTATAGAAAATTTAAATCAATAGTGCTTTTTAATTTTTTGAATTTGTCAAAAATAAAGGGATTATCCATTTAGAAAACTAATTCTGTAAATAAACTGTAAACATCAGAACGTGTTGCCTACGAGAATTAGCGAGAATAATCCAAACCATTAGTTTTTCCCCTATCAAAAGTCGCCCAACACACCTAAAGAAATTTACACTTCAACAATAATTAAAATAAAAACGTATCAGGATTCTAAAGACCACTTTTAATAATCCAATTGTGTTAGTAATTTCCCTATATTCGTTCAACCACAACTTTGCATCATTTTCCAAATTTATGCCAAGACGAATTTGAAAAGATTGTTCAAAAATTGCAATTTCTTTCAACTTAAAATTAGTTGGAAATCACATATTATTTTTTATTGCATAATATAAATACTGTTGCGCGTTATCGGTTCGAATGATTATTAACACTTGTTGAATTGTACACACATTATTTCTAAATTAAACTTCGAACACTACAACTGAATAATTAACTCACTTATTGACTTTTAACTACTAACTCACTAATTAACTACACTGACTGACTGCCTGACTCGAGGGAAAGGCGACCGCCTTATATAGTTCTCCCTTCCGGAATCTAGAAAAATCCAGCAGGTAAGGCTCATATCAGATCTTTCTAGAAAATTTTCTTACTACTAAATTACATAATTTACATTTCGTTACATTGCCTCCCCCTTAAGACTGATCGTCCCGATCTGTGCCAATCAGTCACTTCGCCCTTACACCTGCACAGTTTGCTCAGGTGTACCACTTTCATCTTAGTCCTGGATCCTGTATACCAAATCGTTGATCCTCTTCAGCACTTTGTACGGCCCTTCCCAAGATGGCGTAAACTTAGGCGAAACTCCTTTTCTTCGCTGAGGGCTGTATAGCCATACCAATTCGTCCTTACTGAAACCACCATGGTTGGCATTCACGTCATATCTTGTCTTAATCCGGTCCGTCGCCAAGTTGATCTTCGTCCGCACAAGGGCATGCGTCTTCAATACCGCTTCCCTCAAGTCGTCTACGAAACCCATCGCCTCCTTGGGGGTCCCCTTGGAGATCCAAACACCAAGTCACACGGAAGCCGCAGTTTCCTCCCGAAGAGTTTCATGAGTAGCCGCGCGTTAGGCCATTAGAAACAATGGTAGATTTCGGTCCCAGTCTGTCTGATGTTTGGAAACGACTTCCAAAAGATGTTTCTCCAAGGTCCTGTTAAATCTTTCCACCATTCCATCAGACTGTGGATGAAGAGATGTTGTTCGAGTTTTCTTTATTCTAAGAAGACTGCACACCTCTTGGAAAACCCCCGATTTGAAGTTCCTTCCTTGGTCCGAGTGTAGTTCCAAGGAAACACCAAATCGCCAAATGAAGTTGTCCACAAGAATTTTTGCGACTGTGGGAGCTCCCACATTATAGTGCTTCAGGGTCCATTTGGTTCTTGTACGAGGACCCTTGGATGCAGCGCAGGTGACACAAATTTGAAACCACTGCTTGACGTCAGTTGCAGTTAACCCAATAGAACCGTTTCCAAATCTTCTCTAGGGTTCATCCCTAAATGTCCACCAGAGAGAGGTCACGTTGTGCACCTTCCACAAGACCATCAAGCTCTAATTTGTCTTCAAGATTCACTTTCCAGTAAATCTACTTTGTTACGACTTATTTCACTTTAAATGAAAGCGACGGGCGATATGTACATATTTTAGAGCTAAAATCATATTATTTAAATAAATAAAATTACTCTCAAATCCACTTTCAATAAAAAATTTCATTTTTATATCCATATAAATTTATTTATTGTAACCCATTTCTTCTTTTATATAAACTGCACCTTGATCTGATTTATAATTAAATAAAAAATATTGAATATTCAATTTCTTTTAAAATATTCTTATACGACGATATACAAATTAATAATAAAAGTCCAATTAATCGTGGATTATCAATTATAGAACAGGTTCCTCTGAAAAGACTAAAATACCGCCAAAATCTTTAATTTTCAAGAACTTAACTAATACTAATTTGATAAAAAAATTAAATTTAAAATAATAGGGTATCTAATCCTAGTTTAAAAATAAATTTCTTAGCCTCATCAATATAATAATCAATTAAATTTAATTTAAAATTTCACCTTATTAATTAAATTATAAATGAATTAATTTTTAAAATTAACTATTACCAAAAAAATTCAATTGTATTGTTTGTATAACCGCAACTGCTGGCACAAACTTTGTCAATACTAATTATTATTTATAAATCTAAATTTCTTTAATATTTAAAATTTTATACTGCGATTAAATAAAAATTTATTTTATTAAAAAATAAATTCACTCTTACTAAAATTTACATGTAAAATAAAAATAAAAATAAATTTTTAAGCTAGAATAAAACTTTAATTCAAATATACAAAAAATAGACCATAAAATAATTTATATAATAATTAACTTTTTAAAATAAAATATATATAAAAATATTATATATTATATTATATATTATATACTATTATATATATATACTATTATATATTATAAATTTTGTTTATTTTTTTTATATTAATAATTATTTTTTATTTAATTTTTATATATTTTATTTAATAAATTCCACAAGACCTGTGGAATCTTCTCCCGAGCCATCACCAACTGCACGCTTTCCATCCGCGCTTTCCCATACCCTCTTCAGGACCCCGTCCTCTACCTGAAGGGATTTCCATTGGGCCCACACCAGCGTCGCTCTTCTGTAGCACCCGAAGACCATGTCCTCATGCTCCTCAACTCATCTGCAGTGTTTGCAGTCCCCACAAGGTCTTCTGTACAAAGCGTCAGCTTTGTTATGCTGTGGTCCCGGTTGATGATGCACTTATAAAGTGATACTGTTGGAGCCTTTCCAACCATCTAGCCGTCTGTCTCTCTGCGTTCTTCATTCGGAGTAACCAAGAAAGCGCCGAATGATCTGTTCTAATGAGAAATTCTTGCCCATACAAGTACTTGTGCCTTCACTATCGCAAGAAATTTCTTCCTGGTGGTGCAATAGTTCCTCTTCGGCTTTGTCAGGATCTTGCTGTAATATTTGATAATTCTTTCTCATCGCCTTGAACTTACGACAGCACGCCCCAACGCTGACATTGCTGGCATCAGTGTCCAACACGAACTTTCTATTTTGCTGAGGATAAGCCAAGATAGGGCTTGTGCACAAGGCGGACTTCAGTTTTCGGAGAACGGTGTCACAATTGGCAGTCCAAACATACGGCGTTCTCTCTTCCGTTAGTCGGTGTAATGGCGCAGCGATGTTGGCTAAAGCTTTCACAAATTATCTGTAATAGGTGCATAACTCCACGAAACTCCTCAGTTCATGTTTATCCTTGGGTCTTGGCCAGTCACGGATTGCTTGAGTCTTGCTGATATTTGTTTCTACTTCCTGCGGCTGATGCAGGGTGACCCAAGAATTCTATTTTCCTTCGGAACAAAGAACACTTCTTTGGATTCAGCTTTAAGTTAGCTTGCTTTAATCTGTCGAAGACTTCTTAAGATTTTCCAGAAGGTTCTTTAAAGTTCCATAGTACTACCCTTCTTGATTGAGCGTGCTGTTGGAAATACGTTGGCAACTCTCACAGGTATCTTCTAAGATGTTCTAAGCACGGATCTCGCCACTAATAAATACTTGGAAATGTCATAAGTCGGTTCCACTACTCCAACGCAGCAGCCCAAATCTCCTTCCATCACAGCCATAATCGTCTTCTCACTGCTTCCCTGCACCACAGCTGTTTTGCAGGTAAACAGTCTTACTTCCTTTGGGGTGTGCTAAAGTAACCAAGGCGCCTGTGTCCACTGTTGCCTGTACATTCCTTCCATCTACGCTGGCTGCCACTACCAAACTTTCCATGGTCCTTTTTAACTGTTTGATGAAAAGTGTTTTGGGGGCTGGTTGCTCGACACCAGCCATTGAGTGCCACTTCTCACTGGCCAATTTTAGTTTTCCTGCTGCGGAGCTTGTCGACTTCTTGGTGCCGACCTGCAGTCCTTCTTGAAGTGCCCCGGTTTGCCACAGTTATAACATGTGCTTCTGCTGGATCTGCCTTTGAGAACTCCTAGCAGTTCTTTTATGCTTCCGCTCATTTCCTTTGTTACCTTCATGTTAGCACTCATGCTCCCGTCCATTTTCTTTAGGCTAGCGCTTATATTCGCCTTCATCTCTTTTATGTTAGAGCTTATGTTCGCAGGATCATGGTCGTTCGCAGCCTCTTCGATGTCGGCCTTCCTTATTCTGCGTGACGCCCCTGGCTCTGAAACCTTGTAAACAACATTAACCTCCAAAACTCTAATGAGTGCCTCCCTTGATGTTCGGACGTTTGACAAGCGTATCACTCTCTGGACTTCGGGACTCTTATTCCTTCTATGAACATTTTAACTGCGTGAAGTTCCAAAAAGTCGGTTGGTGCTGTTGGATAGGCGATATACGCCAGTCTTCTCACGTCAGCCTCGAATTCTTGCAGTGTTTCGCCACTTTTCTGCCTTCTCACTAGCAACTGCGACTGGGCAACTTGCTGCAAATGGTGGTCTCCAAATCTCAGCTCTAAAGCCCTAACTAGATCTTCACAGTTGGTTTGTTCGTGATCAGATAAGAGTTCGGAGTAATTCCAGAGCATCTCCCCGCAGTGAGGCAATGAGGTTGCCTTTGCTTCCTCCGTTCACCGATTGTCCTTAGCAGCAGCTTCGAACTGTTTTCTGTAGGTCTGGAAGGATGTTTTACCATCAGCAGGTGGGATGTTTCAGTTTTTGGGAAGAAATAACGGATACTTCATCTCATTTTCAATGTTGTTGATCTTTTTCTCAGTTGCATTGTCCAAATCAATACCTCTTGTTATTGAATTCTTCTTGCATTTCTTTCCGTAATTCCTGTGATTTGTTCTTTCACTTCTTCTTTCATTTTTGCAACATCTACTCCCATTTTTTTAGTTCTATTTATTAACAGACTAAGCAATTCTTGTTTGTCTGCATTCCTTTTCTGTTCTTCTTCTTATTTTTCTTGTCGTCTTCGTTCTTCATCTTCTCGTTTTTGTGCTTTATCCTGTTCTTCCTTGTCTTTCATCATTGCTAATACTGCTTGCAATTGTTGTTCCATTTTGACCGATTTTAATGGCGTTTCCATAAAGTATTCTAGAATGTTCAAGATTTTTCTTGACGCTCCCCGTATAACTATTTAACAGCTTAAAACGTCCGAGATAAAGTCAACTGCGGGACCACTTGGTGAATTTCTTCGAGTAATAAAGCACAATAATAATCTCGCTTCTGACACCAGATGTTGCGGGCTATCGGTTCGAAATGATTAACATATGAATTGTAAAACACTCTATTTCCAAACTAAACTCGGAAAACTACAACTGAATAATTAACTCACTTACTGACTTCTAACTACTAAATCACTAACTACACTGACTGACTGACTGACTCCTTCGAGGGAGAGGCAACCGCCTTATATAGTTTTCGCTTTAGGGTTCTAGAAAAATCCAGCAGATAAGGCTTATCGTTTGCCGAAATTTCTGGAACGTTTATCTGCCGTTTGCTTTATTATCATGGCCGCTTTCCCTTATCAGATCTTTCTAGAAAATTTTCTTACGTACTAAATTCTCTAATTTTCATTTCGTTACAATACATTAAAATTTTTAAATGCAAATATCTTTAAAACCGATAGTTTTAGACGACTCAAACAGAGGTACCTTTTCTTTGTAGAATTAATCGTTCTTTTGTATTTTGTTTTAAGCGTAACTTAACATACAAAAAAAAAAGTATTAATTTACACAAATAATATGACGAATCTAGAGCCCTCTAGGAGAAAGGTCATAATAAGCTTAAAATTCGTAATCCTTACACCAAAAAACATAAAACTTTTAATTTTTAGATTTATAACATCAAAACTCTTTCAAATTTAAATTTTGAACGCCCTGTATCTCGTAAACCAGCCACATTGGTATAAGGCATATTGAGCTCTATCGTAATATTTTAGTTCAGTTTAGCGTTGGCCCATTCTTTCTGACTCACCCTGTATGTTTAAATAGGATCACCACTGCGTGTGATTTTGAAACTAGAATTGCACTAGCAAGCTGGACGGCGCTTCACTTCATGGGCCTCCGATGCTCATACTTTAATGCCATGAATTTTCTTAATGATTGTTGTTCAGGCGGAACTTAATCAGCGCCAAAGTACTGCATCGCTGATTAAAAAGTGCTCAGACGTCACTAACTTTCTAGTGCAGACTGAGTGCTGATAGCTAGTACTTATTCAGCGCTGATAAAACTGCGCTGAACCGGTACTGGCATGATTCTCTTTTGTGCGTTGAGCCTGCACAGGTTGCTAGCGTTGAGCCAGTGCAGGGCCAATGCAGGACCATTGCAGAAATGTTTGCTAGGTTCGGTAATCCGACCCTAGCTAATCCGAAAAATCAGTACATTAAAAACATATTATTTTGAAATAATTTAAAATTTACCATGCAAATATAAAATTTAGATAGTGTGACAGATTTTTTAATATGTAGTAACCCAAAATAACAAGATCAAAGACTAGATTGGATACAAATATAAAAGATATAAAAACTAGACAACAAATTATGAAATTTTTATTTTTGATATTACAATTTGAAAATTAAAAAAAAAACACTGTTATATCATAGTTTTAAGTTTTCACTTCTGTCGGCAGTCCCTATAACTGCCTATTTTTTTAAAATTTTTGGCTTGAACCTAAAATTATTATTTTATTCGGGGATACTCATTTTTTTAAATTCGTGTCTTTTTTAAGCTTATTTGAGTTTAAATGGAAAATTTGTTAAAAATTCTGTTTTTTTTTGTCAGAATCTTAATTATTTCGATATTATTCACAAAATTTTACGTTTTTTTTTTTAGATGTTCACTTAAATTTCAAAATTTTAACCTTTTTTTTAACCGGAAAGTTATTTAATAATTTTGATCTTATGTTTAAAATTTTTTATTTTAAAATCTAAATTTAGAGAAACTGACTCCATAAATTCAAAATTTCAATTTGTTTTCTAAATTTCAAACAGCGCAAAATTCTCGCTTTTTACATTTTTTGTCTAAAATTTCGATCGTAACGCGAAGAAATTACTATTTTTTTATTTTTGGAGATTATAAGTTTAAACTCGATTTTTTTCGATAAATTTCGAATTTCTCCCCAAGTTTTGATCCCTTCTCAATATTTTTAAAATTTTTAATTTTACTTCAAATAATTCTACTTAAAATGTTTCTTCTCTTTTTTTTCCTTCAAATTTTTTTTGAAAAACCTTCAGATGCAATTTTTTTGTTCCTAAAATTGTAACTAAAAATTCAAAATTTCCACGAAAAATTCGAAATTATAACAAATTTAAAATAGAAGCCTCTATTTAAATGTCTTCATTTCAAATTTATGGAAATCTCCAGGCTACTCCTAAATTTAGTGTTAACGTTGGAAAATTTATTTGTAAAGTCGGTCGATAGTTCTAAAAAATTATTTAGAAATGTTGAATTTTATCTCAAAATTGTAAATTTTCTTGACCAAATGTAAAAATTTTGAAGTTTAATTTGGAATTTCAGATTTCAACTTTAAAATAAAAATTTAGAAATGTAAAAAAAGTCAAAATGTCAAATTTACCTTTGAAATTTTAACCTTTTTTTACGAATTTAACAGCGAAATTTCAAATTTAGATATCATTTAATCACAACATTCCTTTCTTCATGCTTTTTAAAAAATTTTACCGTCTCTTTAAAAACGGAACATATGATCACATGAAATAGTTATTAAAAACTGCAGTTTAGTCAAAAACATCAAAAAATGTCTCCGCAAAATGTATGCCATCGTGGACACTAGGTGTATTATTACTTGAACTTCTGGTGGGAGTGGCCCTGATTTCAGTTATTTGTGACTCGATTTACCAAAGCAGTACAAAAGTAAAGCAACATTGAAACAAGTCTCAGGTACTTATTTACTACTCCAAAAACCACAAAGGTGCAAAGTTTCAAGCTAATACCATAAACACTTTGGAGATTACAGAAAAATTCCACCTTATATCTCTCAAACTACCATTTCTATGACATTTAACTTAAAAGTTATATTTTAGTATCTAATATCAGTTTCAATTCTCATTTTAAGAATCACTCTGTATATCTATCCATTGCACATTGTCTTGAAAATAAAATGTTTCTTTATTCTCATTGTAATTTTATAATAAATTATTAATAATTACTCAACAAAGTAATAAATACAAATTTATTCAAAATAAATACAGTAAAAACTTAATATAACTTTACAAAGGTATCTAAACAATAAAAAAAATTACTTAAACATAATATAATTTTGTAAGTACAAAAATACTTCTTTACTAAGAGGCAGATCATTTAAGAACGGGCTAAAATGAAAACAAATTTGAAATAAACTTCTTCTAACAGCTAATGAAACCGCATTCTTCATATTACAGTTAAAATTGTTACTCCCTTGTTGCCTTCTTGTTAAAGCTGGCACTTTGTTCAGTTTGTCTAAACTCTGTTTTAAATTAACCAAACTAGTTATAATAACCGGAATATCTTTCTGTACCACTCCATACACGTCTTCTTGTAAAGAACTAATTGCCAGTTCTGCTATGCCTTGACTGGTCCACATAATCAATCTACCATTTGCCAAACATTTTTGAATATTGGCTTGTGGAATTTCCCCAAACAAATAATTAATGCCAAAAATTGTTTTTAATATATTGATAATATTGTGTAGCTTTATTTTAATCTGATTTAGAAATGTCGAAGATATTTCATTCAATTCCTGTAAATTGTTGTAGTTTATGTTGACAATATCAACAGGTTCAGAATGATTAAAAGTCATATTTCGTAAACTGCGGAATCTATCAACAGGAGGTACCTGACAATGAACGTTTGGGTCAGAAGTAGTAACTGTTTGAGTTATTTTCTCGTTAACCAACACATTTTCAATCGACTTTTCTAAAAGGCTTGTATAATCTTGAAACAGTTTTAAAATAGCTTCTACTAATGAATTCCAATTGAGAGGATGGCCACCTGGTTGAGATAACGTATAAAAAGCCAGTCTTCTTTGTGGTGACCACTTTGTTAAAAGATAGAAATCTTGGCATGCCAAATTCTGAATTATGGGAAAATTATTCATATTCATTGCTTCCTGAAGAGTTAAAATATTTTGATTAAATTTGCTTAATGGAAATTCTATTGGTTCTGTCAAGAATATGAAAAAAAATAAATGAATTAATCCCATATTGAAAAAATATAATGTAGAAAATACCAAGTAATAAAAACAAGTCCAATAATTTAGTTCACTTTCTGCAGTTATCTGACCAAACAGAAAGATTAGTTGAGTTCTCAATAAATCAGCTCCCCAGTAGTGATATAAAGTAAGAAATATTATACTTGGCCATAATGAAGCAAAAAGACTTTGACGAACCAACGGTATACAATTTGCTTTAAATAACATCAACTTTCGCTGATGTATCACTGGAAAAGTTAAATGTTTTTCCCCTACAGATATCCTAATAAAATAGTAGAAACTGATCCATATACTTCCTAAATTTAGAAGAAGTTTATCTTCATTTAAAATATCGCTTTTAATTGATCTAAACAACCAAATCTGTAGGCTCCCAATAAAGAGATTTAACAAAAGCAACACCAAATTATGAAACGAAAACACAGATAAAAATTTTCCGAACCTCGTAGATGAGTAAGAGGCACTAAAAATATAATCTTTGGCACAAATAACACATTGCGCAAATATTAAAGTAACGAACGGTAGCAAAAAAATCCATGTGTTGAAGGACAACAATGTGTAAAAAGTATTTCTTAAGCACATCAGTGGATTAAAAATATCGAAATTGACCGTAAATAAATAAAGGTTCAATATAACAAGTTGAAAACACACACTGGAGACGACGGCGCCATATAATTTCTTCAAAAGAATGTCTTTGTAGGTAAAAGTAGTCTTCAAGAGGTTAGGGTTAACAATAATTTCTACTTTCGGTGATTGCATTGTGATGTCCTCGTCTCAATTTTCTTCGCTTTTACGGTTGATTTACTGGATCGATACTGCATTTATATAAATACTGCAAAATTTAACATTAATCATTATCTTAATAAATTTCGTTAAAATATGAGGTTACCGAACAACAAAATTAACTGGCGCCATAAAATCAAAACACGTTCGGTCAAGCGCTGAGCCAAAACAAGATAGCGCTGCTAGCGCAGAGAGCTGTCACAGACCCACAGACAGTGTTGTAAGTTTTTCAACAACTAATTTATTGTTTATTTATTGTTGACTTGTTTTTTAAAAACAAAATTTGAACATTGGGCGCCCTCAAAATTCCACTGCTTTTTATTCCATTTACCGTCACTGCCGCTGCGTCGTTAAATCCTACAAATGTCGCTACCAATAGCGGAATTCCGCTACCACTGGCAACACTGCGTCACAGTCACAGAACAATAATTAGAGCAGTAGAGCACTGTCAGTGTTATATCAATTGTCAATTTCTTTTTGTGACGTTGTTTGTCTTTGGTCTTGTTGAACATTTACTTGTGACGCTTTAAAATTTCGTCAGTTTTTAAAAGTGATTTGCTAAATTTATTATTTACCATATTTACCCGAACATCAAAACGGAAAGAAATTGTACGTGGAAATTTTCAAGTGGAAATTTCTTCGAAAAGTTCTGGGTTAAATTGCGCAACAAAATGTCGGCAAAACGTTTTAACAACGCACTAGAAAATCCAGCCACTTCCTCAGAAGAAAGCGAAAGTTCCGATTACCCGTCCAAAGAAGTAAGAATGGATAGAGGTACCGGAAACAATAATGCAATGTGTAATTTCCAGATTGATAGTTCGCGGCACAAAAAATCTCTTACCAGAAAACCACAGTGTTTTTCAAGAAATGCCCTAATTGCTCGAGAAAATAGAAGAAGAAAGAAATTATACATGGAAAATTTGGAGAAGGAAGTTGCTTCATTGAGCAAAGATAATAAAAAATTGTCCACAGTTGTGGATAATCAGTCATTTTTAATTACTGATTTGAGAAAGGAAATTAAATACTTACGAAGTGCTCTGTCTAATAGTCCAGAAATCAGTAAACTTCTAAGAAACATCCACCAAGTGTCAGGTATGTCTGTATCGACATCTTTGGATTCAAAGACATTGAACGATGCTTATGTTTCAAACAGAAATGTAGATGTTTCAACAAAAAATATACATCCATGGGAAATTGTATGCCCTTTATCATCCAATCTAGATCCATTTTTGCCTTTATCAGGCACCAACTTGGATTTGGGGTTAGATTCATTTCCACTGGATTTGGCAGAAACTGATTTTCCGCAGAATATAACGGTCAAGAATTTTGGTTCTGCAGCTGCACCATTCCAAGAGCATGATTATTCTGTGAACCAAGATGAAGAAGATGTTGGTGTGTGTCTTCATATTTCTAAGCAAAAACTTTCACTGGAGTTTTGTTCGACATGTAGTGATGCTGCACAAAATGCTTGGAAGAAATGAAGCCTTCAGTTATAAAATGTCTGTATCTTATATATTGTTTTTTTATTGAAACTAAAGGTCTCTTTCCTTACACTTAGGTTGGAAATGTAAAAATTAGGTTTATTTAGGTTAACCATTATTGGAATCTTCATATTACTATGCTTTTTAAATTTCAGGATCTGGAAAATGCATCATTTTGAAGAAGCCTCTGGGCATCACCTTCCAATGAGTTCTGCAAGGGAAAAGGTGTGGTAGATTCCAATAACTTGTAATATGCTAGTTTCTGAAATAATCCATCTTTTGTATTGTATTGAGTGAATTGTTTGTATGTATTTTGTCTTGTAATGTTTATTGATACAAAGATATAAACATGATTGATATCACATTATCACTAAAGTAAAAGTAAAAAATTTAAGTTTGCTCTCTGATTCCTCTGGGTTATTTCTTTGAAATATTTACTCAATTTCAGGTTTTTTATATCTTAATAGTTTTGTGTTGCGAATACATCTAATCTAATGTATAAAATTAATGTGTAGTTTTGAATGGTCAAATTTCGAGTTTCTGAGCATTGAAACCAAATAGCTAAATTTCACAAATGTGGAATTTAAATAATTTTGAATTTTCTTATTTACAGTGACCCTATTTTCAGCGTTATTTCAGAAATTAGCAAACATGATTACTTGTAAAACTGTAATATTGAACAACTCTGTTTAATTTCAGTCAATAAATGGTGGAGTTTTAAAACCAATAATCAGTTAAGTATAATTAAAGAATGTATCGTTCTAGATAGTATTCAGTGAATGACTTATCTTATTAAATGAAATTATATTTTGAGTTTCAGCTTCCAGTGCGGACATGTGGTCATATTGAACATTGATTTTATAAATTAAGTTCAAATATGTTAGGATATGTAAGGAAAGGGTATAAAATTGTTAGTAACTTCATATTTATAAATAAAATTGTATGTGCTTAGTCAAAATATTTTTTTAATAACCTCTTCATGAACTAAAATATTATTGTAAAATACATTTTGACAATGTTAGCTTATTTTGATATATTTTGTTTGAGTCAACTAGCATGGGCCTGGTATTGAATTATTACTGCCATATATTCAATCGTTTCTCAGGCATTTACTCAAAACTAAAAAATCTTTAAATTCTTCAATTAATTTTATTTAATGGTTAGTTTGGGTTAGGGTTATTATTCTATACTAGCTTTCTGTATGTGCCTTCGCTCACCTAAAAAAGTCAGCAATTTGTATAAAAAAACAGATTTTGCAAAATTGCAATTTGGAAATGGGGGTTCTACTGAATAAACTGCATTTCTTAATTACATTTTTTGATTTGTCAAAAATAATTTATTCTTGGTCAAATAATTGAACTTCCTGTATACATGATAACAAAAATAATGTCATTTTTAGTGATTTAAGATATAGCAGTTTTTATAAAGGAGAAACCCCTTATCAGCACTCTTTGAGATACACTGTGTTAAAACTGCCGAAATTGCGATTTTAAAGTTGAAACTTTCAGAAAACACTCGATATTTACGTATGAAGTTAGCAAAGACAAATCACAATTTTTTTTTTCAAAAGACGAAATTTTAAGGAAAGGTCAAAAAAGTCAATCTCAAAATTTTGAGTTTTAGCTTAAAATTCATGGGCGTATCTAGGATTTTTCGAGGGGGACAAGTTGGAGTAGCAATATTTTTGGAGTGGACAAGGTCTGTAAGGTGGGCATCAAATGCATTATAAGTATAACCCTTGCCCACTAGCTACGCAAATGTCGAAATTTAAGAACAAAAATGGAAACAAATTAAACCCTCAATGTTTTATTTCCAATGCATGTTATGTTTTCCAAGTAATTTATTTAAAAGCTTGATGAGGAACTAAATATTCGAGAAAAATAATGAATGCTCAATAAATGTTATGAATGCTCGATATAAAATTTTTATGTTTATTAAAGTAATGAATGCTGGATAAAAATAATAGATGCTCGACAAATGTAATGAATGCTCGATATAAAATTAGGGTGTTTATTAAAATAACAAAGTTTTGATAAAAAATATAGACTCGATAAATAAAACAATTGCTTTGTATGAAATTCATATGGTTCCAAAAATTAATAAAATTCGATAAAAATAATATATGTTCGATAAACAAATTCAAATGTTTCTTAAATTAATAAATATTGTTTTAAAAATTATAGAAACTTGATTAATTTTAAAAGATGCCTAGTGGCAAATTATAATACGTCTTAAATTATTTAATATTCCATAAAAATATTAACTGCTTGACAAAACACAAAATGTAGTATACATATAATGAATGCTCAATTGAAAAGTGTTCTTGAAATAATACTTCTGCTTCAATAAAAGTCCAAAGGGTATAGCAGGATAAGCATGGGAAATCTGCCACCAGAGCCAAATGTGATGATTGTTATATTGATCAGTATGTCACATATCTGTAATAATATTTCTATAGTTTTGACCGCCTATCTCTTACTGTCTTTGAGTAATTTTGAAAAATGCCCTTTTTTAGACTTTTTTTCTCCGTAAGTAATAAAGCTAGAAAGATGATTCAAAAACCAAGATGTAGACAATATTATGACAAATATTGTGCGTGTGTATTTTAATTATTAGCTATATGGCTAGAAAGATGATTCAAAAACCAAGATGTAGACAATATTATGACAAATATTGTGCGTGTGTATTTTAATTATATTGCGCAATAATATATATATTTTTTAATTAAAATATTTTTCCATTACATTCTTTTTTTCAGTTCCAGCAGTGACCACTTTCTTAAAATTATCAAAAATTGTTATTAGTACAGAGAATAACTGGTATAAGTTTCATTAAAATCGAATGGCTGCAACCTGTTGAAAAAAATTTTTTTTTGTTACGTAGAGTCCTGCTTGATCGCCAATTATAGGTGTATAATACCTTTGTTTTTAGGTTTCAGCAGAATAACCATTTTCGTAACATTACTGAAAATTTCTATTAGTATAAAGATTGACTGGTGTAAGTTTCCTAAAAATAGGAAGGCTTCAACCTGTTGAAAAAACAAAGTATTTTTACCTAGAGCCCTGGTTGATCTAAATTATAGGTTCCGAATAGAAATAAATAAAAAGTATATTCGATTTGAAATATTCTTTATTTTAAATTAATCATTATCATTATCTGAATTAATGACATTGTCTTTAGCGAATATTTTGCTTAATATTATTATCGTTCCATTGCGGTTTGAACAATCACAAGTATAGCGTTTGACATCGGTGTAACTTTTTCCATTTGAAATATAATCAATTATAAGTCTTGCTATTTTTATGCCGTGATTTCACTTCTGCTTTTAATATATTTGGTGATTCTTTTATACATTATATTCTATTTGAGAAACTTTCTTGATCTCTAATTAGCCCGGCGGATATGAAGCTGCCTAAGGTAATTGGTAGGAACTCATGAATAATATTTTTAACTCATGTTCACTTAGTTCGGGGAAATCTATTATTTGCGATGCCCCTAATGTTTTAATTCTTTTTTTTTTCTTCTGTTCCTGTGTTGATTTTCAACCTCCGTGCTCAAAGTGTTTAATGTAGTCATACTTGGCATTTCATATAAACGATGATTTCGTCAGCTAAATCAGTATCAGATTTAAATGCTTCCCAAACCTGTTGTGCAAGAATCCCACATTCTGACAAAGCGGTTTTAGTTTCGATAGCATTTTATTGCCCATTGTATGACGCAAAAATTTATGCTTTTGACCTATTGGTCAAAACGGATCTATTGATCCGTCAACATATTCCACACCCATCCGAATCTTGGGAACTGTTATATTCTTTAGCTGTTAACTGATTTCTTTTGCCTTTGAACGCTGGCATCAAGGGTAAATATCTTTCATTTTTTATTTGATCTTCAACATCACGGAATCCGCGTGCAATTAGAAATAGGTATGTCACCTATTTGCAATGACGTTTTTAGACCTGGCGAACCCTCTAAAACAGTTCTCATAATTAGGGCATCATTTTGTGCGCCATAAAACGGTCCAAAAATATCCGCAATGTTGCCACCAGAACAACAAATTGTAAATGGCTTACATATAGGTACCTTTTTCTGACCAGAATAAGATTTTCGCTAGTACTCATTGTCTTTTCTGATGGCGAATATATGTGCTATCGAAAATCAACATCAATTCTTGGGTAATGTGGTATAATTCTTTAGATGCAAAGATGGTATGATTAATGATAAGTTCCTGCTGAGATATAGGCTTAAAACCAAAATGGAATAGTAAAATATCTCGTTCGAAACAACTATTTGACTGCAAAAATTTTATACTATTTGTCTAGTGAAGTAATATGTGGAAGCTTTGAAATAGGAACATAGGAAACATAAAACTATTATAATGCAGATGTTTAATTTTCACGAAACTTACATCATTTAATTTGTTTACTAATTACTATTTTTGAGAATTTTTATAAAGTGATTACTCTGCCGAAACCTAAAAAATATGTATTAGAAATACCTATAATTTGCGATCAACCAAGGCTCTAGCAGGTTGCAGCCATTTTATTTTAATAAAACTTATACCAGGTAATTTGTATACTAATAGCAATTTTTGGTAATTTTTTAAAAGTGGTTACTTTACCGGAACCTAAAAAAATTGCATTAAATTCCTATAATTTGCGATCAACTAGGGCTCTAGGTAACAAAAACAATTTTTTTTCAACAGGTTGCAGCCATCCGATTTCAATAATATTTATACCAGTTATTCTTCATACTAATAGCAATTTTTGATAATTTTAAGAAAGTGGTCACTCTACTCAAACTTTAAAAAATTGCAATGGAAAAATATTTCCATAAAAAAAAACATATTATTGCGCAATATAATTAAAATACACACGCACAATATTTGTCATAATATTGTCTACAGTTTAGTTTTTGAGTTATCTTTCTAGCTTTAGTATTTACGGAGAAAACAAAAATTAAAAAATGATCCGCAAAAGGGCATTTTTCAAAATTACTCAAAAGACAGTAAGAGATAGGCGGCCAAAACTATGGGAATATTATTACAGATAGGTGACCTACTGATCGATATAACATTCATAACATTTGGCTTCTGGGGCGGATTTCCTATGCTTATCCTGCTATACCCTTTGTAAACTTTTCGAAGTCGTCCTGGTTTACTTCGGTCATACCTTCTGCAGGGATAATGGAGTCGCGTTACAATCGTTTGTGCTTTAACCCACTGATAGGACTTTGTCCACAAATATGGATTGATAACCTCTTTTAACTGCACTTCTTTTAGTTTCGACGAATAATTGCGTGACCAGGTAGTTACGTATTCTTTTAAAATACAAAAAATCGAGATTAGCGAAAGCCATTCTCGCGCTGTTAGCGTTGTTAGTAATAGAAGTTTTTTAATCAACTCCCTGATACCAGTTTCGATTCATCTGCAGCCTTTCACTTTCAAAATAGCGAAAAAAATCTTTTTGCTCTTTCCATTTTGAAAGAACCATAACAAATGCTCTATTAAATATAGCTTGACTTTTACTTAATTGAAGGCAATCAATATACAAGGTGATTCTAAAAGTAGTACTATAAATTCAGGTTTGTGTTCTAGAGCCCAAAATAAGACGAAAAGTATATATAAACAAACATATGTCGTAAAACTCTTCGTTTCCTATAGTTAAAGAGCGTGGAAGGTTACTTCCTGATTATAGTTTTTTATTAATTGCGAAACGTGTACAGATAATTGAATGAAATTTGGCACAACTCCATACATGTTCGTACCCTTTCCAAAAATCTAAGAATTAATTTACACAATTTAAGCAGTGGTGGGTATATCTAGGGGCGGTGGTTAAAACGTGTCTTATTTATTTTGTGTGCCCTTTTATCGCAGTTTAATAACAAAAATATAAACTACGAGCGTTGCTGCATAAAAAAGGTACTCCTACTGGCATTTGATATTGTCAACGGTTTTCGAGTAAAATGCATTTTTATATCCCGATGCAATGAAAACGCCCGCCCAAAAATCTCGGATGTGACATAGTTGGCTTTGAAATGAAAAAAATAAAGTTAGTTAAAATGTACTTTTGAAACATTATTTTTAACCAATATTTAAACATTTTAACTAATATTTAAATGAAAAAATGTTCCGTAAATATCTATAATAAATAACGAATTTAAAAATATTAGCTTTTATTTACAGAAATTGCGCAAAGTGGCCACCGAAGACAATAAATCATGGAAATGTTAATGCTATTTATTTTCTTTCATTTCAGTGCCAATTATGTGTTACATCCGATTTTGGGAAATAGTTTTTAATGCATCGAGTTTATAAAAATGCATTTTACTCGAAAACTACTGACGATATCGAATTTCACTAAGAGTACCTTTTTATGTAAAAACGTTTGTAGTTTCTATTTTTGTTACAAAACTGCGACAAAAGTGCATATAAAATAAATAAATCTTGTTTTAAACATTGCCCTCCTAGTATACCCGCCACTGGTTAAGTTGTGTTAAATAATGTTTAAATTTTTGGAAAGAGTATGAAAAGGTATGGAGCTGTGCCAAATTTCATTCAATTATCTGTACCCGTTTTGCAACTATTAATTAAAAACTATAATCAGGAACTAACCTTCCACACTCTGTAACTCGAAAACGAAGCATTTTACGACGTATGTTTATATAGACTTTTCGTCTTATTTTGGGCTCTAAAGGGCGAATCTAAATTTAGGATACTACTTTTAGAATCACCTTGTATATCTTCCAGGATTATAGGTATGCTTTCCTTTGGTCGCACAAGTTAATCAGCTTTTTACCTTACCTTTTGCTTTATATGAGCCCAGCACATCTTCATTGTGAATGTACGACCAAATACCTGTTTGAAAGCATTTTCTGCCCCATCACATTGGTATCGAAAGATTGATGGTTAAACCAAAAATGTTCTCCACCCTAGTTGTTAGTGCCTTGAGGGCAAAAAGAAAATCTATAGTTTGCTCATTAGCACAAACTGTCACTCTAAATGTATGAAATGATCTGTCTGCTGTTGCGAAGAGAAACTTTGCCATTATGTGATTGCCTAATTAAGTTTACGGTTGATATAAACAATCGAAAAGAAGGAGGATCGTTGTAATCCATTTGGTGAGATACAATAAAAGCCTCATCTTCATTTTCTGGAGCTAGAGAGAGTGGTTGATGCAAAATTGCTTTAACTTCGACTGGTATAAAACTACATCATCAGTATTTGCAGGATAATATAAATATACACCTGAGAAACATTACTCTCCTCAATATTTAACTTTTTTGCAACGATAAATCGCACTAATGTTGGCCTTTGTATCAATATTTTTATGATAAAAGCTCCAAATACCTTCTTCTTCAACTGATTTTAGAACTAAGGCCTTGCTGCTGAGTACCTGTTCTCTTTTCTACCGTTTATCAACCTTTTTTCTTCTTCTCCTTGCCTTCGGTTTCTCAAGTAAATTATTCTCATTGTCACCCATAATAATTGATGGTTTTAAAAACAGTCTGCAAATTAGAAACACACCTGCAATAAACCCATTTCGTTTTTCGATATTACGTACTGTTTGCCGGTAAACAAGCTGACTTCATTGCAAATTTGATTTATTAGTGAACATTACTTATCGAGCATTGATATTTTTATAGAGTAGAGCATAAAAAGCAAAATTTCTTTTAATAGCGAGTATAAATTTATGGAGCACTTATATTTTTATTGAGAGTCTATTTGATTAAAATATCAACCAGAACTTAGCTTGCAAATTACATATTTTATATTGTAATTTTAATAAATATATAAGCCATTTTCTAATATTTTATACTCCGTTTTTAAATTTTTTATTAGGCAATTAGTATTTTTTGATCTGCAATTGCATTAAATTACCGAGTGTTAACTAGGGCCCAAAAAAATTACTAATTGCGTGTTCAAACTCAGAATTTGGCAAAAAATACATTTTTAACAAAATCTAATAATTTCTCTTTGATCTTTATGAGATCTCAGTGGAGTGCATTCTTGTGCAACGCAGCGAATATGTAACATTGAAACTAGAAGTCTCAAAACTATTTGGATTTAAATCTTTAATATTTCCATATTAGCATTTTCCTATCTGTTGAATATAAAGAAACTAATGTTGATTTGGCACTTCCGGATTTATTAAAATCTTAACATAATATGTAAGCAATAATACAAGAATCTATTTAAAAAAGCACAAAAACTGACAGACAAATCACAACATGAATAGGTGGGTCTGGAAGCATAAAATTTAACATAAGAGTACAACACTAGAAAATCTGTTGTTGATATGAACAACAATGAATTAGCGAAACAAACAGATTTTGAAATGTGGAAGATCTCAAGGAAATTTTGAAGATTAGCACAAAAAAATAGTGGATCAAGAACACAAAAATATTGAAAATAGTAATTCTGAAGAGGAAAAAATTTTAAGGGCATTTCTAAAAACCAGTTTGGCACTATAACGGAGATTATAAACCAATTTATTAAACATCAGGCAGATCGTTGATTGAATTAATCAACGGGTAGATTTTGATAGTTCAAAGGTGAGACGTGCTGCCAGGGATGCCTTGATCACATTGAGAACATAATGATAACTTCCTATAGGGCCCAAAAGAAAAGTACACATTACATTAGGCACCTTCTTAATTAAAAAGGAGAAAATTAGGCTTCTCGTTCCTATCATTAACCATTATTTCAATTTTTCTTAATTTAAACGGGTCCCAAACTTACTTAAATAGAATCTAAAATCCAAATCTTATATTTTATTGCTGAGATTTAAGTAAAAAGTTCAAGTTTCGAGAAGAAATCAACTTAACATTTATGAAAATGGTACTTATTTAGGAATTTTGAGAAAAGGATTGACATTTGGAAAAAGTCAAAAATAAAAACTATAAATTGAAATACAAATATTGTCCCCTAAAACCAAGAAAGATTAAACAAATACAACGAAGCTAATCTCACTGAAGATGATAGCTGGGCTATCGAAAGGCGTTAGAGCAACCTTTGTTGTGTTTTTAATCTTTCTTAGTTTCAGGGGACAAGATTTGCATTTAATTTTTGAAGACAACCAAAGACCAGTCGGTTCCACCAAAAAAAAAACCTATAAATGTAAACTCAGCATGTTAGAATTTTGACATATCCAGCATATAGAAATGAAAGTGACTAAAACATAAATCGAAATTTTAAGTGAAACATTTGGAAACCCAAACTCAGAATTTTGGGGAAAAGCCGATTTTTTGAGATTCACGAATGAATAAAAAAAATGGAATTGAAAGTGTTTTCAAGCTACGAGAAACTTGTGAATTTAAAAAATAATTTTTAAAACTCGGAATTTTTAGAAGAATGTTTGTAGCAAGTGATATTATTGTTTTTAGGCAATTTAATATTAATTTAATGATTTGACCCACTTAAGGTGTCATCTAGGACTCCCCGGGGAAAAATATTCTCCCGGAGAAAAACGTTTACATTGATTTTACCTAAATTTGGTCCATGACTGAATTTCATTTGAAAAAGCTGTTTAAATAAATGCCACTATTTTTTTTTTTATGGTAATTATACTGGCTTATCGTGTAGGACTTTGATATCTGCATCATGTATCTCTGATTTTGTTGGCACTGCATAAGTGTTGCAACATTTGAAGCTTAATAAATCGGAAAGAAAAGGCAAAATCAGGTTTCAGCTTTGTGCCAAAGAACGTTCGTTCTTTTTCGCGATTTGCGGAGTACGACCACACATCTGCAGTTTGCTGCTAGCTGCTAGTCAGTTCTGAAAGTTGTTTCGCTCCACGCACTTTGTTCGCGAACCACATTTAAATTTAAATTGGTTTGCGTGCGCATAATGAATCAGGCGCCAGTCTCTTGTTTACCAAACACAAGTAAAATGTCAAAAGCTAAAAAGGTACTTGAAGAATCGAGGGAAATCAATAATCCTGAAATTGATTTGGTGGATAAGGGTATTATTTCATTTGAAGAGATGCCCGGATTATGTAAGTATGCCGTGTTTTTTCTTCATAATGCTTTTACCTAATTTGGCAACTAAAACTTGCTCACAAAGGTGTGGCCTGTGATCACATCGAGGTTGAGATTGCGCAGTAATGTACTTACCCAGAATTTCAAATGTACAGGCTGTCTCGGATTAAAATAAAGCAATCTTATAAACCATCGACTGATTTTTATATACAGCGTGTGTCCCACCGGGAATCGCCGCGATCGATATCTGGCAAACTACCTATTTAAAAAATAGGTATGAATTTGTTGAATTATCAAGGTCGATGCGGCCAACACAACTAAAATATTGGCGAAGTTGTAGTACTTCCGGTTATACCGGAAATTGACACCAACTTAGTTATTTTATAATGAAACACCCTATACATTTTTGCATTTTTGAATTTTGTTTAATATTTTAAGGCCACTTTGAATAACAAACATTGTCCTTAAAATTTATAGTATTTGAGATAATTGGATTTTTACAAAAAAATTGACAGATGCAAGATCCCACGAAATTCTTTGAATGTTTCTTCAGAAATCAGTTGTTGATTTCATATTTGGTATGTAAGTAGAGTACATATCAATCTACTTTGAGCACCTTCCAAAATTTCAAAAACAGTTTACCGAGTGTTAAATTTACGAGTGTACATTTTAATAAATTCAAATAGCATTAACTTTGTTATCTTAAATGGAACACCCTATATTGTAAAGATTTAAATTATCTTTCACCTGATATAGACATTGTATTTTTCTATTAATTTTGGATCTTTTGGATGGTGACTGGAAATTATGTTGATTAAGAAAGTATTAACAAAGTCAAAAGTTTATATTAGAGATGAATGCTTTTACAGTTGCTTGTAACGGTTCTCGACAAATACTACATACTTTCAACCTTGCATTACAATTAATGCACGCAGCCATAGTCCATATGGTAAAGAAACTATACGTATATGTCCAATTTGTTTTTGAAGCAAATGTGTCACACACTTCGCATTTCTTTACACTAACATTCAATTTTCTCTGCACTTCGTCCACGAAAAATTTTACTTTCTTGCAGAGAAGATGGTTACATCAGCACATGATCAGCACATGGTGTGCTGTTTCCAAAGAGCATTATTCTGATTCAGTCCTTTCAAGCCCTCTCCACAATGACAACGAAGCGTTTGGTCATTGATACCCAAATATAAAAAGCTCACTGACGCCAACTCTTCGGGTTTTTGTCGCAACGATTTCGGCCAATTTTTAAGCCATGTTCTATGACGGCGCGGATACGAATGTTGTTCCATTCTTTTCATATCTCGAACTTGGATTCGCCTGCGTATTGTCTTGTTCACTATGATAAGTTGTATGCGTATGAAGGGAAAGTCTCTGCTCCACCTGTGGAGCAGAGACTGGAGTTGTCACTTCTCTTCCATGGGACCATAGAAGCCACACTTAACGATGTCATCGCAACCGCGGTAATAAAACTCAGCTTTAGACAAAAGTTCCAGTTTGATCTTCTTGTTGGGCCAAGGATCAAAACATCAGCAACCGATCGTACTCCTCGTTTGATCTAGGGGCGGTAAGGAGGCGGTTTGGTATCGCTGAGGTGTTTCTTCATCTAATTTGCTTCTTTCGATTGGGTGAAATGACGGTGCCTGGATTTTAATCACTTCTGAATTCCTTATTAGACACGTATCAAACTAGACGTGATAAATGGAATATTACGAAAATTTCAAGATTTTCATGGTGATAGATTTTCGATCCAATGTTTCAGTTTTCCTTTACCATTATAAAATCTTCATTTTTTATCCGAATTTTAATGCTTATGTTTATTTTTATATTATATTATCACATTTATGTTTAATATACTTTACCTTTCATTTTAAATCTAACTCAACTAACTACGTTGCTAATGCAAAAAAATTGACATTTTTTTTTTTAAATTTCATATTATTGTTAACCTTTAACGCTTAACGGGCGCATTTTGCTAGAACAATATCCAGTGTACCATATCAGCAGAATTTTTACAAATCAATTGCTTTATTATTGGAGAGCCACAAAAAGTGCTTCTTGGATTTCATGGAAATTTTTAGTAATATTAATAACATGAACAGATACTTCGCTTCATTCGAAAATTACAGACAAATAATGAAGATTGAAATAAACGAATGGATGATTTTTTGCAGATTTACAATTTATTCATCCCGGAGGGATGTTGCTATACAACCCATAGTACAAAAGGTGACCAACAGTCGTAAAGGTCACTAGCAAGTGACCTTTACAGTTATCCTTTTTTTCAAGATGAAACCTTTTAAGTCAAAAAAAAAAGAAAGAAGAACGAAACTTAAAAAAGGCCAATTCCGAAATTTTCCTACAACAACCAAAATTTAAAAAAAGAGATTTCGAAACTCTCTCGACACTTTCTAAAAAAGTACAAAATTCCTAAATAAAGTCGACACTTATCAGAAAATGAAAATTAAAGAAAAAAATTTAAAGAAGAAATCTTTAAAAAAGCTTAATTTAGGAAAAAGCAAGAAATTTAAAAAAAAATGGTGAGATTCCAAGAAACCTTATTCCCCGTTATCCGTTACAACCATGGTAGGCGCTGACAGTTGATAAGACAGACATTTGAAAGGTGCGTCGCCGGTGCTAGACCAGCTTACAGTTATTCAGAGTCACCAAGTTGTACAATGACGAGCGAACTCGTCATCGATTGATTTTGATCTAAAAAAAATGAAAAATTTCAAAAGGTTAGAATTTTGAAAAAGTAGAAATTTTACAAAGTCAATATTTTTAGAATCGAAAATTTCAAAAAGTTTAAGTTCTTTAAAAAATGTTCAGAAAAGGTCAAAACATTTAGAAAAGTCAAAATCTTGAAAAAAGTTGAAAATTTTGATAAAACTTCCACCAAAAATTTCAAATAAGGCAAAATAAAAAAAATTGAATTTTCCAAGAACCTTAAGATTTAAAAAAAGAAGAGACAATCAGAAAGCACCTTTTTTTAAAGTTACATTTTTTAGAAAGTCTAAACTTTTCTATAAAAAATTCAGAACATCGTTATAAAAGACAAAATTTTGAAAAAGGTCGATTTTTGTAGACTTGTAGATGAACTTTTTTAAAGAATAACAATTCTGAACATATCGAAATTTTCAAAAAAAATCCAAATTTGAAAAGAAAAAATTATCCTTTGAAAAATTAAATCCAATTTTTAAAATCTTCAAAATATTTTAAAAGGTAAAAATTTTGGAAGTCGAAATTTAAAAATAAATCGAAACTTTCAAAATCGGAATATTCCATTCTAGAAGAAGTATATCCTGTACTGACTCTGGCCGTGAAAGCCTTCGTTATCATATAGAGGAATTTCGTTTGATTACAAAAAAAGCTTGTCAGCTTCTAAAAAAAATAGTAAAATGACTAAAACAGTAACCATTTTGCTCTTTGCAAATTCGAAAATATTTGTAGATTAAGTAAGAAAAAAAACATGTTGACATTTTTGAAAAAATCAAGGAGTACAGAAGCTCAAAATACAGGACTGTTTTCTTAAATAAAGTACATCTGTTCACTACTCTTAAAGATTTATTGAACATAACTTTCTTCTAGCAGAGTTTGCGAAATGTACAGGCCTCAAAATATAGTGATCGTTCAGTATATACGGGATATATTTTATTTCCAATGCATGTTACATTTTCCAGTTAATTCATCCAAAAGCATGATAAGAAACTAAATATTCGATAAAAATAAAAAACGTGCTTATTAAAGTAATAAATGTTCGATAAAAATAATAGAACCTCAATAAATGTACCTGTTGGGTAGCTATTAATGTAACGAGATTATTATGTGATTTATAATAATCGAGGACGTCCGAGATCGCTAATAATCGAGTTGCATTCAAAGCTTTATCGTATCATTGACGACGATGACATAAAAAATTAACAAACTTTTAAAATAAAATTTGTATTTAAGGTGTTATGATAGGTAACTAACGTATTATAATTATATATAACTAACGTATTATGTGCTACTAAGTTATTATGAAGCTGCTAAATATTGTGAGGTTAATAATTATCAATAAAGATTTAATTTTAAGGATACTTAATTTTCAATGATACGATAAAAATAATAATGTTTAGGTAAAAAATACAGGCGCTCGATAAATACAATAATTGCTTTATATGAAATTCTCAAGGTTCCACCAGAGACTAAATTGACTGAACGCTGCAGGGTAACCAGTGAAGGCAGTTGGAATCCTCGCGAAAGCCCAGCTCGCAACGCGCTCTCATTCCTTAACAGACTACTCGTTATATCGTTATCGATATTTCAACTAAATACCTTATTTCCAATTTAGAATTTCCCAAAAAATATTCAAATATACAGGGCGTTGTAGCAAACGTAATATTATGCACTTTCAGATTGATAAATGAAGTACATACGCTCCCGTTAAACATTTGCACTAACTATTCCTAATATTAAAACAATAAAATTAAAATTTGTTTTACCTTGTAACAAATTTTTGCCTGTCTGAAATTTATCTTTTAATATAAGGAAACATGGATTAAATTTAATTACCAACGTTTAGATTACTATAATACATATTCCCTGTATTTATTGTTAACGATTTTTACGAATATTGAATTAACTATTATTAATTTATCACTTAATTTCTTTCAGTTAATATGACATATATAACAAGACTTACACTGAGCCACAACAGACTCTCCGGTAAGTTCATTCTTAAAGAGAATTTTTTTTAAAGAAAACAAAAATTTGCAGTTGTTCCTCCTGGTCTGGCCAATTTAATTAACTTGGAAATTTTAACATTGGCCAACAATCATATCGAAGAGTTACCATTATCATTGTCTTCTATGCCAAAATTAAGGATCTTAAATTTGTCCATAAATAGGTTGTACACTTTGCCCCGAGGATTTGGAGCTTTTCCAGTTCTTGAAGTTTTGGATCTAAGTTACAACAATCTGAGTGAAAAAACACTACCTGGGAATTTCTTCATGATGGGTAAATATTTTTCCTAGGAAAATTACCAATTTTAATATGATTATTTTAGAAACTTTGCGTGCCTTGTATTTAGGAGATAATGATTTTGAATATCTCCCCTCCGATATAAAGAACCTTAAGCAGTTGCAGATTGTAAGTTGTTGGTTTTTGTAATTCAAAGTTTAAAAAGGTATTTTTTTTTTTCAGTTAGTACTTAGAGAAAATGATTTGATAGAACTACCAAAAGAAATCGCCGAATTGGGCCGCCTTAGGGAATTACATATTCAGGGAAACAGATTAACAATACTACCTCCCGAATTTGGAAATTTGGACATGGCGTCTAATAAATCAGTGTTTAAGTTCGAAGGCAATGAATGGGTTATGCCAATAGCAGATCAGCTTCGATTGGGCGTTAGTCATTTAATGGATTACTTAAAATCAGATACCTATCGCATGTAAGCATATTTGATAATGTCTTAATCTTTATACAGGGTGAATAATTAGTGCAAAAAATGGAAGCTCCTACAATTTATTCGATAGATCTTTGTGATACAACGGTATACACTAGCATGAAAGGCTCATTTAAAATTATTTTTTACTTGCACTTGCACTTGCACAATTTGTGGAAACAATAGCTTTTATAGCCAAAAATGTTGTTTGTGTAAGTAACTCTATGAAAGAAATTACAGTGACTCACAGCTTACACGATGCAGTGAGCATACAACAGATAAAACTACTGGCACAAACATACAGAAAGAACTAAACACAAAGAGTTACTAATAGTGATAAACCTTTGCAAATATAGTTCAAACTTTATTGTATGTCAAGCTCTAAAAGTAATGTACCTGACAAAAAAATGCAAACAAACGGATGCGCCTATAAAATCAGTGAAGTACTAATAATTTTGTCTAATTTATTTTATTTGTCAATCTAAATGGTCACGACTCATGCAATAATTCCAACCGACCACATAACACTGCAACAAATTGAATTAGGGAAACTTAAAAAGTGTCAATTTTTTTCATTTGTTTTCACAGGTGTGTTATGTTCTCATTGAATAAATTTTCAATAAATCTGCAATTAATTGAATCCGAATGAATTTTGAACTCTTTTGGCTGCAACTTGAGTTCTTTTGATTTAACCGCTAAAGTGAAAATATGAAATATGGTTAGATTCGCCATTATAATTATAGGGTTTCGTTGTACCACACTACCAAGTAGTGCTATTAAAAAAAACGAAGTTATGATACAAAAACAATTTTTGTTAACTAATTTTGTTTCCGAGATGACGGTTTCTTCTTAGATTTATTCATTTCGATGATTTTCAGATGCCACCCCATGAAAAATAATGCGGGTCATCGAAATGTTTTATTTTTCATAAATATGGCCCCTGTCAAACCGTTGTTCGTTTGGCTCCTTGTTCCGTTGACCGTTTGTTCTGGTTCTGATTTTACAAATTAGCCTGATTGAATGTCAAGTGTCATAAATTTCATACAAATTAACATTATTTTCGTCGTAAGAGATTCGTCTTAAATTGTTTAATGTAATGTTATGTATGTTAGCCTTGAGAGAGTAATACAAAATCCTGAAAATGAATACTAGTACAGACATTATGCTACTCTAAGATAAGAGATATTTTAAAATCGTTAAATTCGGTTTCTGTATCGATCATGAATAAATTTTTAGCTAACAAAATATTTGTTTTAGACTCTACAATCGATATTTGACGAAGAAACCAGAAATCCCACCTCCATGTGTTGATAAAGCTAAAAAAATATCCAGGATTAGGTAAACGGTCAAATCTTTAATTTCACTCATCACTGCCTAACAACCAATTGTTTAATAATATCTATATTTCCTATTTTAATTTTTTAAATGCTAATTAGATTAATGTTATTTATTTTAATTATGTTCTTATATTTTAATCAACATGAAAATTGAGTAAAACGTATTCTTTGGTAGAATTATATGCTATATATAACTAATAAATATGTCACTAAAACATCTTAGGTTTTTTATTTGAGAAAAAGTTTCCAAAGAAGTAAACGTTTTGGCCTGCACTTTTTGTCCTGAGTTATTATTTATTCATATAATCCAACTTACTTCAGGCCAAAACATTCCCTAGCTTCAAAGAGTCATTTTTTTCTATAATTTATAGTGCACATAAGATAAAAATTTCAAATTTTTACAGAAAGTGTCAGAAGTCATATTATAACCAAATATTTTTTTTTAATTTTTCAAATACATCTATACTATTTGTAAGTTTTTAATCAACCAATGTAAGGTTTAATTTTGCAAGTCATGGATAAGCGTTGGTTCATTTAACCCGTTGATTGAATATACTTATTGTTAGATAATTATTAATAATTTAGAAAACATACAAACCCCGGTCTTGGAAGCCGAGACCGACTAGAGAGGCCATCATTCTGTCCTCGGCGTCGACTGCGTCGATTTGTTGAAACTTCTCACCAACGGGGGAATTTCATAAATTCACTCTTCGGCAATATTGCCGACTTCCTAATTGAAGCAATCCCTCCGGATTTGCAATTCTCCTACTTGATTACTGCCAACGCATACCAGTCGTTATAATTTCCTAACCCTTTTCAATGGATATTAGTATGTTAATCATTTAGTTGAGTTTCTCTCAACTATTGATGTCAAACCTAGGATTTCTTTTTTATAAATTTTAAATTTTTCCCGAAGTTTGAATTAAACTTGAAGTTTGGGCTCGACATTTTTAAACTGGATTTTTTTTTTTAATTTTGGGATTGAAATTGAAACTTAGAGTAAAAAAATCAAATTTTGAATAAATACATATTAATTTCAAATGAAGAAGTCATAATGTTCAGAAGAGTTTTATTTATTTGAAAAAAATCGCAAAATTCGGGTTTGTCCTTCGAGCTGACGTCGCAATTTCTAATTAGATAATAACATTTTAAATTTGTATCTTGGAATTTCGACTTTAGTCTCAAAATTATGACTTTATTTCCGACATTTCGACTTCAGTTTCAAAATTATGATTTTATTTCCGACATTTAATTTTTAAAGCAAAAAAAATCAAAATTTTGAACTCTGAAAATACCGGAAAATTTTCTAAAAGTATTTCGAATTTTTCTTAAAATTTTAAATTCGAGATTGTTTATTCGCATGTAGGGAATTTAGGCTTTAATTTTGAAATTTTCACTTTGGTTTCCATTTTAAGCTTCAAATATCTGGAACAACTTGTTCTGAATATTCCAACATTTTTCTCCAAAACATTCGGTTTTTAAGTGGTAACTTAGGTCAGTTTAGGGAAAAATATATTTTAGAGACATAATTTTTAAATATCAGTTTTCTTTTTCTTCAAATTTCGCCTTTAAGCAGCGTTGCCTCTCATCCCGATTTGGTCGGGACAGTCCCAATTTAAGCACCAAAGTCCTGCGTCCTATGTTTCGATTTCAAGCAATTTTAAAAACCGCTTTTTTTCTAATAAAATTTTAATGTTGTAATGCGTATTTCCAAGGCGCTTGTCCAGGATGATCACCATTTCTCCTGAGTTATCAAAAATATTGCGCTCGTCAAAAGTATGAGGTGAGGAGAAGAGGCTTTTTTTAAAGTCATTTTGGATGCGATGAGCATTAAGAATAGTTTTGTGACCTTATTTTTTCAGTCGTTGATTTTTGGGATACTGCTTCAAAGGGACAATTTATTAAGGACATTTTTGCTGATAACTAGAACATTTAACTATTATAAAAAACTCACGCTTAAAAAAAAGATAGTAAATAAATACATTTTGAGAAATTCGTTCGTTTGTTTCTACATAGAAAAGGTAGATTAAGTTGAAATGTTGACACAAATTTCAAATTGGACTCATATGAAAACATAAGAATATTGGCGCATTTATCATTCTTCAATACGAAACCACCAACTATTTTTTGAAATTCCTCCCGATTTTTCGGTAGGCGAAATACATGATCTTGAGGCATATACATATAGTTTTTCTCACTCTAATATCGTCTGCGTCGGTTACTGCTTGTTTCTAAATCTTGTCTTATTAGTTTCTCCCGAATAATTTTGATGGTTCGTTCACAAATCCCTTCAACAGCAGCACTTTGTGCACCTTTACTAATTTTTTGTCGGTTTAGAAGTTTTTCAGAAATTTGTATAGGATGTGAACAAGTTCAGAATTGATAACAGTATTTTCTGAACCTTCTGTTTTTAAAAAGACTTTGTAGCGCGTAAGTCTTGAAACACAGGTCCATCAACTACTAGCTGACTCTTGCCCTTTTCACTTACGACACCACAAGCTGAACTCATGGCTGAAATTAACATGACGATGAACGTAATTTGGAAACTAAACTACTAAAGCGCAGTAAGAAAATTTATTGTTTTTTAATAAACAATAAAAGAGCACGTTCATTGGCCAATGTTAACATCTAGGTAAAGAAAAAGCATGATTAAATAGAAAGTTTCTAAAATTTAGATCTCTTTGGTCCATAATAACGCCTTAGGTGGTCCAGGGGGACAATTCGTACCAGTTCGGGGCACAGTTTGTCACCTAAAATTCTCACTATTTTCGGAAGACGACCCCGGAAGCCAACTGCTCCGTCTGGGTACTAGTCCGCTTAGTATATAATTGTCATGGCAACAGAAAGCAACTAAGTATCTGGTAAATATCTTTGTGAAAGCCGCTTCCTGATTATTCAGTAGCGATTCGATAAAAAACTGCCTCTCTGTACCTCTCGAATTTGGAGGCATGTAATCAACACGTTAACTGCCGTAATTTGTTTTTAATGTCCGTGTGAAGACATGTGAACAAATTAAACAAATATAATATTATTTATTTTTATTGATAAGACGAAAAAATGAATATAAAAATTATGATTTAGATGAAAATATAAACACATTTATGCAATTTACACTAAGGTAAGAGTAAATCTGTAAATACCTTATTTTCAAGGATTGGATTCATATGCACAAAAAATGATCAAAATATGCCCATATATATGCGCCTGAAATCCCCGTTATATGCAGATAATTCACAAAATATGCACGATTATATGCATGATATGTATATAATATAGAAAAAATCTTTTTAATTTGAATAATCTTTATTGCAAACAGTTGCCTAAGGACTTTATTAACTTAAATTGGGGTAAAAAATTTTAAGATTTTGACCTGTTTTCATCATGTAAGGGGCAATATCAAATCGACAAGTAGCTGGAAGAAAAAAATGTGTAAGTCCCTCGTTTACAAACCTACATATTGTTGCGTTATTGGTTTTGTCAAGTTCTTTTGCACTTATTAAACAACCTGCACCAAATTTGTCTGCAATTAAAATTCCAATAATTAAATTTGTGATACATCGTCCACAACTGTCTGTAGTTTCATCCACTGAAAATTAAATATAGTTGTCCGCTATTATTTCACGTATGTCTTGCATTGTTTTTTTGTAAATTTTATTATCTTAATTTTTTCGTAAAGTACTTTCATCGGGTATTTGCTTATTGGTATATTTTGTCAAAAATTGTCTGAAACTGACATTGGTCAACTTAGCCAAAGGTATATTGGCAAAAATTAGTGCATTGCATAAATCCACATTAAATTTATTCTCTTTATTGCTTCTAAAGGATGAAGCAGTTGTCTGAAGCAGTGGCATTTTCAGTTTTTTGTTAACTTTTGAATTCTGTAGTTTGTTTTGATGCAAAAAAATTTTAATATGTTGCTTAATCTAAAATTCCTTTTCAGTCGGAATCTTAGAGAAAATAAAAAAAATATATCAAACAATAGGTTACTTACCATTAATAACAAAATATTTTTTCCTAATCCAAAGTTCGGGAAATTTTTTTATCTGCAGTTGGGGAAGACTACTGTCTTTAGAAATCTTTCATATGCGTTGTTACTCAAACAATATTTAAAAGTCACATTTGCACATACAACCGATAGTGTCGAAAAATTAAAGTAAACTGCGGTATATGGCCTTGCTTTCAACATTTGAGGAAAAATACTGACAATTTCCAAGAACTGAGCGCTCTCGCAAACATTTCTTTTTCTTGGAATTTATTATCTAGGTATTAATTCAAATTTTAAGAAGGTAATAAAACGATCTAAAGGCTGGGGAATGTCCAAAACAGGTTCAATAATTAGAGGTCATAAAGAGCACTACCCAAAACCGCCACTAGCAAATACAGGTAGTTTTGGGGGAAAAACTTTTAGAATGAAATATAAAAATCTTAAAATTTCACAAAAATATGCCGGCATATGCACTTCATTCAATTATATGCACTATATTGATAAAATATGCAAATTATATGCATTTGCATAAAATCCGAGCCTTGCTTATTATAATGCCAATAATAGGTTTTTTTTGTACACTGATGATAAAAAAAACATTCCAAATAGAATACTGCATTTTTATTACGAGAATAGGGTGAATCTTTGAGGATCGAATCTACCATATTCAGAACTAAGATTTTTGTAGTAATAGGTTCATCTACGTCTTCCAGCCCGACCATGATCTTCCAACGGAGCGCCGTGGAAAAGGTTCTTCATTTCCGATTACCTATCCCCTGTACCGTTTATTTGTAGTAATTCTAAGGCTACTAATTCTTAGAATTTGGTTATGGTCATTTTGTCATTGGCTATTTTTTGGTGAATAATAAAATAATGTTGTACTAACAAGAAGTTCAATAGCCAAATTCCTGTACAATTTAAGAAGAGAATATGGAATATGTGTTCATTAGATCGAAGAGGTTAATAAAAGCTTTATGATTGTTATAAGCAACTACAGCTAATGGTCTTTCTATTTCTTTATGGCCGGTAATGGCTTCTATCATTCCAGAAATATGTTTGGTACCTAAAGTCAAGACGTCTCTTATAGTTTTTTATTTTTGAATCACTACCCCTGCTTTACCTTCTGCAACTAATGTCTTAAATCTCGGGCATTCCTCGGGTGACATATCCACGCTATGGCATTGAATGGTCTTTATATTTCTACCCAAAGCCTGTAACTCTTCTTGTTCTATCCAAAACTCATTTTATCAATATTAAAACAAGTAACACTAAATATCCCGTATTCAGTCAAAAATCACATACTTTTTCACCCTAACTTTAGTGAACAAATTTTAACTCACCTTTTTTACTTGCGGCCACTATTGCTCCCACAAACAATTATTTATTTTCCTCAAACTCTTCTGAGTAGCATTTGGCTGTATGACTGTAAGCAACAGAACTTACTTTATAGTCGCGTGAAGCACATGCTACTTCTTGGAAAAATCTTTTATAAAAACTTGACAATTTTTAATAAAAAGTACAAAATTACAATAGAAAGAGCTTAATACTGCATTTCAGGTATAAAAATAGGTTTGACCAGTTTTTTTTATTCCATGGTGGCACTAGAAACGGCACCCTAGGTACCAACGTTCCTTGGCGAGTTTTTGCATATGCATTGGTGGGTAAATATTGTCAGTCTAGTTATTATAATGAGTCAACGTTGAAGCTAACATGCAGCCGGAGAGCATTTCTCATCTTATTGTTAGTCGAGATCAAATACTAGACCAATGTTTTTTTATGTTCAATCCACTCCTAAAGGATAACCCTATTATGCCTTCAAAGTAGGATGCGGAAACAAGGATAGATGGCGATGAACCGCCTTCGTAAACACGGATGGGTTGTATTTTTGGGGAAAATTCAGTTCGGCAACGAGTTCCATAGCTTGGAAATTCTATAGAAAAATGAGTCTCCATATACAGAAGTCCTCACTGTGTCAAGCACAGAAATTTACTGCCTCCAACTGTTTTGCATGCCGCATAAATTTTGTCCTTGGGGGGATCAATTCTATTAATTCCTGTGAGTATCTTCCATGAAAGTACTTGTAGAAAAGAGATAAATCGCCAACCATCCGCCTGTGCTCTAGTGTTTCGACACAATCGGTCCATCTCTCATCATCAATTAGGCGAATCGCTTTTATTTAAATTGAATCCAAAAGAGCTAAAGTGGGCTGAACTCCAAACATGAGAACGGTATTCTAGTATTGGCCTAACTTGAGCTTTGGATGTGAAGTATTTTTTAGCTCTAAAAAGAAAGCCTAGCTGCTGAGAGGCGGATTTGACAATGGCGAGCACATGATCGTCCCAAGAGAAGTTAGTGCTCGCATTCACTCATAGGACAGACATATCCCATTGGGGGATTTTACCGTCCATTAGTATATTTGTTGCATTATCCCTAGATGTTTTCTTACAGAAAACCGCGGCCTGAGTTTTTGAAGCGTTGAAGTCGACCAGATTTTTCTTACCCCATTCCAGAATCATTTCGAGATCCCGATTAATTATCTGTATCTGGTGTTCCCTTAGTCGATCTGAAGCAGCGACGGATAATGGGTTGTCGGAGAAAAAAGATGACACCACGCTACTATCATTTGCGTAGCGCCGAAAATCTCCATCGTTCCCTTTAATTTTTCTCACAAGCGAAACACATATTTATTAGTGGAAAAAGAATGTAATCATTTCTTTGGCCCATCATGTGTATTCAGAGACTAATGATATTGTTCCATATTGAACGGTTTATGTATCGCATACAAGAAAAGAGCAATTTTTTCAGACTTGCATCACCTAATTATTTAAGCATACCTGCGAATCAACAAAAAGGAGAATATAAATGAAGGACATTTTTCTGGAGGGATAAGCATACTTACATGCCCCTGCAGGCAGAGACGTTGCTTTTCATATGTATATAGAGATTGCAAAAACATTACCTTATTTTGATTAAGCTTCTTATAATGAAAGTATGAATTGCAGTACATTTGGTATAAAATATTTATTTTATCATTTAGGAAGAGATTTAACAAATATTAGTCCCAAAAGTATACATTTCCCGGAGTACGCAGCTTGAGACAAGCTTCATGTTGTTTTGATTCTTCTATTCCTGCGGAGAGTTTTCTCTTTGTCATTTCATAGGGGATCTCTTCGCTAGCTTTAGATGATTCTGAACACGAGTTTTCAGAAATTCCCCCGCTTAACTTATATTTATTACTGGTAACATTTTCATTGCAATTACTAATTAAAGGCATGCACGGTAATTTAATATTATCAGGCTTCTTTATTAAACGCCTACTGTCCCGAGTGTAGTAATAATTTTTATGAATATTATAGTAAGGCCCCATCGGCAAAATAGGTGGACATGGTGTTCTAGAGGATAATTCGTCTTCAAATCGAAGGGCACTCCGATGTTCACGTCCAAGCAAAAAATTTCGAATTTTTTTTAGTAAGGGACTCACGTCTCTTCGATCTTTTATCATCGTATTCCAAAACTAAAAACATAGCTTAAAATATTAAACCGAAAAATAAACTTTGACAACATGTCAAATTTATTATCAAATTGACGCAACATATATTAAAACTGATCTTCTTCTTCGCAGCGAAATATTTAAAACAGTTAAATAACAAATTAAACAACATAACAGTTCATCTAGATTTTTAACAAATGATCCAGCTCATTATATTTCATATTGCCAAATTGCCATAGGAAATACAATACAAATCATGATTATGGTACGAGTTACGAATTAGTCGACAAGTCGACTCTTGATCGGTGATAAGTTAAATATGTAAACCCAAAATGAATATCAGAAATTTTTTTCTGCTAATAACTTTCACGTTTTTATTCGTCAATTTTGTATAATGTTAGGGTCACCAGGTTTTATTTTCCACTATTACTTATCAACAAAATGAAAATAAAAAGAAGAAGAAACTAATACATAAAAATAATTAATGTATGTTCTTATATTTTCTGAAGAGTATTTTCTAAAAATTTTGATTATTTTACCAAAATTCCGAATTCAAACTTGAAATTCTAAATTAGTTTCTTCAATTCGGCGCTTTTAGAAATACAAAATTGATGTCATTAAAATTCTAGGAATGTAACATATAAACAATTTTTGCCGAATTTTCATGTTTGTCCTCAAAAATGCTTTACTTCTGACCGATTTTGTGATAAATATTGGTCTTTTTGGCTTTTTATATTTTGGCATTTAACTTGGATTGTGTTTACATTATTTCTTTTTTAAAAATTCGAGCTTCGAGAAATATCTTCTACAAATGTTTTATTTAAAACTGAAATTATTTTCAAAAACTTGCAATTATTACTATTATTATTTTCGCGATTTAATCTCGAGGTTTAGGAAAAAAGTGTATTCTCAAATTAAATGTTGGCTGCAAATATAATGGAAGTTCAAAGTTTCTCAAAATTTTAAGTGTAGACTCATACATTTTCTGAACACTCCAACTTTGTTCGACATTTCGATCATTTTTAAAAACTTTCAATAATTTTTCGAAATATCAATCTTTTTTGTAAAATTCTTTCAATTTTCTCTTAATTATCGGTTCAAATTCGACATTTTGATTTTTCCAGAGATTTCACTCTTTTGATGAACATATTTATACGTATTTTGACCTTATTTTCAAAATATTCATTTTAGTTTCAAAATTTCAACTTTTTTTAAACTCAAGTTTGGACTTTTAATTTTCCTTTTATTAAAATAAATTCTGATTCTAACCGTCGATTTTTTTGAGACTTAATTTTTATTTAACCTTTTGAAATAATTTTGAAATATCTAATTGTTTATTTTGCCATTTCGACGTTAAACTCGAAATTTCTAAAAAAATGATTTATAAATTTCGATTTTCTTAAAATTTTCAATTTAGCTCGAAATGTTTTTCATAATGTACGTTTTTTTGTTTAAAATTCTCATTTTTTAAAAAAATCTTGATTTCACAATTTCGAAATTAAACCTGAAATTTTTGCGACATCAAAAACATTACAGTAGAACTTCGTTAATCCGACGATGACGAAACTAAGGGGTAAGTCAAAACATCTTTTGTGGAATAAAAATCCACAAATTAAAAATATTAATTTTATGTAGTGTCAGGATTAAGTTCGAATTGTTAGGAAAGTAGAACTATTCGAGGTCGAATTAACGGAGTTCTACTGTATTTCAAATTTTTCTAAATATTTAGGTAAACTTAATATTTTTAGTTAAAAAAAGATTGACTTTAACTTTGGATGTTCTAGATTTTGTTCGATAAAGTTTTTCCTTTTTTCATCCTCTTAATCTTTTTATCCAAATTTCCTCTTTTCCTGAAGGTTTTCAGATTCACCTTTTTTCTTTCTAAAATAAATTCAAAGTTTCGACAAAAATCTGCTCTGAAAAGTTTAAAATTCACTTTATTTCGAAAAAACACTGGGTAATTCTAAAAAATGTTTGATAATGTCGAGATAGACTAAATTTGAAAGATTTAAATATCAAGACTGAAGTTGAACTTTCGAGTTTCGATATTATAGTACAAATTTCGCAGTTAGGATTGGAAATTTTACGCAAAAGAAAAAGAGCAGTCAAAAATCAAGACGTTTATTGAACTTTTTCTTTAAATTTTGCAATATGGCTCATTAATTTTCGAAGAAGTTTATATGTCTCTACTTATCAACATCAAAAAGAAAAAAAAAGGGGCGAAAATCCTGGCTACGTGCCTGTATATAACCTGGGGCCAGAGACCCTTAGGAAGTAGATACATTTTTAATCTCGGTGCATTATCATTGATACCTTAATAACTATTATGTTGAAAATAATTTTTTTCGGGAATCTTTAGCAGTTTTTTTTGAAATTACCATGTTCTCTCTGATGTTGAAAATTTAACGCACATTTGAATATACACTGTTTTTTTTTGTTCAATTTGAAAACGTACCACCTTTAATATTTTTATCGTATCATTGAAAATTAAGTGTCCTTAAAATTAAATCTTTATTGATAATTATTAACCTTAAAATTTAGCAGCTTCATAATAACCTAGTAGTATATAATACTTTAGTTACAATTATAATACGTTAGTTACCTATCAAAATGCCCTAAATACCAATTTTATTTTAAAAGTTTGTCTTTTTTTTTGTCATCGTTGTCAATGATACGATAAAGCTTTAAATGCAACTTGATTATTAGCGATTTAAACAATCTCGTTAGCTATAATTATTTAATAAAAAGTGGAATTAAGCAAAAACACGCCAATTTTATTTTTAAGGGGGATTAAATTACATCAACCCTTGAGTTGAGGCGGGGCAATCCTTGAAAACTTAAATGGAAAAGGGAATTGAGCGATACCTCATTTTAAAGGTTCTTTAATTGCATTTTTAAGCATACCACATACTTGACCTTTTTGTTCAATAGTTTCCGAAAAATCAAGAAAAACTTCTAAACAAGCCAGGTAATAAATGTAATTGTAATGAAACATAAACAAGTTGATAAAAAGTAGTTTACTTCTCAAAATGTTGTCCATTATTTTCTAAACAGTGATATAGTCTGCTCTCGAATGCCTTTCTAAGTTCTGAAAAACTTGTACTTCAATTTCTCTACATGCAGCTGTAATTTTTTCTATCAATTCCTACAAATTTCGAAAAATAATTGATTTAAGGTATCCCCATAAAAAATCTAGAGGCGGTCAATCGGGTGATTGTGGTGGCCATTCGACTGCTCCTCTTCTACCAATCCATCTACCAGGAAATCTCTTATCTAACCATTGCCTAACCGGAAGAAAGTAATGTGGTGGAGCTCCATTTTGTTGGAAGGGAAGAAGATCTTTTTGCAAAACAACATTACCAGGCCCATATACTTAATTTTCTAAATTATCTGTTATTAAGAATTTATTATATCATCAAGAAGATTTAAAGTAGCGTTCCACAGTGCCTATAGGCGAGCCGCCACTGAACTTAACCTAACCTCTTGGAAGATATGAGAGTTCAAAATTACGAAAAAAATCTAAAATTAAATAAATTTCCATTTTCCGAAATTGAGTTTATAGCATTTTCATCGTTTGAGGGACGTAGAAAAGGAACTTGAAAACCAAATTGGACTACGACTATCCGTTCACGAGATACAAGCTTCAAAAGTTCTTATATTATTTAGGATTTTAAAGTACCCGTTCGGTTAGATTTAGACCCGTAGATTACGAATCTGAAAACCAAATTGAGCTAAGATTTTTGGTTTCGAAGATGTAAGAGTTTAAATTTACGAAAAAGGTTCCATGGGTTCCCCCTTCTATCAAAACTTGAAAAAATTTCTATTTTTCGAAATAGAGTTTATAGCATGTTCATAGAGTTTTCGGGACGTAGAATAGGAATTTGAAAACTAAATTGGACCACGACTATACGGTCACGGGATACAAGCAGTGGCGGATTTACCAGTAGGCTGAGTAGGCTAGAGCCTAGGGCGGCAGATTTTAGTGGGCGGCAAATTTGGCCCAATTTTTTTTTTTGGAAAGAATAAACAAAGTGAATGTTCAAATTCAGGCTTCCACCGTAGACTTGATCACCGTTACCGATCTTTACGAATCATTCCGTAATTTTTTCGTAGCTGAACGAGAGAATTTCAAGTATTTCGAAGAAAAGGCGAAGGAATTAAGCATATCGAAGCAATATACAACAGAGATCGGAAAAAGACAACCGACAAGAAAAAAAACATTTGATGAAACAGTTATTACAATGACTGCGAGTGAAACTTTCAGGTTTAACACGTTTCTCGTCCTCATAGATAGACTCGTGTCCGAGTTAGAAAAACGGCAAAAGGCCTACAACGGATTTAACGAGAAGTAATCATTGCTAACCAAAATGAGTGAGTTGTTACCACCCACCCTGACGGAAAAAGTCATTTCGTTGGAAAAAATGTATCCTAATGATTTAGAAACTGATTTAGTTCAGGAATGCGTACACTTTCAATGCCACCTTTCTTCTCAAAGAATTTTGATAAAACCAGATTCTGGATCATTAAAAAGTCTATCTTTGTTCCTGCGAAAACAGAATTTGGAAAACATTTATCCAAACTTGGATATAGCACTTCGCATGGCTCTATGTACACCAGTGACAAATTGTTCAGGTGAGAGAAGCTTTTCTTGCTTGAAGCGGGTAAAAAAATATCTGCGATCTACTTTAAGTCAAGAAAAGCTTAACGCCTTATCTCTTTTGTGCATAGAGTCAGAACTAATGAACAAGATTTCATGCGACGATATAATTAATGATTTTGCGAATTTAAAATCTCGCAAAAAAATAATGTAAAACCTAATTGATTTTATTGTCACCATTAACCGGATTGTTAATAGATTATTTAAAAGAAATTGTTCGTATTGTTTTTAAACTGTAAGTGCAATAAAAAATATTTAACAAAAACACCGACTACACATTATTTTTTATAGCTGTGTTCATATGGAGTAAGTATTTTTAAGGCTACCTTTCCCCACCTTATAATTAGTACATGCTGCTGTTTTTAGGTCAACAGTATACTCTTCACTAAATCGTGGGTTGCAAAAATAATTTAGAAACTGACACAACTATCCCCTAGTTCACAATCATACTAATAATGGGAAAAAGCCGACGTAATGAGGACGATAGAACACAAATCATAAAGTTGCCATTTCACAATAAATATCATTGTGAACTAAACCAGCGTATTGAATTTCAAAGGTCAGTAGAGGCGGCAAAAATTGAATAGCCTACTAGCGGCAGATTTGTAAATCCGCCACTGGATACAAGCCTCGAAAATTTGGAAACTTTCAAATTTTCGCCAAGTTTACGAAGGTCGAAATTTAAAAGTTTTTATATAGGATTTAAAGGCAGCCTATCGGTTAAATTTTGACCCGTAGATTACGATTTTTGGTTTGGGAGATATGAGAGTTTAAAATTACGAAAACAGTTCCAAGGGTCCCCCTTCTATCAAAATTTGAAAAATTTCTATTTTTTGAAATTGAGTTTATAGCATTTTTATAGAGTCTTCAGGACGTAGAATAGGAAGTTGAAAACGAAATTTGATTACGCCTATCCGATCACGAGTTACAAGCCTCGAAAATTGCGATATTTTCAAATTTTTGCCAAATTTACTAGGGTAGAAATTCAAAAGTTATTATTTAGGATTTAAAAGTAGCCATTTGGTTAGATTTAGACCCGTAGACTACGAATCTGAAATCCAAATTAAGCTACGATTTTTGGTTTGGAGGATATGAGAGTTTAAATTTACGAAAAAAGTTCCAACAGTCCCCCCTCCTATCAAAACTTGAAAAAATTTCCATTTCTCGAAATAGAGTTTATAGCATTTTCATAGAGTTTTTGGGACGTAGAATAGGAATTTGAAAACCAAATTGGACCACGACTATCCGTTCACGAGTTACAAGCCTCGAAAATTTGGAGATATTCAAATTTTCGTCAAATTTACTAAGGTCGAAATTTAAAAATTTTTATATAGGATTTAAAAGCACCCCAACGGTTAGATTTTGACCTGTATATTAAGAATCTGAAAACCAAATTGAGCTACGACTTTTGGTATGGAAGATAGGAGAGTTTAAACTTACGAAAAAAGTTCCAAGGGTCCCCCTTCTATCAAAATTTGAAAAAATTTCCATTTCCCGAAATTATGTTTATAGCATTTTTATAAGGTTTTCGGGACGTGGAATAGGAATTTGAAAATCAAGTTGGACTATCCGTTCGCGAGGTACAAGCCTCGAAAATTTCGATATTTTCAGATTTTCGCCAAATTTACTAAGTTGACAACTTATACTAAATAATAATTAGCAGACTCGAAAAAATATTTTTATCAGCTAGTTTTTTCCTCTTAGCAAATGTACCCGTTCGAACTCGAAATTTTCAGATTTTTAAATTCGAGATTTTAGAAATAAGTTTAAGAAAAAGAAGTTACAATTTTTGAAAAAAAAAGGTTTGACCTAAAATTTTCTAGAAAAAGAAAAACTATAAAAATTACAAGACAAGATCAAATAAGGAATTTTAGAAAAAAAACTCTAATTTTTAAAGAATTAAATCCATTATAAAAAACTAAAAGAAACCTTGATATCTTTGTATGAATGTTAAGCTAATGCTATTGTAAATATTTTGAAAAATAAACTCAAGTAATTAATCCAATTTTTTCAAAATTTAATCTAGGCATTTTTAAACTCGAAAAGTCGTAAAAATTTTATAAATCAAGTTTTTCTAAAAATATGACTTTAAAGCTGAAATATCGTGATTAAAAGTAAAAAAAAGTTTTAGTTAAAGTTAGAATTTGATAACTAAGGTAGAAATTTTAATATTGTTTTTGGAATTTTTCATTTGACAGTCGAAATTTTAAGAAAAAATCGAAATTTTCGAAATTATAATCGAAATATAAAAAAAACTTCATAAAAAATTTAGACATTTTTTATTCGGAAATTCAAACTACGAAAAAATTAAAAATTTTGAATTAAACTGATAATTGATTAAAGTTCTAAAAAAATTTGAGTTTTCCAGTTAAAAATGTTTAAGTTTTGTGTAAAACTCGAAATTTATGCAAGAATCAACATTTCAAACATTTGTTAAAGCTCAATCGACATTTTAGAAAACCATAGAAGAAATTTCTAAAAAAAGTTACTAGAAAATGTCTTCTCAAATTATGGATTTTGAATTTTCAGTAAAGAGTCGAATGTTCATAATTTTATTGAAATGGCTATATTTGAATAAAATGTAGCCAATTTATACTTTAAATTTTTAAATTCAAAAATTTTAAAAATATTTTCATAAAATCCAAGTTTTCCTAAAGATTTAAATTTTAATAAAGTTTTCGACTTTAATCTCAAAATTTAGATTTTCATAGAAAGTGTAAACTTTAAAGAAATCACAGATTTAAAAATCAAAATTGCGAAAGAAAATTGAATAAGTTTAAATTAAAAATTTCAAGATTTGTGGTGACAATTCGAAAATGAACTCAAAATTTTAAAAATATCCTGAGTTTAACCTAGAATATAATTTTTTTATTGAAATTTCGAGTGAGAGTTTAAAATGGTCAATAATTGTTTTTCTTGTTAATTATGAGTTTTGACATGTTAATGCCTTTTTTAGGGTATTTTACCATTTTAGTTCCTTTTTTAGCTGCTCCTTTTTGCCCAATTCATATATGTAATACTTCTATATGGCGTGTTTTGTACCTTCGATTGTGTTCAAAAGACGCGATGGATATATATATGTTTGTCTTTATGGAGGACAGAATTTATTAACCAATCCCGTTTCTCGTCAGTTATCTTTGTTGTCATTCATTTATTAGTGTTCCCGCCCATCTCGTCATCTGTTCCCGCTATAATTAAATGAATGCTTGTACTCCAAAGAGTACGACATATCCTTTCATCTCACCTTTTTGACAACGCATTTTTTAGTGGCGATTATACACAACACGCCATATAGAAGTATTACATATATGGCCCAATTTAACCTTAACCTTTAACTTTTTAACCTTATTGGATTGTGCGTAAAATTAGGTCTCCAGTGATTAATTTGGCATGGTATGCCCCATTTAAATCATTCTAATTTTATCAACGAATACAAAAGCGGAAACCAATATTAAAGTTATAAATATTTTTTGATATGTTATTTCTGTATTTTGTTTCATTTTTACAGTTGACTTTTTTTAAGGACCACTTTTTGTAGGCAAACTATATGATAATTTATAACTTGAAATACAGAACTTGTCCCCTGAAACAAAGAAAGATTAAAAACACAACAAACGTTGCTCTAACGCGTTTCGACAGCCAAGCTGTCATCTTCAGAGAGATACTGAATCTAATCTCTCTGAAGATAATAGCTTGACTGTCCAAACGCGTTAGAGCAACTTTTGTTGTGTTTTTTAATCTTTCTTGGTTTCAGAGGACAAGTTCTGTATATCAATTTTTAAAGATAAGTCCGTTTCACCAAACTCAAACCTTGCTTACGGATATATAAAATTCGAAAATTTTTTGGTATATTGTTCCTGCATTGTTTCATTTTCAGTGTTGATTTTTTTTAAAAGCCCCTTTTTCTAGGCAAACTGTGTGATCATTTATAAACCTTGCTTACCAATGTTAAAGATTTGAATATTTTTTTTATATTGTTTTTGCATTGTTCCATTTTCAGTGATGACTTTTTTAAGGACCACGTTTTTGAGGGCGCAGCCATAGGAAATCCTTTGTCACCTTTCATGGCTGAGCTCTTCGTGAGTGTTCTTGAAAATCGTCTTAAAATAACCTCCTAGGATATGGGTCAGATACGTAGATGAAATTGTTGATATTTTCGACACAAAAAATCAAAATTTAGATAATTTCATTGATGTATTAAATTCACGTTTTCTAGCCATTAAATTCACCGTAGAGCTAGTAAAAGAAGGAACATTACCATTTTTAGACACTTTAGTTATTAGGAATAAAAATAGATTACAATTTGATGTATATAGGAAAGACACCAGTAGCCTCCGCTATATAACTTCGGATTCTAACCATTGTATTCAACACAAAATGGCAAGCTTCAATTTTCTTACCCATCGCCTATTGAGTCATCCTCTTATTAGAGAAAGATTCGGAAAGGAGTTGAAGACAATTAAACGTATAGCTGAAGTTAATGGCTTCGATCCAAATATTATTTATAAAATTATTTATAAGAAAAAATTTAAACGTCAATTGGTAAATACCACGACTTTCCGAGCTGACGAAAACAAAAACTTGAAGTTCGTTTCACTTCCATTTGAACCCTCGCTTACGTATGGTTTAGGTGTAATTTTACGAAAACAGGGCTTCCGGGTTGTTTACAGTTCTAAAGACAAATTAAATTCGCTTTTGGATAGTTTGAAGGATAAAGTAAAGCAAACGGATAAGTCCGGTATTTACCAAATTTCATGTAAAGATTGTCCTCAAATCCGACTGAATGCATTTGGCTCATTTAAGATACGGAAGAACTGAAAAGTCAAGTGTGGCTCGACATGCTTTTGAATTAAATCATAGGATAGATAATAATATTAAACTGTTAAGAGTAGTAAATAAGAATTCTATGTTAAATGCTTGTGAAAGCTTAACCATCCATAAGGCTGGAGACAACCTTAGAATGGTTGCGCTGGGCCTTTAGGCCACTCATCGCTGTTAAAATAGTTAAGGTTGATAGATAAGGAATCGTGACACTACGACGTGTATGTTTAGATTCGCATGCGTGTTCGGATGCGGTCGATCATGCACGAAGTGAATATCCTTAGTAAATAAGGGTTAATTTTAGGATTAGGTATTCCCGAAGATGATAGCTTGGCGGCTATCGAAACGTGTTAGAGCAACCTCTGCTGTGTTTTTTAATCTTTCTTGGTTTCAGGGGAGATTTGTATTTCAATTACAACCCAACATATGTATTTTAGGTTTTTTCCGAATTTTACTCATCATTTTAGTATGTGTACCTAATATTTTCCAAAATATTTTGATCTTTTTTAGAATCATTTTAGTATGTGTACCTAATATTTTCCAAAATATTTTGATCTTTTTTAGAAAATAAATGTTTTTGTCTTTCAGCAAAAATTTAATATTTTCTAGACTTGAAAGGGTAAACCTCTGTTTCATTCACAGTAATTAGTTAGAATTGTTAGGCTACCTAAAAATACTTGAAAAAATTCTAAATTATTATACCGGAAGTTCAATAATTTTTTTTTATATTTTGATAACTCTAAACGGCGAAAACTCATTTTTTTAATAGAACACCTCGTATTTTAATAAAACATAGGACAAACGTTTCCTCGAACTAATCTCAATAGTTTATTGAAAAATTTGTATATTTTAAAAAATGTATTTTTTGCTATAAGGGCTTAATTGATAGTATTATTATTTTTTTTAGGTTCAATCCACTCGCAAAGGGCAACCCTATTATGCAAAATTTAAATTTAATTTTATTCGCTTTGCATAATAATTTTGAAGAGTTCCAAGTATTTTTGGGTGGCCAACAACTTCACTAATTACTATGCAGGGCACAAAACAGAGCTTTATCCGTTAAATTTCGAAAAATATTACATTTTTTCCTGAACGGAGAAACTATGGAGCCCCTTCTTAAGCAGGAATAGTAGTTTGATTTTGTGGATACTTGATGTTTGCGGACCATGGTTTCCAAACAATGAGAAAACTACCATACGTTTTTAAATCTATAATTTCATTTTATTCAATTGTAGGCCTGGCATGTTTATTGGTTGTAGTCTATTTCATACATCACTAGCAGTAATTTTATATGAACCAACCGTTGTAATTACATATATGCCAAAAACCAGCAAATTGGCATTTCTTAGAAATATCCATTTTTAATTCCCAATAAATGAATCACTTTCAGATTTCTAAAATAAATTTTTGTAAGACTTTGTTACTCCAGTAACTCCAGTGGATTGTAATTGACTGAACTTAATTTTTTGTTAAATTTTGAGGACCTGGTTTTTGAAAGAAATACTTAAATTGTTAATAAAAGAAATTATTGACTTTCTGAAGAATTGTTGCTGTTGCTGTTGAATCTAAAACCGGTTTTTGTAAAAGTTAATAAAGAACTAATCAATTTACATTTTCTTATTTGCAAAGGAATGCTGGGAAAACTTAAGAGATTGTTACCCGAATTAAGTATACTTGTTCTGAAAAAGTACTAACAAAAAGGGATAAATCTGTTAGTAATACACCCAACTTTAATTTTGAAATTAGCGCGCAAAACCCATATCTGTCAGTTCGTTCTAGTTCGTTATCTGTTCTCAATATATCATATATTTTGTAGTGGTGATTGCGCAGCAGTAAACTGTGAAGTAAAGGCATTTGAACTTCTATGTATATTAGGTATGTATAAATTTAATTTCACCTTTTATTTATATCTTTGGTGCAATGCAACAGCTACATTTTAAACAACTTGGTCTCAGTGGTACAGGTATAGTGTTGTTTTTTTTTGTACATACACAATGCACATTTGCACATGTGTTGTTTTAGTAATATATTACTTGAATGACTAAATCTTTAAAATTGAAATACATTTACGCCACAAAAAACTGTTGCCTGTCGGTATTCTTTTGATCTTGGTGATCCTGGAGCATCATTAATCAAATATGTAACACACAGGTTTTTAGGTAAAAAATTGTCATGCAAATTAACACTTAGTAAGTTAATATAAACAATAACCTTAATGCAAGCAGTGTGTTGGCGATGGCCATAGTTTCTCTATGGACCAATAGGTGGTAGTATTAAGAGTCACACGCTTGACGTCCGTGAATTCTTTAGTACTTACTTGTCGGAACATTTGTTAGCATTCAAGTTGGATATACCAAACTGACGAGATCTAAAAAGATCGAAACCGGTCTTTGGTTTCCAAACTTCGAATCTAATAAAAGTTTCACACCTATTGGTCTGTGCATTAGAATAACCTTAATGACAAAAATACTTATGGCGTGGTTAAAACTAACTTTCTGTGCTCTTCTATCGTATCAAGCATGGGCAAGGTATGTTTTTATTTTTACCGGCTTTCTTTGAAAATGCATCTTTTTCCTCAAAATTCCAAAATCCGATTTTCTTTAGGAAATTTGACTTTTTTCTAAATTTCGAATTTTTGCTTATTTGAAGCTTAATTCCTGAAAATTTTGTTTTATTTCTTAAATATTATTACTCTTTTAAAATTTTGATTTTTCTCTCAAAATTGTTTTTAACAAAATCTATGTTTCTATAAATTACAACTTTTCCTCGAAATACCTTTTTTTAACGAGAAGTCGACCTTTTTTTTTGAAATACCTTGTCCCCTGAAACCAAGAAAGATTAAAAAACAACAAAGTTGCCCTAACGCGTTTCGATAGCCAAGCTATCACTTTCAGAGAGATATTGATAAAGTATCATTTTATCCCCAAAATTGGACTTCTTTAATTTTTGAGAAATTCTTCTTTTTGAATGTTTGTTTTTTTTTAAAAAAAACTACTTTATTTCCAAAATTTTACTTTTTTGTCACAAATTGACTTCTTAACTCAAAATCCGACCTACATATTATTTCAAAATATTAACCTTTTACCAAAAATTTCAGCTATTTTAGAATTTAAATTTTTTTCTTAATTTTTTTCAAAGTTGGGCTCTTCTGGAAATGCAGACTCTTATTTCAAATTCTGACATTTTCTATTTCTCAAAATTTATATTTTTTTCTCCAAATTCATCTTTTTCTTCAAATTTCTTTTTTCTCGAAATTTTATATAAATGTCATTGAAAACACTTCAATACAGGTAAAAATTTTTTCATAAGGAGGCTTTGTTGAGCTGAGAAATTTTAATTTGCTAATAGATATGGGCGTCACCTGCTTTGTTTTTGTACCACTACTTATTATACAATACTGTATAAAAATGGAAACTAATCGACTTATACATACTCAAGGCAAAGCCCAAACTACAAGATTTGGAGCTTAAAATTTCGTAGGTAGATTCCTTATCTAATGGAAGAAGGGAATATTAGCTTTAAAAGGTGAAATCGGATGTTAAAAATACACTCTTATTTCTATCAATGCGTATCCAGACAAAGTTGTTCCAATATTTTAATTTACCATTGCCTAACTCAAAAAATGACTATGGACCAACAAGTATTAATTGGAAAATGGTACAACAAATTGTCATTGCCAATATTAGAGACTAGAATGACAAAATGTATCTGTTTAGAAACTTGAAACTATGCAAAGGTTTCCTTTTGTAACGCAGCGTGTCTGATTTAAATTGAAAACAAGCGTTATTGTTCGAAATTCAAATTTGTGCTTTGACACAATTGAGACATACATTTCAAGTTAAATGGAGTTGATGTTATCGAGAAAAATTGAAGAAAAGTTCTTTGGAATTTAATGTTGGGTCCCAATATTGTATTTCCTCGCAAAAACCTTTCTAATCTAGCAGTAATGCTGGGCCAAATCCATAAAATATTCCACAATATTATTTTGCAAAGTTCACATACAGTTACTGAAGAAATTAAAAATGCAAATTTCGTAACAAAATTTCGTACTGGGAGTCAATTAAATTATAAACAATTTTTTTCTGGTCAGTTTTTTTTTTCAATAACTTTAGCGTGAAGCAAGATATTATTTCAAAACACAGTAACCAACATGATTTTTCAAAAATTAGTTCAAAAATATTGAGTTGCTTCTAGATCTCTGAGGATAAGAAAAATAAACCCATCTCTTCTGTTTACGAAAATATATCCAGAAATATCGTATTTACAATGCTTTTTATGTGCGAACACTTGAAAGTTTTTATTTTTCGTTTTTCTCTAAATGTTAATAATAGATACTGCGTTTGGAAATGTGGCAGCCGAAATATTAATCGATATTTTAATTGACAACCACAACCGTGACCACTTATGGATTTGGCGAAAAGATATTAGAAAAACTAAGTCAAACTTATAGTACTGAGAGTTAAATTTTGAACAATTTTTCTCAATAACTTGCGGAGCAAATTGTTGGCAATGGGATCAAATGTTATGTACCGGGTGGCCAACTAAGAAAGGACACCGGCTATATCTCAGCAACGAATAACTTTTCAGCTTTAGGGAAAAAATTGTAATAAGAAAAGTGGCCCCGAATAATCGCTGGAAAATATTTTTGAAGTTCTAAAATGAGCGCTAGGTGGCGAAATAGGTAGGACTGAATAGAAAATTAGGATTTTCTCGAAATTTTGCCTAATTAAGGTGTATGGAAAATACATGCATTGTAATCCTAGAATATTTTCGATTTGTTTTGCTTCACACTTTTTGTTCTGTCTTTAAAAATAAAGTGGTGGGGAGACGTCAAAAAAAATTTTTTTAAACACTATTTACTTCAGTTAGCCTTAAGGAAATTTAACAAATTTAGTCTTTATAAAAAGAGTGCTATTTAGTCTATCGACGACACTTTCACGTGTTTTTATTTTAAAATTATTGTCGTTGCTACAGTGCGTTATATAAAATGGTAACAAATTTCGCCGTTTTTCTAAAAAAAATTAAATAGAAAGATACGTCAATTTGAATATTTTAAAATAGAGAATTAAAAGCCCCAAATATCAGTAAAAATCGCAACTCTATATCTTTTGTCTAACCGAAGATATTGGCAAACAGTTTTAAGTTATGAATAATCACATAGTTTGTCTACAAAACTGGTAAAGTCGCCGTTAGATTTTACTGAGGCTAACTGAAGTAAATGGTATTTGAAACATTTTTTTTCGATGTCTCCCCAGCACTTTATTTTTAGAGATAGAAGAAAGAGTGTAGAACAAAAATATATTGAAACTACTCTACGATTACGTTGCATGCATTTTCAATATACCTTAATTAAGAAAAATTTCGAGAAAATCCTAATTTTCTATTTAGCTTCACGTATTACGCCACCTAGCGGTCATTTTAGAACCTCAAAAATATTTTCCAGCGATTTTTCAGGGGCACTTTTCTTATTGAAATTTTTTTCTCAAAACTGTGGGATGCTTGCTACTGAGATATAGCGGGCGTCCTTTCTTAGTTGGCCACCCGGTACATTTAAGTTAGTTATCTTCGAAAGGTATGTATAACTTAAAAACAATTGCTAAATTGCAATACACTCGTGACGAAATTTTCGAAAATATTAAATTTACTAAACTGAACTGTATGTATACGAAGGTTAGTCTGAAAAGTTTCCGACTTTAACGTGAAGCTAGAAAATGTAATTATGAATCTTTTGACAGGTACTCACTAAAATTTTAGCCATTTTGAACGCGTAGTTATTATTTGACAATCGTTTGAGTGAGTCGATGAGAGTGTTTTTTGTGAAAATGGAAAAAATCGAGTTTCGAGCTGTCATTATATATTTGTTTTTGAAAGGTAATACGCCTACGCAAATCAAAAATGAGTTGGACTCTGTATATGGAGACTCTGCACCATCATTTACCACAGTGAAATTTTGGGCAGCTGAATTTAAACGTGTCACACCAGCTTGAGAAACGATGAACGTTCGGGACATCCAAAAACTGTAACCACTGTCGATAACATCCCTAAAGTTCATCAAATTGTGCTATACGTCCGGAGAATTAAAGTGAAGATTTAGGCATGAAAAGCTGTCTGCGCCTTGTGTCCCGCGTTTGCTCACATTGGACCAAAAGCGTATGCAAATGAACATTTCCAACACTCTGTTTGTGCAGTTTAGGCGCAATAATCAAAGTTTTGGCGCCGAATAATTACTATATGCGGCTAAATTTTCTCCCTTAGGGGCTTCTGTAAAGTATAGCCTGCGGGCGACTATGAATGTGGGCAAGCAATTTTAGAATTTTTCAAATTTTTCATAGTGCACCAATTTTAAATTAAAATAAAAGCAAATTGTTCAACTTTAGCTTCGCGGGATATTTTCAAAATCTTTGCGGTATACCAGCCGGCCGCGCGGTGGACGTTTTGGCCATCCCTGCTATGAATGAAACTTGGATACAGTATTATACGCCCGAAACAAAAATACTTCTAGCCATCTTTTAGTGTGCTTTAATACCTAATTATATTTTTCATTAATATAATAATATATATATTCTCTTTATGAATTAATTTCCGTTTTAGAATCCATAATAAAGTAATAACTAATAAGCTGAATTCTTTTTTAGTTTGCTATTGCTTAAAATATGAATAATTATTTTGAAAACTAAATATTTAAATTCAAAATTGAAAAGAGAAGACTGACTTACATATACATGTAACAAATAGAAAAAAACCAAGGTTTCTTCATTATCAATAATTATTGTTTTAAACCTGAGCGCAAATAAACCAATCTTGTTAATTTAAAAACAACTAATATATAAATACTTTCTTCGCCAAAAATGTTAAATAAGGAATAGGGACATAAAAATTACCTTTTGGTGTAATAACGGGAATTTATTTTTTTATTAACCACATTAACTATATTTTCAATGTGGAAGTTTATTTCGCGTTATCATGTCAATAATCTGGTAAATTCACATAAAAACAGTTGGAAAAATTGTTTAACGTTTTTAAGGACTTAAAATTAGAAGTATATTTAAAAAAAAAAAAAAATATTTTTACAATGTAAAATACTTTTTATTTTATTTTGGGATAATAAAATTGACAATATTTTTTTTTGAAATTTAAAATCTAAATAAATATTTTGAAAAAATTAACGCTAAAATTTTAATATCTTGCTTTAAAATTATATTTTTAAAAACTACAAATATTATTTTGAAATTAGAAATAAATCATTAAAATTTATGTCATTACTTAAACACGAAAAATTAAAAGTATTTTATAGTAAATATAATTTCATAAATAAATGTGCTGAAATCGGCTACATTACCTCTATAATTATTTCTTCACAGATTCTTTACACAAAACTTATGGTTAAAAATATATTGCATACCTACGACCGTTGGCCGTGGATTGCTCTATTGTCGGATAATTGATCAAATAGTTCAAATTTTACTAAAGAAAAACCTATCGTTTTTTAAAGAAAAATTAGACCTAGGAATCTCGAATCCTTTTAACTTTTATACATATTGTAGGTCGAGTTTCTCTTTAGTTCAGTGTAAAAGAGTAAGACATAATTTGTTTTCGTTTTCTTCTTTTTGTTCACAGGAATTGTTTTATACTCTTCGTTCAAATAATTATATATAGCTATATTTTTAAGAGTGGAAAAATAGGGTATTTGAAACTGAGTCTATATTAAAAATAATTTGATGTAAAAAGCATTAACTCGGAATAATAAAAAAGGAAATAATCGCAGATCTCTAGTTCGAGAGTCCTGTTCTTGATTATTGCGTAAACCCGTAAACTATGACTGGTGAAAAACTTATATTACTATTTTTAAAGCTATATTTAGGTTTGCTTAAAGTTTATTGATTAAGAACTGCATAGTTCAATTAACTGCATTTGTAGTTGCTAATTTTTGTTACAGATAAGTATATGAAACAATGTGTACTGGTTTCCCTTCTGCACAAATAAGATTCAAAATTATGTTTAATGACTAAAATCTCTGAAAATCGAAATAATCTATTTCTTGATCAAATGTAAATTTAATTGAGCTGTATTTTCAGTTTAGTTTATAAATAAATTCGTATAATTCATTTACTCGTCTAGTTTTCGTATCTAATACAGATTCAAAGAAAATACTACATTTTATTTTATTTCTAAAATGTTCCTGAAAAGGTTGCCTAAGAGTAAACTTAATAGACTTCGAAAGTTGTACCGTTTATTTGCTTATAAAAATTATAGAATTCAAATAAGATCGCTTAACGCCATATGCCGCTGTGTTCTGATGCAGAAATTTGTCTCCCTGTGACGTCAGACGTGCGAGAAAGAGATGCCCTTATCTCATGCGCGTGAGTTTATCTTCTTTAGTTATAGTGTCATGTTCAAACCCTACTCGTGCCGTTTTCTGTTGGTCGGAGATGATCGTGAATCGTCGGGGATGAAAACGTATTAGTAAATGCCTAGTGCTTGGATCCATCCACGGGGGTTCTACTTTGGCACGAAATTCAAATATACTGTTTGTAGCACCCTCCCACGCAGTAACCGGAACTACCGTCCATTTATACATATATATGTAAATTAAATATATGCGTATAGTTCCTAAATTTGTGTGCGATGGCGCCTGAGAACGTAAACAAATTTAACTGTCATTGGATTTGGATGGAATGGAGGACGAGAATGTTCACACATTCGAACATTTAATTGGTCATTTGTCAAAACTAGATGAAAGTAAAGTCACGCCGAGGACGTTTGTATCTATGGATGTTGTAATGCAACCCGTGATACAAGCTTTGCCTCATCTACGTGAACTTTGCAATTGCAGTCTAATTTTCATTAGATTCTAATGAAATTAGATTTCAATTGCACCGTAATAAACTTGTATATATTCGTATATACAAGGCTTATTATCTCAGCAGTGATATTCTTTGTTTAATTCTTTCGCTCGTATATGGTGCGTGGGTTATTAATTTCCCAAAGTTAATCTTAACCCTAATTAGTGCAATGTTTTCCCCAGCTGACCCATTTAGTTTGTACTCAAAGGTTTTCAAACCAAATGCAGCTAAACTTTGTACCTGACAAATTTCATAAACATCCTTTATTTCTTGGTAAAAATTTCCCCCAGATTTTTTTCCTAAAACGAAGTTTTCGATTAACATGTCCTTGAACATTTTTAATCAAAATAAAAAGAAAAAAAAACCACGCTACTGATTTTTTTTCAAAATAGATAAGGTTTTCACTAATACTTTTTATTCGTTAATAACAAATTTCTTCTTAACTTTTTTTGTCCGATGAATGATTTTTGATAAAAAAAAAATAAAATGAATTTCTTTGCATTTCAATGGGCCCTTGATATCCTTTTCTGCAAAGTAATATGTCATTTAAAGAGAACTTTGATCGTTGTGGATTATCAGGGAAAATTTATGTTAGATAACTTATGTAAGTTATTTAAAAAAAAAACATGTATATCTATACATGTTTTTTTTTAAATAAGTATTTTTAATAATTAATGAAGCGATGAAATAAGTCAACATAATAGTTTTTTAAAGGTAAATGATTTTTTAATGCAAAAGCATTCGCCACTTAAAAAAATCAAGGGAGGATTTTTACCAAGAAGTTAAGGTTGTTTATGAAATTGGTACTTGTATTTAAAAAACGCAGTGACTTGCCATTTTTTTCGTTAAGATTACTCAGGAAAATGTTATTGAGGACGCTATGATAGAAGTAGAACAAATATTTTACTTGCGGAAAATGCATTTTTATGCCCAGATATCTACCAAATTTCAAAAAAATATTTCAAACGGTATTGAAGGAAAAACCTAATTTTTTCTAATATATAAAGCGGACATATGCAGATATAAACTTTTTTTCTTAAAATCGTTCAAAAATTTTGCCCCTTCAGTTATGGCATTATTTCGAAAACACCCTGTATACTCCAATTGCATGTTTATTGCCATCAAAATCCCCGCAGGCAAAGGGACTATTGTTCAAAAATTTTGCCCCTTCAGTTATGGCATTATTTCGAAAACACCCTGTATACTCCAATTGCATGTTTATTGCCATCAAAATCCCCGCAGGCAAAGGGACTATTGCTATGGTAATTATATCTAAATATTGTTTACATTATATTGAAATTCTTAGAGAAGACTAAGGTATTGACAAAATTTTCAACAAAAAATCCTTCAAACTGTAATGTTGCAATAAACACGAATAAAAACTCTAAAGATGTCAATTTATAAACTGACATATACCTAATTAAATGTTCTTAGTCTTCTAGTTTAAAGATTATGTCCGTAAAATTTTAAAATTGTTTAAAAAAAATTGAAATTCCTAGAGAAGGCTAAGGTATTGACAAAATTTTCAACAAAAAATCCTTCAGACTGTAATGTTGCAATAAACACGAATAAAAACTCTAAGGATGTCAATTTATAAACTGACATATACCTAATTAAATGTTCTTAGTCTTCTAGTTTAAAGATTATGTCTGTAAAATTTTAAAATTATTTCAAAAAGTATGGACATTTTTCATCATATTGAAGAACAAATTCTATGTCATTTGGTATTTTTGAACTTTTTATTTAATAAAAATTGAATAATATAAAAGGGAGATGTAATATTATATAAAACATCCTGCGTATGCATATAATAATAAAAAAGTTAAATAAGTAGCTACATTCCAACGTAAAATGGCAACGTAACGTATTAAATCGTGCTTGCAGTATCCTCACCGTACAAAGCGGTCGCTTCGAAAGTGGGGTCGACGTACTTTTTCGCAGCGGTAGCCCCTAACGTTCTGTAGGAAAACACTGCCAATTAGAAGCACGTGCACGGTTTTGGGTGACGTCACTCAACTTAACATTACGGTCGCTCTTTTACGTTACCGTTCTGTAGGATACCCTAGCTTTAGTTTGTACACAGATGTTCTCAAACTATTTTCAGGTGTCTGTTTTTATTCCCCAATTCTTGTGAGTTTTGTCGCTTCTTATTCAAGCATTCGTCACATAGCATACAGTTTCCTGTTAAAGCTTTGAGCTAACAATATCCAAAGGATAATGCTACCAGAAAATGGAGCTTAAGCTTGGAAATGAAGTTGTGTGATTTATCGTAATAAATCAAATTTATAAATGATGATTCAATCTTACAGATCTCTCGTTTTCTCACTGTTTATTTCTTTCTTTTGTTAACTTGTTCCTTTGTTTGTTTTTCTGTTTTTCTCATACCAAACTCAATCAATCGAACTCAAACCAGTGTCATAAAATAGACTAAAATATTGTTCAGATTTCGTACAACCTTTCTAAGCAGAATTTTCCCTTCTAACACTACATCTACTTCTACGGCTACTAGTCTAATAGAAGGGGCGTTTTCTGGCTTTAGAAAGTGGCTAAGCTTGACACACAAAAAAACATTTAAATTAAAGTGAGAAACTGGCAAGAAGTTCTCATTTCTTTCATCAAGATATTTCCCTAACGAGAGCTGATGCTGATACTGTTCGTTCACCTACGTTAGTACTCCCCATTTGTCAACAGATCTATAAGGCTCTCTTTGGGCCAGGTTGTCTTGTCCTATATTTTTGGGATTCAAGCAACCTACGAAGGAGAATCTGCGAATGAGATAGCACTAGGTGAATACACCAAAACAAGAATTAGGTAAGAGCTCATTGTGGCTTATGCTTCTAGGATGTTAAGGTGTACAATGCCCACGTTTCTAGAACTTGCAGAACATCATCAGTAAAACCCCAAATATATGTGTTTGCTGCCAGTTACCGGACCTTTGTGGTGATGGGTATAAATTATTTTGGAACCCCTGGAAACTTAGCTTCCAACAACAGATCACTAAGATCGACCTTAAGGAAATGAACATGTTTGTATGAAGCCAATGCGCTTTATTTCCTTTTCTTTTTCTTGTCTTTCTATTCTTATTTTGTTTTATTTTTTTGCTTCCCTTTTTTTTTGAAACTGGCAGTTGCACCAGTCAGCTGTAGGGTTCTTGGCCCAATAATAATTTTCTAACAACGACTTTCTCATTCATTCGGTTTGTTGTGGAATTTTAAATTCCTTTCTTTTTTTTTTGTGCGCCCCCCAACCCCATATTACTCAAAGTTAGGAACAAGTATTTTCTCAAATTTTAGGAAAAGTTAATTAAATCATATAAGAGCGAAAAACCTATCAATAAAATCATCGGACAATTTAAAATTTACTTGCCTATTTATTTCGTAGCAAACATCACACAATTGGCACAAGAACTTCACGTTGAACAGAAATTGTTTTTTTTTTTGTGTTCATTCACGTTAATTAGCACAAACAGAAGCAGTTTTTTTTTAAACTCATGTATTTCGTACTCATTTTTCTAAGTCCGGGAGTGACCATAATTTCTATACTAGTTTCATCGAAGTTTAGTATGTGACTACTTTAAATTTATTTACGGTGTTTTATGTTTTTATTCCCCTACCCTTAATTTCTGGGAAGCCGAAAGATATCCTCTGCATCTCGTTAGAGGGCATGAGGATGCAGACATTCTACTAATTTAAATATTTCTAATTCAAATTAACCCTTAAATAAATTTTGAAAAGGATTCTTAAAGTGCAAATCAAACTGTAAACCCTTTTTGAATGATACCATCCCCTTATCTTACAAGTTTTACTTCGATAATTGAAATTTAAATAACTTACAATTGTATGTGTTTATAAGGGTGTTTTTTTGAACTGTCAAATTCTCCAGTCTTACCACCACTATGGTCTTGCCGAGAGATTTGCTACGGTCTCCGTTATTGACACTTAACAGCTTTAGTGCCCTAATTTACGACATCGGACTTTCAGCGGTCCTTCAAAGCTAACATGTTCTTTTACTCAGATATCCGTATTTATGTGTGCTTAAATTATTTTTTTGAAACAAACCAGGTCTAACAAATAACCCTTATCTAATTTGTGAACTGCTAAGAAATCTGTTTCTCACGCAAAACGTTATGTTACGAAGAATTTTTATAATACAGTATTTGTAGATTTAATATTTCCAAGAAAAAAATTGAATAAAATTCAATTAAATAAAAACGGTGAAATAGAACAGTTTAGTAGAACTCGACTCGCCACAATACTTTAAAGGTTTAAGGACATTTCACAAATCAGTTTACAAGTTTACAATGTTTTGTTTACAATGTTTGTTGAATTGTTTTAGGAAAATGACACTTTGGTTGATATATTCTTTTAGATCACAGAAGGGGAATAGAGAAATTTATGGAAAATGTTACACAGCTTTACTAAAGCTATTTCCAAAAATAAAAATAATCTAAAAAAATTGCAGATTTTTGAAAAATGAAATTTGCCTCTTTTATCACATAACCTAACCTAACCTAACCACATGGAAGAAAGTTGTGGTCAACAAAAGAGAAATACAGTAAATGCCGCTTAATAGAATCACCTTGGTTCAGACCATTTCGATTCTAATAAAAGGAAATTTGAAATAGAACCCCTTAAGATATATTCATAAATTTTTGTTAGTAATTAAGAAATGAAGGCCCAAATTAAGCAACCACTATACATTATCTCACATACTAGTTTAAAAAATTCACAACCTTTGGTTTTATCTGATAAAATCTTCCCAGCGGAACAGACTTGCCGTCTTAGGATACATATTTATAAAAAGCCCAGAAATGAGCTCTTAAAATACGTACATTGACTACATTGAATTTAGAATCATCCTGTATGTATCAGCTGTATCAGCTTTGGTTATATTTCTAGCACTTTTGAGACTATAGTTTACCTGGATCGTAATATCTTAAATTAAAATGAACCGCCAATATTAAAAATTTACTTTTCTGGATTTTAGGCTAGCAAATTCATTTATAATTTGTTTGTTACTTAGCATGGTAGCAACATCATGTTTTATTGCAATTACTGATAAACTTTCTAGCCGATCTTGAGACATCGATGACCTTAAATAGTTTTTCATTATTTTTAATCTCGAAAAAGAACTTTCTGTTGAACCTACTGTTACGGGTAAAGTTAAAAAAATTCGTAAAACAATGGTTACATTTCCAAATACACCCTCCAAATTATTGGCACAAATAAAATTTAAAATATCAATGGCATCTGAATAAGCATTAAGATTTGTAGTCACGCAAAACCTGCAGTTCATCAAATAATTCTAATGCACATATATCTTTGTCTGCACCATCCTTAAGCACACTTTCAATGTCATTACAACGTTTTGTCCAAATTTTTTATTTCTTTAATGTCGTAAAAAATTTGAAAGTAATTATAGTAATTTTTAAGTTGGCTAAATCTTTCTTCTACAGAGTTCTGTACTGTACCTAAAATGGCGTTGAAAAAAAAATTAAATTAATCTTTTGGACTAATAGGTGTTTCATAGTCAGATTCGTAACTAAATAGTTTCTTTATTACGTTACGTCTCCGTACATTTGTTGATGGTATAAATTCTGGCACAATTTCTAACTCTTTTGCAGAATCTAAAATGTCTTTAAAACCGTTATATGTTTTTAAGTCTTTTAAGAAATGTATTAAATTGTTTAATGCATCTAAGGCATTTTTTAAATGTTGCTTAACACCCTGTAACATTTTACTTACTACATTTACTCTGCTTAATACCTCGTACCACAAAATAATAGAACAAATAAAATTACAATTTTTAATTTTTTAGCTAAACCTTGAGCTTCATGTCGGCTGTTGTTATCACAATTACTATTTTCAAATATGTCTACTAAAGCATTGCATATTTTTCCTGTTCCATATCTTAATGGTCGCAGCGTTTCAATTCTTGTTTCTCATCTAGTTTCAGAAAGCAGTTTTAATGTTAATTTCGAATAATTCTTTTTTTAAATGTCCCACCTTTTAGTAGAACTACTAAAAAAATTATAAGGTTCTTGAATCACGCCAAAAAACTAAGTGTTTCGAAATTTATATTTGCTGCATCGTTTACAACTAGATTCAATGGTGTGCAGCACATGGGATAAAAGAAGTCCTAGGATTTAAATTTTAAATATGTTTCTGTTGTTTTTACCAGTCATATTAGCTCCATTATCGTAGCCCTTTCCTCTCATATCTTTTACATTTAAATTAAAATCGCAGAGCTTTTTAAGCAAATAATTAACTAGGACTTCTCCGGTTGTGTCACAAACTTTAAGAAATCCCAGAAAATGCTCGTATTTATTAATTTCTTGATTTTTATGAACTAAACGTATTATTAGCGACATTTGTTCCATGTGGCTAGTATCAGGTGTACAATCTAGTATTATGGAATAATATTTACATTTTTTTACCATATTTAAAATAAACTGAATAATCTTTTTTGAAATTAAATCTGTTATTTCATTTTGTATCCGTTTGCTTAAATAATGTGTATTTGTTTTTTCTTTTTCAACGTGATTCGCCATAGTAATGTCAAGTTTTGAAAAAAGTTCGATTAGTTTCAAGAAATTGCCATCATTTTTTTCAAATAATTTATCTGTAGACCCACGCAAGCGCTAAACATTGTACTTAATAATTTCTATAATGGGTTCAGCAACTTCACGCCAATGCCTTTTTTCTGTTTCATATAAAGTTTCAATATTTTTGTCAATAGTACTTTGGGTTTGCAATTTATTCTTTAAAGTTAGCCAATTTTTTAAACTATTTATATGCATATTACTATTTTCGTGTATTAATAAAGTCCTTGATAAATTTTGCCAAGTGGAGAATCAATTGTTTGTTAATTGGTTATTAGCAGGAGAAGCAAAGAGTTTGCAACAGAAACAAAATACACTAGTATTTATCACTGAATACACAAGCCACATACGCAAAACTAGTTCATTTTTACTTAATTTTTTATAATAATAACTGTCGCTAAACTTTCAACCATTTTCGCTGGATACAAATAATTCTTCATTTGAATAGGTCCCTGGTCTATTATACTTTTTTTGTTGCAAGATCACTAATACTAAACATTTCAATTTTTTTACTGTCACTATCCTCGTTATTGAAAAAATCTTCTTTATATTTACTTAGGCCTTTGAGTACTTCATCGTTAACTTTATTAATCACAGTTTGTTCTTCTGTATAAAGAATTTCCATTTCTTCTTCCATTTTTTCTTGGTGTTTGCGAAGTCCTTGCTCACATTCATTACTTTCATTATTTCTTGTATCGGATGTTGTTGCTCCATTTCTGTTGATTCACCAATATTAGTTTAAAAAAATTTAAGCAAATTTAATCACAGTTTGTTCTTCTGTATAAAGAATTTCCATTTCTTCTTCCATTTTTTCTTGGTGTTTGCGAAGTCCTTGCTCACATTCATTACTTTCATTATTTCTTGTATCGGATGTTGTTGCTCCATTTCTGTTGATTCACCAATATTAGTTTAAAAAAATTTAAGCAACTGGTTTTTTGTTTGTTTTTTTTAAGTTCTTTTTCGGCTTTTCTTTTTCGGGATTTGATTTTTCCATTATGCTTTTTATGATTATTTAAGTATGTAACATCTGAAAATTTATAAAATTTGAAGTGACGCAAACTAATACAACGAAATACAATTAACTTACCCAGAGAAATTCAACATTGAATTTGAAAATGTGATAAAGTTAATATGAGATCAGAGTTCATTGTTGCACTGTACACTTTTTGGTTTTACTTTTGCTTAAAACTAAAATTCAAAATTGTACGGATAGCTAAGTTAACCCAAGGCACAATAAATGTGTTAGGAGCAAACTGAAATGAAACACTATTTAAAGTTATATGCGAGTTATAATAAAATAAGTTGCCATATGCGACAACCGGGTGGTTTTAAAGTGGAGTTTTAGTAATATATTTGAATTGCCCGATTTTCGTACGCAAAGATAAAATGAAAAACTACCAGAATTAGTACCTACTCGTCTCGTAACTAAGGCAAAGGGCAACATGGTGTATTGTGCTTTTTTATGAATTTACAACTTTAGGGATACTCTTCTTTCGTTGACCAATATCACCCTTGCCTGGAGTTACAAGAGGATGCCATAAAAGTAAGCGGCAGAAAGTGTAACAAAGCACCGACTAAACTGTATATTTCTACATTTTATTCATATTTTGTCGACATTACAATTTTGCAAATTGGAATATATTTATTTAAGTAATCGCTCTATTCTTAATTTATATTTTTATATAAATTAAGAATAGAGCGATTTCTTAAATAATGCATGATGCAAGTGATGCACGGCATCAAATAAAAATTTGATGCCGTGCATCACTTGCATCATGCCTTGGACCGGCCCTGTTTCGAACGTACCTAATTCCTAATTGAATGTAATTATTGCAGTTTTGACAACTACGTTGTGTAGTAGTTATCTTATTGAAAGAAATTGTATTGCTATTTAATTTTTATACTATCCATATGATGCGTCTGCTAGATTCGAAATTTTATTATGGATTGATGCATTAATTTGATCTAAGGCAAAGCGATAATTATGAATTTTCTTAATTTTCTCCTATTTCTTGTTTACAAAAAGAAATCCGAGTGGTCCTGAAATAACATAGATAACTTCGTAGAGACAGAAAATCCGTTAAATTGGCAAAGTAGTACGACACATAGTGTTGAGAAAAAAATTAAATATCGCCTTTTTTAGATTTTTTTTTAAGAAAAACGTTAAAAACATTATTTCCTAAAATCTGCTGTAAATTCTTTATTTGTAGTCCGATTGAAAAAAACTGGTAATCGTTTTTGCTTTGTTTCTTGGCGTAGTTTTTCTTTTAAATAATTTCTGAGAAAATTATAGCAACATTGTTTTTTTTTCATAGGAAGCCATATTGGATTATCTTATTTCTGAATTTAGCAAAATCACAAAAACCTATTTAGGTTACTTTTTTCAAATTGTAGGCCATGTAGAAGCAAATGTGCCTTTAAAATTGTATAAAATGCCATAATAATTATTGAACATAAATAAATATTCTTTCGAATGTGTATGTAGAACTTCGTTTTAATAATGAACTAAATCAATTTAACCTTTAAGGTTTGTAAATTTAAAGTAGTGTTGTAATGTTTCATTATATCCTTCCCAAAAATTCAGAATGTTATTGGTATTTTATTTTGAATTTCATTTCAGGACTCCAAAATAGTAAATAGTTTCTGAAACTTCTGGTATGGTTTTTTAATATTACTTTTTTCCCTTAGGTGTGGCAAAGGGTAAATGAAAAATGTTATTTATTCGGCCGAAAAATCAATAAAATAATGTAATGTTACTGCAAATGAAACTTAGTTGTGCTACAGAAATACTAGTTTATATTTTTGCGATTAAATGGTAATATTCGACAGATATTGCATATGATTTAAATGATTAGTTAATCGCATTTTTAATAATTCATAATATTGCAATTTTTTTTGTAATTTTAGAAATTTCTTTTCATAGCGGCAACATCGTGATCACGTGACACACTTACAGAAAAGCATAAATATCCAACAATAGCAACAATGAAGTTATCACAAGGGCCGGTAGATATAATTTTTGCTCGGATGATGGATGTCACATCTGACGAATCAATCATCCGCCAAAATTAAAAGTGCAAAATTATAATAACAAAATGTTTTGAGCTAAATGTTTGAAAGGTCAACACCAAGAATAAAAAGAGCAAAACATAATTAGTCACATGTTTCACCAATGGATACTGCAGAAAACGAAGGGTGCAACAATTTAAAAGATGCTCTCGACGAAATGAACTCTCAAAATAGTACTCATTTAGAGGCCGAGCAAGATAGGAAGGCAAACAATTACCAAAAAAAGAGTAAACTGAGTCACCTTCGTTGCTCGTTTAGCACGAACTTCAATGAATCTAAAACTCGCAGAAACAGAAATAAGGAACCTTCTCACAATGATCTTTGCTACTTGCAAGATTTATATTTAGATGAAGCAATCTTGGATGAAGGATATGACATATTTCCTCCACTTAGTGAACAGACAAGCAAGGAAACTGTTAAAAATAGCAACATCAGCGTAAAATTAGTTGTTGAAGAAGAAGATTTGGGCTTACAAAGAATGATGTCCGAATCTTCCATTACTAACGAAAATATGAAACAAATAAATGTGAGCTATGCCAAAGAACAAAATAATCAATTCTATGCAAATTGTCTTGGAGGATTTGAAGAGAAATATAATATCTACCGAACAATAGTTTGTCAGGATCAGACTAGGAATATTTCTCATGTTGATAGCGAGGAATACTTTGAAAATACTGACGTGCAGAAATTGCTAGCCCAGGACGATTCACAAGTACTCATGCCGGAAGCTCCCAATTACTTAATCGATCCTGTACAGCTTGGAGACTACATTGTAATCGAACAGCAAAAAAATATAATAGGCAAATCCTCAATGGATTTTGAGTATAAAATGATTAAAGAAGGCCAAACGTCGTCAATACGTATAAATATTGATGAAAGCATGAGTAATGCTCTGAATAATAATATAAATAATAAGTGTTGGTTGTCATCTTTAAAAAGTATGTTGGAATATGGTACATTTCAGTTTTATTTTAAGAAAATGACTTTTACAGAGGATTTTGAAACACTACAAAAAGCAAATGCAATTAAATCCTTTATTACAAAGTATTATATGCATTCTAATGTTGGAGTTGATTACGAAAGAATATATGGAAAAATGGAAAGTATTTTCAAGTTTTTAACCCTTGTATCAATTGGAAGCGAAAAATGTTTTGATGTAGAATTAATATTGTTAAAAGAACTTGGAATATATCTGAGTAGCGTTACGTCTTATTCAGCAGGTGAAATAGTTTTAGAAAGAATTAAAGGTAAGAAATGGATAATCATGGTTGTTAAATTGATAGAAAAAAATCAAGGTTTGGATTTATATAAAGAATACATCTCAGAAAACTGCGGCACCTTTGGTTTAGACTTTACTAAAAGCCGTATCAAAAAATTAAATAATGAGGATAATTTTAATTTACCAAACATTGAAAATACACACAATTTTTCAAATCACTTTGCTCCCGGTATATGTTTATATAAGCAAAAATTAAAGAAATCAGAACGTACGGTTAAAAATTACTTGGATGGTTATAATTACTTAGGTTTCTCCCTAAAACGGAAAACCAATGAAATATTTAAGCAAGAAAATAATTTTAGAGATGTTTGCACATCAAATTTGTATGAAGATCGAAACATTTCGAGGGAAAATAATTTTTTACCTTTTAAGAGTTATTCTCAATCAGTCCTTAATTCTACCAGCAAGACTAAATTATTCAATGATGATAACAGTTTTCAGATTCACAAGAAAATTTTTGATCTGCTTCCAAGTTTATATTTTAACGCCACTTGTATTAATAATGCGTTTTCATATATATCCAATGTGGCTGATAATTCGAAGGGAAATATGATAAGTACACCCGGTAATACTATATTAAATCAAAATGATTACACATTTACAAACAATGACATAGGTTCTTTATTTGAACGACTGAAACAGACAGAACTGCAATTAAATCAACTTTTAAGAGAATGCACTCATAACAGATCTACAATGGCCACCAAAAAGAAGATAAACAGTGCCTATGCCAAAGAAATGTATATTTTTGAAAGCGAAGAATACGATAGTTGTATGAAAGCTGCCGAAAATATAGCAAGTTTAACTGGAATTTCAATAATCGAAAGAACTGATTCTTCTCAAGATCTACATAAAAAAATTAAAGAACAAAATATTCATGGTAAAACGCCAACATCTCTAAATACAGCTGAACAATTAAAAATACAGTTAAGAAATTTTGATACTGATAATATGAAAACAGAGCAGGATGAAAATAAATTTCGGCATACTTCAAATAATGTGATGTCTTCTTCTATGATCGATGAGGACCCATGTAAACAACAAGCTAAGGAAATTGAAAGACGATTTTTAGGAGAAATAAACGATTATATAGAACAGACATTTACAATGTGGGATTCGAATACTGATATTTTAGAAAATGATTACTATCCTGCTGAAATACTAGATGTGGAAACATATTCTAAGGAGCAACATTTTGACATCTCACAAGAATATTCTAGTCAAATACAACTGGATAAATCTAATTCTGTTGAGTATGTAGTGAGTACGCCTCAGCAGCTGCTTTTAAATATGCCAACAGATATCCTCCAAACACCAAATATTCCTCCAGAAGAAGATGTTATTTCCACTGAAGGTGCGGGTGATATAATGAATGAGCTAGAAGCACAAGAAAGTTATTATATTGGATATTTCCCGAGTGAAACCCCATCTCATGTATATGGAACCGATCTTCAAGAAACTTCTTTTGCAAGGGATTATCCAGTTTTTCCTTCAAACGAAAATAACTATAAATACTTGGAAACATCTTCATCAACTTCCAATGAAAATATTCCCAACACTGAGATACTGGACGGGTATCAGATCCCAACACATTGTTATTTACCGCATTCAGAATCTAGTAGTACTTACAATGAAGATTTAGAAAGTGACTCATTTAAAGAATTTAGTTCTGAAATTCTGAGAAAAGAAACAGTTGATTCTTTAAAAGAAATGAAACTGCAATCTGAAAGTGTACCATTTACCGATTCTGATTTATTGGAAGATGAGCTGCAAACATCTTCTTCAATTAATTTTTATGATACGCCAATCATATTGTTAAATGAAATAAATAAATTGCAGCTTCTTCAAAGGAAAAAAATTGACAAACAAATCCCCAACACATCGAATTTAAAGGAATATATGCCCGAAAAGAAGAAAACAGAGACATTCAACGAACGACATGGAAATAATACTGAAACAGTACCAAACAACTTTGACAAATGTTTCTTTAAGGAAGATGAAAATGAAGGAATCAAATGCGAAACAGATCGCGTCATAAGAACACCTCTTGCATCAAATAGTGAAGTTACCTGCGATCCTAATGTCATCGAGACATTTCTAAAACAAAATGACGAAATCAAGACATTAAATCATTTTAAATTTGACGATTCACAAAATTTTCATGAAAATTCATTATCTGATAACCTAAGTTTACTACAAGGTCAGCTGGTGGATAAAGATCAATCCAGAATAAAAGAAAAAGAATCAAATATTAAGTTGGTGATGGAAGATGATGAAGTGTCAGAAAATACGTATGAGGAAGATATATCGTTTTCAGAGTATTCGGTGGAATCCACTAATAACACCCTAAATTTAGAAACTGTAGCTAAAGAAGTTCTTGATTCTACTAAAATTATAGGAAACGCAAACATGACGTTACCAGAAGAAAATGAGGATGTTGCAGGTGAGGTCTATGAGTTATATCTTTTAATTTATAACGACGCACATAGCCCTTAACAATTAAGATAAATTAAGTGCATATTGTATGAATAATAATTCACTTCACTGGGGTGGAATATAAACTGCATAGACGATACACGTCTATGCATCAATTTTCTAACGTCGACATAAATAATTATAATTAGGAACAAAAATTAGATTTCTTAATAGCCAAGCAAATTACCTTTTCCTTCCTCTTTCTAACAATTTTACCAAAGCATTTCAAACAAGAGTTTCTAGACTTTATGGCAGTTGCTTTAGTTTTTTCCTTATAACCAGAAAATGTCGCGTCCTATAGGAAAAGCTTAGTGTTACCAAAATTAAGTTTTAGTTTAAATTATCTATTTAAAAGTTGAAATCGGTGAAAGTTCGGCAAAAACAAAGCTCAAAATCTCTCTCTGTTAATCTCTGCGCATTTTGTGATGTGCCGATGTGTGCAGTTGCTCCAGTTTTTTAACACGAAAATGTCGCCTGTAAAAAATCTCACTGTTACCAAAATTAGGGAGTATTAATTTTCAGTTCAAATTATCTATTTAAAAGTTGAAATCGGTCAAAGTTCAGCGAAAACAGAACCCGAAAGCTCTCTCTGTGAGAACATATTAATCTCTGCGCATTTGGTAATGTGCCCAAACTGAATCTTAATTATATGACTTTAAATAGATCAATTCAATGCAAGGCACTATTTGCATTACAAAAATATCTTTAGGCATTTTAAAACAGATACCTGAGGCGATTATAACAGTAAATGGGGTCCAGTTTTTTTCGTAATCTGATGGGGATTTAATGTATCTTCCTCTCCAAATAAATATATTTTTCTGCTCTCCTGTAAAATTTACATTTCGGCACATAGAAGATGTTTCCACGGCACCGACGATAAGTTTTTTAGACCTTTTGTCTTATTTTGGGGTCTAAAATAGGAACTTGATTTTATGGTACTATATTAAAAATCATCTTGTATCAGTGTGGGGACTCGTGCTATTTAAACTCGGGAAGGCGACAGTAGCCACTAAAAACAATATTTTGTTTAATATCTTAAATATAAAAAAATACATTTTTTTTAAAGTGTCAATTAAAGGTTGCATGAAATGATTCATATGCATTTGTTGACTTTCAGAGGTAGCAGTGTTACTTCTCCACATTTCTGGTGGAAACCGTGAATCTTTTCCAATATTCGAATTGTCAAATTGCTGAAGGTTAGGTTATCACATTTCGGTTGTACTGCCATAAAGTTAAAGACAAAATAATCTGCAACACTTGCAGAATCTAACACTGGCAGTTGAAATAACCAACGCAACCACATTCAATGTAGACCGAGTAAAAATAATCCTTTTCTTTCTTTTACTTATTTAGTCTTTTCTTCTTATTATCGATGAGCTTACAAAGAATATTCTGACTGATTTAAATAGATTATATTTTTTTTTAACATTTCCTCAATTATTTTTTGAATTTCCTGCCAGTGGCGTATTCTCCATGGAAGCTAGGAAAGCACTGCTTTCCATGCGACGTCTATGAACAATATTTATTTATTGTCCGAAACAATACTTTCGCTAATTAACGCCACCCGTCGAAACTCTAGCGCTCACCTCGAATACATTCGATAAGCTGTCGAAACACCACATTAGAGTCTTTCATTGAAATCTAATGGGAAATATGCTTACACGGGCTAAACGTTGCGTATGATATGAATTTGTGTGAAAATCTATACGAAATTCCTAAGTTGTGTGTTATCTCTTACTATTCCCTTCATAAGTGCCTCTGGAAAACCAAGCTTTTCTGCCTTAAAACAGATTAAAATTTTGTTAGAAATTATATTGAACACTTTAGCGGTGATTGTTCAAAATATTTCTAGTGAACAACAATTTTATGATGATGTAATTGAACCAAAGATTCAGTTTTGGAACTAACTAACTTAAAATCACTCGAGGATTATGCTCTTTAAGTATAGCACCTTATTTTGAAACACCCGGTTAATAATTATTATTATTATTATTTTTAATAAACAACAATCTTTTATTTTATTACCTTTTTTAATATTATTAGCTAAACATTTCATATATTTTTATTTAATTTCACTCACTGTCACTGTAATCCGAGGTTTTTGGATTTTTAATGCTCCAGGCACTCAACTTTACTGTATTGCAGTAATCTGAAAAATAAATAAATTTAACCATAAATGTATATTTTTACCATTTTGGGATCAATCAGAAGTCGAGAAACTCATTCTGCAAGACAAACCACCAGCTGGATGTAAAATGTGTCCTGTGCATGCCGAATATGGACAACAGGAAATAAACAGACTTATTTCTAAACGAAATAAATAATACAACCCATGTCAACAGTTTTTTAAAGAGTCGTCTTGGGTGGTCACTAGATGTGCATGTCGTCAAAAGCAGCAGCGAATCAATTGCAATTTTTGGTGTAAAACAAGGCGAATTGAAGTGTAAAATGAACGAAATGTGTGCATACCCGACAGGGTAACGCTTTGCGTGGTAAGTTAGACTGACCTATATTCCCATTGCTTCCAGAAATTGTAAATTTATAAGCTGGTAGGAATAACTAACGTTAATTACTGCATACAAAATACGGCGATAACCATAATTGATAAGCAGCTGTGTCACCTCAACACTCTCGGAACGTCGAACAAACACAGAGACGGACCAAGTGATAAAATTAGCTACTTATAACAATTAAAAATTAGGTATGGTAACTGTTGGTGCTGACCTAGGAATTTATCCAAGCTACGAAAACATAGCGGACTGGAATCAAATAACGTAGCTCTAGGCACCGTCAGCCCATGTGGGGGTCCGAAGTCTGAAGCCGAACCGAGTAAGCTCCGGGTATTTATCTTTACTAGGGACGCGGAGCTCTCTGACTAGGAGGTTATTTTAAATGCAAGGGAGTGAATAGGGAAGAAATCAGAGGAAACGAGAGAAATCAATAAACAGTGAAACCCCTAAGTGTCAAAAAAAGGATCAAACCAGAGCACGACTTTTCACCAACAAATCAACAACAATCCTTTAGAACAAACTTACCGGCAGGACACCACCAGAAGTAAAACAAACAATCAAAGTCGAGCGACTGGAAATAAAGGAAATTAAAATTTTGCTAAATAATATAAGAAAAGAGCATAAAGAAGATACAGCTAATCTCAGCGAGCAAATGAAGAATAATGTAGAGGATATAAGAGAAAACATTGCCAGCTTAAGAGCGGAGATACAACAAAACACTAAAGAAATACAGGGAATTAAGGACGAGGTTGAAAACATTAGAGAAGGACCAAATAAAGGCAGGGTGGATCTAGTAGTGAGCAGACTCCAAGAGAAGAAAATAAAATGGAGAATTGGAAATGGAAAATATTCGTAACAATCTAGTAATAATGGGGATTTCCATTGACACAGCAAATCACAAACATCTCAAAGAACGCCTAGAGGGCATGCTAGAAAAAGAGCTCAAACTTAATTAAATTGGAACTAAACAGAGCGCTTAAAATCGGGGAAAATAAGTAGAAACAAGACATTGGTCAGATAAGAGAAAAAAGTCTTGAAAGGAAGGGATATATTCACTGAACCAGAGTTAACCAGAAAGGAAAGACTAATTCAAAAGCAAATCCGAAATGTGGCCAGAGCGGAAAGGGCAAGAGGAAAGGCGATCAAAGTGGGATCTCAAAAATTTATCATAAACGGGAACCCAATAAAATGGGACCGGAACGGAGAAAAACTTGCAAATCCGCAGACTCGTCTAACGACTCAAACAACTAAATAGTTCGGTTAAATTAGACATTCGAAGATACATAAATTTACAACAAGCTGAAAATGAGTGAAATTGTTCAAAACATAATTAAAAATAAGACCTAAAAATTCCTCATCGTTACGTTCCGGTACTTGGAAAAAAAATTACGAAAGGTCAAAGGTTAAAAAATGTTTTTTTTGCGATTATCGGCAAAACGGTAGGTTTTATCAGAAAATTACCTCAGACAAAAATTATAGACCATAAAATTATCTATAAAAAATGTATTGGTAGTTTTTTTTCCTAAGAACAACGGTTTCTGAGATATAACACTTCAAAAAGCTGTAAAATCTGTAATCGTCATAATATGCACACGTTTCCACGCCACCTATGCGGTAGTGTACTTAGAGCGTTTTTTTTAACGTGGTTTCCCCAATAGGCCTATTTCACGGGTCTGTTCTGATTCTGTTTAATTAATAATATGATATTAGCAAGGGTTGGCAATGATAAAAGTGATGGAAATTCTTCTTGATCTTGATCTTCTTCTTCTTCTTCTTCTTCTTCTTCTTCTCTCTTCTTCTTCTTCTTGATCTTCTTCTTCATCCTAGGGTGCAAGTAAATTGCGTCAATAGCGATGTATCGCATGTCTTCTCGTTTGTATCAAACGAATTCTCTACTGTTGGTGATTCAACATTAGAACAGGCCTTGACAATTTGTACATGCCAAGAACAAAACAGCCCAACTTTTTTGCAACCTACATTTAGCGCTGTACCCTTTTTTGCAGTTGCAAAAAATTGTGTTTAGCAGTTTTTCCGGCGCAGGTGGGAATAAAGTCTGAATTGGTTCTAATGTATTGTCGATCAACTTCCAACCCCAGCCTTTGGGATATAGCTGATTACCAAGCCACAGTTGAACTTGGTAATATACCCGAAAAAGATGTTCATGAGCAGCAACTGAGGTTGGAGGAAGACAAGCTAATTGCACTTGTTTTTTATTTCGAGTTTTTTTAACAAAACATGCATATCGAAACTTGTCTAAGCAGGTAGTTTTTTTAGGAGCTCCGCATAGTAAGAAGAAAACGAATTCCGTTAGTAATAATTTCTTGTGCACTTGAAGGACCTTCTTTAAAAACTTCAGCACATTGAACTAAATTTTGTTTTTTAAACATTTTGAAAACAGTTGTTTTACCCCTCCTGTAAAATGCAGACGTCGTATCACAGCCAGTTTTTGCGTGTAAAAATAGAACATTGTATAATTAGATAAACTTTTTGTTGAATATATTTCCGTTTGAAGTTGAGCTTTTCCTGGTTTCAAGAAGAAAATACTTTTTTCAGTTGGAGTTCCAGCAGTGAGTAATACAAGTAAGTCTACATCTTCACCAACAACAATAGTTGTACTCGTTGAATTAAATTGCTCTTCTGCTGTTTCAATAATTAATACATCGGCATCGTTATTAGCTTGTTTGACCAATATATTTTCAGCAGTAAATTTATCTTTCAGCATTGAAATGAACCGAGACTTGTTGTGAGCATTTGCAAGAAATTTTTGTTGACTGGTAGGAACTGTCAAGTTTATCAAATAAAAGATCAGAAGATGAAGATGTTGCTGAAGTTCGACGATGTTGTTCTGCAGCTTTAATGTTTCTCGTGCAATCATTATAGCCATCAAAAACGATAGTAACTCTGAAACCAAAATGTCGACATACATACTGAACGTATTTATCTAAAATAACTTTGAATGTTTCTTCGCAATCCCTCACAATACGGTGTAGTAAGTATCCTCCGTCAATAATGTATGTCGCATTAGTGTTGTTAATATCAATATTTATTGACCTGTTGAAAACAATCCTAAATAGCAGACTCTGTGTTTTACGCATCCCGATGTCATCAAACAACGAGAAAGGGTAGGGGTAGGGAGCTAACGGATATTCAAAATATTTATATTCAAAATATTTCTCTATTTCATCTTGAAATGCTGGAACAATAATACAGGGTCAACAGGTACTTATGCATATTATGACGATTACAGATTTTACAACTTTTTGAACCGTTATATCTCAGAAACGGTTGCTCTTAGGAAAAAAATTATTAATAGATTTTTTATAGATAAGTTTATGATCTACAATTTATGTTTGAGGTATTTTTATGACAAAACTCACCGTTTTGCTGAAAATCACAAGAAAACCATGTTTTTGACCTTTGATCTTTCGTAAATTTTTTTCCAAGTACCGGAACGATGAGGAATTTCCAAATCTTATTTCTTATGTTATTTTGAACAATTTCACTCATTTTCAGCTTGTTGTGAATTTATGTACCTTCACTCTGATTATTTGGTCTAATTTGAATATCTCGGCCCGATCTACAATAAAAACGACCCAGCAAAGAACACGGTAAATGAATAACGGAAGAATGACTTACCAGACAATCACACTCACACTACACCACCAGAGAACAAAATAAATATCACACAAAAGGGGGAGAGGGGAAATGTTTTTGAAACACGTGAAGGGGCGGACCAAGGAACTGAGAACCAGGACTCCCGGGCGCGAAGGCCCGCCTTTAAGTTGTCGATCTACGGAACCCCCACAAATATCACCAATTTATCAAAAAAAAGTATTTCCGATTTAAAGTTGGGTTCTGGAATATTCGAACAATGTATGAGGCATCTCGCCTCGCACAGATTAGCAAGGAAATTGATCGCTACAAGATAGGCGAGAAGAGATCACGCGCCAAGAACTCGAATGGAACAACGGAAAGTGGGTAGACCCAAACAAACCTGAAAGAGGACAATCATGGGAGAGGCACAACAAATGGGGAAATCTTGGAAAGAGGTTAAGAACCTAGCCGCCAAAGCCCTATGTTCTTTTACGGAATAATGGGACTTTATATATGTCAAAAGTTTTCAGTAGAACAGAAATCACCAAAGGACAAGTGTCTTCAATACAACTTTAAGCAAAATTCATATAATACTCCAAGATGTTCCTGCAAACCAGCTACGTTTTACTATCAGCTATTGTGAACGGAATTCTTTACGTTCATATACCATAAAATGTTAAATACATTGTAGCATGCTTTGACGAGACGAAAAATCTAAGTGACTACTCGTTTTTACTGACCAAATTTCTTTCGCAGATAACGTTAACCTGCGCGCACGGGACAGTTTGCGTCAAAATCTCAGCATACCAGTATAAAGACTCCCCCAAACCAACGCGATTTATTCGCAGCGGATTCATAACGAAAAATTCGTGGTGAAATTCGTGACCGAATCCGTAGGGAACCTCACACCAATGCAAATATAGCCGCATCATATTTTCAGTATCGAAAGGTTGGAAGCTTTTGCTAAAAACAAAAAACCCACGATATAAAAAAAATATAGGTCGTTTAATGAAGAAAGTGCACGTTTCTTAAAAATTTTCCCTTGCAGGAAAATTTAATTTATATAAATTGAAAAGAGTATCAAAAAATCTATGGCCTTTTGTAATCCTATAAATATGAAGCATTTACGCTTTAAAATTTTTCTTAATTTTAGATTTTTTTATATTTTTTCTTAGAAAATGTATACCCTTAAAAACTATGGCTTCTCGAAATTTAAATTTTAACACCTTGCCAGTGTGCCACACGACGCCAGCTAAGCTAAGATGAAATCATTTTTTCCTAATTTTTAATATTTTTTTAAATTGTGTTTTAAAAAATTGATTTTTGAAATGATTTTTTCTAAATTTTTTTTTCTGTTGAAAAGTTTTACTTTTTAATAATTATTATTCCTATGGGGTCGGTTATCCCTGCAGTAGTGAAGCTTTCGCTTATTGTGCCCTCCACGATTATCTCATAATAGGCCCACTATTGTCTTTGGTTCAGTCAGAGCATTCCCAAAGCTGGACATTCACATAATATGTGTAAAGGAGTTTCTTCTTCCTCTCCACACATTCTACAAATAGAATTTTCTTTTAGGCCAATTGTTGTAAGATGTTTCATTAGGGCACAGTGTCACGTAAATAGTCCAACTGTCCACCTGAGCTGATTTTTGCTTAACTGTAATAGTTCTCGGGCTCTCTTTTCTGATGGTCCGTCTATGAACTTCCGCGACTGCCTCAGACCGTTGACACCCCTCCAGTGAATGCTGTGTTCTTTCCTTAGTAGTTCCAAGCGAAAAAGTAGGCTCCAGTTCTGCTAGAGGAAACTCAGCTCCCTTTTTGGCTAGAAGGTCTGCTCTTTCATTTCCTTCAATTCCCCGATGGGCTTCGACCCATCGAAGTATAACTGTATTGTGCTGTGCCAAGTTGCTTACCTTATCAACACAATCTTTCACCGTCATACAGTTTATTTCATAAGCTCTCAGCGCATTCAGTGTAACTTGGCTGTCGCTATAGATCACGATTCTCTTATTTTTATAAGACCTCCTGATCATTGCTTCAGCACAGGCTGTAATCGCAGTAACTTCTGCCTGAAATACGGTTGCCAAAGATCCCAGGTTTATGTAAAATTCATTCCCTGGTTCTTTGCTGGTTATTCCCGCACCAGTACTCATCTTTGCTTTGAATCAATCTATAAACCAGATTGATCCATTCTCTTTTTTGGTTCTGCTAACTGAACTTACCTTTCCGGTATTACTACCCGGTAGATTTTGTAAAAGTTGGGGATACTCTTTGTTCTGTCCAATGGCATACTTAGCATATGGTTTGCACAGATCCGCTTGAATATTTCTATATGGCATGTTGATCTAGGTGATTCCATTCCATACCCATTTGTTTTTAACCTGTAGGCTGCTGACAGGGTCTCCGCCTCCACCACCAGATGAAGCTGTAGTGGGCGTTGTTTGCATCGCCCCTGTTACTCCTAAGCAAGCTAACCTTTGTACCTTGCTTAGTCTGATAAACCTTTCTTTTTTTTTGACTTTATGCCACCAGATTAATGAACTGTATATTACCATGAGTACCACAACCTTGGAATAGATCCAATGGACCATCGATGGTCTGAGTCGCCATTGTTTTCCTATCATGCCTCTACAGGCCCATAGGGCTTTAGTAGCTTTGTCAGTAACTTTTTCCACATGAGCACCGAAGCTGAGTTTGGTATCTAAGGTAAGTCTCAAATATTTAACTTCCCTACTCAGCGGAATTTCTTGTTCTCCTAAACTGGGCCTCTTTAAGCCATTAAGATTCCTTTTTTTAGTGAATGCGACTATCGTGGTTTTCACAGGGTTCACTGTTAGTCCCTCTGTTGAACACCACCTTTCTGTAATATTCAGTGCCCATTGCATTAATGCTGATACGGGACCTGGAAATTTGTCTCTAATTAATAAGCTTAGATCATCTACGTATCCTTGCGCATGAAATCCTTTTAGTTCTAGTACCCTTTACAGATCATCCACCCCAAGGCTCCACAGAAGTGGTGACAATACCCACCCTGCGGACAGCCCCGGGCTGCAGATACCACTATCGATACGTTGCCTAGGGATGTTGTTATTCTTCTGTTTTGGAGCATTAAGTCTATCCAGCGAGTTACCGCCGGATCGACTCCATGCCTTTCTACAGCTCTTTTGATTGATGCGTATGACGTGTTGTCAAATGCACATTTAATGTCTAAGAAGGCTCCCAAGGCAATTTCCTAATCGGACAGTATTCCAGTCCCCGTTTTAGTCTTTTTTTTAATAATTAACTACAAATCTCAACTTTTTTCAAAATTGTTATTTTCTTTTAAACTTCTGACTGACTGAAACCTTTTCTTTTAAATGTTAACTTTGTAAAAAAAATGCAACTTTTTTGCTGAATCCAACTTTTTGAAAATTTCGAATTTAAGCAAAACGATTTTTTAGAACATTTTCACTGTTTCTAATTTCTTCGACATTTAAAAATTTCCTTTATCTTTCAAAATTTGCACCTTTTCAAAATTTCATTTTTTTCAAAAGTGTTGGTTTTTTAAAAACTTCACTTATTTTGGAACTGTCTATAATTACCTCAAATATAACGAATTAAATCTACCGAAATTTAAAAAAAAACTAGCATGGTGAAAAAAATCAGTTTTAAGATTAAGGAGAAATGGGCCCAACTTTCAAATTTTAACTCAGTATTTTGAGACAAATATTTGGGATCAAAGTAAAAATTTTGTGAAAAGAAAATTATAAATTGTAGAAAGAAAAGACGAAATTTTGACTTCTAACTTCAAACTGGCGGTCTGCGATCGAAATTTTGAGAAGAAAAACGAAGTTTTAAGATAATTAAAAAAGCTTTTAATGGGTCGCGAAGGGAAAGCAAAAAATAACTGGGCATGACAAAAAAAGTTTGGGGAAAAGCCCCTCTATAGTGCATAGAATGATACTTTGGAACCAACTATTCAATAACTTTTCTATTTTAAATATTTTCTTATTTATAGACACTTTGAAACTACTGTGACTCCGACAAAAAGCGGAGTCAGCTGAGAATTAAATTAGGTACAAGTAAATTCGCGGAGAATTAGCAGCTTAAACAAAAAATAAAAAATCGTGCCAGTCTGAAGTTGTCTATTTACCGCAGTGAAGACAATATGATGCGAATCGTAAGCGGAGCGAAATTTCGGAAGTGCTGCGAATTCTCCGTGTTGGTCTGGGGGAGCCTTAAGTCTATCATACTTCTGCTACTTCTATCAGATTCAATTGACCTTCTATTACAGGTGCTTCCTCATAAAAAGAAATTAAGGCATTTTGGTGATTAAAGGTAATTTCAATTTCATCGCTATTTTGCGGATGATACATGTGACATTTTTTACGTACGATTGAGTTGTCGTATTGTTGGCAACAGCCCCAACGAAGGTTGAAACTTAAAAGAATTAGTATGAGGGAGATAGATGTTTTTATTAGTATTACTGAATTCTAAGACCATAAAGGCAATTTGACTAAAACAAGTCGAATAATAATGTCTTGTCCTCGAAAATTTGTGTATTCCAAATTTTGATGAACGATGTCTAATGTAATATTCGTTATTGAATTTTTATTAATGACGAGCAGGTGGATTTTCATCAATTTTATAACCGGGATCCACAGATAAACTGAATTCTTATAAAGTGTAAGAAAACTGACTAAAATTATATTACACTCAATGCGTATGGCATTAACTTTAATTATGTTAACTGGCAGAGAAGATTCGTGTATTTTATTTAGCTGCAAAACTTTTTTTTTCAAATTCCAAAATGCTTCCAATGCTATCTTCTTTAGAAAATAGACTTTAGAGTATTGCTATTTGCATTAAACCATAGATATTTTACTCAAAGTGATTTATGTAAATAAATTGTTATTTTTAAATTATAACTTCATTTTCATTAATGGCAATGAAAAAGTATAATCAAGAGAACATAGATAGTTGTGGAGAACAAATTAAAAAGTTTCCCTAACTTTTTTTCCAAGATTTTTTGGCATCGAGAAATAAAAATGCATTTTACTCCAAAGCCGCTGACAATATAGAATTTAGGTAGGAGTATCTTTTTTATGTAAAATCATTTATAGTTTATATTTTTGTTACGAAACTGCAACAAAAGTGCACACAAAATAAATAAGACATGTTTTAAGCACCGCCCCCTAGATATACCCGCCACTGGTTAAGTTCTACTAATTAATTCTTATTATTAGATTTTTGGAAAAGGTATGAAAAGGCATGGAGTTGTGCCAAATTTTATTAAAGTATCTGTCCATGTTTCGCAACTATTAATTAAAAACTATAATCAGGAACTAACCTTTTACACCCTATATCTCGGAAACAAAGCCTTTCCAGACTTTACATCTTATTTTGGGTTCCAAAATACGAATTTAAATTTATGGTACTACTTTTAGAGTCACTTGTACAGAGTGGCGTTCTGTAGCTCCTGCAGATTCTTCGTTAACAAAAATATTTTTGGCGCGAAGGTACATTAGTATAAGCTGCACATTCTAAAATTATTTACAGGATGAACATATACAGAATGGTGCACTAAAGTTGATTTTTGATTTGATTGATTTGATTGATTTTCTTACACAATGCTTATTAAAATGATTTCAAACAATAGGGGTCTGTTAATAACAGTTTTTGAGATATTTAAAAAAATCATGAAAATTAAGCCTAAATTGTAAGATTCCTTGAAAGGCGGGAAACATTCAAATGATTTTATTTCTAGTGCAGATTAGTTCAGAACATCTTTTTCTTAGAAAATAATGGAATTTTCTTTAAATAACATTTGGAATTATGCAGAGAAATTAGCTATGAGGCTAATTCCTATAGTTCGGGAAATATTTAATTTTATATTAAAAAAAATTCTCTATATTTATATACTTCCCGACAATGGTAGGGATAACGGGGAGTAGCAACTTTAACAGTCGATCCAGTACGGTGAGCGTAACTTTAGCGGGAGTCTACTGTAAAAACATATTAATAAATGTGGTGTATATTTTCAAAAGCGTAATCAGGCTTAAGTACAATATTAGCAGTTGTATATTTTACCTTGTGTTAATAAAATTAAATAGCTTTCAAACTATGAGCCAAACCCACAAGTTCCTACATTAAATCAAACTTACTTAACAAAAAAAGAAAATAGGGTGGGCTATTTGAATTTTTTGAAAAAAATATAATTTCGAGTTCCTTAATCAGCCTGTATAATAGAAATATGATTTAAGTAATACTACATTATTTTCCAGGAAAATGATACGATGTAATAATCTTTCAAACGAGCTTCCAAACTAGACTCAAATTTCATAATTTTTTTAAATAACTCAAAAACTATAAATCGCAGATACCTATTGTTTATTATCATTTTAATCGCCATTTTGTATAACTTTTAAATATGTAAAAATATATAGTATTCTATTTAAAAAAAGTGCACCACCGTGTATATATTCGTGCTGTATATTGAAAAATAATTTTAGAATGTGCACCTTGTGGTAGTGTACCTTTTTACTAAAAATATTGTTGTTATCAAAATAATTGTAGGAGCCACAGGGAGCTACCGTACTAATGATTCTTCCTGTTCATATAAGATTTATTGTTTATTACTTTTTTTAGATTCAGATAACTTGGCTGAGGGGATTAACAAGAATATAAAGGATAATGAAGTTCCACAAAAAGATAACCTTGTTGAAAATATACAATCATTGAAAAACTTCCCTTCTCAAGCAGGGAGTACAATACCCCAAGAAACAACCCAAACTGTTGACATTGTGGAGGAAACATCAAATGAAAAGACCGAAAAAGTTAAGAAAAAACGTTGGTCATTTAAAAATCTGTTCTTTTTTTCTAAGAAATGGAAATCACAATCTAAAGCAAAAAATACTGCAGCTGATGATGCTCAATCTAGTAGGCAAGCAAGTCAGTCTCCTCCTCCTCAGTGGATGGAAATTTTAGGCCTTGAACGGTGATTAGCAGTAAGCTTATTCTCGAAACTTTATTGATTCAGTTACAAATATTTTAACCTTAATAAAAATACACAGCTTAAGTATTTTATATATTCACCCTTTTTAAAAGAAACTCCTTATAATATTTGCATATTTAAATCTGCTATAAAATGCTAATTGAAGGTTTACTGCTGATTTTTTTTTTAAATACCGGTTATTCCTGACATTCGAAACGGAAGATTATGATTATATTATTTGATTTATAAAAATTTTTGTTTAGAACACCCTATACAGTCTGTTCCACCGGGAATCGCCGCGATCAACATCAGACCAAGTACTGTGATGAGCGACCAGTGTAATTTGTGATTGTATGTACTTTTTCAAAATTGTCGAATTTTGCTCATCTTTAAAAATTTTCGAAGGATAATTAACTTTCAATTTTCGGACCCAATTTGTCTACGTTGTGTTTAAAATTATTTTATTCCAATAAATTGTAACCCCAGTTCGTAGAGTCGACAATTGACCCGAACATTTTATTACAATAGGTCAAAAATAAATCAACAAAATTTCAAGTTTGTGGTTTTCAAGTGTTCTTAAACATAATACAACAAAATAAAAGTGAACCTGTTTGTTTCAACTTGTTTAAATTTGCTGGACACAAATCTGAGAAAAATATTTCTTTAGAAAATTAAGAGAATTCATTAAGCACAAGTAATCTGACATTCTTTGTTTAACTCTTTCGCTCATATATGGTACGTCGGTTATTAATTTCCCAAAGTTTATCTTAACTCTAATAATGGCAATGTTTTCCCCAGCTGAGCCATTAGTTTGTACTCAAAGGTTTTCAAACCAAATATAGCTAACTTTGTACCTGATTATTGTTGGGCTGGTTAGTTTGTACACAGAGGTTCTCAAACTATTTTCAGGTGTCTGTTTTATTCCCCAATTCTTGTGTGTTTTGTCGCTTCTTAATTCAAGCATACTTCACATAGCATACAGTTTCCTGCTGAAAGCTTTGAGCTAACAATATCCAAAGGATAATGCTACGAGAAAATGGAGCCCAAGCTTGGAAATGAAGTTGTGATTTATCGTAAGAAATCAAATTTGTAAATGTTGATTCAATCTTACAGATCTCTCGGTCTCTCATTCTTTCTTTCTTTTCTTTGTTTGTTTTTCTGTTTTTCTCATACCAAACTCAATCACTCGAACTCAAACCACTGTCATAAAATAGACTAAAAATATTGTTCAGATTTCGCAGAAACTTTCTGAGCAGAATTTTCCCTTTCAACACTACATCTACTTCTACGGTTACTAGTCTAATAGAAGGGGCGTGTTCTGGCTTAGAAAGTGGCTAAGCTTGACTTAGCACAAAACATTGAAATTAAAGTTAGAAACTGGCAAGAAGTTCTCATTTCTTTCGTCAAAACATCTCCCTAACGAGAGCTGATGTTGATACTGCTCGTCCGCCTACGTTGGTAAATTTATGTTGACAGTAACTCTAGACATGCGACTATAGATTAGTAATTTTGCAAAAGCTTCCCGATCGTAACGCGCAGTGTTGTAATTCTCCGTGGCCTATATAGGGGGTACTTTTTTTTCGACGTGTAACCGATGAGGGGACACAAACTGATGATAAATTTTGAAAAGGATTCTTAAAGTGCAAATAAAACTGCAAACTCCTTTTGAATCATGTCGTCCCTTTATCTTGCAAGTTTTACTTCGATAACTGAGATTTAAATAACTTACAATTGTACGTGTTTATAAGGGCGTTTTTTGAACGTCAAATTCCTCCAGTCTACCACCACATGGTCTTACCGAGAGATTTGCTACGGTCTCCGTTATTGACATGTTACCCTTATTTATTACTCTACTTTTCAGCGGTTCTTCAAAACTAACATGTTATTTTACTCCAGTTTAGGTAATTAAACTTGAAACAAACCAGGCCTAACAAATAACCCTTCTCTAATTTGTGAACGCTAAGAAATCTGTTTCTCACGCAAAACGCTGTTACAAAAAATTTTAATAATACAGTATTTGTTGTTGTCGTTTTTAAAAAAAGAAAAATTCAATTTACTCGGATTGGAAAGGTGATTATCACTAAGGTTAGGAAAACAATGTGAAAGCTTTGAAAACCAAAGCGAGAATAATATGTATTTTCTTTAAAAATCTTACATCGGTTTCTAAGATTCGGCGAGGGCGTGTCAAATCGCCCCTACGACATTGGAACCATATATGTAATACTTCTATATGGCGTGTTTTGTACCTTCGATTGTGTTCAAAAGACGCGATGGATATATATGTTTGTCTTTATGGAGGACAGAATTTATTAACCAATCCCGCTTCTCGTCAGTTATCTTTGTTGTCATTCATTTATTAGTATTCCCGCCCATCTTGTCATCTGTTCCCGCTATAATTGAATGAATGCTTTTACTCCAAAGAGTACGACATATACTTTCATCTCACCTTTTTGACAACGCATTTTGTAGTGGCGATTATACACAACACGCCATATAGAAGTATTACATATATGATTGGAACACGTGTGCTTTTTAATTATCGACTAATACTTAAAACTAGGCCCATTTTATCTGGGATTAAAATATCAAATTTTGTTCGACCAATTTATGTTTCCTAGTTTTAGGTAATAAAATATGTTTTTTAATTAAGAGGGATTACAGCTAACATGTAGATTTAATATTTCCAAGAAAAATCGAATAAAATTCAATTAAATAAAACAAACCAGGAAATAGAACAGTTTAGTAGAACTCGACTCACCACAGTACTTATCTAAAAAATTTGAAAATTTAACAACATAACAACTCGACGAGGCCAACATAACTCAAATATTCGTAAAGTTGTAGAATTTTCGGTTATATGGAAGTTGACACCAACTTCATTATTTTAAATGAGACACCCTATATATTTTTGCATTTTTAGATGGTATTTTATATTTTAAATATACTTTGGATAACAAACATTGTTCCTAAATTTTATAGTTTTTGAGATAATTTGATTTTTATAAAAAAGTTGAGAGTTGCCAGGTCCCACGAAATTCTTTGCATCTTTTTCCAGAAACTAGATATTTATTTCATTTTTGGTTCGTGAGTAGAACACATATGAGGCTATCTTGCGCAGTTTTTATAAGTTCAAAAACCCCTTTACTGAGTGTTGAATTCACCGTGAACATTTTGATAAATTCAAAGTTTTCACACAAAGAAGCAACTAGAGACAGGTGCTAGCGTAATCCAGTAAAGTCTTAACGAGGTCTTTGAAGAAAACTGCGTGGTCAGAAGCAGAAATCGAATGTCAGAGATTAGTTAGTGAGCTAAAGACCTAGCAGAACCCAGGTCTAAGCTAAGGAAAGCCTTCAACTAGGCAAAAAACAGCAGGGTGGAAAATGAATAGGTCACTTTGAGAAACCTACAGAAAGAAAATAGCAGGCTATAGACACAGCTAAAAATAAAAGCTGGAAAGAGTACTGCACTGAGACTTTTAGACTGCCAGGATCCTATCCTCCAATAAACTAGCTCAACCAATCTGTTTAAAAACCCCCACGGGACAATATACTGAAATGGAAACACCCTTACCGGACTCTAAGGCGACGCTTCCATCGGATCACACCAAGGAGGCCAACTCTAGGAAAGAATATAAAGATTATTTTTAATGCGATTTTATGGGGCAAGATTCACCTTAGTACGACCGATGTAAACCTGTACGATTTTGAAAAGTTTAGAAATCTAGACTTTCATAGTTTTGATGAATATAAGACAGTTGCTTTTAGTGTATGGAGAGTAAAAATTTTCGATAAGATGACTGGATTAATAGAAAATGTTACTGTCCGAATTATTTTAAAATGATTTGTAAACACCTTGTGGGATTGGCCATACGGTTAATACTTATCACACCACCTGCTGAAGCAAAATCAATCTCAATTGGGGTGCACGTGCGGTGTTACATTTTTTATTTTAGATAATCTTTCCATCTTCTTACCGAGTTTATTGTTTTATTTTTTTCTATTATATTTTGTTTCTTTTTTTCCAATAAATGTTTATTTTGGGTTCATTGGGTTTTCTATTTAAAAAAAACTAGAAAAATTATGTGGGATGTTTGAACGTTATGTATAAATCATGATTTTTATTGAAGCATATGTACTATTACACGATCACTTTTCAATATTGAACATTCATTATGTAACATCATTTTGTCTAGCAGTTAATATTTTTACGGAATACTAAATAATTTACGAAGCATTAGAATTTGTCACTAAACTTTATATAATTAATTAAGCTTTTATAAATTTTTAACGAATATTTATTAATTTTTGAAACCATATGAATTTCATACAAGACAATTATTTTATTTATCGAGCATCTATATTTTTTATCGAAACATTATTATTTTAACAAATACCCAAATTTTATATCGAGCATTCATTACATTTATGCAGCGTCTATTATTTTTATCAAACATTCATTACTTTAATAAGCACTTGAATTTTATATCGAGCTTTCATTACTTTTATCGAGCGTTTACTATTTTTATCGAATATTTAATTTCCTATCATCCTTTTAAATAAATTAACTGGAAAATGTAAAATGCATTGGAAATAAAATATGGAGCGTTTAATTTGTTCCCTTATTAAATTAATAAACGCCATGTTGAATTCTTCACTTTGGTCTAGTTTCCAACCTTACCTTCGAAATTTTACCTTTGATATCGAAACTCGAAAGTTCGACTTTAGTCTCGATATTTAAATCTTTCAAATTAAGGGTACTTCAACATTTTCATTACCGTTCTCGACATACTTTAGCAGTTAATTTTCAACTTTCCAGAGCAGCATCAAATTTCAGATCAAAAGTGAAATAAGGAAAATTCAATATTAAATATGCAATTAAGAAATTTCGATAGAAGTTTTCATTTTCATTTGTAATTTCGAGTTTTTTCAAAATGTTGAATTTGTTTTAGAAAGAAAAAAGTGAATCTGAAAGTTTTCAAAGAAAAGTGGAAGTTTGGAGGAAAAAATAAAATAACCAAAAAAAAAGAAAATCAAGAAGCTTCACAGTTAGGGTCAATTTTTTTTAATTAAAAATAAAAATGTTGAGTTAAACCAATATATTCAAAAAAAAACCTAAAGTTTTTTGATGACGAAAAAAATTTTGGTCTAAACTAGAAATTTCCAAAAAAAAGTAAAAATTGCGTGACTAGGACTAAAATTTAAAGCAAAATTAAAAGACACAATTTCTAATTCAAAGCGGAATATTTGGAATGAAAAATAAAACACTGAAATTGTAAAATCAAAAATTTTAGAAAAAATTAAAACTTAAACCAAAAAAAAAAAATGAATATAATAAAACGGATTTCGGACTTAGTTGAAAATTATGAAAAATTTCAAGATTAGAAGTGGAAGTGCAAAATAAAATTCATTTAAATTTGAAATTTCGATCCATCAAAATCACTTATTTTATTCAGAAAATTGTGCAGATTTCAAAAACATATTAATATACAGAGTGTTCCATTTAAAAATTAAAAGTTGGTATCAGTATTAGCGAAAGTGACAGCAATAGGCATATTATTTTTATGTTAAAATTTGACATTTCATAGTACATCAAGTGTAAAAAATTGAAAATTATTTTATCATAAAGAAAAAATAGGGGGGCTGTCATAATCCTTTTACATCCGATATACATGCAGCGTTTGCCAACTTGGCACCATGCCACTAAAATAAAAATCGGGTAGCAAAATTACCTGGATACTCGCAAATGGTTAATTTTTATACACTATAATAGTTAAAAGTCATGGTTCGCGTAGGAGAAGTATATAATTTTAATAATAGATTTTTTAATTATCTAACTAACCGTTTCAAAATTATTGGCCAAAAACTGATTTTCATAACCTTTGACCTTAAATATAAATTTTAACACATGTTGGGGACTTTTCATATTTCATTTAAAATGACTATTCAAATGTCTGTGCCAATTTTCAGCTCTGTAAATTGTAACACATGTTGCAATGATGGGGACTTTTCATATTTCATTTAAAATGACCATTCAAAGGTCTGTGCCAATTTTCATCCCTGGGAGAATTTTGTGTAAGCTAATTACCAATTTTGACTGGAATATACATACAACTATTTAATAGTATATAAATAAAAATATACACATCAGTGAAACCGGAAAGTGTTTGCTGAACCTGCAGACCTCCAGGCTTTACTTTCAATTAGTAATATATTATAAATGCTAGCCTGCTCCTTGAACGGTCACCTTCCGGTTTGGTTACGTGTTATACTTCTGGATACTTAAAGCATTAATTAAAAATATTCACTAATGGCAATAATTTTTGACCAGCTATTGTATGAATTACTCGAGTTCCACCTTATGTAGCAATGTAGTTCCACTTTCTATTAAGCGTAAGACTTGGCGAGTATTCAGTCGCATAAGCACAATCTGGTTGGGAGGCAGGTAGTTCTTTTCGTACATATGTTAGATATAATATACTTTCTAACTTGAAGTTTACATATGAGATATACAATTTTTTCTTTTTTGCTGCCAATGTTACATTTTCTAAAATAATTCCATAAGTGCAGTGCATTGTGATGTAGAAGAAGTTGAGATTTACTTCATACGATGAACTTATTTAGTGCTGTGTATAAAATTTAACTCCCATGCAAGAACGGAGATGTTGACACTGCTGCTAACGGTAATAGGAACGTTAAGTCATGTACATTTTATTCAAGGTAAGACTTCTTAAGCATAAAAAATATGTGAACATATGTTTGGTAGTTTTTCTTATAGCTGTTATTCTCTTCAATTTATTTAACAAATTTAATAAAAAATAATTTATTATTAATTTATAATTTATTTAATGACATAAATTTATATAAAAAAATTATTAAAAATAATACATTTAATCAACGAAAAATTTATAAGAAAAATATGAAATGACAAGAAATTATAAACATTCATTTTCCTACATTATAAGTTACTAGCCCCGGCTTCGCCCCTGGATGGACAATGTCCACTTTGTTGTAATCCTTGGTAATGATTTTCGGTATTTTGAATTCTCCAATTCTATTATGAAACAAATGTCTTACCTATTTACTTTTATGATACCAAAGTGATAACAGATATTGCATTAACGCAATGGTATTAACGCAATGGTGTTAACGCAATAAGAATATGAAAAATTTTAATTCGTATAAATTAACGTGAGATTTTATTTTTGATGCCTTTTGCAGCGCTTTGACTTTATGATATAGCACTCATTTCGGGAATCAGAAACGTGGAACTGTTACTTATGATAACAACCGAAAATATAAAAATTGGGACAAAATTGTCTTGAAAACCTAATTTTTGGTTTATAAAAGAAATTATTTTTTTTTAAATTTTTATAAGATTAAATTGTCTCAGATATATTATAAGAAACGGAAAACGATATAAGAAATCAGAAACAAGGTTCTTGAATTGGATTGAATAAGGCAGGGCTTCGAACCGGAACTGAACCGAAAACCGGAAACCGAAAAAAACCGTTATTTTCGTCGGAATGAAAACCGGAGTGAAACCGGAAAAAAATATCGGTTTATTTCGGTCCGGTGAATTTATTTACTCAAAACATTTTTTATTTTACCCTTAAGTTTGAAATTTGTTCTTAGAAATTTAAATTTCTTTTTCAAAATTTTATACAAATCCGTGCAACTTTGATCTCAAATTTAGGAGTTTGCTTTCAGTTAAAAATTAGCTACTAACATTTTCCACATTTTCTAGAAAATATTGACTTTATTCTCAAAATTTCAAGCCAAATTAAAATTTTAAGTTTTGACTTGAATTGTTTTTCAAAATTTTTGACATTTTTTTGAAATTTTGGCTTTTACCTGGAAATTACCCGAAATAATGCTTTTCTTCTCGAGTTAAAAAAAAATATCCTCCCTTGTATGTTTAGAATAAAACAGTAGCGTATTTTTCATTCAAGCTAGGGAAATTCGGCTTTCCTTACAATTTTATTTCCAAATTCGACTTTTTCTGAAAATTAAAACTTTTTTTTTATAAACGCCAATTTACTTCTTTTCGTAAACTTTGATTTTCCTTTCCTAATGTGATATCTCTATTTTTTGAAGTTATTAGTCAAACTTTCGATTTTTCATCAATTTTTTCTTTTAAATTCCACCCTTTTTAGTATTTCAATTTTTTTTCGAAATCCCTAATTTAAATTCTTATTATTTTATACACTGCTGACTTCCTTAAACTTCCTATAATTCCCAGATATGATTTGTTTCTTAAAATTTTAGCTGAAACCCCGCTCTTTCAAATTTAACCTTAAAATTTTTAAATTTCAAGCCAAAATTTCAGGAAAAAAATACATTATATTCCAATTTAAAGCTGGGATCTTTTAATTGGGGTCAAAATTTTTAGAGTAAAATTTAACTGGTGACATCTTAGAAAACTTCCAACGATCTTGTTTATGCTAAAATAGTAATTTTTATTCTGAAAACTTTGACTTTTTTCTCAAGATTTCTACTTTAGCCTCGAAATTGCGATAATTTTTTCAGATTGTTTAAAGTTCAGAAGTTTTTTTAAATATTAATTGTTATCGCGAAACTTCTGTATAAACTCGAAAGTTAGGCCCTTTGCTCCTTGAACTTTTGTGTCAAAAATCGATTCTTAAATTGTTAAATCTCTTCACAAATTTTTTAGTTGCAGCCAAAATTTTTTCTACAATTTCTTCTTTAAAATTAAAATTCGCGTTTTTTTCCAGAAAATTTGTCGTTGATCTTGAAATTTCAATTTTTCTGTAGAAAATGGAAGTTTACAAATATGGATTCTTTATTTTTAGGCTTAAAATATACATTTAAATAAAAAATTTCGTATTTTGCTAAAAATATTAGCAAAACTTAATTTCAAATGCAAAAGTGCTAATTTGAATTTGAATATTTTATGCTATTTTTTATTTTAAATCCTAATTCAAAATCTCGAAAGAATATTCAAATTTTTAAAAAAAAATAACATTCTTGGAAAAGTCTAAATTTTGAGGAAAAACTAGCTAAATTTATGATTAAAAATTTTTCAAAATTAATCTCATAATTTCAAGTTCTGGAAATTTTGTGTTTTCTAGCTAAAAGTCGAAAATTTCAAACTTAAACTTTTATTCTGAGTCTTAACTCAAAATTTCCAGAAAAATGTCTAGAATTAAAGAATAAAAGTCAACATGTCGATAAAAATTGTTATACTTAATAGAGAAAGATTACATTTTATTTAAAGTCGAAATTTTAGAGAAAAAAATATTAATAAAAAGCACATACAAGTTTAAATTTGAAACTTCAAAAGAAAAAAGATAAAATATCGAAAGAAGGTAAATACACTAACTAAAACTTTGTAAAAAATTTTATATTTTCTTAGAAAATTTTAAGTTTTCAGCAACATTTCCAGAAAAAATTGAATATTGGGGTTTGAGCTTAATATTTCTAAATTAAGGATAAACTTTAAAAATTCTTCTGTTAAATTTTGAAGTTCTTTTTTCGAAATTTTGAGTGTTTCATCAAAACCTTAATTTTAAACTTTTCATTTTATGTTTTTTGGTCTTTTTCATTTTCATTTGATTTTTTTAATCCAAAGCTTAAGAAAACAAAGTCAAAACAGCAAAAATCAATTTTGTTAAAAAAGCGAATCAAAGTCAAAACTTCGCTAGAAAACCAAAATTATGAAAAAAGGTCCCTCAAATTTTCGATGTTAATCGCCAAATTTTGTTTATTCTAGAACTTTTTAACTCTTGGGTATATAATTTAACATTTTTTATGAAAATTCCAAGTCTAAATTTAAATTTAACATTTCTGCGACTCAGTTTGGAAATATTTAACGCAGAAATATTAAATAAAATTAATAATGATAATGTTTCCGATCAGTAAGAGTCTACAATGAAAAATAATTTAAATTTAAAATTTCTAAACCCGAAATTCTGATCGTTTTTTTATAAAATTCAGGTTTTTATTGAAATTTGTCCTCAAATTGAACTCAAAATTCAGCGTTTCAGCTTGAAATTCTTTTCCATTAAATTTTAGGCAAGGTCAGAGTAGTTACATGTTGTAATATTAAAGAAAAGAAAAGACATAACATTTTCTAAATTATGTTCGAAAATCAATTTTTACTTCGAAAAACTTTTGAAAAATCAACCAGAACTGAACCGAAAACCGAAAACCGGAAAAAAAATTTTGCTGGAACAAAAACCGGAACGAAATAAATAACGGTTCGAAGCCCTGGAATAAAGTCAATTTGAAGTCAAATTTGCATATTTTTCCAGATTTGGAAACCAAAGTAATGACCTCATGAAGCTTTTTTTCCAAAGACATACCTTTATTTTTGCATATTTAAAAAGACCTAATTTTTCTAAACAAATTTTGTAAAGAAAAAAAATTGTTTTTTTTTGGTTAAAAAGTTATAAGCAATTTTATTGTAAAAAAAAATATTATCAAAAATTCGTAATTACAAATAGCCTCTAGAAATGCAAGAAATTAAAAATAAAAGTATAGTGCCATCTGTCAATAATTGCACTAATGGTTGACAAACATTTTATGTTGCCATTTGACTTGGAAAAATGTTCACGTAAATGATATACAGGGTGACTAAGAAAGAATTGGCCAACGCTAAACTGAAGACACTAGACATCAAAATATTACGATTGAGCCCAACATGCCTTATACCAATGTGGCTGGTTTAAGAGATACAGGGCGTTCAAAGTTTAAATTTTATTCTGAAATTTTTTAATAATTGAGAAAGTTTTAATGCTATAAATTTAATATTTGAAAATTTTATGTTTTCCGGTGTGAGAATTACGAATTTTGAGTTTATATTGATGTTGTTCCTAGAGGGCGCTAGTTTTACATAATCATTTACGTAAATTAAAATATATTTTTTTTAACTATTGATTAATACTTAAAACAAATAGATAGTATAAAAGAACGATCAATTCTACAAAGAAAAGGTACTCTTGTTTAAGGCGTCTTAAGCTAAAGTAAACTAAAGTAAGGAAGTTAAAGTAACTTTAAGTCGTTTAAAGCACCAAAACTTTCCCAATTATTGAGAAATTTCAGAATAAAATTTAGACTTTGAACGTCCTGTATCCCTAAACCAGCCACATTAGTATAAGGCATGTTGAGCTCATTCGTAATATTTTGGTGTCTAGTATCTCCAGTGCAAAAATATAGGTATTTTCCTGAAAAAAAAATTCAATGACGTCATTACTTAGGTTTCCAAATCTGGAAGAATATGCAAACTGGGCCTAAAATGAACCTTATTCAATCCAATATAATTTTTTTTTTTCAGATTTCTCATATCGTTTTTCCTTTTCTTGTAATAGCGCCGAGACATCGAGTTTCGCCCACCCTGTACAGAAATTTATAAGTTTCTCCAAAACGGTGATCTTTAGCGTTATATATTTTTTTTTTGGTGGAATGGACTGCTCCTTAGTTATCTTCAAAAATTGAAATACAAATCTTCTTCCCGAAACCAAGAAAGATTAAAAAACACAACAATGTAAAATTCTAATAAAGAAATTTATAAGTTTCTCCAAAACGGTGATCTTTAGCGTTATATATTTTTTTTTGGTGGAATGGACTGCTCCTTGGTTATCTTCAAAAATTGAAATACAAATCTTCTTCCCGAAACCAAGAAAGATTAAAAAACACAACAAAGGTTGCTCTAATGCTTTTCGACAGCCAAGCTATCATGTTCAGAGAGATACTGTGGCTGTCGAAACGTGTTAGAGCAACCTTTGTTGTGTTTTTTAATCTTTTTTAATCTTTCTTCTTGGTTTCAGGGGACAATATTTGTATTTCAATTTTTACCGTTATTAACAACGTATAAGCAAAAAAAAGGTGTAGGAGTATGCTTTATTCATAAAAAATTGGAAAAGTTTACTGTCAAAAAAATTGGGGCAAATTAAAATTAATAGTGACAGCGTACGTATTATCCTCTAAGTTCCGCCAAAAAATTAATACCAAATTATAATTTCTCACCCGAAAAAATCGCCGGTTTCCATTTTGTGTAAAAAATTTATCTTTCGTAAAAGTTATTTAAAAAAATCGAAGATAAAATTCTAATATTAACGGCCTGTTTCTGAGAAGTTAAACATTTCCGAATACAGGTTTATATAAACTTTTTTCAGGAATATTCACTGAAGTATTTTAACGTAATTAAGTTACATCCTTTATTTTACTATTAGGCAAGACAAAAAAATGTTAAAATTAATATTGTAATACTATTTTCTATTTGGCAGACGACTCTGTTGCACTGTGTTGAATGATCAGTAATTAATCCATTTTGTCTTAATTTGTTAGAGAGAGATATAATTCATGCAGTACAGATTTAGTTATTGATTTAAAAAAGAAACACCTTATTTTTTCATCCATTTTTTCACAGAATCTTGCCAGTACTTCAAATATAATTTCATGTCGGTTTACTTACAATTGGTAACTGATCCGTTACTCCAAAAATCTAAATTATTAATGTTTCAGACAAGCAGTCAAGAATCGACTAGTTAGAGGTTATTTCAGCCGTCATTCTTTCTATTAAAACTTAAGAAAAACTGCTTCATATATCCTCTGGTCGTTTAATATCTTTTCTGTCGACTTACGAGGCATGTAATATGCTTTTTGATTTCAAAACAAAAATTACTCTAAAAGTACTTGTCTCAAAAGAAATAAATAAGAATTGCCACCGTCTAAAGAACAAAAAAACTGAAAAAACTACTTTTTCTATTTAGAAAACTTACACTATTTCTGCATAGGCGGTTACTTCAGTTTGATCGCAGTATCGCACTGCAACGCGATCTTTGCGCCCTTTTTTATTGCATCGCACAGGTCTGAAAGCGGTTGTCATGCGATATCCATGCGATAAATGGCAAGAAATAAATCGCATCGCATTCGGAAAGTGTGTAAATAGACTTAAAGGCGCGATATCTGAAGAGAGTTCGCAGTGCAACGCGATATCGTTGCTACGTTGCGAACTCTTCAAACATATCAAAAGAGTCCGAGTGTTAGTAGAAAACGGAATTACCACAAATATATAAAAGGCATTCCTAAAGAGAAAATTATATTTTAACGAGGTAATTATTGTTAAAAATGTTTCATTATTTCAGTTTTAGCAGCTATTATCGCATTCTATACAATTTTCTAGTCTTAACGCATAAAACTAGGATAACACTTTGGTAAAAATATTTAGTGCAAGGTCTCCTTTATCCAACTTTTTCGAACGGTTGATGAATTTTACCATCCAATCAAGAAGAATTTTAATATCTGGAAATACAATAATTTTTGGTACATGAAGTATTTAACAAAGATGTAAGCAATAATCAGTTGACCTCGTCCAGAAATGTTTAACAAAAGTTGTAGGTAATATGTAATAATAGGCTATAATTAGCGACGAAAAAAATAAGAAGTGTTTCATTTAAAACAGGCGAGTTTGATCCATTGAAAAGTTCTGTGAAAGTAAATTTATTTTGTGGAATAGTAATTTAAGAACTTAAATTCGAGATTAAACTGAAAAGATCATTTATCCTTCGTTGCCGTTTTAAAATATGTGTTAAATATCCTTTTTGGCACAAATATTTGAATAACTTATAAAAAATATTATTATAAAATATTATAAATTCGAAAAAAAAATCTTTCTAGCATGACGTTTGTTTTTAATAGGACTCACACAATCAATAAAAAATTGCCATTTAAAAAGTAATATTGATGTCTGTAGAGGGAAAATTAAACACCTTATTTTTTACTAATGTTTCAGTAGCATTTGATAATTCATTCAATTTCAAGAGTGATAAGTGATAACACTGAAAAATTTTAATAAAAATTTCAATATACATAAGTAAAAATTAGTTTAATTTGGTATATTGGCTGCTCACTGTAGTAAAGCCATTAACGAACAGGATTTTGAAACAATTTTTAATAGGACTCACATAATCCAATAAAAATTGCCATTTTAGAACTAAAGTTGGTGCCTGTAGAGGAAAATTAAACATCGTGTTATTTACTGATGTTTTAGTAGTGATGAATAATTCATGCAATTTAAAGTGTGATAAGTGATAACACTGAAGAATTATAATAAAAATTTCAATATACATAATTAAAAATTAGTTTAATTTGGTGTATTGGCTGCTCACTGTAGCAAAGCCATTAACAAACAGGACTTTGAAGACAATCTAACGTTTAAGGCTGAGTTGGCCGTATGTCAGGGAATCATAAAATTGATTTTTTCGAAATAACGTTCCTTTGTTACCAGAAATGAAAAATGTTTGTCATTTATCTCAGACTCGCCGAACTAAATATTTTTGGGCACTTTTATCTTGCCAAGATGGTGTGTGGCAAATAGAAAACAAAGACCAACTAATGTGTAGAGTTATTAGAAAGGTACTCGAAATTCGATCGATGTTTAAGGTGACTACTTTCTGATGGATCGCAGAAATTTGCGCCTCTTTGAAGAGCATGGGTCCATTTAGTTTAACCTAATAATTTTGTTAGTTACTAAGCTTTTAATTATAGTAAATAATATAAGGTTAAATGAAGTTATTTATTACAAAAGTATGAAGAATGTCGTTAAATATTTTATGCCAAAACTTTTGAGCATACATTATTGGAACGCAAATTGTGCGAGCCCGACCTGCATTTGACCTATTTTTTTTGTTGATATATCGACAGCTTGTTCAAGCAGGTAAATTTGATTATTTAAACTTAATTTAAATTTATTCTCGCACAAAAATGATCTTTTAATATTAGACCTTTGTATATTAAATATATTCGCACGATAATTTTCAAAATACGATTTTATTATTTCCTAAATAATTAAGCTAATAATGAATTATATTTTGGAACCTGATCACCTACCCAATTTCTCAATAACTGAGAAAGTTTTGATGCTATAAATTTAATATTTAATAATGTTATGTTTTTTGGTGTGAAAATTATGAATTTTCGCTTATTTTGATTTTGCCCCTAGAAGGCGCTAGTTTCACCTTATTATTTACATAAATTAGAGCATATTTTTTTATCTGTTGAGTTACGCTTAAAACAAGTGAAGAATATAAAATAACAATCATTTTACAACGAAAATGTACTCCTGTTTAAGTCGTCTTAATCTATCGGTTTTCGAGTTATTTGCATTTAAATGTTTTAAGGTATTTTTTTATGGTTTTTAAGGCGCAGGTTATTACTATATTTTTTGAAATTTGAAAAATTTAAAAAAACTAGAAAGGATTAAATTCTCCTCAGGAGTTGCCATAAATAACCGAAGAAACCGCAGATACATTTCAAAATAATCCGGGAATTTTGATTTTGGCATTTATTCAAGTGGGTGGTAGACACCTCTAACATTGGATCTGAAGTGTGTCACTGTCTCTATTGTCAATAATTATTACTGTTATTTATTGTTCTTCTGATCTCCGCATCTTTGCATATTTTAAGAATAAAAAAATCATAACAAATTAGATTGAACCTTTTAAATGCAAATAACTTGAAAACCGATAGATTTAGACTTAAACAAGAGTACCCTTTCTTTGTAGAATTAATTGTTCTTTTATATTCTTCACCTTTTGAATCGTAACTTGTCCGATAAAAAAGTATGTTTTAATTCTCGTAAATAATAATGGGAAACTGCCACTCTAGCTCAAAATAAACCTAAAATTCGTAATTCTCACACAAAAGAACATGAAATTCCCAAATATTAAATTTATAACAACAAAACTTTCTCAGTTAATGAAAAATTGTAGAATAAAATTTAAACTTTGAACACCCTGTATCTCTTAAACCAGCGACATTGGTACGATACATATAAGGCATGTTGAGTTTAATCGTAATATTTTGGTGTCTAGTATCTCCAGTTTATCGTTGGCCCATTTTTTCTGACTCACTTTGTATCTACAATAGTCTATAAAAATGACAGCATTAAATTCTATGACACACATTTTGGCATTATAAATCAAAGTTTGAATCAACTTTAAATGTATATCTGTTATAAGTCGAAATGCGAAAGAGAAAGTTAATAATACTGGTTTGACCTTTAGTGGAGCTATTCCAAGGTAATATACGTTTCCTAAGGTGTGTAAACAGCACCCATAATATTGTCCATAGCTTTTAATTGACTTTTATAAATTAATCAAATGCCGCTTTTAACATCATATTGGTGAGCAAGATGCTGGTCTTATCATCTGTAAAAATCTGTTATTACAAATGATAAAATACCCATATACATAAAGTACGTTTTGTAAGTATTAATAAAAAATTCCTTACGCTTTTGAAAATCGTTTTAAGATTTTACAATTTACGTAGACTTGAAATAGAGGAATTACTTTTTAAAATATATGTATTTTTTTCTTTCTTTTTGTCTTTCTTTCTTCCCTTCATTTATCGTGTTTTTGAGTAAAATAGTATGTCTCCCAGGCAAACGTAAAAGTAAGTTAGGTCTTCGTGTATGAAAGTAACAAATTTACCAGTTGGCTCATTTTTTTTTGACCAGATGAATCATATAGAAATGTCCCAAAAATACTCCCACTTGGTTTTGTTTCACAATACATTTCACAATTTCATTGGTTACATTACCAGATTTTAGTCCAAAATCGGTCAGATATTAATAAAATATTGTGAAACATTACCTAAATCAATTATCATTAGTCAGGTTATGTTTTATTTTTTTTTCGGTTTGGTTGAAAAGTAATAGTTAAAAATACTGTCAAGGTCATAAAAAAAGTTGCACGGTGTCAACCCTACGCAAACTTAACATTAGGAAGGGCGTAAGTCAAGCTGAGACCAGATGACGGCACAAAATTCTACGTAACACATTTTGCAACAAGCTATTTGGAGAGCTAATTGACCTAGGACATTTACGATACATCCTGAAGACAATAACTCACCACCCCAATTCCTGGAGATGAGTAGGCAATATATCGCATTCCTAAGTCTTGAAGATTAGTAGATATTACCTGGTACCCTCTGTTAAATGACAAATCGGAAATTTCCACTAACATAAAATGGTTTTGCTTAATCCCAAGGCAAACGTAAAAGCTTTAAGTTAGGTCTTCGTGTATGAAAGTAACAAATTTACCAGTTGGCTCACTTTTTTTTGACCAGATGAATCATTTAGAAATACCCTAAAATATTCCCACTTGGTTTGTTTTACAATACATTTCACAATTTCATTGGTTACATTACCAAAAAGAAAATAATGTGTTTGAATTTTAGTCCAAAATCGGTCAGATATTAATAAAATATTGTGAAACACTACCATAAATCTTAAACTTTATCACGCGGAGCTACTTTGTCAGCAGCGGTTACATTTCAATTATTATTAGCTCACCACCCCAATTCCCGAAGATGAGTAGGCAATATATCGGATTCCTAAGTCTTGAAGATTAGTAGACATTACCTGGTACCCTCCGTTAAATGACAAATCAGAAATTTCCACTAAAATAAAATGGTTTTGCTTAATTAATGGCCAGAGTAGTAAAAAATATGTTAATGTTGCAGCAAGGATGTTTATTATTTTATTATTCATACGTATTGTACTGTCATATTTGAAGCCGATACTAATGAATCTCGTATGCACGAAAAGAAATTTATCCCAACAACAAGTGGGTGTAACAAGATCATGGTACACCCCCTTTTTTTTTCTTTATTTATCAAGATACCATTTTCAAAGTTACTACACTTGATGTACTTATGAAATGTCAAATTTTAACATAAAAATGACATTCCTACTGATGTCACTTTCGCTAAAACTGATATCAACTTTTGATTTTTAAATGGAACCCCTGCATATCAGTACATTTTTGGAAGCTGCTCAAATTTTTGAATACAATTCACTTAAAAAAAAGTGATTTTGAAAGGACCGAAAAATTTGTTGGTCCCATTTTATTTTTCAACCTAGAAGGCTATGATTCATTCAAATTAACTCTAATGGACCACATTAACACTTAAAAAATGAAATCATGTGAAAAAAGAAATAATTTCATTCTTTTATCACGTGATAAAATTAACAAAAATGGTTTTTATGTCATAACTTCATTTTCTTAAATGGCACCATATTGTTATAGTTAGTGGCGAAACTAACCATATTTTCATTTTTGCTATGAAATCAATAGGACTGAGTATTTAAAATATTCGGTTTCAATTTATTTGAAGATTTACTCAATAAGAACATAAGATAGCTGTCAAAAACAAATTTAGATAAAGGACACTTCCTAAGTTTTCCTAATTTAATTTTTTTGCAGCGCCAATGTGCTCAGTTAGCGTTAATTAGGATGAGTCATGACCTTCTTGGCTAAAAAATTAAATGGGACAAAAAATTTTAGATTTATTAAAAAATACTCATTTTTTGTGTATTGTATCCAGAAAATTTTTCAGATTCTAAAAATGTAAAAATATATAGGGTGTTCCATTTAAAAATCAAAAGTTGGCATTAGTTTTAGCAAAAGTGATAGCAGCAGCAATGGTAATTTTATGTCAAAATTTGACATTTTATAAATATATCAAGTGTAGCAACTTTGAAAATTTTATCTTCATAAATAAAGAAAAAATAGGGGGTTTACCACGATCCCGTTACACCCGATATATCCTTAATTTATGTATTTGTAAAAAAAATGCTTTTGTTTCTGTATGGTCTTAAAATATATTAAGTGACAAAATATTTGAACAATTTTTTTAAAATTTTTTACTTGTTTTCTCCGCTTTACTTTTTGAAAGTACGTGAAAAATGTGCCACTTTTAAAATCTAAAATACAAGAAAATTAAAGTGCCTCACAAACCTTTAGGGTTACATCGTACACCATGTTCAATTTAAGCCGCACCCTTTTTAAATATTTATTGCACAGGTAAAGACCAATAATTTTGGTACGTTGTATGCTACGTAATGTTATCCAAAGTTTTATTTTTTTACGAGAAAAAACAATTGCATTGAAAAATTTGGAAAAAATGCGTAGGAATCCATATAACGTATCAAAATTATTGGCTTAGTAGCTGCAAATGATGTTCAAAAAGAATGCATCTTAAACTGAACATGGTGTACAGGACGCCTACTAGGAATTTATAGAGCCAGTTGCAAAGTTTTAAAAGTTTTATGAGCTTGGCTTTTTAGTAACTTCAAACTCTACTCAGATATTGGCGCATTGTAGAGTTATGGAGCGCATAAATTTTATATTTATGAATGTTTTGTTCCTACAAATATCATGATACATTTAATATCTAATAATCTTATGCAAAACACCTACAGGGTAAGTGGAGGTTCTCACGACCTTAGCTACTACACTGCAGATAATATAATTTTTAATTTACAATTCTTTTAGATGTTAGTTTAATTGAGTGAAACTTCCAAAGGTCCAAATTCCTTTGTCTTTTAATCTCGGGGTAATCTGGAGCAGTAGATGTATTTAACATTTTATAACCTCCTTAATAAATAGCGATAATATAATTAGAGCACAAAAAAGAAAATAATAAAATTTATCAAATATCTTGATTCTATAAAAATGGATTCCCGAAAACAACCGACCATTATCTAAATGACTGAATAAAGCAAGCAATTCAATGTCCAAAAGAAACAGATATGTTTAGTAGGATGTAGGTTTCCGTTATTTAGCAAGTTGGGTTTTTTAAGTTGGGCATTCTCCAAATTATTTCTTTGGAGTCTAAAACCAATTTTATAAAACAAAAAATTGCAGAGTCAAATTACAATTTTTAATTCGAAATTTTTCGGAATAAACTTGAGATTTTAAATCGAACAGAAAAAGTCAAACTAGAAACGAAAATTCAAACAAAATTCGAAATAATAAAAAGAATTTCCATTTTCAATATGTTTGATTTCTTTTCTTTCTTTTTTTAAAATTTTTCAATTTTTTTGTTAAAATTTCTAAGTCAATTTTTATCGAATATATATAAAGTTTAATCCACTCGCAAAGGGTAATCCCGTTTTCCTTCAAAGCACTGCGAGTAGGATGCGGAAACAAGGATAGATGGCAATGAACCGCCTACTTAAACAAGGATAGGTTGTAATTTTTGGGGAAAATTCTTTTCGGTAACGAGTTCCATAGCTTGGAAGCTCTACAGAAGAGTCTCCGTAGGCAGAAGTCCTTGCTATATCAGACTGGACCGCACAGGAATTTGCTGTGTCCGACTGTCTTGTATGCCTCAAAAATCTTGACCTTGGGAGGATCAATCCTATTAGTTTCTACGAACATGTTTCATGATATTACTTGTAGAAAAGAGACAAGTCACTAACCATCCGCCTGTGCTCCAGTGTTTCGAAAGAATGGGTCAAACTCTTGTCATCAATTAGAATCCAAAAGAGCTAAAATGTGCTTTGGGTTAAACTCCAAACATAAGAACAGTATTCTAGTGTTAGCCTAACTTGAGCTTTGTATAATGTGCTTTATGTAATGTAATTTCTTATGAGTTGTGAAGTACTTTTTACTTTGAGCTGTAAAAATAAAGCCTAGCTTCTAGATTAGATCGCATCGGAAAGATTTTACTGTCCATTAGTATGTTTGTTGTATTATCCTTAATGTTTTCTTAGAGAAAACCGCGGCCCGAGTTTTTGAAGCTTTAAAGTCGACCAGATTTTTCTTACTCCATTCCAGAATAATTTCGAGATGCCGATTAATCATTTGTACCTACAGTTCCCTTAGTCGATCTGAAGCAGCGACGGAGAAAAAAGATGACATAAGGCTACTGGAAGTTGAAGCTAAGAGTAACAGAAACAGAGTGGGAGACAGACAGACCCCTGAGGCACCCCTGCATTAACCGCAAATGTCTCAAAAATGTCAGCAAAAAAATTGGATATCAAATGACAGAGTCCAGGACGAAGACCATAAGATGTTAATTTGGCGAGAAGAGATCGATAGAGAGAAGATTCTGTCAAAGGCCTTTGAGTTATCCAATACCACAATCCTAGCCTCACCATGTTTTTCTATAGCTGAGTTACAGATATGAGTAACGTATGCTAGTAGTTCACCAGTCGAGCGTTGTTGTCTAAAACCGTATTGCCTGTCCGAGATAATTCCATTCTCCTCCAGATATTTAAGAACCTTGATGTTGATATCCTTTTCCATCACTTTAGGTATAACGGGTAACAAAGATATAGGGAGATAGTTGTTAACCCGATTCCTTTTTCCCTTTTTAGGGACAGACTGTACCCTAGCAGATGTCCAGATGTTAGAAATACACCTTTGTTGTAAGAGAGTGTAAATAATTTGATTGGAACAGGAGTCAACTCTGGGACGCACTTCTTAAGAAAAAGACCAGAAGGGTTTCAAGGTGTCGAAGTCAAGGAGAATCTCCCTGACTGTGCGTTATTATCTGAAAACAACTTCAAGCATCGAAGTGCCAACCTTACGAATAATAGGAGGTTCTGCGTTTCGAGAATCAAGATTGGAATTTTCAGCAAACATTGAGGCTAGCATGTCAGCCTTTTCCTTGGAAGTAGTCGCAATATTGTTATTGTCATCGAATAAAGGTGGAAAATTTAAAGATGTAAAATTATTTCCAATCGACTTTGCAAATCCCCAAAAGCGCCTGGAACCGATCGAAATCACTTTTTGCCTTATCAATAACCTGTTTAGAAAAATTTCGTGTCCGAGACTCAACTGAGGGACTATTTTTCCAACGACGATACGCGCGATTTTTTCAGGAGACATCGCGAGAACATTTTTTGTTGAACTTCTTTTGGCAGTGGGGAATTGAGTATTCCATACCAATTACGATAGTCTCAATGATGGATTCGGTGACTGAGGAAGGGTTGTCTGAGTTAAAGCAGATTTCCTGCCATGGGAAGGATGCAAAGCAGTTAGCAGAGTTGAAGTGCTAAACCCTACGGGACTGTGTCTGAGACGGAGATGGTATATGAAGAGAGCCAGAGGCTGCTACAAGCTTGTGATCGGAATTTCCAAGCGGTGATGTCACTGAGATTTTATACGAATTTAGAGAATTTGTAAGGAAAACGTTGAGTAGATTAGGTTGATGCGTATCTACATCAGGAATTCTTGTGGGTTCCTCAACTGATTGCGATAATCTACAAGTAATGGCGAATGCCTCTGCCACTCTTCCTGCGTCGTCAGTTCGGGAAGAAAACCTTAACAGGGGATGTAATCTTGAAGTCACCGATAAAGGCAACCTCAGCGTTTGGATAATTCGTCTGTAGGTGATCGAGGGTTACGGAGAGATAAGAGAAGGACTGTCTGTATGTGGGATCGTTTGGAGACAAATAAAATGAACAAATAAATATTACTTTCCTTTTCGAGCAGATTTTCAGCCAAATCACATCATGATCAGCAGATTCTAGTGCTTCTTCTCGTTGATAGGACAGGTTATTTCGCGTAAAAGCACAAATTGCCCTCTTGTATCGAAATTTCGTGTGCCGTAGTTAGGACAAAGCAAATAGACTGCATTGATGGATGGGGAAGCTTGGGTTTCTGTCAGAGACAGCACATGGGGTCTTTCATTTTGAAGGTGTTGATGAACCCAACTTAGATTTGAGTTTAGCCCCCGAATGTTGCAGAATTGAATTTTGAATGAATTGTTTGAAAAAAACTTGGCCCGGGGCACATTAAAAATTTCCGTCGATTTTGGATTCCCTCGCACACCCTCCACACGGACATCCGAAGGGAGGGGTAGCTTACGTCCGGAATTTTATGCATCATTGTTTTCACCGCCTCCTAGTGATACGTAGTTTAATATTTTAAAAGTTTTCTTAGATTTTCCGATAAACGTAAAAATGTTAAGGCTTCATTCGAAATTTTTAAATTAAATGTCAAAGTTTTGATAGGGTCGACAGTCTCTTGATTAAAATGATTACAAAAAAGTCGAGATTATAAGACTAATCAATTTATAAAAAGGATTACACCAAAAATTTTGAGAAATAAAAATTTTAAAAAAGAAATTGAAAATTTGTTGACTTTTCTCTAGCTCTCTTTCCAATTTAACTTCAACTTTTTTTTTAATGAAGTTTTGTATTTTATTCGGGGCGACGTGAATCCTATAAGGGACTATGTTAGGGTTTAAATATTAAATTTAAATATTTTGGGGTATTTTGTTGTAGAAATTGAAGATCCAAAAGAATTAATAAATTATATTAACAAATAAAATATTTTCTCAGGCCTACAACTTCTAAAGTAATCAATTTTAAATCAAGGGAAATTAATTTAAATCTTCATATATTTATGCAAAAAATCTATTTACAGAACCGAACAATGTATGTATGATTTTATACTCGTTAACTAATCATTTAAATCCGTTTAAATGTTTCGCCAACACACGCCGACCCAGAGATCCACTGGAAAGCATTTTTACATAAGGACCCAAGGTCCAATACTTGGTATTTCGAGGGATAAAAACATTAAAGTATGGAAAAGTTTGTTGAATCTGCAAGAAAACTGCTAATGAAAAACTTTCAATCAGTCATTAAGCATATGATGATGCTGAAGAAGGTTCAGGTCAGCATTTGTAATTATTGGAAAATGTTGTCATTTGGTTGTTGTTTATGACCAAAGTTTATTACAATTCAGTTTTTTTTTAATTTCTAATAGTTTATATATTATTAAAATATCTATGTTTAATTTACAAATAAAATAGATTCCCCATTAGGGGACTTTGTTTTAATGTTGATTTACTTTTTAAGTTTACTTTTAAATTTATAATTGAGGTAGTGTATACAGGCTGGACCATAAGTAATGGTACATAGAGCATTTTCGAATAAAAATAACGTGATTTATTCCATTTACCTTATACCAAAAGTCGATATTAATCGAGATACAGGGTGTTAAAGTTGAAAAAAAATTTTGATTTTTTCGCATAAGTGATGAACACATTTCATTATAGAGAAGAAATTTGTCATAGAGGGGTTTCTTTGGTCATTCTAATTTGCTAACAGATTGTCAGTAGCTCATAGGGGGCGCTACCTGCGCCACCTTGTATTAGTCTAAAGCATCATAACTTTTTTGTGCCTTCATGAACACTTATTTTAAATAGATATTTTTATTTACCTACATTTTTTTAGGCAAAAAAGGTATACTTTCTAAATGTTGATACAAGCAATCATTTCCGAGATATTCGCCTTCAAAGTTTGCCGTACGGTTGTTTTAAGTTATGTAAACGTGAATTTTTCGCAGCAGATTTCAAAATAAAAGTAATAAAACTGACTTTAAAATAGTTTATATTAAATATTACTCTACTGACATTATTATTACACATATTTTTTCAATTTCTAAAGCAAACAAAATTTATTTTCAAAAATAAGTATGTGGGAAATGACCTTTTTCATGCAAAGGGTTGTAAACAAATAAAAATCTAGTTGTATTTTATTGATTTTCTTCTCCAAGTATCTGCTCTAACCACCCAGACTATTAAAATTTTCTTGTGCGGACTCAGAGATCATATCTCACATCTCTATGTTAGAAAATAAATTACATCTTAATTTTTTAGATTTTCTTTATTGAGATTTTCAAAATTTAGGTAATAATATTATCAGCAAAGTAATATTTGACATAAATTAGTTTCAAAGCTGTCTTACGATTACTTTTTTTTCAAGCCTACTTCGAAAATTTAATATCTTAGTAATTTAAAACCAAGGCACGTCAAGGTTTAAAGGCAAATATCTTGGAAACGGTTGCTCGTACCAACTTTCAGAAAGTACACCTTTTTTACGTAACAAATATGGGGAATAAAATAATCCATATAAAATTCATATACGTGGGTGCACAAAAAAGTTATGATGATTTAGAATTATGCAGGATAGCGCAGGTAGCGCCCCCTATCAGCTATTGGTAACATGTTAGCAAATTAGAGTTTGTCGACTTAAGAAACCCCCTTGTGCCAAATTTCGTGCCTATATTATAATTTATTCCATAATTATACGAAAAAATCGATTTTTTTTCCAACTTTGACACCCTTTATCTCTGTTAATATCAACTTTTGGTATACGGTAAATGTAGCTAAATGACTATTCTTATTCGAAAAATCCACCATTGCTCGGTGTACCATTACTTATGGTCCACCCTGTATAGTAGAGAACTTTAAAAATAATAAATCGGAATTCATATATTTTGAATTGTCTTTAAGTGTCCTATACTCGGCGACCTCCTCCTACCAATCGAAAATATTCTGTCAATATTATGATAACAAAATTTAAATAAAATATATTTTCAGGGCAAAATCTCCTGTTTTCTGGGAACAACCAAGGACGTTTTATACCAAACTTAGGAACGCAACAAAATGATTTTTTAAACCAGCAACAACCATCACCCTTTCAACATTATCCTACATTTTCTCAATTGGATTCATACATTCCACAAGGTGACTTGCAAACGTCCGACATCCCAACTCACCTACAAGAAACTTTGCCTCAATATCGATTTTCTACAAAGCGACCTAATCGGCTATTTGATTTTCAAAATCAAAATATTTTTCAAAACCACGAATTACCAAGGTTTCAAAAAAATTTTCATTACGCACAAAACATCTTACCTTCAACGCATAGACCAGATTATTCAATTTATTTTAATGAACATCAGCGTGATAATAATTTTAAAACCCCATTAAGCGATGATAATAGACAAAACATCGACAAATTTCAGGAACTTAATCAGTTAGACAAATTCGCTCGATTCGATGAACAAAGTGCTCAAACGAGAAATAAAGGACATTATGGAGACATTAACGATTTAAGAACTAAGCCTAGACATAATATGGATTTTACATCTAATTCAGTTTCTCGCAATTTAGATAACAGAGCAAATATTTTAAATCACAGAACTGTGATTTTTGCTTCGGATTCTTTGAAACCAACTAAAAACCCTTCAACGAAAACATATTTTGTAAACAATGAAGGAGAAGTATTTACAACTTCTACACCTTCTGTAATTCCGCTTCGAGAATTTAGATATAAAAAACCCCAAGAAATTAAAAATAATGTTTTTACGACTACCGAAAGTACATTGGAAATGGCAACATTGCCAATCACGTCTAAAACAATAGTTTCTATACCATTAAAGCTTACTCAAGAAAGTATGGATGAATTACGCACAACGAATAACAGTTCCAAAGTTGATGAAGAGGAGTATGATTACGAAGATGCTTCGAATGATTCAAGTGATGAGGATTACTATTCTGATTTGATTGACCAGTCTCAGGAATTACCGAAAGTAGAGGATAATGCTCAACACCACAATGAAACTACTAAAATTTCTTCAACGGATAGCTCTTTATCAAAGCAAAATGCGATTAACTATAATAGTAGCTTAGTTGAAAATATAAAAACATCTCCTAACAATGTCAGTAATATAAATGAGGTTTTTCACGAAGAAAACAATACAGGATCGATTGTTTCGGTAGTAACTACAAGAAGTGTCGTAAATAATACAGTAACTCTGCCGCCTAGTATAATAATACCAACAACTTTACGCACCATTTTAAACGAGGATGACAATACGACTGATACATGGATAGTTATCGCCTCCGTACAAACCAGTAGAAGTGTTTCAGGGACTCGATATTTACCTTCACAAAGTGTTATCCAAGATGAGTTTGTGCAAAAATTTGAAGAAATAACTGAAAATGTAACTACCACAACTCCTTTGGACGAAGAAATGTATACCACTATTTTGCCACCTACAACAAGTACTACTAGCGCTACAATAAAACAAAAAATGTCGACAGAAAGTCTTATAGATAAATTAGATCGAGTTCAGTCCGATTTATCTACCAGTTTACTAACGGATGGATTTAAAAATAAGAAAATTGCTGTCATTACTGAAAATATGACGGAGCAAATGGAAGTCACGACCATGTTGGATATTACTTCTCCTCAGCCAGCAATTTCTAGTAGTACTAAAAAAATGTATCCACTTGTAAATATTAAAAAACTTAAATTTGGACCACACTCCACAGTGTCTTCAACGCAGAAACCTCGAAAACTGCATTCCACTACTGTAAGCACTACGACAGAAGCGATCATGTTTTCTCGGAACTTAAAGGAAAATTATCCTACGGAAAATTTAAATTCAAATAAAATAGAGTCACCGCTACCAATTGACCTCAAAGAAAACCAAGAAAATGCAAAAGTAATAACTAACATAACAAAAAACTCGGTAACTATCGTGCCAAATATTTTAGACACAAATAAGTCAAAAGAAATTAATAACATTTTATCAACAGCAAAAGAAGTTGATATATCTGCATTTCTGCCACCAGGGTATAAGTTGACTGGCGAACAAAATATTACCAATAAATCAGAGAAATCTAATGACACTTCAGAGAAATTAAGTAATCATAAAATGAATAAAATTTCCGAATCAAAGAAGTTTTCCGAATTATTTACAAACAGCAAAGTGGATGATATTGGTTCTTTTCTTCCAGCAGGTTATAAACTCAAAACAACAACCAGTCTCCCTTCATCAAAAAGTCCCATTATCGAAACAGAAAACATTCCAACTAGTCTTTTACCACCAGGTTACAAAAAGCCTTATCAACAAAAATCATCGACACATGAACCAACTATTATTAATTCTACTAAAAATGCCTCTTCCGCAAATTCTAAAACCGTTTCAGATTTATTTAAAAACTCCAAAATTGATGATATTAGTGCATTCCTCCCCCCAGGCTACAAGCCTTCGCGAAATTCGCCAACGAAGTCCATTAAATCTGAAAATGTACCAACTAGTTTGCTACCTCCCGGATATAAAGCTCGAGTTACACAAAAGACCACTACAGAATCTACCACTTCTTCGAGCAGCAAACCTGTTGAAATGACTACCAAATCTGGCGGATTTAAAGTTGTGTTTCCAAGCAGACCTGGAAGTACAAAAAGAAAATCTGCTACTAGGTTAACCACCCCGAAGCTCTCTGACGTAGAAGAAGTCCCTCGAGTAACGCCTCCTACAATTCATAAAGGTTGGCCATCCAGGTAAGATTTGTTATTTAACCTGAAATTTTTATTATGTTTTCTAGTGAGGCGAAAAAATATTCATATAAATATTGTAAAGGGATTATGATCTGTACAATCACACTCAATAGTATGTACCATAAATATTGCAAGAAGCCAAAAATTCGATGCAGCTCTTAAACATGAAAAATTGTCCTTGTATCTTTTATTAATGCTACTAATTAAATTGGAACTCAAATTACTCTACTGATTTTTTCTCTTCATAAGGTATAAGTTATATTTTGCAATATATAATGTCATTTTTCAAAACTGGTTACACAAAAATGATAACGCTTATACTACAAAGGTAATGGGGGTACAAACCTACAAACCCAGAGTACATCAGATACAGAATGATCGGAAGGGATTTTAGAAATCGATATGTATTATTCTAATGATAAAGCTTACATGTTCAAAATATTCGCCATCAGTAGTCAAACATTAGTTAGGCGATTATCAAAACTTCAAATAACGCTTTTACACAGCGCAACACAGCCTTTATTAGTTTTCGAATTTTTTTGGATATTTTCTACGGTTTTTAAGATTCCGCACCTTAAAAGGAAAAAAGCGGAACTTTTATTATCTCAATCTCGTGTGCGTCCGTCTGTAACAAAGAGGTTTTTCTAGAAAACGGTAGAAATTTAAAATTTTGTATCGCGTTAGTTCTCGATGACCCACGCAAATGCCGGCAGCCAACGATTAGAAAAAGAAAATATTTTGTAATAAAATGAGGGATTAATTTAATCTTCGAAAAATCAAGTCTTAATTATATATATTGTGTGAGGTATCCTTTAAAAGAGCTACTTTATTTTGTAATTTCAGATCAAAAGTCTTAGAAATGTCCGGTCCCCCTCTGTCCTTCTAGGTTTCTGTAGATAAAATTTAGATTTTAACAGGATTAATAAATATTGGGCCATGGCTTATAAAAAAAATAGGTTTTTTTCGATAATCTCTGACTTTCTAGATTTATAAAAATAAAATTTAGATTTTAATAGAGTTAATAAGATATTGGGCCATAAATTATCAAAAAAAATGCATTTTTGTAATTGATGCGGAACCCCAATTGTGCGAGTCCGACTCATTCTTAGCTGAATTATTTAATTTTTTGAATCACTGTAAAATAAAAATAAAGATTACCGATTAAGGAAACTAACTCTGTACACGCGTTCAGGGTTCAACCAATACTAGTCAAAAAATTCCATGTCCATCCATGGCAAACCAAACAAATACTTTTGGAGGATGGTAACACAACCGCTGTTGTACAATTTTCAACTGTCGAGTGTAAATGTGGATTCGTCCTTCCCCAAAATCGGTAATTTGATTATTCACATCACATCATCACGTTAAAAGTAGTTTTAGGGATATCCTTTGATTGGCATTTAACAGCAAATTCAAAAATGGTTCTAGTGTGTTTTTTCGGATTTGACGAGCAAGCTGAATTTTGTATACAGTTTCTTTCACCTTTATAATGTTAATACATAACATGCCTTCCTAATGGCTTCAACAATTTTTGACACTCTGGTGTTGTTTTATATTATATTTACTGACCGATCTCTCCACAAAATTTGTCATAGAGAATTAATGAGTAAAAAAATTTAAAACCAAACAGTATAAAAAGCAGCTGCGTTCTTACCTCTTTGGTTAGTTAAATTTTCATTCAAGTTGGGGGTTGCAAAAAGACACTTACAAAAATGTGCCGAAACTGAAAATTTTAAATTAAGCTGGAATTGAGAGATATTTAGGATTTTAAATGATATATGTTAAGCATATATAGTATATTGTTAAAATTCGCCTTTTATTATATTCACAAAAAACAGAAATTCACTTTTTGGAAGAGGAACTCCATACGGCGATCTTTGGCAAATTTATTAATAACTTTTGAAGTCGGGTATTCCTTGAAATTAAATAGTCAGCAATTTTTAAAATGACTTTCAGGCAATATTACCAGTGAATCAACGTTTAAAATCAAAAATTCCCAGATTTTACATTGAATGAAAGTTGTAAATGACAACAGCCTTTGACATTCACCATTATCAATTTTATTAAATGTCATTAATGAACAAATTAATAATGTGATAGAAAGAGATGGACATATCTTTGTTGCGACATCAGCGCCATCTTTTTACATCTCTTAGAACCCAAAGGCCTACTTGCGCAGGTAAATCTCAGAGTTAAGGCTCAGGTGCATATAATTACATACAGGTGTTCGTCTAATTAAGGAAGATAAAGACGATGCCAAGGGTTGTCTATATTACCCTTTCTGAGAACAACAGATGTCATCGATTCCCACAATTTAGGAAACATTTATTAGCTATTAGTTTTATTTATTGTTATAAAATTCTATATAAGGTTTTTAGGGCCAAATGTAATCGTCAGTTCTTATTAGTTCTTTTGTTAAGTAACTAGAGAGCTCACCACTTTGAGAGCTCAAGCTATTGTGCAGTAGCTGCAGTTTTCAATAAATAATTTTTTAAAAACCAAGTTTCAATACTTGCAAATTTAATTATATATGTAAAGCAAAGTTTGCAGTCTAGCCTAGGGTTGCCAACCATACTTTATAATAACGTATCCTACTTTATTTTTGGTAATTATACTTTATACTTTTACATACAAATAAAGTATGCAAAAATACTTTATTTTCAACATTTACTGTGATGCGTAAAACAACATACTCATTATGGGTACTTAACGATTTATAATTACTGAACGAAATGTTTAAAACGGATAATAGAAACGATTTATAATTACTGAACGAAATGTTAGATGTCAGTTGTGAAATTTGTCACAGATGTCACTCACTATCGACGAAATTGTACAAAAATGGTCCGTTGGTTTTGTTTATAATTGAAGAATGCATTTTAAAGTAAATATTAATGCTAAAAATGACGAGTAATTCTAATAGCGACACACCAGTGACTCCTAAAAAAGCTAAAATAAGCAAAGTTTTACAAAAGTATAAACCTGAGTGGGAAAAACAATACAACTGGATAACAAGTGATCTTCAAAATGAAAGTAATGCAAAATGTATTACCTGCAGCGTAAATTTTACAATCAGTTCAGCTGGCATTGGACAGGTATGACAATTTATTAATGTGTACAAACATTGTTAAAGCTTCGTTGCTTCTCCTTTCGTATAGTTATTTTATTTACATTTTCTAACTTACTTACCGTAACTAACCTAATTCATTAGGTTTTTTTTACATCTTGACAAAAAAAGTCACCAGTTTGTATATGGTACGACTTTGTATTGAAAAGTTTTAAAAACAGTAATAGTTGCATGCATATTTTAAATTTAGTTTGCATTGACAATTTATATATTATTTTTTAAGCATGAACATGAGAAATTAGTTTCAAGGTTTCAAATTCTATGAGTTATTTTAAAAATAATCTTGCTACTTTTTATTATAATAATATAAAAAAATATATATTTTTCATAATAATTGTCAGAATTCTGAAATGTTTATATTCTCATTCACATACTTGTTTTAGAATAAAATTATATTAATAGATATTTTAATATTTGTCATTTAATTGAAGAATAGGAAATTCATGATGCAGTATTATTTTGAAAATGGTGATGATTTAATATGGTGTTGGTTTCTGTTTTTGTTTCTTTCTCTCTATAGATTAAGCAACATCAAAATACTCAGAAGCATAGGATGAAAACTGAAATAAAGAAAACATCTGGTGCATTACAAAATTTCCTTACATCAAATACTAAATCAAAATGTCAAGGATCTAGTGATGATGAGAATATTACAGCAGCGGAATTAGCATTGACTTTTCACACTGTGAAGCATAATTTATCGTATAATAGCATGGATTGCCTAAATAAATTAAACAAAATTGTATTTGTAGATTCCAAAAGAGCTAGTAAAATACGCTTGGCAAGAACTAAAATGGAAGCTTTGGTGACAGAAGTGTTAAGTCCATATTCTGTGGAAAATGTAATAAATGATTTACATGATGATGTATTTTTCTATCTCCAGACAGATGCGTCAAATAAAAAGAATATTAAGTTATTTCCTCTCGTAGTGCAATATTTTTCAATAAATGAAGGGATCCAAAATAAACTGATAGATTTTTACGAAAATTCTAATGAATCTGCTGATGGCATGTTAGAAGTTATGAAGAAGTCTATGGATTCCCACAACCTGTCATTAAATCAAGTATCAGGTCTCAGTGCAGACAATTGCAATGCTAATTTTGGCATTCATCACTCATTGTACACAAATATTAAAAAAGAAGTACCAAACCTAATAAGAGGCAACTCTCATGCACACATTATCCATAATACAGTGAAACACGCTATGGGCTATTTGATTTGTGACATAGAAAATATTGCTTTAAAAATATACAGTCATTTTTCGGTATCTGCTTGTAGAAGAGATGATTTAAAAAAATTTGTTACTATGGTTGATGGCGAACTTCACGAAATCAAACGTCATATTGGTACACGTTGGTTATCACTACTTCCAGCCATTTACACCCTTTTACTTAATTGGGCACCAATAGGTAATTATTTTATAAGCTTAGGTGATAATTGTGCAATAATTATACAAGAATTATTAAAACTAAGTGATCAACAGGATAGGGAAGTTGTGGAAATTTATCTACACTTTACAAGCAACATGCTTAATATATTTAATAAAACGATAAAACATCTGGAAGGAAATGATGTAACTATACTAGATGTCTATAATAATATGGGTAATTTAAGAAAAGAATTAGAACAAAGAAAAAGTGATAAGTACTTTGGTTATGAATCAAAAATGAGATTACAAAAAATTCAAAAGTCATTACCCGAAACATTCAATACAGTTATCAGTAACTTTTCACTTTTTATTGATATGAGCTTAAATTATATGATAAAATGGTTTGATTTTAGCGAAGATAGCTGGCTTTCAATACTTTCTAACATGTCTTTAAAAAATGAGGTAAAATTTGGATATTTTGAAATGATTATTACAAAGGCCAAATTACAAGACAGATTAAATATTAAGATGGACGATGTGTATTCCGAATCTATAAGACTTGAAGAAATTCAAAGAAGATTCACTAATGATGATAAAGAATATTCAGTGAAAAGTACAGTAGAAAAATGGCAATATATACTTAAAAATGCATCTGATAGCTTACCAAATATAAAAAAAAATGATTTCTTACCTACTCTCCATTCCCGCCACTTCAGCTTTCACTGAAAGAGTTTTTTTCAGTAATGAATCTAAAGTGGCGAGAAGAGAGAAATAGAGCATCAATAAATTTAATTAAAAACGAATTGTTTATTTATGTAAATTTAAATGTTAATTGTCAAACAAGCTTTGTAACATTTAAAGATAACAAAAAATTGTTAGCATGTGCTAAAAGCACACAAAAATACGTTTTTAAAGCAATAAAAACATAAAATTTGAAAAATACTTTTTTTTCTTCCTAATACTTTATTTTTTTCCTATCCAATCCAGTTTATACGTTTTTTTTGTCAAAAAAGTTGGCAACCCTAGTCTAGCCTGCAAACTCGACAAACCGTGGACCCAATGACGTCGTCAAACGCTAACGAACCAGGGGAATCCGCTAGAGGCGGCAGAATGCTTTGACTATATTATGTAAGGCAGTATGCTCGGTAACAATAAATCTGTTATAACAATAAATAGAATAAACAACGATTACTTTGTTTTTTATCCCAGCGTTTTTTTTTTTGGAGGTTGCACAAACCTGCAAACTTTAGCACTAGCCGCCACTGATCTAGTGCATCTATGCTAAAAAAAGGAAAGATCTAGCCTCCTTGCATTCTAGATTTGAAGACTTACCTTCTCATAGAGATCTATGACCGGCTATTAATATATTGATTAATTACGACTGAACGTAAACGCTGCATCTTTATTTATGGCACCTAATGCACAAAATTTAACGGAATTGTTAGAAACTCTTTTATTTATAACGATGTAATAATTAAAGTGTAATAAATATTTGGTAATGAATAAAGGTTGTTAATTGCGATTGTAATATATGTAATTACATTTTAGCCATTATAAAAAAATACAAATTACATTTTTAGAGCAACAACTGAATTTACTGGTTGGCCGACTCCATCAACAACTCCCATTTCAATAGAAAAACTCTTAGAAGCTGCCAGAACGTCTACAAGCAAAACGAATCCTGAGATATTAGCCACATCGACGACAGAAACAATTACAACAACAGTAACTGTAACTACCCCAACACCTCGTTACACTACTCCTGGTGTTTGTGCTCAAGAATGCAACCTGGCGGGACAATTAAGTTAGTAGAGGGTGCCAAATGGACTCCTGAGTTACTAGACAGAAATACCAAAGAGTGGCAAGAACTGGCAAACGAAGTACAATATCAGGTAAAACTATAACATTGTTTCCTGTTTTCTTCTATGAATTTTTTTTAATCAATTTTATCATATCTACATCTCAAGAACGCTGCTCTTTGGAGGGTCACACCTATCAGTTCCTCTGAATATCTGAATCTACTTGTAGAAAAGAGACAATGTTGTGCTCCTGATTCAAGAGGCTGTCAAATTCTTATTGTCAATTAGGCGAAATTTGAAAAAAAAAAACACAATTTTGAGTGTAAGTAAAAATTTAGCAAGAGCATGTCCATTTTGACAAAAAAGTATTTGAAATATTAAGAATAAAAATACTAATACTTTTTGGCCAAATTTTTGAAATAAAAATAGTTTTCGGTTAAAGAGAGAAAAACCGAAAAATTTGTAAATATCAAACTAAAAATACTCATAGAAAAAATGATTTGAGTTTTAAAATAATAGAAATAAAGATTAAGCTGGAAAATTTGGAACCTGCAAATTAGAAAGAAATTAGAAATTTCTCGAAATATCTTGATTTCCAAAAAAAAATTAAATAAATAATTTGAAATTGAAATGACAAAAAAGGGATTGAAATTGAAGTTGAAATGAAAAAAAAGGAATTGAAATCGGAATTTGAAGTTATTGAAGTTGAAATTTCGAAAATAAAATGAATATATTTCGAAATTTTAACTTCAACAAAGAAGATGAAGATATTTCAGTAATTATCAAAATCTTCAACAATAAAGATGAAGATATTTCAGTAATAATTGATTTTAATTATACATTCCCAATTTTGGGAAAAAAAGGAAAGTATAAAGGGGAGCTGCTCGGCAAGTCTTGAAATAATAACGTTTATTCACTTAAGCAAAACCAAAAACTTGCATCTTGCAATACACGACGCTAATAACTTGAATCAACTCGTCTGTCTAATCTATGCGGGAGCTACCGGTAATAATAAGACTGACATCTATCATTTGAACTGGCCGCCAAATTTAAATTTAATTATTCTACAAAAGATTTATGCAAGAATCTTGAAAATAAAATAAAATTTCTGAATAAAAAAAGTGGTCTTGGCAAATTTTTGAGCTGAACTTGAAATATTGATTGAAAAATAGAACTTTCGAAAAAAATCCTATTTGAAAAATCGAAATTCGACTTATAAGATGAAACGTTTAGACAGAAGAGCATAAAATCGAAATTTCGAGACCTTTCTAAAAATTTATAAATACATAATTTATAGAAAAAATTTTAAAAGGTTTCAATGATTATGTGTAATTTATGATAAACATCGCTTTATAGAAAACATTTAAAGCTGAAATCCGGTTTTGAAATAAAAACGCTTTTTAAATGCAGTTAATCGAAACCAAACAAAAAAGTCAAAGAAAGGTTTAAAACTGATCAATTTCGAGAAAAAGGTTCGCGTTTTTTAAAGTCGTAATTTAAAAAAAAAAAAAATTTCAATTTTAGGCCTCAAATTTTTAGTTGCAGTTTTCTAAAAATTAATTTAAAATTTACTAAAAAGTATTTTCAAATTTTCTGATTTAAAATTTAAATTTTGCAAGAAAAATGTTTAAAATGCTAAAAATTAATTTAAAATTTACTAAAAAGTATTTTCAAATTTTCTGATTTAAAATTTAAATTTTGCAAAAAAAATGTTTCAATTTCTAGAAAAAGCTGTTTCTAAAAAAATGTAACTTTCTTGGAATGCAAATAGAATTAGACTTAAAATTTACTAAACTATATCTACCTACCTGTTTACTGTGCGTTACAATGAAAACTGTCCAACTCGAATAACTTTTTAGATCGTCATTTTTAGAAAAAATGCAAAAATACGTTGCACCTTTTGGGGTTCTCATGAATTCCATCCAAAAGTGGTTTAAATAATAGCTTATGGTGATGGCTTAAAGTAGACAAAATTTTAAGTTGAGCATAGTTTTTATCTTAGAGATATGAATCGAATCTGCTAGTTGACCTGTTCTTGGCAATTTTGTTAGTTATTTTCAATATACTCAAAGAAGCAAAATGTGTCATTTTTTATGTAAAATCCTCCGTTATTTTTAACTCTATATTGTATTTTATCAAAAAGTTTTTCAGTTGAGGTAGAGCTGATATTACATGAAAAAAAATAATAAATAAAAATAGTTTGTTGCAATATTTTTAGTTTTTCAATAAATTATTGTTACCTAATTAGATTCTGTATTTTTATTATTAAAAGTTGTGGCACTTGCATCTTCCGCTATATTTTTTTTGTTTGAAAACAGTAAAAAAATTAAGAAAACTTTTTGTACACACGATATTAGGATAACATATTAAAAATTTGCAAAAACATCAAAAATGAAAAAAAAAATTATGATCACAAATTTAAATTTCATACTTAAATTCGGTTAGAAGCAAAATATTTATCTGTTTGCAATTTTGTAAAAATAGAACTTCCTTTTTATTAAACAATATTCATTTAAAACTGGTATAGAAAAGTTTCAAAATGAATTCCAGGTTTGCTCAAAAATTGGTTTTCCATTATCAAAAAAAATATATATAAAAAGGAGGAAGGAAACTAAGAGGTCCTAGCCATTTGCTTAAGCTGATAAATTTTATGATTAACTGACAATTGTGAAAAACACGTTTTATTTTTACACACGAAAACACATAGACATAAAACATTTTAAATTTAAAGCATAAATTACCAAAAGCAACAAAATAAACATAATATTTAAACAAGTCTAAAAATATTGGTACAAATTTCTTCATTTAACTGAAATGTCTTATATTTGAACATAAATACACATTTTTGTTAAGTGCTAAAATCCCAAAAAACAATTTTTATTAAAACTAGGAATATATTATTAGAACTGTTTAAACATAAAACACGGGAACTAATTTTAAGATTTTAACACCATACGAAAATACATAGACATAAAACATTTTAAATTTAAAGCATAAAATAACATAAGAAACAAAATAAAAATAGTTTTTAAACAAGTTTAAAAATGTTGGCACAAATTTCTCCATTTAATTGAAATGTCTTATATTCGAACATAAATACACATTTTTGTTAAATGCTAAGAACCAAAAAACAACTTTTATTAAAACTAGAGATATATTTTTATAACTGTTTAAACATAAAACACGGGAACTAATTTTAAGCTTTTAAACCATGGTATCTTTAGAATACCATTTTAGAACATGCTTGTTTTATTTTCGAACATAATTACATATTTTAACTCATAATCAACATACAATTTTTATTGAAACTAGATATTTCATTTTTAGAACTATTTAAACATAAAAACAAACAAATTAATTTTAAGCTTTTAACACAATTAAGCTAGCGTTTGATAATGCAGTACCATTTTAAAATAGTACTTTTAAATTACAAAACGTACTTGTTTTATTCTTGAATATAAATACACATTTTAACGAAAAATCATATAATTACTAAAAACAATTTTTATTTAAACTAAAAATATATTCTAAGAAGTTTAAAATTAAAACAAAAGAACTAATTTCAAGCTGTTAACACCATCTGTTGCATCATGAAATAGTACTTTTGGATTACGCCATGAAATAATTCTGATTTTTAAAGGAAGAAAACCAGCAAATAGATTTTCTCGAGTATGTATGCATTTCATTTTTTTATGAAACATGTTAAAAATAAAAATACATCTTTATTATCTAACACGCAGGGTAAAAAAGATTTGCGAATTGTATCATTACTCCAGTCAAAAGTCATCATAATACAATAGGACTCCGATAATCCGATGGGACTAAGGATAGGTCGGATCACGAAAAAGGTCGGACCATCCGGAGTAAGAAAAATTAAGACAAAGAAGTAAAAATGTGTTCTCTCAATTACCTACATATGTAGTATCCCTAATATAATATTTATTAATTTATTTATTTATTAAACACTAAAATAGAGCCAAAGGCTTTTCACCTCTATCACTTCATATTTTTAAAGGTATCAAAACGGGGGGTGTACCAAAAGCATCTCTTGTTTACAAAATTTACAAAGAAAAAAAAATCACAAACGACAAATTGGAAAATGTTCATTTAATGTAGAACCAAGTTGAAGGTCATATCATCCTAGTCGTAACCATCCGAGATCGGACTTACGGAGTTCTACTGTATTAGATATTTGTTTTAAAAGAAATAAAACAAAGGAACTAATTTTAAGCTTTCAACACCATTAAGTAGGCGTTATTAAAAAATGTTTTTACATTTCCATCATAAAACATGCTGACTCTAAAAGGAAGTTCACCAGCAAATGGATTTTCTCGGGGGGCTGTGACTACTTGTATGCTTGAGCAAAATATTTTCAAAAATTTCAGATTCTTTTCCAATTCCTTTTTTATGGGATGTGTTACAAGCAGAGGCACATCTTTATTAGGTAAGAAGCAAGATAAAAAAGTTTTGCGAATTTCTTCAACATTGCAGTCAAAAGCCATCATAATATCAGGTTTTTCTTTTAAAAAAGCATAATCAGGTTTTCTTCTTAAGTAAACATAATTAAGTAATTTTGGCAAGAAAATAATTTTCACATTTCGCAAATCTTTGGTACTAATCTCGATTAACTTTGAATGAACAATCGTAGGGTTGAAAACGACTATCTGTATCTTTTTCACATTTTTTATCCAATGTAACAAAATATAAACCAAAAAGTGCCAATTAATATCATTTTCATCATTAAAATAAGTAAGGAAATAGATAACCAATTCGGTTTTCTCGAAATTTCTCAAGTACATTAACCCAAGCTGTTCTAAAATATATAAGATAGTCGCTCCAACAGAAAGATGATCTGCCCAAATTGTCGACACAAGGTATTCATGAAGCGTTTCGGGACCAAAAGTGAACTCACATTTTTTGAGAATGCGAACAAAATCTCTCGTTTCTTTTGGCAAACATTTAAGGTTATCGTCAATAGTATCTACAAGCTCCACTTCTTCCAATTCGTCATTAAGGCAGTCAAAGGATCGTTTTAATTCTAAAGAATTGCAATATATTTCATGCTTAACAGCATCTAACTCCTGATGTTCTAAACTGCAATACCATACACCTAAGCAATGTGGACATTCAAAGAGGTTGTTTTTAGAATAACATATTGCACAAATTGTAGGGAATAACAATACTTCGTTTAATATTTTTATTTCCATCGCACTTAGGGAAGAACTTAATGTTAGTAGCACATCTTTGTATATCTTATAAGTCAATTTAAATTCTTCAAAAAAACACCCAACTTTGTATGTAATGTTCAGCTGTCGTAAAATTTTACAAAGTTTTTTGTGCTGATCCCAATCTGATACTTGGTGCTCTTTTGAACAATATGCGAACGTTTTGCAAGCTGCACACCGCTTTCCTGCATATTTTGAACAAATTTGACATAGATTTGCATAATAAGGTTTAGCTAATCCTCGAAGTAATAAATCAAGACTGTAAACTGCCCTAAAATTATCCCCCTGTTGAAATTATTTATAAATATGATTTGTTAAAAAACTTACATCTTGGCGTCAAAATAGTATTCAAGGTAAAAATAAAACCACGCACAAGAAATTTCGTCTATAAATTATGACCGAAAACTGAATCACTGATTCCATACATGCAAAGCGTTAAAAAATTACCCTAAATTAAGTACTTTCGATGCTTTTTTAGTGCTTTAAACATAAAAGTCCTAAAAAATGTCAAGATGTTGCCAAACAAAAGAATAAAAACGCTTAACTTAACCAAGATGCCGAGTTGCCAGACTGGGCACCTTATCGCTACCTGAACTTCGATGTTTTTACTTCGTCATCCGGGAATACATTGCTTTTACTATTAATACTCCTAAAATGTACTATTGCAACATAAAATGATATACCTTTATTGCAATATATCAAGTGTAGGAAAAATTTTCTTTTGTAGTGTGTTCCTGTCATTTATTGGCATGATGCGTACTCACCAAATTGACATTTAACCTTGACGTAAAAATTCGGCAGTACCATCAGGAATAAAAGAGGTCCATTTATTGTTGCTTTTTGACAAAAAATGACAGCAGCAAACCAGATGGGAAAACTGTTTGTACCCAATGTATAATTTAAGAAGAAACAAACATTTCCCCATCATTTCCTTTAATCGCCAAACGCTGATTTAACGCTATAGGCCACGCCAAGACACTGCAAAACCAGAGCATACCGCCTGCACATAGCAACAAGTGTGTTCGGCTGCATTTGTTTCCTAAAGTCATTTCGAATCGCCATCGCGAACACGTCGTGAATGTGGTCGTGATCGTTTATGTGTGTTCTCTGCTCTATTTTTTTATAATCCGTAGAATATTTGTGTGTGCAATTTTCTTGTTGATACATTGTTGCCTCTCCCAATAACAACTGCCCAGACCACCTGCATTTTTCATTTTAGTTTTTTGAAAATTATAATTGCAATTTATTAACTAAAATATGCTAACTTTTAATACAGCATTTAAAACTTTTTATTTCCTTTAAATAATTTCGCTTTGTAGATTAAACACGTGGAATAGAATTTACCTATTTAAATTTGGTGGAAACACGAGCCGCCATGTTCAAAAGGTGGTGACGTCATATGTAGAGCAACCAAAGAAGCGCAAGTAACGTTCGTTATCGTGTGTTAACATTTTGATATGAAATAATGAATTCCCTTCGAAGCTTTAGGGAAGACGCGTTTTTAAATAGTTCTAAATGACTTCATATTTCCATTAAAAAAAGAGTAAAAGCGCCACAAAATGCATAAAAGCCCGATACAGTAGCCAAAGATAAACTACCGAACTAGCAACTAGCTTGGTTATGCTTGGCAAATGACGTCACACTTAAAACCGTCGTGGTCAGTACCGTTTTGTGACATTCGTTCATCGAACAAAGTAATTTTAAAATTGTAATAATAAACCAATTACGTGTTTTTATAAATAAAGTCGATAAGGTATTTTTTATAGTGTCATAGTATATTGCAAAGTCCTCCTCCTCTACTCTATTGACGAAACAATTTTTTTGTAATTATTTATTAGAAAGCAACTTACAATTAAAATAATTATAATTGTTATATAAGAGCTTTTTCTTAATCTATATTGCGAAGCAGGGACAATATAAACTGGAAGGGCAAAGGATTTCTGGCTCGAGAAATAGGACTGCTGCTCCGATAAAAGCACATTTGGCAACTCTGTTCATTATAAACTTGTCATCTTGTCAAAAATTGACGTTTTTGATTTGTATTTTTCCAGCACATCGAGTACAGTGAGGCAGCGAAATATTCTGTGGTTAAGTAAAATAATAATGTCAATTTTTGACAAATTAGGCAAAACATAAATTTGAGAAACATCGATATTCTGACTTCTCATTTTAAATTATTTTCTTTTGGAATGTAGGAATAGTTTTCCGGGATAAAAGAGGTTATCTAAAGGTGTTTTATGCCATATTCGCCATACCAGATTTATCAAAGGGCGAAGAAAATTCGGAGATATATCCAGTGATTTAAGAATTGGAGTGCTTCTTTTTTTATTTGTTTTCACTTGTCATCTAATAAGAACTAATAGGTAAATCTAATAAAAAGGTACAAAAGTGTAGGTTATATCATATAGACCGAATGTTTCTTTGTTTCCATTGCGATAGATAGCTTTAAATCTAGATCTTTTAGTAACTAACCTTTTTTTTTTTGATAAATCAATTCAACATTTTACAGCAGATTTATTTAAAAGAGTCAAGACACAAGATGTTAAAAAATCGGTCGTCAGAACTAGAAATGGAGTAATGTGGCCCCAAAAAAAGCAGAACAGTCTTGGTCAACATGTCTTAAAGTTAACGGTTACCAAAACTGCTATCGCAATTTCTTGGAAGAAGTTGATATTCAAGATTTAAATAAAAATTTCAAGATTGAAAACAAGATCTTTTGATAATTAACATTTTTATTTAATTGCTTACCTCGAAATTTTTTGTTAGTGTCGAGTTATCCAAATTTTAAGTTTTTGTTTCGAAATCCTTATTAACCGATTTTTTAGTCTAACAGATCTATGAAGTTGATCTCATAATACCTAGCTATAAAATAAAACCATCTTTGATGTTTCGTTTGTTAAAAATGGTCTCCAACATAGAAGAAGAAATGAAAGTAACAAGTTTTTAAAATAATATTTTCATAAATGCTTTTTTTTTAAACGTAACAATGTATGCGGTGGCTGATTTTCTTGCAAAACTTATTCTCTTTTCATAAAACATTTTTGAAAATGCGGTGGTGCAAAAAAAATAATATTGTCAATTTTACACATCCGAAACGCCCAAATCCTTAACCTACTCCTCACATGAAGATATCTGAAACCACGAAAGATTAAAAAACACAACAAATGTTGCTCTAGTGCGTTTCGACAGCCAAGCTATCATCTTCTGAGAGATACTTATTGTTTTGAAGATAATAGCTTGGCTGTCGAAACGCGTTAGAGCAACTTTTGTTGTTTTTTTTTT